>OZ023235.1:11754278-12354278 GCA_964006365.1 Trididemnum miniatum | reverse complement strand
GCACTGGCAGGGATGCTGTGAATCAGTAAACAATTTCTGCGAGAGTATTGTTCTTGCTCTTCTAACTTATCTTCCAATTGTTTGTTACAATTTTTTAGCTCAGCTGCTTCATTTTTCAGTTTCTTAAGTTGATTTTGGAATTGTAGTGACAGGGAATCACATACAATTTGGCAAAATGATTCGTTTTGTATAATGTATTCACAGACTTTTGATGATACCAACTCAAGCCATTTTTCATCAGATTTCAAATTTTGCAAAAGTGTAGGTAAAAGTGAGGTATTTGAAGATGAAGTTGAACAGGAAGGTATTAATTCTTCAAGAATGTTTGAGTCAGCAAGAACATTTTTAACAATATCCTTGATGATTTTAGCATTACTTAGCTCATTAGAATGGGATCTGTTTCCAGTCTTATCAGAGTTGTTTTTCTTTCCAGGCATGGTTCCAATAAAAGCCAAAATGTTAATAAAATTTACACAGTTAATCACCAAATTTTTTAACTAACCTACTTATAGACCTAGGTTCATCTTATTCAAATAGAATGAATAAGATGAACCTAGAACAAATAGAATTACTATAATTATTCTTCCGTTATTATACGAATTCACCACAGTTTATGGTGAATTCGTATATTCGCTCTAGCTGAATTCAGTTATCGAGCACTTTTTGAAACACTGATTCCCATTGTAATGATTTTCTTCCGTTATTATGTTTTTGTATTCAATTCGAAATGTACGGTAATAAAAGAAAATTGCTTCATATTTTTTTAAAGTTGTTTCGTAATTTCACTCCAGTGTATCTAAAGGACTTTTGAAGTCGCACAGAACGAAACCTCGGAGCGAAACCTCAGAATAAAACATAGTATGTTAATTGTTGATTGCTTCTAGTGAGATATCTATGAACATTGGAAGGTTTAGTGAATTTGTATTAAAAGTGATGGGAAGATTTGATTTTTGTTGTTTGTACATTAAACTCGTGATTTCTACTTTACACATGTCAGAAATTTTTAAAACGCCCAAGTTTTGATAAGACGAAGAAATATGGTCGTACTTTCATTTCCCGGTAATAGCCCTGATAGCGTTGCTTTGAATTAATTGCAGGCGTTGTTGGGCATCACACGGAAACGTAAAACCCCATGCAAACAGGCCGTAAAGGAGATGTGGCTGGAATAGCGCGTAGTACAAGTCGAGCATTATTTTCTCAGGAAAAATCTTTCTTACTTTCCAAAGAATCTCGGATGATCTAGCAAGTTTTTTTCAATATTATCAATTTGGTATTTAAAATTCAAATGTTGATCCATGAGCGCGCCGTTTTGAAAAAACTGTCCAATTTATTTTGCGTGTTTTTTGATCCGATTTAAGAGTGCAGTTTGTTCGATATATAAGTCAGATATTCTTATTTATATATCGGACAAATTATGGCCTAAATAAGCTCAAAAAACATGTTCACAAAACCTATGTCTTTTTTTCAAATGGCGCCCCATAATTCCGCCGAGTTCTATTCCTGGTATGTTCAAACCATTGATTTAAAATTGTGTTATCTACTACACAATCAGTATTAAAAGAAATGTGCATTGTGCCGTGCAAAGGCCGTTTCCACGCGCTGTGTCTCCGGGATCTCGACAGTACCACTGTTGCTAAGAAGATTTATTCATACGAGCTTGTTATCAAACCACTGTCGTTTATTCGCAATAAAAAGCTGAAGCTAATTAGGTATAGGCCCATATGCTTTAATTCCCGTAGAACGAAGTAGGGTTAACAATAAACAAGGTTAATGTACTTTTTAAAAGAATAATTTAACTGTCCGTACGACGAGTATACCATTAGTTTTTGTAATGTTTGGGCTGCTTCTTGAAAAAGACGTCACCAAGCCATACCTGGCTTGGGTCATTAGCTTTTACCGGCATCATGCCAGCAAATGATCAGTTTGAATTTGCTGCAAGATAGGTAGATGCAGTAAAACTTTGACGAAATCACTGATACGCTTACTTTTAAACGAAAAAATTTTTATACGCTCTTATAAATGGCCCAAAAATATCAAAATGAAGTATAGGATTAAGGGCACTGTTGATGGGTAATAAAACGATAGCGGATACGGGGTATGCAACGGAAGGGATGGTCACTCCAGAGAAATTCACAAATGCCATGATAGAGATTGGAACCCATGAACAGAAATCGGAAGCAATCAGTCGATATATCTTTCGCTGCACAGCTGAAAATACAAACATCCAATCCAACTGACAAGCATTTAAGACAGCGTCGTTATTTAAGAATAATAATGATGTCATCTCCACTATCGAAGCAGTACCGCTATGAATAGCGATAAAAATTCATTGTTTATTCATAAATTGTGGTTCTGGGAACTTTTTTGTTTCCAAAATGCTTAAAAGGCAAACTATTTTCTACTGAATTCAAGAACAAGCCACCTGCTGGACCTGGGGTTTGAGCGGTAGTGTTGCGACGGAGAAACTGAGTTTAAAACTCGGTCGAGTCATAACAAAAGCTCGAAAAATGGCATCTGTAACCACCCCAGTTAACGCTCAGCACCAAGGTTAGTTTGGAGAATGAAATATGAATGGAAAAAATATAAATCTGTCGTAACATACAGCAAACTATTGTCCTGATGTTACAAAGCGTTATCATTTCAAAAGCACCCCATCATAAACTCATATTTTACTTTATTAATTTATTAAAGACAAACGACACAAATCTGATAATGCCAATAACAATTTCCATGCTCTGCATTGCATGTAGAGCAAGGGTTTTTAACATTTTTTGTCTCGTTTACCCCTTGCCGAGAGAAAAAAATATAATTTACCCCCAGTGTACCACTACCGTTTTTTCAATATTGAAAATTAAAGTTTTCTTTAGTCATTAATTCAGAAAATTTACCCCCTCGGTAGGTAAAATTACCCCCAGGAGGTAATTTTTACCCCAGGGAGTAAATTTACCCCTGGTTAAAAACCCCTGATGTAGAGCGTCAAAAAAAAGACTGTAACTGATTACATTTTAGTGGAAGTTGAAAATAATTTTATAAATTTTAAGCAAAGTTAGTTTTTCACCCTCTTTCCTTCTCCCAAAGATAAAACAACCATCACATAAAAAAGTCAAAAATGAAGCTTTGGTGGAAACTGCAGCAAGGTTTCATATTTACGATCGCTGCAAAAGTATGCTGTTGGATGGTAGGTATGCATATTGCGTACCCATGCTGTGAGCTACCAGTTGCGCACGCCGTGGGTCCTACACGCCTGTCCCCTCAGGCATGTTGTGATACGCGTTAAAAGCCTTAATTGCTCAGATTCAACTACGAAATTGTCCCTAAATGAGGTAAAACTCTTTCACGTCCCCCACCCCTCAAAAAATTTTGCGTATACCTCCCAGTTCGGTACATACTATTCTATCATACCTTGTATTTTGCGATCTCTGCGTGGTTCTAAGCTGTTTACTTTGGTGGATTTCAATTTCTGGATTATTGCTGAGTACGCACATGCTACGTAAGAGAAGGCAAGAAAATTGAATATTGAGAGAAAAAGCGAATATTGCCAGACTTTGTCATCCTTTGTGACAAATAATTGAGGAATACAAACGCTACTGGAACTGTAGTATCTGAAATTACACAATTTAAAAAGTAATCAAAAGTATGTTCTAATTACAAATGCAAAAGCGCAGTATGAGTGTACAACAAAGAACACTGTTTCGACCTACCAGGTCTCATCAGTGCAGTTTAAGCGCAATGATGCATTTTGCAATATTTTTTGCTTAAAATAAATTGCGTACAAGGATGCTGCAATCGAACCCGCAACCCAGGAACGGATCTTTAATCCTCAATGCGGCTCCCGCTATATCCTTGATGGATTTTTTGCTTGTGTATATTGTATAACTGTTAAATGTAGGCTATTGCATTTATCTATAACATAAAAAAACATCCAATTTTCTTTTTGTTGCTTTTGCTCAAGAATTGATATCACCATAAAAGCCGGTATTCATGAGTAAGTTGTACGCACTAACTAATTCTACGCACTACGCACCAGTAAAGACTTTTTTCGGCAACATTCTACGAAGGCTAATATTTATGGCAAAATACCTACGATGTGTAATACCTACCCAAAATGCCTGAATGGTATCAATAATTCAGCAACTTTTGAGTTTTTTAATAAACTTTGTAATTCCTTCCATGTTGAGGCGTATCGAAGATGATGCAGCAGATTAGGTGATGTAGATTCCAACTGGGGGTCAAAGGTAAAGAGTTTTTCTCCAAAACTCGCTGCCGATGATAAATTCACCAGCGATCGCCCAAAAAAGGGGTTGTTTTGCAATATTACGGTGTCCGCGAAAACGTATTCCAAACTCGAAACAAAAGGAATAAATGCCAAAACACAAGGAAAAAACCAAGCAGCAATTAGCAAAATGATTATTGTTTTTGTTGTTGGTTTGGTTCTTGCTGAGAAAGGCTGAAAAAACAAAAATGTTAATAAAATTATGATTAATGAAAGCGATAACAAAAGGTCCCAGAACGCTACTATAAGCACACTGATGAAGAGGCGGAGAGATTGGTTTTACTCACAAGGTCGCGGGCTCCAATCTGAGAAGTCATAAAAATTGGCCAAGGCTGGCGATAAATTTCAGATTTATTTGCCGTACATTCCGGCGCATATGAAGACCCTTAAAGTGCAAAAACCCACCGTTATAAATTCGAGTTGTCTTATTCAACTGATATAAAAGCCATATCTTGATTTTCACCTGAAGATTTTTTATTTCGTATGAAAAATGCGCTAGTGCGTAGAAACAAAGAACGTGCATGCTAAAGCGTTTTTGAGATTCGTCATGCACTCATGAAAACCTCAATCACGAAAATGCACTCATAAAAACTCATGAAAACCCCGTCGGGGCAGGTGCAATTCCTCAGCCTCGGCCAGAGCTCCGGCCCCGGCCGAAATTGTTGCCCCGGTCGTTTCCTACTTCCGTGACCGGATGAATTACGTTGTTGCGGTTCACAGTAGGAGTCGCAATTTTGCATAAATTAATAATTATAGAGCATAGACGTTTTTTCAATTAAGAAAATATGAGGTAAAGGTACGGGACAGCGGTGCTAAGCAGGCACGCCGAGAGGGGGGGCAGAAGGGGTCATCGCCCGGGGGCCCGGAGACACAGAGGGGCCCTGGGTTCAGAATTGTCAAGATAGAATGCAACACTACGGCCTACGGACGCTACTAGTGTATTTAGGGGGAGCAATTGTGCTATGCACCCCCCCCCCTTTCGACTCTGCTTTTTAGTAAAAAATATCAAAACCAATGGTGCCAAATGACTGAAATATGCCATACTCTTTTAATGGTTTCTGTAGCTTATGGCCAGGGGCGGATCAAGGGGGGTAGGATGAGAGGTATGCATCCTCCCACCAGCCATTTTCAAACATGTTTTTAATGCATACAATTTTTCCATAATTTTGATCCTCTTTGATAGCAATAAGCCTTACGCCTTAAGCACACATAATTGAAAATGTGCGAACAAATTGTCTGACGAAGCACTCAATATAAGGGTCAAAAAATTCGAACAAAATTTGCCTGAAATTATTCAAAAAGCACTAAAATAGCCTTTACAGCGTAAATTTTCAAAATTTTTCCGGAGGAGCATGCCCCCTTTTGTTTTTCTCAATCAGCTTCAAATTTGTTCTGCCGAAAAAAAATACGCTTGAAAAAAATGTGGAAATTATGACCCCCTCCTTTTAAAGTTTCTAGCTTTGCCACAGGCGATAATGTTTTTTTGATTTCGGGCCGAAATTTGAACATCTGTGGACGCTATGACCTTTTCTTTTGCTCATCGCTTGATTTTGGAGCACCACTGACCAAGGGGCCCAAACGAAATTTTTGCCCCTCGGCCCGAAATTTCTCTAGGCGCCCCTGGTGCTAAGCACACAATGTGTGGGCCGTTTTCAATTGGCGGCCCGTACAAATATCATTCATGAATTATTTAACGCTGTTAAAGGACGTACAATACGAACAACACACACACACTTAATCGTTAAGTGTATGTGCTTTGTTCGTCTAGTGGGAGGCGATTATGTAAAAAATAAAGTAAAATCTACAACTCTTAACTATCTTCTGCGAGGCGCCAAAGTGTAGGCCTGTTCCGTAACAGTTTTCACGTGCAAAATCAAATCCTCGTAGCATGCTGCGTTTGGTCATATAGTCTATAGCAGTGGTTCTCAGACTTTTTTGTGCCATTGCCCCCTTACGGTACTCTGCATATCATCATCGCCCCCCTACTCAGCAATACAAAATGACGCGAAGTTCAAACAATTTCAATCAACCAAGGAGGCTCATCATCAATAAATAAATACATAAACTAGCGGATTAGGGTAACCCCAATCCTATTTATGATTAAATTATATGTTGGATATAAAATCATTCAACTTTGGTCAGCAATTAAGCTGGAAATAGTAAAAGAGGAAAAAATTGGAAAAAAATAAAAAGAAAAAAGACTAATTAAAGTACTACTGGTACTTGCGGGGAGTGTAAAACAAGGGTTTCAGAGGGAAGACGGGATAAAAGTGAGAAAAGTTGCAGCCGAAGAAACGAATAAGCGTACGCGAAATTTAAAATAAACCACAGAACTTCCGTTTTGATTAGAAACTAAACTGTGCACGGGTATATGACCATTTGGGTAATGACTACAAAAAAAATTAGCCTGATGTGGGATGGGATGAACTTTTTTATACATACAACAAAAATGGGGTTGATTTTCAATTTTGTTAAAAAAGGTCCCCCACCAAATCACTTTTTTGCACCTCATTTTTCATTTTTTGGCCATCTTTTGCCAACTGTAAGTTATTGCAGAAAATTATATACCAATAAGTTTATGGGGACGATGCTCCTTGCCATTTGACGGCTTTAAAAAAAGTTTTGTTCAAAACGGACAATTAGGGCCGGAGATATAAGCAATTTGGTGTTCAAACATCAAACATCGCCCTCTAGTGGAGGAATTGAATATTGTTTCAGAGAGTACTAGAGTGATTTAGGTAATTTTTAATGGTGGTTACCCACTTTTAGCAATGAAGAGTTCGTTTATGCACTCAGATAAGAGGCAATATCTGCCACTAGATGGCAGAAGCATCGTTTCTTTTCTTTAGCAGTTTATTTGTAAACTAATCTAATAACTGCGGAGTGGACAGCTGATCAAAAAAGTGCTCAATAACAAAGTTACGACGTATTATATTCACTTCAGCACATCAGTTAAAAATTAAAAACCCGACAGCCTGTTTCACCCGGTAGGGTTTAGAAACTAATATAAAAATACCCAATTTTTTGGGGCTTAAATATTTGTTTAAATCGCTACGGTATTCTGTGGTTAAAGATGTCTTCTCATAAATTTGAAACATCTGCGGAGAGGTCCAGAAGTTTGCCGAAATGTAGGTTCAACAAATGTCATCAACCGCCTGCAATAAGAGTTTTATGCATACGTGTTCGCCTACCATAACAAGTAAACTTTTAAATCGATAGCGAGTGTTGTTGGAAGATGAAAAGAAAAAGCTAAAAAATCTCGTCTGCCTTATTTTGCACAGCCAATCCCGGCTAGAGTCATTCCAGACTGTAAGGACTCTTCGTTACATTGCCATCCTAAACTTTTCAACTTCATTTCTTTTCGAGGGGGTTCCCTCCTATTGGTAGACAACCACCCAGAAACAAAAATTTCCCGTGAAAAAGCCTGTAAGGCAGGGGTGTCCAACCCGTGGCCCGCGGAAAGGTTTTGAGTGGCCCGCGGGACTTTTCCGAAATTACCAATAATATCAACTTAATTGCTACGTAATTTATGGTGAGCTTACGTTCCGAGAAATTGTCATTTAATGTTTGCTTTCTTGTAAGTTAATTTTATTGCATCACAATGAAAATTGTTTCGCATCACATTTTCGATATTGTTACGTTCACATCCTTTCCACACAATCGTGTTCGTGCTTCAAAAGTAGTCAGTAATAAACTAGGTTGGACCGGCCGTTAGCTCAACAGTACTTCTTAGCGCACACGCTATCGGTGCGGGAAATCTAGGGTTCAAATCCTGGCTCGGTCAAATCGGCACAGTGTTGCCAACGGCTCGCCACCGCTACGACGTTTCTTCGGAGCTGTGTAGCACAGGCGCTGAGCCACGGAGATGGGTCTGGCGATTCGTTACACGCTTTGGCGTAATACCACGAGTATAACAAAGATTTGATTTTGATTTGGTCGTGATCCGAAATTATACCATAGGCGCACGCAGGGTGAGCACGGTGCCATGCCCCCCTCCCCCCCGCCCTTTGGCTCTGTAATAAGGTGCAAAAACCTAACTTTCAGTCTGTAATTTCTCAAACTGATAATGGTTGCAGCTTCCTTTCACTTATTTTGACCATGCTTCTGCTTTGAAACATACCGTCAGCTGCGAAAATATTTTGTATTGTCACGAGTAACTGCACTCACTGCATGCCCTTTTTCGTTAAAAAAGTGTGCTAAAATGAGTGTTTTTTGATGTGAAAACGGACCCCTTTGCCTGTTTCGCCCCCACTTCCTCGGTTGTGCCCCCTCCTTTGCCGAATCCTGGGTGCACCTTAGTCTGATACGTAAAAATCTCGCATTTTTTGGTCGGAAATCGACTTAGTCGAGAAGAAAATCGTTCGATTTTGCCGAATATTGCCAAGCTTGTTAGAAAAAAACAGTGCCAAACTTGACATTGAAATGTCGACGCGTAGCAAAATCTTTGTTGAATTTACTGTTAGTACGTTTATTGTTCTTATAATTATAAAAATACACATTTCTAAGATTAGATTTTTAGTAGCGTCTTAGCAGTAAACACTCCGGTGGCCCACACAATCATTCGTAAATTGCATGTGGCCCTTTGGCCAAAAAGGTTGGACACCCCTGCTGTAAGGTCTAACTCACAACTAAGTTACAGGTAGCCTCACTATTCAGTACAGGCCCATAGGGTAACCGCATCATTTGCAGCTGCATATACGCGCTTTGACCCTGCTATGGTCTCATCAGTGCAGCATAGCAACCTCCTATTCCTTTGAAAAAATTCCTCACTTTCAAAAGAACTACAAACCCTGATTCTAGCCTCTACTGATTCTTCTCAAGGTAAAACATTTGGGTTAAGAAGTCACAAGGGTCCCTCAAAAAAATCGAAAAGACTAGAAATGATCGTTTAGTCCCAACATTATTCTCCCGGTAAGTCAAAAAAAAAAGGAAAAAATGCCAAAACTCCACCCAAATTTCTGTTTAGATGGCCGAGTGGTATGGAGCGTTTGTCTCTTGAGCTGTAGACTCGGGTTTGATTCCGAGTCGGGTCAAACCAATGAATTTAAAGTTGGTATTCACAGCTTTCTTGCTTGACGTTCAGCATTAAAGGGACAGTGTGGAGAACAAGCCGGCAAGTTCACTTGTTGTGCCGTGGGGAAAGGCACTTAGCGGGATTCCCCCATCTTGGTGTGGTAGACAGATGGCTGGCAACTCCTAAGCGAGCTCGTATAGCGTTTTGATCGCTTTCTCGTGAAAGAAGGATAAATATGCAACTAAATAAATAAATAAAAAATAAATGTCAGTGGGTTATCAGGCCTTGGTTTGGTTTACAGGATCCAGCAACAAGACACAATCTTCAGAACTTGCAAAACAAAACTCGAATGTCATCATGATAGAGGTGTAGTTTAATGGGAATTCCTATATCCTGCACGTCTTTAATTTGCATTTGCAAAACCAGCCAACAACAAAGCCCATCAGTGTGCCAGGGCTAAAATAGATACAACATAAGATTAGTTCCTAATAAAGAAGAACCAACTTTCGTCTTCTCACGGTCACTTGCTAAAACAGCCATCGTCAAAAACCCCTGATGGCATGAAGGATCTTCTACTATGAATTCAATCTTCAATGTAATATGGGAGTGCTGTTTTTTAATAGAACGAAAAATAGTACTCCCCCATACAGGTAAAAAACTGAGAATCGAACCATCCAATTCATAATATCAATATTGTAAGTTTGATGAAAAAATTGGATAGCTAAAAGAGCAGTGAAATTAATGGAAGAGCTGCACAAAAACTGTACTAATGAAAAATACCTCACACTTAAACTTCTATCGTGCAGCAAGCTATCTCAATAACAAGCTTTTAGTGTTTTGAAGGTGAGCTGTGATCGTTTTTAGTTTCTGCTTGGGGCAAGTTTTTGCATCTGAAAGTTTGAATGCACAAGTTGTCTGTTTTCTTTCAATAGATTTGATAGTCGCTATCGTGATGCGTGTTTCTACTAATGCGGGCGAAATGAAAACAATTAAAAAGTCACACATGTAAAGAAGAAAGCATATTCATTAAAAACTAAAAAATGATGCTTCTGCCATCTAGTGGCAGATATTGCCTCTTATCTGAGTGCATAAACGAACTCCTCATCGCTAAAAGTGGGTAACCACCATTAAAAATTACCTAAAGCGCTCTGACACTCTCTGAAACAATATTCAATTCCTCCACTAGAGGGCGATGTTTGATGTTTGAACACCAAATTGCTTATATCTCCGGCCCTAATTGTCCGTTTTGAACAAAACTTTTTTTAAAGCCGTCAAATGGCAAGGAGCATCGTCCCCATAAACTTATTGGTATATAATTTTCTGCAATAACTTACAGTTGGCAAAAGATGGCCAAAAAATGAAAAATGAGGTGCAAAAAAGTGATTTGGTGGGGGACCTTTTTTAACAAAATTGAAAATCAACCCCATTTTTGTTGTATATATAAAAAAGTTCATCCCATCCCACATCAGGAGTTTTGAAATTTCCAAAAAACTTTTTCAGTCATCACTAGGGCCCGCTAAAGTCAATAAAGTCAAAATTATTTCAGGACCTTGTTACATAATTAAATGTGTACTAACGTTCGTTTCAGGTGCTCAGGAGTCTGTTTTGGTAGATTTTATTTGTCAAAATAAAGTCAAAATTTTGCATAAAGTCAAAATTTGTCAAAATTGTTTTTATCAAAAGTTTCCTTACAAAAACGAACAAATTTATATTTTTTAAATATTTTTTTGAATTTTTGAGCAGCTATTAAAAATTTATTAAAAATCTATTATGCGCAGTTTTGTTTGATTTTAAACTTTTGAAATAATTGCAATATTTGCACTATCGTCACAATAATGCGTGCGGTAATTGAGAAGGAAATAGCACTTATTGTTACGTCGCCATAGGGAATCGAATTAGGTTTTGTGTATTTTTCTTTTCTCTGCGTAAACCGGCACGAGCTGATCTTCTTTTGCTTACAAAATGTGTTTAAGTTTTGAGCTTTTAGCGTTTATTCGCAGCGAATGATTTAAATTAGTTAATCGTATCAGTTTTCGTCGCTTCGCTGCAAATTTGTTCACAGTTTCGTCGTAAGACTCGAGTACGGTTGCAAACTAGACAGTGTACAGTTCATTTATGGAGGTAATTTATGTTATTGAAGCCTTAAAGAGAAGCACTATTTGCCATAATATTTGAGTTGTTACAACTAAAGTTCAATTCTATTTGAATAAGATATTTGAAAGTTTAGTAATAAGCCTATTGTGATATGCCCTTTGGTATTAGTCTGCAACTGATTATTGGTAAGTTTTCAGTCATTATTATTGTGCATACTACTCGTTAGCAGTGTTCTAATTATTTGTCTTTAATTCTTAATAAAAAACCAGTTCAACACGACCGTGAGGTTGAGTACTGCGTTTGCTTTAATGAGCGTCAAGCGTCTGCAAACCGCTATTTAACGACGTTACACTTATTATGCATGAAACGTCATTGTTGATGCATAAATACATAATTGTTAGACAATTAATCTAATCCTATAAAAGCCTTGTGCTCTTTACACGTGGTCTTTTAAGTTGTAGCTTGCAAAGCAAAGAATGTCAAAACAAGCCAAATCTTCTATAGCGAAAGTTAGGCAAACTTGCCAAGAATATCCGGATGAGTTTTCGGCAACTCCTGCCGGCGACTTGCGATGCAACCTTTGCGACGTGTTAGTCAAATGCGACAAAAAGTTTTTTGTGGAAAGCCATTGAAAAAGTAAGCAACACCAAACAAAATTGGAGACGAAGAGCAAATCTCAAGTAAGCAAACCTTTTTACATTTCGATCAAGTAAACTTCAAGGAACAGGTTGTTTTTTCATTCTTAGCTGCAGATATCCCACTTCATAAACTGAACCATCCTTCTTTAAAATCTCTGTTTGCTAGAATGGGAAAAGCATTGTCTTCGGAGACTGCAGCCCGGGCATGTGTTGCTAAATTGGCATCCCAAAAAGAGGAACAAATTCAAGAATTACTTCGTGACAAAAAATTTTTTGATTGTGGATGAAGCATAGGTTGCTAAACAAAAGTATATTAGTGTGCTTGTGGGCAGCTTAGATGCTCCAAATCAGACATTCCTCGTTAATTGCCATCCACTTGACAACGGTCGCAAAGCTAATAGCAGTATTTCGATTTGGTTGAAGAACTAAATGAGTGTTTAAACACAGGGTGATGGGGAATAAGATATTTCGATTTGGTCCCCACATTTAGCACCTCTTGTTTAGTTAGTTTTATAGCGAAACCATTTTTAACGTGGTCCATAATAGCAATCGTTGTAAGCTTTCAATTTTTCATGATTTCTCTTCAAGCTCTTTTGCGTGGCATATAAACGCACTTCAGCTTCTTGATGGTTAGAACAAAGTTTAGGGGAATTGTTACGAAATGGTAGAGCAACACAATAGCGTTCACCATCAAAATGTATAGAATTTTCAAATTGCGTAACAGCACGGCTTCTTTCATCGTGAGTGTAAACACAATCAGTATTATCAAGTCTGATAGCTTCTTGCTTCCAAAAGTTTTGCAGCTATCCATCAAGCTTAGCAAGTTGTGAACTATCATTTTTTGTCGTAAGATCGGAAGCAGAAAGCAGCAAGCAGTTATTACAATTGATTTTTGCTAGGGTCCAGCTAAAACCCAACCAAAAGGAGACTTAACAGCTAGAGGTCCAGTTTCCGTTTCATCAGGGCAAACGATTTTGCCATTCAACAATTGAAAGTAATAACGGCTTCCTAATAACAAATCAATCTTGGCATCAGCTCGGGGAACTGGGTCAGCTAAGGTCAAATTTTGCAAATACGGAGTCGAGCTCAAGTCCAGATCAAGATAATCTAGAGGGGAACATATTGAACCACTTTTGACATGGGCTTCTGTTAAATGCATCTTCTCTGAAGTGTTGTCCTTCACGGGGGTAAGAACAAACTTTACTACATCCATTGAGTCCGTGGTGGATAATCCACCAAAACCACCAATGTGCAGCAAATCTGCGCGAGACACAGAAATGTGATGCTGATCGACAATACCTTTGACCTGAAAAGATTTCTGGAAAAAGAATCAAATCCAATTCAAATTATTTTCTCTCTACCTTTGACTCTGATCTTGGCCAATGCAGTAGGTAAAATACTTTCTATATCTTTGTCACAAAATTTGGATTCCTGGCAAAGATGCGAAGGAATGGAGGTCAGGCCATGAGTAGTAGAAGCGATTGTACTCATTTTGCTTGGAGATGAAGCAGTATCCACATGCAAGAAAGTATGGTGTGATCTGTGACAACCATTCATGCCACAATCAGCATTGCATTTCTTAAATGTGGAAGGGTGACCAGCAGAACCTTCAAAATGCAGACATTTAAAACAAACTTTTCCTGGGTGGCTGACCAATTCTGCTAAACGTTGGGCATTCTAGAAAACGTGGCACACTTGGACAGCTCATGACTTGCGCTGCAGAATAAGCAATTAGGCTCAGCAGACTGAACAATTAGTGCTTGTGCAGAAGCAGGTCAATCTGATGCCTTTCTTACAGGCTGCTTAATAAATCGAAAATTTTCGCGGTTAGAAGTAGATTTGACTTTTTTGTTCTCCTTTATCAGAATTTAAAACTTCCTTCGCTGCCAGCTCAAAATGGAGAAACTCAAGAAGCTTTTTGGATTCAAGTACTTTATCCTTTTCAAACAAAGGGCAAATTTGTTTACTCATTTCTCTTTCAAAGATTTTGAAAGTTGACTTTCAATAATTTGGACAAATAGCTGGTCCGAAGTAACTTCATGGTGTGTCAGTATAGTTTTTTTGGTAGCTATTTTATCCACTGAACAACGCAACTGTCTTGCCTCATAGTCAATTCTTTGTCCTTTATGTAAATCTTCTAAGTGATTTCAAGCAATGATCTGCTTTTTACCAAGTCGCTTGAGAATAGCTGTCACTGCCGAATTATAACTGTCAGCTGTAGTGGGATAACTATCCCATATATCTGTACCATACACAGTGGGATAACTATTCAAAATATTTGAAGAAGTTCCTTTCATGGCAGACTTCAAATACGACATTTTGTAAAACTTACTCATTACTCACTTTTGGCTTTTCATTAATAAGAGGAACAAATGCTTCCCAGAACGTGGGGAATTTTAAAACATCACCATCAAAACTAGCTGGAATGACGCCCACAAGTAGGTAACCAGCAAGCCTACTCCATCTATTTTGTAAACATATGCTTTAGCTAAAGCTAGGTGATTTAAATAATGCAGTTGTTGCACTTCGTCATGTTTCTGCAAAATTTCTTTTCTAAGGAAAAGATTTGCAAGTTGGTCAATGTTAACGTCAATAAATTCCTCATAATCTTCGAAAGATTTTCCTACCAAACTGCTGAGAACTTCTACTTCATGCAACGACGCACTTCTCTCTTTTGTGGCAAATTCTTCAAAGCGTTCACTAAATGATCATGCTTACAAGCAGTTTTATTTTGTAAAACTTAAAAGTTACATTTAGAATCTTGCTTCAAAAGACGTCCAAATTGTTTCAATCGCATTTGAAACCGCTTCTCCTGCAAATTTTGTTGCTCTTGAAAAAAGCTGAACATCATTGCAAGTTTACTAGACTTAGTGTCAAAACCAGAGCTTACAGAAGCTTGCTCCTCTTCCGCATCAGCTGACTGAAATTTAGGAGTTAGTTAAACAATCTTTCTACCAGTTTAATTTTCTTGCCAGTATGATCGATATTTTCAGCCTTTGGTCGGTAAGCTTTTGTTTCCTTAAACTAAATAGCTCAGAATATAAAGGGTGAATGCACAGGTCAGCAGGAGGTGGTGAAGATCTTTCTGACATTATCTATTGCCAATAAGTCTTCAAAATTGAGTTCATAATTGTTTCTGTGCAGCAGTTTTCTACGCTAACCACCGGTTTTCGAGGCACAGAAACCTCTTCAAAATGAAACTATATGCCTAAGCCGCAATATATCAGGTGCAGATTTTCTAAATTGATTTTCAAAAACAGTATATTTAACGTTCACAAAAAATGAAGAAAAGTTTCAGCAAATTAAATCCCAGCAGCAACAAAGCAACTTGTTCAAACAGAGCCGAGTGGTGAAAAAAAGCATATCATCTTATTCAAATAGTCAGTAGAAGAAGGCCTGTAACTAGAAGATTATCAACTCAATTTACACACAGCTTATTCCAACAGAATGCAAGAAAAATAACGTAAGAGTTGGATAACTCATAGAATAAACTAACAAACGCTAGCAATAATTACATACAGTAGCCTAGAACGCTGAACTTACATCTACACAAAATCACGGTAGCCTACCACTGCACCGAGAAAAAACTAGCTAGACTAGACTATAACAAAAGTTGCCATCGAAAAGTTACGAAGTTACAATGACGAATCAAGGCAACGCAATAATATCTAAAAAAAACTGAGTCAAAACGGAAAATCTAACAGACACAACAAATAACCGTAAGAGCATGCTTAAAAATACCATGATAAACTATAGACCAGTGTTTCTCAAAGTGGACGATATCGACTTTTGTGGGCGAAAGAAAAACGCCAGGGGGCGAAAAGTGAAAGAGGGGCAATAGCATTATCTTCGAAACATTAACTCTTTGCGCATAAGCTTATCACATTCGGTATCAACTACTGTCCTGGGATTCCTACACCGTAGGAATCTTTGATTCGTTGCTTGACTACGCTTTGGTGAGTGTTGAGTTTGTCATTTTCACTATTGTATTGATAACGCATTGCCATCAGTTGGCGTTTTTATTTAACGCATTACGTAGGCCAAGGGGGCCTGCCCCCCCCCCCCCCAATCGACGTGCTTGGCCCCCCAAACAACAAGTTTGCTCTTTTGAAGACAGCGGTTTTTGTGCTTAATTTCAAACTTTGTTCCTCCCTGATAAACGTCCCTGAGTTGACTGCTCTGACGCCGGCTCTTGCGGGTTTAGAAAAGCTGTGCGAAACTGGCAAGTTTACAAAAGACTGTGCTTTTAAAGATGTGGACCCTTGCTCTGACCATGACAGAAATTTGATTGTTGGTGATGATCAACTGAAAATTCAGATTTTTCTGACTGTACTAAGCACCCAGTCATATTACGTAACAAAGATGTTTTGGTTGAAAAGTCAATTTTGTTTGTGCATGCTAGCAATAACCATGCTGCTCAAGATACAACTATTGCTTTGCTGAGAAAAAGATTTCATATTTGGCATGTTAGAAAAGAGGTACGAAGAATTTGTGAATCTTGTATTGTTTGCAGACATGCTTCTGCTCAACCCTTGCGTCAAAAAATGGGTGTTTTGCCTAAGAAAAGAGTAACTTTAACACTCGCTTTCTATGATATTGATTTAGACTTTACTGGTCCAGTGCATTTAAAATCTTACGATAGCGAACGCATGCGAAAAGCTTACATTTGTGCTTTTACATGCATGTACAGTCGCGCTGCTCATTTTGAGTTGACCAATGACATAACTACGGAATAATTTTTAAATGCTTTGAAACGTATGATTAATCGTTGTGGTTGGTGTCGTAACATTGTGAGTGACAATCAAGGGACGTTCAAAAAGGCAAACCAAGTTTCGCGATTGTCTAGGCCTATATGTGAATATTTTGGTAAAAAATTAGATGATGGATCTGTTCAACGTTATTTTACTGAAAACGGTATTTTGTGGTCGTTTATTGCTGAAGGAACTCCACATCGTGGTGGCTCCTATGAACGTCTGAATCGCTTTTTGAAAGAACCGCTGAAGAAAGTTTTACGTAAAGCTAAATTAAACTACTCAGAAATGTACACCTTATTGGCCGACATCGAATCCACATTGAATCAGCGGCCGTTAACATATTTTAAACTAACGCTTTTAAAACATTTTTGGTCTCGTTGGACTAGAGATTATTTACCTGTGCTTTCTAGACGCAATAGATGGTTTGTTGTTGTATCTTAACCTCAAGTAGGTGACTCATGCTTGATTGATGAGGAGGTCCCTTGACTTTCTTGGCCTTTGGGTTGTATTGTACAAGCTATCGTTGGTAAAGATGGTTTAGTTCGTGCTCATACACTTCGTACCAAATGTGGCATTGTTACTCGCCCTGTGCAACGGCTTTACTTACTTGAAGCTTCCCTTTCTAATAATGACGACTTAAATGTTTGACTGTTTCGAGAAAGCAGTCAAGGCGGGGAGGATGTTCTTGCGGTTATTTGTTGTGTCTGTTTTATTTTCCGTTTTGACTCAGTTTTTTTACATATTACGTTGCCTTGATCGGTCATCGTGATTTTGTAACTTTTCGATGGCAACTTTTGTAATAGTCTAGTTCTCTTTCTCGGTGCAGTGATTTTGTGTAGATTTAAGTTCAGCATTGTAGGCTACTGTATGTAATTATTGCTAGCGTTTGTTAGTTTATTCTATGAGTTATCCAACTCTTACGTTATTTTTCTTGCATTCTGTTTGAATAAGCTGTGTGTAAATTGAGTTGGTAATCTTCTAGTTATAGGCCTTCTTCTACTGACTATTTGAATAAGATGATATGCTTTTTTTCACCACTCGGCTCTGTTTGAACAAGTTGCTTTGTTGCTGCTAGGATTTAATTTGCTGAAACTTTTCTTCATTTTTTGTGAACGTTAAATATACTGTTTTTGAAAATCAATTTAGAAAATCTGCTCCTGATATATTGCAGCTTAGACGTATGGTTTGATTTTGAAGAGGTTACTGTGCCTCAAAAATCAGTGGTTAGCGTAGAAAACTGCTGCACAGAAACTGTTAATAAATTTACGAATTTACCACGACATTGTTGCTGGCAATCTTCACAAGCGTTTAAAAAAAAAAACAGTTATTGCATTCAAGTCTGTTTTTTACAGTCGATATCTTCAAACAAAATGTTTTAAACGTAAAATCAAAGTCCGATTATACTGACACTAATTTTAATCGCACGATATAAAAGAACGTTTGTTTTGGCAAAACATACTTTAAGAACAACTATCAATTCTACTACTAGATTAAGAACTGACCAGGGTTCGTGATTAGTCTCGGACGTTTTAAACAGTCAATAGAGGCAACGTGACATTAATGTCATGCATTTGCATCAAACGATAAACTCCTCGCTTACGGTACGAGGCACAAATTGAACCTGAACATACATCAAAATAAATTATGACTGATTACACTTTGCTGCTATCAGCCGTAATTTTTTCACCTTATGCAGCAGAGAACAACTGCGAACTGGCCATCGCTTGTGCGCAATAATTAGCACAATTTACAGTGTTTTTATTTGGTAAATGTTATTACCATGCTTACTTAGATGAGAAATTTCCAAGGTACAAATTAATGTTTCGACTATAACAAAAGTCTCGTCAGCCTTGCTCCGCACAGCCAATCCAGGCTAAACTCATTCCAGACTGTAAAGACTCTTTTTTGCATTGCTTTACCTGGACACCCCGACTTCATCTCTTTTCTAGGTTGTGCCCTATTTTTAGCAGGCGACTGGCCCCAAACAACGATACCCAATGAAAGAGCCTATAACTACTAACCCCAAACTAAGTTACCGGTAGCATAACTAGCCCACACCACTAGAAGCCCCCATGGCAACCCACTCATTTGCAGCTGCAGACGCGTTTTGACGTTCACTGTGTTTTCTGGGCTGCATGCGCAGACACAGTGCCTGCCTTGTCTCCCGCTTTTTCACGGGCGAACGGGTTGGGCAGAGAGGTTTTTTGAAGGCTTTGGTAACTGGTATAGTTACAAACCGTAAACGAAAAATTCCTTCTCAAATTACCGGGAAAATAATGTTTAAACCAACCGGTCATTTCTATTCTTGTCGATTGTTTACAGGGAATCTGTGACATCATAATCCAGCATGTACTAATTCCTTGAAGGTTTTATTTCAAATGTTTTACCTTGAGCAGAACGAGTAGAGGCTTAGATTTGGGGTGTGTAGTTCTTTTGAAGATTAGAATTTTTTTTTTTTTTTCAGGAAGGTGAGAGGTTGCTATGCTGCACTGATGAGACCATAATAAGGTCGAAATGCGTCTGCAGCTGCAACTGAGTGGGTTGCCATGGGGGCTTCTAGTGATGTGGGCTAGTTATGCTACCGGTAACTTAGTTTGGGGTTAGTAGTCATAGGCTCTTTCATTGGGTATCGTTGTTTGGGGCCAGTCGCCTGCTAAAAATAGGGCACAACCTAGAAAAGAGATGAAGTCGAGATGTCCAAGTAAAGCAATGCAAAAAAGAGTCTTTACAGTCTGGAATGAGTTTAGCCTGGATTGGCTGTGCGGAGCAAGGCTGACGAGACTTTTGTTATAGTCGAAACATGCTTACTTAATTTTTGAAATAATTACCAATCATTATAAAATGAATGTTCAAATTATTTCCTGCTTTGGGTATTTAACTCTCAGCGTTTTGGGGTTGGCGTGGGGGAAGGTCTGGACTTTGATTCCTGGGTCAGTGGAATTCGGCACAGTGCCGTTAACGGCTCCCCTCCGTTGCGACGTTTCTTCGGAGTTCCAAGCTTTGTTGCCCAATAGGCGCTATGCCATAGAAACGACAAACGAGCCCCCTCACTCGTTACTCTTCGGTGTGAAAAACCGTGAGTATAACGAAAATTAGGTTGTTATCATAAGACGTATGTTTATCAACAGTTTGAAAAATCTAAGCTAGCAACGCCCAATTACACATACTGTACATGGGTCTGTCTAAACTCAGAAATATTTTTTCAACCGCGCATTAAAAAAAACTGAAAAGTGAGCGTGCGCTTGTCGAGTCAGGATCACTCAAAAGATGCGCTTCGAAGGCGAACGGTTCAACTCGTGAATCGAACCCGTCACGATGGTTTGGTAACCCACGCACGGTGACGTATAGCCATGTCGCTGCCTGCTTACCTTAAAAACTGCAAACATTCGACAGGAAGTGAGAATAATGATTGTAATGATGGAAGCTTCACTTGATATTACTACCAACGAACCAAGGGCTTGGCAACTATTGCTGGTCAACCACTTTAATTCATTGACGCAGTATGAACCACTGAACACAACGTCAGCAATTCCCAGACAAAGTAAGTAAATTCCCATCAACAAATCGGCAATAGCCAAGTTCATCAACAAGATATGATATGTTTTCAACGAAGCAGGCTGGGATTTTTTTCGAAATATCTTCTTTATGTTCGTAATTTCGAGTTTGATTACAATCTAGAAAAAGCATTTTTTATGACACATTCATGAAAATTTTATAGACCATCTAACACACCAAATTTCCAGTCAGTGCTGTTACTGCCATTATCCACACTAAAGCTTTTAAAACAGGGCTTTCAATAAAATGATATTTTGATGACAGGTGATGCTTGTAAAAACTGTCGTCATCCATGGGACATTCGTCTCTTCCATCCTCGCAGTCTTGATGTCCGTCAAATACCTGAATGAAAAAATTACGGTATTTCAAACGCACTTAATTCATGCAAAATATCAAAATTAATCAAAGGTGCTGGGTAACCAATTATAGCTTATATGTTAAGGAGATTCCACAAATGTTAAAGTACTAATGCATTGTTCCGTATGATTAAAATCTCAGGGGAATTTGAGCCGCTAGATCCCTGGATCATACCATCCGCACACAGACAAAAAAAAACAGAGCTACACTTCTTTTTACCTTTGTTGTTTCAATGTATAAAGGATATCCTATTTGGCAATAAAATCGTGTGTCATTACAATCCAGCTCATCAGAGGAATCATCACAAGAATCTTCAAAATCGCAGCGGTACTTCATGTCAAACGATATCTAGAAAGGAAATATTTTGACGTGATTGCATCTTTTACGCCTAGTTTACCTTGCCACATACCGACTTTTTTTAACTGCATTAACATCGCAGGCCTATTTGTATAAAAAGCCATCGTCAAGAGACAAAAGAAACAAAGGAGTGGATAAAAGGGCACAAATGTCCACGGATTGCAATTAGGGTCTACTTAAACCTGACTTTTGTAATTTCACCGGTATTGGTTTTAACGTTTTACCAATTACCGGTATCCAGGAATTGAACTGTTGGAGAGAAAGAAATTGAGGTTCGGATGGACTAAGATTGTTTTATTTACATTTAGGGATTAGGATCGGTTTACGGTTTTAAATGTTGAATCCGGACAGCATTGAAAAAGAGAAACGCTCCCAAAACATCAAAATTGGCGATCTAACAAGAAGATGAGATCTGACAGCAAGCCCAGTCATCTACGCTACAAACAGAGACGAATATTAAGGGGGACGTTTGGGGCAATCGCCCACCTCAAGATATCGCACCAAAGATATGCCAGTGCTACTTGCGTCTATTTATGAGTCAAGACGCTCATGTATTGTTCCATAAGCTTTTGAAAGTGAATCAGCACCCAAGCAGCAGTTTTGGATCCATTCCTGGCTAAGACACAAGCCAGTGGATGACAGTGCTCATGGAAAAATAAAACGCTGCGTAGTTGAGTATTTTGTGTCGTCATAATTACCTTTTTGCTCCTCACGTAAGGCTCTTCTCTTAAAAAATTGCCAAGAGACAACAAGATGACTGGACAAGAAGTAGATTTGAATAATTTTTTCCGTTGCGTTGGCAAGTTTTAAAAACAAGCTCAAATGATTAAACGAAAAATTTTTTCTTCACATTCACACCGGGTGGTACCCCTTCAGCATATAGGTAATACCATAGACTTTCTATTACATACACTGGAAACTTGGAATTATGCCTTTTTTCTCTCACGCTTCAGTTGTTCTGAGTCGACAGCGATGTCTGGACGATCTCGCACAATAAATGCTGTGCAGCTGTAGCTATTTGTGGGCGATTGCAAATGGGCAGCAGGAATCGTACATAAAATAATATCGTAAAATCAAAATATAAAATCAAAATATATGAAACTCCCGAAACAGGATGACTCAGGTCTTATCTTGTATGAAACTCTATTCAAAAATTTTGCGTTTAATAAACGCAACACGCTTTATAAAAAAGCGAAAGTAAATAGCCTAAATAGCACGCAATATGACGGTTTTAAA
The DNA here is from genome assembly GCA_964006365.1 of Trididemnum miniatum. Classification (NCBI taxonomy): domain Eukaryota; kingdom Metazoa; phylum Chordata; class Ascidiacea; order Aplousobranchia; family Didemnidae; genus Trididemnum; species Trididemnum miniatum. Next base: position 12,332,000 of record OZ023235.1, on the reverse strand, counting down.
AGATATACTGTAAAGTGCGTATGCATGCGCATTGTGAGTTGCTCGTCGCTTCTTCGTAATTTTCTTGAAACGGCAGCGCTTTTTTTTTTTCATTGGTATTGATTTCAACAAAATTTTTTTATTACTGCGATATGATATAATAATTTAAACCGCAAAATTCGGAGATTCAAGAATATATCGCCAGTCTCTGCTACGCATTTTAATCAACAGTTCGCTGGGCAATAAAGCAAGCGCTTTTATTATAAGCCACATTTTGCACAAAAATGAAAAAATAAAGCGTCTATTCGATTGCATAATATGGTGTACAAAACTTTCAGCGCCAACTGAAAAATTTAATTGCAACTGTAAAGAAAAGTTTTTATGCCTTAGTTGGGGTTGTCTTCTTGTCGATGTTATTGAAGGTTCAGTGATGCGGCCATCATACCTTCATTTGGTAGCCAACAACAAATGGCTTGTTACATAAGAACTATCACTGAGCTTTATTAGTTTTGGTTCAGCATATTTTAATTTGTAGTTAGAGTAAGCCTACGATATTGCTATTTCTAAAGTAGTCGTAATCATTGTAATACGATTAATTATCTCCGCTTATAATAATTATTTATAGGCTCTCGTTGTTGGCATAGCAGGTGAGGTTTTGCAACCTGGAGTATATGGTTTACGCTGCAGCAATGTTTAGAAAACAATTGCTACAATAACTAGATGGCAGCTGCAAGCACCCGCTTATGGCTTCCCGATCAAGCTTACTAGGGACCCAAACGTCTAAGGGAACAGCACAGCGACTTCGCTTTTACAACTTAAAAAAACAACAAATCCCTGCAAAGTATAGATGGGCATTATCAAACATGAAGTAAGTTTAATTTCCTGCAGCCTGTGCTCCAGAAACTTAATAATATTGTAACGACTTTTTACATTTCTGTAATACAGTCATCGAAATCTCAATAAAACTATTATCCTTAAATTTCTTCACGTGTACAGTGATGATGCTGCACAAAAAATCAAATCTTCATTATACTCGCGATATTACGCCCAAGCGTGTAACGAGTGGCGGAGCCCACCTACGCGGCGCAGCGCTTGGGCTACACAACTCCGAACAAACGTCGCAACGGTGGCGAGCCGTTGGCGACACTGTGACGATTTGGCCGACCACGCAATTGAACCTCACACCTCCCGCACCGATAGAGTGGGCTTAGCAACTGAGCTAATCGGCCGGCACAATGCTACACAAGTGTGCAGCAAAATCATCTTGTTTGTCTGACATTTCCAACAAGCTGGCAAATCTTGCAGTAAATTCAAACAATAAACGCCATGTTTCTTGAAGGATTTGTGCAGCTGCAAGGACGACTGCATTCACACAAAACGAAATTAAATCATGGAGCTTGTGCTCGTTTCTAAGGGCCAAGAAATCGCGGCATAAAATGGGATGTATTATTTTGATATATCAAAAAATGAAGTTACAAAGTAAAAATTACGAGATTTTAAATAAACAGAAATTACGAAAAAAGATCTACATTTACTTGCCATTAACATGTTTTTTATTCAGAAACTCATTAACAACAATTTATTCAAGAATTTTTTGAAAAGGATGGCATACACCGCATTAAAGCAGTTTGAATTAATATAAAAAAAGAATGTTTGACTTTTTCGTCTTTCTGCCGCTCTCAACTAGGGCTTATTTTAAGGGTAGGCTTACATTAAAATCATCCTCAAAAATCACGCTAGGTTTTATTTTGCGGGTAGGTCTTATTATCGGGGAAACACGGCAATTACAACCAATTTCGCGAAACCACAAGCTTGATAATCTGATAGCGGATTATGCTAGCTATTACTCTAACAAACTCTTCGCCGCAATGCGAACACAGTTTCAATGCGAGGAATCCACAAAGCTAAGTCATGAGTCCAATGCACCAACCACTTGGCCAATTCCCATGTGCCCCTTATTGCTGATTAAAACGTCAGTTTAATTACAAACTCATACGGCTCACTCACGAATGAAAAAGTTTTAAGCCAAAATAGCTCAAAAACATGTTTCCCTACTGCCCTCTCACGGATTACATAAATTTGCTTGACTTTCATGAGGTTTCCTGAAATTTCACGTTTTTTACGTTTGACTCCAAGTCAGGCGCTCTGGAGTAACCCTTCATTATATTGATATTTTTGTTACCCACATTGAGATAAATATCTTCCGATAATTTGAAGGTCCTAGCTGTTGTCATTTAACAGTTATGAGCTTGTGAACATTTTCTAATTATTGACTTTTGACCCCAAACCACATGACTGCCACCCTCGCAAGTTGTGAGACCCAAGTTTACGTCGAGGTCTATCATCCCTGAACATTTCAAGCCTCTAGCATCAGCGGTTGAAATGCCCTAGACTGCGCAAGATTGGCAACATTTATCGTTTTTTTGACTTTTGATCCCGAGTCATGTGACATAGAGCGTTCATGGTTGGTACACTGCAAGAACATATCAAGACACACCAATCCTATCAAATTCAAGTTTTTATGTGTTTTGAATGAATAGTTATATGCCAAACGACATATTTGCGTATTTGACCTTTGACCCCAAGTGACGTCACGCAAAACTAATCATTGCTGGTGTTTTTGTACTCTCGTTGAGATGCATTTGCTACGTAAATTTGAAGGTCCTACCAGTTGCCATTCACAAGTTATTAGCGTTTGATCAAACTATTTGTCAATTTAATTGATTGACGTTTGACCTTTGACCTGTTGACTGCCACCCCCCAAAAGTTGTTAGGCACAAAATCACATGGAGGTCTATCATCCCTGGGAATTTCAAGTATCTAGCATCAGCGGTTCAAAAGCCTTAGGCTGCACAAAATTTGGTGTTGAAAAAAAAAAAAGAAAAGAAAAAAAAAAAAAGAAAAAAAAAAAAAAGAAAAAAAAAGAATTTTTCGGAAACAAAATATTTTTTATCTAGAAAGTGGGGGGCTGCCGGGGAAAGTTAGGGCGACCAAGGTGTAGACCTAGGTGGGACACACATTTGAACTCTAGGTCACTTTTGAATTGGAACAATAGTTTAGCAGCTAGAGCTGCTGGAAGTGTCAAAAAGTGCACAAATGGCCAAACAAAAACAATATGGCTTCCCTTTTCGGGAAGCCATAAAAACTAGATGGCAGCTGCAAGCACCCGCTTATGGCTTCTCGATCAAGCTTACTAGGGACCCAAACGTCTAAGGGAACAGCACAGCGACTTCGCTTTTACAACTTAAAAAAACAACAAATCCCTGCTAAGTATAGGTGGGCATTATCACACATGAAGTAAGTTTAATTTCCTGCAGCCTGTGCTCCAGAAACTTAATAATATTGTAACGACTTTTTACATTTCTGTAATACAGTCATCGAAATCTCAATAAAACTATTATCCTTAAATTTCTTCATGTGTACAGTGATGATGCTGCACAAAAAATCAAATCTTCATTATACTCGCGATATTACGCCCAAGCGTGTAACGAGTGGCGGAGCCCACCTACGCGGCGCAGCGCTTGGGCTACACAACTCCGAACAAACGTCGCAACGGTGGCGAGCCGTTGGCGACACTGTGACGATTTGGCCGACCACGCAATTGAACCTCACACCTCCCGCACCGATAGAGTGGGCTTAGCAACTGAGCTAATCGGCCGGCACAATGCTGCACAAGTCTGCAGCAAAATCATTTTGTTTCTCTGACATTTCAAACAAGCTGGCAAATCTTGCAGTAAATTCAAACAGTAAACGCCATGATTCTTGAAGGATTTGTGCAGCTGCAAGGACGACTGCATTCACACAAAACGAAATTAAATCATGGAGCTTGTGCTCGTTTCTAAGGGCCAAGAAATCGCGGCATAAAATGGGATGTATTATTTTGATATATCAAAAAATGAAGTTACAAAGTAAAAATTACGAGATTTTAAATAAACAGAAATTACGAAAAAAGATCTACATTTACTTGCCATTAACATGTTTTTTATTCAGAAACTCATTAACAACAATTTATTCAAGAATTTTTTGAAAAGGATGGCATACACCGCATTAAAGCATTTTGAATAAATATAAAAAAAGAATGTTTGACTTTTTCGTCTTTCTGCCGCTCTCAACTAGGGCTTATTTTAAGGGTAGGGCTTACATTAAAATCATCCTCAAAAATCACGCTAGGTTTTATTTTGCGGGTAGGTCTTATTATCGGGGAAACACGGCAATTACAACCAATTTCGCGAAACCACAAGCTTGATAATCTGATAGCGGATTATGCTAGCTATTACTCTAACAAACTCTTCGCCGCAATGCGAACACAGTTTCAATGCGAGGAATCCACAAAGCTAAGTCATGAGTCCAATGCACCAACCACTTGGCCAATTCCCATGTGCCCCTTATTGCTGATTAAAACGTCACTTTAACCACAAACTCATACGGCTCACTCACGAATGAAAAAGTTTTAAGCCAAAATAGCTCAAAAACATGTTTCCCTACTGCCCTCTCACGGATTACATAAATTTGCTTGACTTTCATGAGGTTTCCTGAAATTTCACGTTTTTTACGTTTGACTCTAAGTCAGGCGCTCTGGAGTAACCCTTCATTATATTGATATTTTACCCACATTGAGATAAATATCCTCCGACAATTTGAAGGTCCTAGCTGTTGTCATTTAACAGTTATGAGCTTGTGAACATTTTCTTATTATTGACTTTTGACCTCAAACCACATGACTGCCACCCCCCGCAAGTTGTGAGACCCAAGTTTACGTCGAGGTCTATCATCCCTGAACATTTCAAGCCTCTAGCATCAGCGGTTGAAATGCCCTAGACTGCGCAAGATTGGCAACATTTCCCAATTTTTTTGACCTTTGACCCCGAGTCACGTGACATAGAGCAATCATGGTTGGTACACTCCAAGGACATATCAAGACACACCAATCCTATCAAATTCAAGTTCTTATGTGTTTTGAATGAATAGTTATACGCCAAACGACATATTTGAGTATTTGACCTTTGACCCCAAGTGACGTCACGCAAAACTAATCATTGCTGGTGTTTTTGTACTCTCGTTGAAATGCATTTGCTTCGTAAACTTGAAGGTCCTACCAGTTGCCATTCACAAGTTATTAGCGTTTGATCAAACTATTTGTAAATTTAATTGATTGACGTTTGACCTTTAACCTTATGATCGCCACCCCCCAAAAGCTGTTAGGCACAAGTTCACATGGAGGTCTATCATCCCTGGGAATTTCAAGTATCTAGCATCAGCGGTTCAAAAGCCTTAGGCTGCACAAAAATCTGTTAAGATTCGTTGATTTGACCTTTGACCCTAAGTGACGTCACGAACAGGTCATTGTTGTGCATGTATTTGCTTCCCACATTGATATGCATATATTGTGAAAACTTGAAGGTCCTACCTGTAGTCATTCAAAAGATATTAGGTTTTGGTAAATTTGGTTTTTTGACCTTTGACCTTTAACCTGACGACCGCCACCCCCCAAAAGCTGTTAGGCACAAGTTCCCAATAGGATCTACCATCCCTGAACATTTCAAGTCTCTAGCACCAGCGGTTCAAAAGCCTTAGGCTGCGCAAAAGTGGCAACACTTTTCGATTTTTTTAATCTTTGACCCCCAGTCACATGACATAGAACGTTTATAGTTGGCACACTGCAAGAACATATCAAGACACACCAACCCTATTAATTTCAAGTTCCTATGTGTTTTCCATCATTAGTTATACGCCAAACGACATATTTGCGTATTTGACCTTTGACCCCAAGTGACGTCACACAAAACTAATCACTGTTGGTGCTTTTGTACCTTGGTTGAGATGCATTTGCTGCGTAAACTTGAAGGTCGTACCAGCTGCCATTCACAAGTTATTATTGTTTGATCAGATTTTTGATCATTTTATTTGATTGACGTTTGACCTTTGACCTTATGACCGCCACCCCCCAAAAGCTGTTAGGCACAAGTTCACATTGAGGTCTATCATCCCTGGAAATTTCAAGTATCTAGCATCAGCGGTTCAAAAGCCTTAGGCTGCACAAAAATCTGTTAAGATTCGTTGATTTGACCTTTGACCCTAAGTGACGTCACGAACAGGTCATTATTGTGCATATATTTGTTCCCCACATTGATATGCATATTCTGTGAAATTTTGAAGGTCCTACCTGTAGTCATTCAAAAGATATTAGGTTTTGGTAAATTTGGTTTTTTGACCTTTGACCTTTAACCTGACGACCGCCACCCCCCAAAAGTTGTTAAGCACAAGTTCCCAATAAGATCTACCATCCCTGAAAATTTCAAGTTTCCAGCATCAGCGGTTCAAAAGCCTTAGGCTGCACAAAATTTGGTGTTGAAAAAAAAGGAAAAAAAGAACTAGATGGCAGCTGCAAGCACCCGCTTATGGCTTCCCGATCAAGCTTACTAGGGACCCAAACGTCTAAGGGAACAGCACAGCGACTTCGCTTTTACAACTTAAAAAAACAACAAATCCCTGCTAAGTATAGGTGGGCATTATCACACATGAAGTAAGTTTAATTTCCTGCAGCCTGTGCTCCAGAAACTTAATAATATTGTAACGACTTTTTACATTTCTGTAATACAGTCATCGATATCTCAATAAAACTATTATCCTTAAATTTTTTCACGTGTACAGTGATGATGCTGCACAAAAAATCAAATCTTCATTATACTCGCGATATTACGCCCAAGCGTGTAACGAGTGGCGGAGCCCACCTACGCGGCGCAGCGCTTGGGCTACACAACTCCGAACAAACGTCGCAACGGTGGCGAGCCGTTGGCGACACTGTGACGATTTGGCCGACCACGCAATTGAACCTCACACCTCCCGCACCGATAGGGTGGGCTTAGCAACTGAGCTAATCGGCCGGCACAATGCTACACAAGTCTGCAGCAAAATCATCTTGTTTGTCTGACATTTCCAACAAGCTGGCAAATCTTGCAGTAAATTCAAACAGTAAACGCCATGATTCTTGAAGGATTTGTGCAGCTGCAAGGACGACTGCATTCACACAAAACGAAATTAAATCATGGAGCTTGTGCTCGTTTCTAAGGGCCAAGAAATCGCGGCATAAAATGGGATGTATTATTTTGATATATCAAAAAATGAAGTTACAAAGTAAAAATTATGAGATTTTAAATAAACAGAAATTACGAAAAAAGATCTACATTTACTTGCCATTAACATGTTTTTTATTCAGAAACTCATTAACAACAATTTATTCAAGAATTTTTTGAAAAGGATGGCATACACCGCATTAAAGCATTTTGAATTAATATAAAAAAAAGAATGTTTAACTTTTTCGTCTTTCTGCCGCTCTCAACTAGGGCTTATTTTAAGGGTAGGGCTTACATTAAAATCATCCTCAAAAATCACGCTAGGTTTTATTTTGCGGGTAGGTCTTATTATCGGGGAAACACGGCAATTACAACCAATTTCGCGAAACCACAAGCTTGATAATCTGATAGCGGATTATGCTAGCTATTACTCTAACAAACTCTTCGTCGCAATGCGAACACAGTTTCAATGCGAGGAATCCACAAAGCTAAGTCATGAGTCCAATGCACCAACCACTTGGCCAATTCCCATGTGCCCCTTATTGCTGATTAAAACGTCACTTTAACCACAAACTCATACGGCTCACTCACGAATGAAAAAGTTTTAAGCCAAAATAGCTCAAAAACATGTTTCCCTACTGCCCTCTAACGGATTACATAAATTTGCTTGACTTTCATGAGGTTTCCTGAAATTTCACGTTTTTTACGTTTGACTCCAAGTCAGGCGCTCTGGAGTAACCCTTCATTATATTGATATTTTACCCACATTGAAATAAATATCCTCCGATAATTTGAAGGTCCTAGCTGTTGTCATTTAACAGTTATGAGCTTGTGAACATTTTCTTATTATTGACTTTTGACCTCAAACCACTTGACTGCCACCCCCGCAAGTTGTGAGACCCAAGTTTACGTCGAGGTCTATCATCCCTGAACATTTCAAGCCTCTAGCATCAGCGGTTGAAATGCCCTAGACTGCGCAAGATTGGCAACATTTATCGGTTTTTTGACTTTTGATCCCGAGTCATGTGACATAAAGCGTTCATGGTTGGTACACTGCAAGAACATATCAAGACACACCAATCCTATCAAATTCAAGTTCTTATGTGTTTTGAATGAATAGTTATATGCCAAACGACATATTTGCGTATTTGACCTTTGACCCCAAGTGACGTCACGCAAAACTAATCATTGCTGGTGTTTTTGTACTCTCATTGAGATGCATCTGCTACGTAAATTTGAAGGTCCTACCAGTTGCCATTCACAAGTTATTAGCGTTTGATCAAACTATTTGTCAATTTAATTGATTGACGTTTGACCTTTGACCTGTTGACCGCCACCCCCCAAAAGTTGTTAGGCACAAAATCACATAAAGGTCTATCATCCCTGGGAATTTCAAGTATCTAGCATCAGCGGTTCAAAAACCTTCAAATGCACAAAAACTGCTGAGGTTCGTTGATTTGACCTTTGACCCTAAGTGACGTCACGATCAGGTCATTGTTGTGCATATTTTTGTTCCCCACATTGATATGCATATACTGTGAAAACTTGAAGGTCCTACCTGTAGTCATTCAAAAGTTATTAGGTTTTGGTAAATTTGGTTGTTTGACCTTTGACCTTTAACCTGACGACCGCCACCCCCCAAAAGCTGTTAGGCACAAGTTTCCAATAGGATCTACCATCCCTGAACATTTCAAGTCTCTAGCATCAGCGGTTCAAAAGCCTTAGGCTGCGCAAGATTGGCAACACTTCCCGATTTTTTTGACCTTTGACCCCGAGTCACGTGACATAGAACGTCTATAATTGGTACACTGCAAGGACATATCAAGACACACCAACCCTATTAATTTCAAGTTCCTATGTGTTTTCCATCAATATTTATACGCCAAACGACATATTTGCGTATTTGACCTTTGACCCCAAGTGACGTCACGCAAAACTAATCACTGTTGGTGCTTTTGTACCCTCGTTGAGATGCATCTGCTCCGTAAACTTGAAGGTCCTACCAGTTGCCATTCACAAGTTATTAGCGTTTGATCAGATTTTTGATCATTTTATTTGATTGACGTTTGACCTTTAACCTTATGACCGCCACCCCCCAAAAGTTGTTAGGCACAAGTTCACATGGAGGTCTATCATCCCTGGGAATTTCAAGTGTCTAGCATCAGCGGTTCAAAAGCCTTAGGCTGCACAAAAATCTGTTAAGATTCGTTGATTTGACCTTTGACCCTAAGTGACGTCACGAACAGGTCATTGTTATGCATATAATTATTCCCCACATTGATATGCATATACTGTGAAAATGTGAAGGTCCTACCTGTAGTCATTCAAAAGATATTAGGTTTTGGTAAATTTGTTTTTTTGACCTTTGACCTTCAACCTGACGACCGCCACCTCCCAAAAGTTGTTAGGCACAAGTTCCTAATAAGATCTACCATCCCTGAAAATTTCAAGTCTCTAGCATCAGCGGTTCAAAAGCCTTAGGCTGCACAAAATTTGGTGTTGAAAAAAAAAAAAAAAAAAGAAAAAAAAAAAAAACTAGATGGCAGCTGCAAGCACCCGCTTATGGCTTCCCGATCAAGCTTACTAGGGACCCAACGTCTAAGGGAACAGGTGATTGACTTCGCTGTTACAACTTAAAAAAACAACAAATCCGTGCAAAGTATAGGTGGGCATTATCACACATGAAGTAAGTTTAATTTCCTGCAGCCTGTGCTCCAGAAACTTAATAATATTGTAACGACTTTTTACATTTCTGTAATACAGTCATCGAAATCTCAATAAAACTATTATCCTTAAATTTCTTCACGTGTACAGTGATGATGCTGCACAAAACCTCAAAACTTCATTTTATTCGCCATATTACGCCCAAGCGTGTAACGAGTGGCGGAGCCCATTTACGCGGCGCAGCGCTTGGGCCACACAGCTCCGAACAAACGTCGCAACGGTGGCGAGCCGTTGGCGACACTGTGACGATTTGGCCGACCACGCAATTGAACCTCACACCTCCCGCACCGATAGGCTGGGCTTAGCAACTGAGCTAATCGGCCGGCACAATGCTACACAAGTCTGCAGCAAAATCATCTTGTTTGTCTGACATTTCCAACAAGCTGGCAAATCTTGCAGTAAATTCAAACAATAAACGCCATGATTCTTGAAGGATTTGTGCAGCTGCAAGGACGACTGCATCCACACAAAACGAAATTAAATCATGGAGCTTGTGCTCGTTTCTAAGGGCCAAGAAATCGCGGCATAAAATGGGATGTATTATTTTGATATATCAAAAAACGAAGTTACAACGTATAAATTACGAGATTTTAAATAAACAGAAATTACGAAAAAAGATCTGCATTTACTTGCCATTAACATGTTTTTTATTCAGAAACTCATTAACAACAATTTATTCAAGAATTTTTTGAAAAGGATGGCATACACCGCATTAAAGCAGTTTGAATAAATATAAAAAAAGAATGTTTGACTTTTTCGTCTTTCTGCCGCTCTCAACTAGGGCTTATTTTAAGGGTAGGGCTTACATTAAAATCATCCTCAAAAATCACGCTAGGTTTTATTTTGCGGGTAGGTCTTATTATCGGGGAAACACGGCAATTACAACCAATTTCGCGAAACCACAAGCTTGATAATCTGATAGCGGATTATGCTAGCTATTACTCTAACAAACTCTTCGCCGCAATGCGAACACAGTTTCAATGCGAGGAATCCACAAAGCTAAGTCATGAGTCCAATGCACCAACCACTTGGCCAATTCCCATGTGCCCCTTATTGCTGCTTAAAACGTCAGTTTAACCACAAACTGATACGGCTCACTCACGAATGAAAAAGTTTTAAGCCAAAATAGCTCAAAAACATGTTTCCCTACTGCCCTCTAACGGATTACATAAATTTGCTTGACTTTCATGAGGTTTCCTGAAATTTCACGTTTTTTACGTTTGACTCCAAGTCAGGCGCTCTGGAGTAACCCTTCATTATATTGATATTTTACCCACATTGAGATAAATATCCTCCGATAATTTGAAGGTCCTAGCTGTTGTCATTTAACAGGTATGAGCTTGTGAACATTTTCCAATTATTGACTTTTGACCACAAACCACTTGACTGCCACCCCCGCAAGTTGTGAGACCCAAGTTTACGTCGAGGTCTATCATCCCTGAACATTTCAAGCCTCTAGCATCAGCGGTTGAAATGCCCTAGACTGCGCAAGATTGGCAACATTTATCGGTTTTTTGACTTTTGATCCCGAGTCACGTGACATAGAGCGTTCATGGTTGGTACACTGCAAGGACATATTAAGACACACCAATCCTATCAAATTCAAGTTCTTATGTGTTTTGATTGAATAGTTAAACGTCAAACGACATATTTGCGTATTTGACCTTTGACCCCAAGTGCCGTCACGCAAAACCAATCATTGCTGGTGTTTTTGTACTCTCGTTGAGATGCATTTGCTACGTAAATTTGAAGGTCCTACCAGTTGCCATTCACAAGTTATTAGCGTTTGATCAAACTATTTGTCAATTTAATTGATTGACGTTTGACCTTTGACCTGTTGACCGCCACGCCCCAAAAGTTGTTAGGCACAAGATCACATAGAGGCCTATCATCCCTGGGAATTTCAAGTATCTAGCATCAGCGATTCAAAAACCTTCAAATGCACAAAAAACTGCTGAGGTTCGTTGATTTGACCTTTGACCCTAAGTGACGTCACGATCAAGTCATTGTTGTGCATAGTGTTGTTCCCCACATTGATATGCATATACTGTGAAAATGTAAAGGTCCTACCTGTAGTCATTCAAAAGATATTAGGTTTTGGTAAATTTGGTTGTTTGACCTTTGACCTTTAACCTGACGACCTCCACCCCCCAAAAGTTATTAGGCACAAGTTCCCAATAGGATCTACCATCCCTGAACATTTCAAGTCTCTAGCATCAGCGGTTCAAAAGCCTTAAACTGCGCAAGATTGGCAACATTTGCCGATGTTTTTTGACTTTTGACCCCGAGTCACATGACATAGAACGTGTATAGTTGGTACACTGCAAGGACATATCAAGACACACCAACCCTATACATTTCAAGTTCCTATGTGTTTTCCATCAATAGTTATACGCCAAACGACATATTTGCGTATTTGACCTTTGACCCCAAGTGACGTCACGCAAAACTAATCACTGTTGGTGTTTTTGTACCCTCGTTGAGATGCATCTGCTCCGTAAACTTGAAGGTCCTACCAGTTGCCATTCACAAGTTATTAGCGTTTGATCAGAATTTTGATCATTTTATTTGATTGACGTTTGACCTTTAACCTTATGACCGCCACCCCCCAAAAGCTGTTAGGCACAAGTTCACATGGAGGTCTATCATCTCTGAGAATTTCAAGTCTCTAGCATCAGCGGTTCAAAAGCCTTAGGCTGCACAAAAATCTGTTAAGATTCGTTGATTTGACCTTTGACCCTAAGTGACGTCACGAACAGGTCATTGTTATGCATATAATTATTCCCCACATTAATATGCATATACTGTGAAAATTTGAAGGTCCTACCTGTAGTCATTCAAAAGATATTAGGTTTTGGTAAATTTGGTTTTTTGACCTTTGACCTTTAACCTGACGACCGCCAACCCCCAAAAATTGTTAGGCACAAGTTCCCAATAAGATCTACCATCCCTGAAAATTTCAAGTCTCTAGCATCAGCGGTTCAAAAGCCTTAGGCTGCACAAAATTTGGCGTTGAAAAAAAAAAAAAGAAAAAAAAAAAAAAAAAAAGAATTTTTCGGAAACAAAATATTTTTTTTCTAGAAAGTGGGGGGCTGCCGGGGAAAGTTAGGGCGACCAAGGTGTAGACCTAGGTGGGACACACATTTGAACTCTAGGTCACTTTTGAATTGGAACAGTAGTTTAGCAGCTAGAGCTGCTGGAAGTGTCAAAAAGTGCACAAATGGCCAAACAAAAGTAATATGGCTTCCCTTTTCGGGAAGCCATAAAAAGAATTTTTCGGAAACAAAATATTTTTTATCTAGAAAGTGGGGGGCTGCCGGGGAAAGTTAGGGCGACCAAGGTGTAGACCTAGGTGGGACACACATTTGAACTCTAGGTCACTTTTGAATTGGAACAGTAGTTTAGCAGCTACAGCTGCTGAAAGTGTCAAAAAGTGCACAAATGGCCAAACAAAAGTAATATGGCTTCCCTTTTCGGGAAGCCATAAAAAGAAAAAAAAAAAAAAAAAGAATTTTTCGGAAACAAAATATTTTTTATCTAGAAAGTGGGGGGCTGCCGGGGAAAGTTAGGGCGACCAAGGTGTAGACCTAGGTGGGACACACATTTGAACTCTAGGTCACTTTTGAATTGGAACAGTAGTTTAGCAGCTACAGCTGCTGGAAGTGTCAAAAAGTGCACAAATGACCAAACAAAAACAATATGGCTTCCCTTTTCAGGAAGCCATAACAAGCACCCGCTTATGGCTTCCCGATCAAGCTTACTAGGGACCCAAACGTCTAAGGGAACAGCACAGCGACTTCGCTTTTACAACTTAAAAAAACAACAAATCCCTGCTAAGTATAGGTGGGCATTATCACACATGAAGTAAGTTTAATTTCCTGCAGCCTGTGCTCCAGAAACTTAATAATATTGTAACGACTTTTTACATTTCTGTAATACAGTCATCGAAATCTCAATAAAACTATTATCCTTAAATTTCTTCACGTGTACAGTGATGATGCAGCACAAAAAATCAAATCTTCATTATACTCGCGATTTTACGCCCAAGCGTGTAACGAGTGGCGGAGCCCACCTACGCGGCGCAGCGCTTGGGCTACAAAGCTCCGAACAAACGTCGCAACGGTGGCGAGCCGTTGGCGACACTGTGACGATTTGGCCGACCACGCAATTGAACCTCACACCTCCCGCACCGATAGGCTGGGCTTAGCAACTGAGCTAATCGGCCGGCACAATGCTACACAAGTCAGCAGCAAAATCATCTTGTTTGTCTGACATTTCCAACAAGCTGGCAAATCTTGCAGTAAATTCAAACAATAAACGCCATGATTCTTGAAGGATTTGTGCAGCTGCAAGGACGACTGCATTCACACAAAACGAAATTAAATCATGGAGCTTGTGCTCGTTTCTAAGGGCCAAGAAATCGCGGCATAAAATGGGATGTATTATTTTGATATATCAAAAAATGAAGTTACAAAGTAAAAATTACGAGATTTTAAATAAACAGAAATTACGAAAAAAGATCTACATTTACTTGCCATTAACATGTTTTTTATTCAGAAACTCATTAACAACAATTTATTCAAGAATTTTTTGAAAAGGATGGCATACACCGCATTAAAGCATTTTGAATAAATATAAAAAAAGAATGTTTGACTTTTTCGTCTTTCTGCCGCTCTCAACTAGGGCTTATTTTAAGGGTAGGGCTTACATTAAAATCATCCTCAAAAATCACGCTAGGTTTTATTTTGCGGGTAGGTCTTATTATCGGGGAAACACGGCAATTACAACCAATTTCGCGAAACCACAAGCTTGATAATCTGATAGCGGATTATGCTAGCTATTACTCTAACAAACTCTTCGCCGCAATGCGAACACAGTTTCAATGCGAGGAATCCACAAAGCTAAGTCATGAGTCCAATGCACCAACCACTTGGCCAATTCCCATGTGCCCCTTATTGCTGATTAAAACGTCACTTTAACCACAAACTCATACGGCTCACTCACGAATGAAAAAGTTTTAAGCCAAAATAGCTCAAAAACATGTTTCCCTACTGCCCTCTCACGGATTACATAAATTTGCTTGACTTTCATGAGGTTTCCTGAAATTTCACGTTTTTTACGTTTGACTCCAAGTCAGGCGCTCTGGAGTAACCCTTCATTATATTGATATTTTACCCACATTGAGGTAAATATCCTCCGACAATTTGAAGGTCCTAGCTGTTGTCATTTAACAGTTATGAGCTTGTGAACATTTTCTTATTATTGACTTTTGACCCCAAACCACTTGACTGCCACCCCCCGCAAGTTGTGAGACCCAAGTTTACGTCGAGGTCTATCATCCCTGAACATTTCAAGCCTCTAGCATCAGCGGTTGAAATGCCCTAGACTGCGCAAGATTGGCAACATTTATCGGTTTTTTGACCTTTGACCCCGAGTCACGTGACATAGAGCGTTCATGGTTGGTACAGTGCAAGAACATATCAAGACACACCAATCCTATCAAATTCAAGTTCTTATGTGTTTTGAATGAATAGTTATACGCCAAACGACATATTTGAGTATTTGACCTTTGACCCCAAGTGACGTCACGCAAAACTAATCATTGCTGGTGTTTTTGTACTCTGATTGAGATGCATCTGCTTCGTAAATTTGAAGGTCCTACCAGTTGCCATTCACAAGTTATTAGCGTTTGATCAAACTATTTGTCAATTTAATTGATTGACGTTTGACCTTTGACCTGTTGACTGCCACCCCCCAAAAGTTGTTAGGCACAAGTTCACATGGAGGTCTATCATCCCTGGGAATTTCAAGTATCTAGCATCAGCGATTCAAAAACCTTCAAATGCACAAAAAACTGCTGAGGTTCGTTGATTTGACCTTTGACCCTAAGTGACGTCACGATCAAGTCATTGTTGTGCATATATTTATTCCCCACATTGATATGCATATACTGTGAAATTTTGAAGGTCCTACCTGTAGTCATTCAAAAGTTATTAGGTTTTGGTAAATTTGGTTTTTTGACCTTTGACCTTTAACCTGACGACCGCCACCCCCCAAAAGTTGTTAGGCACAAGTTCCCAATAGGATCTACCATCCCTGAACATTTCAAGTCTCTAGCATCAGCGGTTCAAAAACCTTAGGCTGCGCAAGATTGGCAACACTTTTCGGTTTTTTTAACCTTTGACCCCGAGTCACGTGACATAGAACGTTTATAGTTGGTACACTGCAAGGACATATCAAGACACACCAATCCTATCAATTTCAAGTTTCTATGTGTTTTCAATCATCAGTTATACGCCAAACGACATATTTGCGTATTTGACCTTTGACCCCAAGTGACGTCACGCAAAACTAATCACTGTTGGTGTTTTTGTACTCTCGTTGAGATGCATCTGCTCTGTAAACTTGAAGGTCGTACCAGTTGCCATTCACAAGTTATTAGCGTTTGATTAGATTTTTTATCATTTTATTTGATTGACGTTTGACCTTTGACCTGTTGATCGCCACCCCCCAAAAGCTGTTAGGCACAAGTTCACATGGAGGTCTATCATCCCTGGGAATTTCAAGTCTCTAGCATCAGCGGTTCAAAAGCCTTAGGCTGCACAAAAATCTGTTGAGATTCGTTGATTTGACCTTTGACCCTAAGTGACGTCACGAACAGGTCATTGTTGTGCATATATTTGTTCCTCACATTGATATGCATATACTGTGAAAATTTGAAGGTCCTACCTGTAGTCATTCAAAAGATATTAGGTTTTGGTAAATTTGGTTTTTTGACCTTTGACCTTTAACCTGACGACCGCCACCCCCAAAAGTTGTTAGGCACAAGTTCTCAATAAATTCTACCATCCCTGAACATTTCAAGTCTCTAGCATCAGCGGTTCAAAAGCCTTAGGCTGCACAAAATTTGGCGTTGAAAAAAAAAAAAGAAAAAAAAAAAAAAAAAAAAAAGAATTTTTCGGAAACAAAATATTTTTTTTCTAGAAAGTGAGAGGCTGTCGGGGAAAGTTAGGGCGACCAAGGTGTAGACCTAGGTGAAACACACATTTGAACTCTAGGTCACTTTTGAATTGGAACAGTAGTTCAGCAGCTACAGCTGCTGGAAGTGTCAAAAAGTGCACAAATGGCCAAGTAAAAACAATATGGCTTCCCTTTTCGGGAAGCCATAAAAAGAATTTTTCGGAAACAAAATATTTTTTATCTAGAAAGTGGGGGGCTGCCGGGGAAAGTTAGGGCGACCAAGGCGTAGACCTAGGTGGGACACACATTTGAACTCTAGGTCACTTTTGAATTGGAACAATAGTTTAGCAGCTAGAGCTGCTGGAAGTGTCAAAAAGTGCACAAATGGCCAAACAAAAACAATATGGCTTCCCTTTTCGGGAAGCCATAACTAGATGGCAGCTGCAAGCACCCGCTTATGGCTTCCCGATCAAGCTTACTAGGGACCCAAACGTCTAAGGGAACAGCACAGCGACTTCGCTTTTACAACTTAAAAAAACAACAAATCCCTGCAAAGTATAGGTGGGCATTATCACACATGAAGTAAGTTTAATTTCCTGCAGCCTGTGCTCCAGAAACTTAATAATATTGTAACGACTTTTTACATTTCTGTAATACAGTCATCGAAATCTCAATAAAACTATTATCCTTAAATTTCTTCACGTGTACAGTGATGATGCTGCACAAAAAATCAAATCTTCATTATACTCGCGATTTTACGCCCAAGCGTGTAACGAGTGGCGGAGCCCACCTACGCGGCGCAGCGCTTGGGCTACAAAGCTCCGAACAAACGTCGCAACGGTGGCGAGTCGTTGGCGACACTGTGACGATTTGGCCGACCACGCAATTGAACCTCACACCTCCCGCACCGATAGGGTGGGCTTAGCAACTGAGCTAATCGGCCGGCACAATGCTGCACAAGTCTGCAGCAAAATCATTTTGTTTCTCTGACATTTCCAACAAGCTGGCAAATCTTGCAGTAAATTCAAACAATAAACGCCATGATTCTTGAAGGATTTGTGCAGCTGCAAGGACGACTGCATTCACACAAAACGAAATTAAATCATGGAGCTTGTGCTCGTTTCTAAGGGCCAAGAAATCGCGGCATAAAATGGGATGTATTATTTTGATATATCAAAAAATGAAGTTACAAAGTAAAAATTACGAGATTTTAAATAAACAGAAATTACGAAAAAAGATCTACATTTACTTGCCATTAACATGTTTTTTATTCAGAAACTCATTAACAACAATTTATTCAAGAATTTTTTGAAAAGGATGGCATACACCGCATTAAAGCATTTTGAATAAATATAAAAAAAGAATGTTTGACTTTTTCGTCTTTCTGCCGCTCTCAACTAGGGCTTATTTTAAGGGTAGGGCTTACATTAAAATCATCCTCAAAAATCACGCTAGGTTTTATTTTGCGGGTAGGTCTTATTATCGGGGAAACACGGCAATTACAACCAATTTCGCGAAACCACAAGCTTGATAATCTGATAGCGGATTATGCTAGCTATTACTCTAACAAACTCTTCGCCGCAATGCGAACACAGTTTCAATGCGAGGAATCCACAAAGCTAAGTCATGAGTCCAATGCACCAACCACTTGGCCAATTCCCATGTGCCCCTTATTGCTGATTAAAACGTCACTTTAACCACAAACTCATACGGCTCACTCACGAATGAAAAAGTTTTAAGCCAAAATAGCTCAAAAACATGTTTCCCTACTGCCCTCTCACGGATTACATAAATTTGCTTGACTTTCATGAGGTTTCCTGAAATTTCACGTTTTTTACGTTTGACTCTAAGTCAGGCGCTCTGGAGTAACCCTTCATTATATTGATATTTTACCCACATTGAGATAAATATCCTCCGACAATTTGAAGGTCCTAGCTGTTGTCATTTAACAGTTATGAGCTTGTGAACATTTTCTTATTATTGACTTTTGACCCCAAACCACATGACTGCCACCCCCCGCAAGTTGTGAGACCCAAGTTTACGTCGAGGTCTATCATCCCTGAACATTTCAAGCCTCTAGCATCAGCGGTTGAAATGCCCTAGACTGCGCAAGATTGGCAACATTTATCGGTTTTTTGACCTTTGACCCCGAGTCACGTGACATAGAGCGTTCATGGTTGGTACAGTGCAAGAACATATCAAGACACACCAATCCTATCAAATTCAAGTTCTTATGTGTTTTGAATGAATAGTTATACGCCAAACGACATATTTGAGTATTTGACCTTTGACCCCAAGTGACGTCACGCAAAACTAATCATTGCTGGTGTTTTTGTACTCTGATTGAGGTGCATCTGCTACGTAAATTTGAAGGCCCTACCAGTTACCATTCACAAGTTATTAGCGTTTGATCAAACTATTTGTCAATTTAATTGATTGACGTTTGACCTTTGACCTGTTGACCGCCACCCCCCAAAAGTTGTTAGGCACAAGTTCACATGGAGGTCTATCATCCCTGGGAATTTCAAGTATCTAGCATCAGCGATTCAAAAACCTTCAAATGCACAAAAAACTGCTGAGGTTCGTTGATTTGACCTTTGACCCTAAGTGACGTCACGAACAGGTCATTGTTGTGCATATATTTGTTCCCCACATTGATATGCATATACTGTGAAAATTTGAAGGTCCTACCTGTAGTCATTCAAAAGTTATTAGGTTTTGGTAAATTTGGTTTTTTGACCTTTGACCTTTAACCTGATGACCGCCACCCCCAAAAGTTGTTAGGCACAAGTTCCCAATAGGATCTACCATCCCTGAACATTTCAAGTCTCTAGCATCAGCGGTTCAAAAGCCTTAGGCTGCGCAAGATTGGCAACACTTCCTAATTTTTTTGACCTTTGACCTCGAGTCACAAGACATAGAACGTTTATAGTTGGTACACTGCAAGAACATATCAAGACACACCAATCCTATTAATTTCAAGTTCCTATGTGTTTTCCATCAATAGTTATTTGCCAAACGACATATTTGCGTATTTGACCTTTGACCCCAAGTGACGTCACGCAAAACTAATCACTGTTGTTGCTTTTGTTCCCTCGTTGAGATGCATCTGCTCCGTAAACTTGAAGGTCCTACCAGTTGCCATTCACAAGTTATTAGCGTTTGATCAGATTTTTGATCATTTTATTTGATTGACGTTTGACCTTTAACCTTATGACCGCCACCCCCCAAAAGTCGTTAGGCACAAGTTCACATGGAGGTCTATCATCCCTGGGAATTTCAAGTCTCTAGCATCAGCGGTTCAAAAGCCTTAGGCTGCACAAAAATCTGTTGAGATTCGTTGATTTGACCTTTGACCCTAAGTGACGTCACGAACAGGTCATTGTTGTGCATATATTTATTCCCCACATTGATATGCATATACTGTGAAAATTTGAAGGTCCTACCTGTAGTCATTCAAAAGATATTAGGTTTTGGTAAATTTGGTTGTTTGACCTTTGACCTTTAACCTCACGACCGCCACCCCCAAAAGTTGTTAGGCACAAGTTCTCAATAAATTCTACCATCCCTGAACATTTCAAGTCTCTAGCATCAGCGGTTCAAAAGCCTTAGGCTGCACAAAATTTGGTGTTGAAAAAAAAAAAAAGAAAAAAAAAAAAAAGAATTTTTCGGAAACAAAATATTTTTTTTCTAGAAAGTGGGGGGCTGTCGGGGAAAGTTAGGGCGACCAAGGTGTAGACCTAGGTGGGACACACATTTGAACTCTAGGTCACTTTTGAATTGGAACAGTAGTTTAGCAGCTACAGCTGCTGGAAGTGTCAAAAAGTGCACAAATGGCCAAACAAAAACAATATGGCTTCCCTTTTCGGGAAGCCATAATTTTTCGGAAACAAAATATTTTTTATCTAGAAAGTGGGGGGCTGTCGGGGAAAGTTAGGGCGACCAAGGTGTAGACCTAGGTGGGACACACATTTGAACTCTAGGTCACTTTTGACTTGGAACAGTAGTTTAGCAGCTAGAGCTGCTGGAAGTGTCAAAAAGTGCACAAATGGCCAAGTAAAAACAATATGGCTTCCCTTTTCGGGAAGCCATAATAATTTATTCTCCCCAAGCTTTGTTGTTGCAGTTTCGGATATGATTTTCCCAACGGCTTGGCAGAGTTACTAAAGCAAGATATGAACTTTATTACAAATTTGATTATGACAGAAACTTCTCGCAAGTCTGAATTCGTTCTATCCACACAACGACAATGCTACCACTGAGTTTTTGTCTCTACAATAAAAAATAAAAAAAAAATCATCACTGTCCTCTTAGCTACAAAATGTATTTATACTGTAAATTCGTGATAGCAGGGTCGGTGCAAAAGGGAGCCAGGAGGGATTTGCTTTCCAAATAACAAGCGTCCGCTTTTCAAGACAGCGGCTTTTGTGCTTAATTTCAAACTTTGACCCCCCTAAGTCGACTGCTCTGGCGCCGGATATGCATGATAGCATTCGCAATCGCAGTGCTAAGCATATTGTTAAATTGTTAAGCATATCGTATGAGTAAATTAGTCGACGCGATATGTTGAAAATCCATAGGTTTTATCTATTTAGTTATATTTGCATACTTATCTTTCTATCACGAAAGAGCGTTAAGGCGCTATACCGTCCAAAATACGTCATGCGATCATGATTATGCGATCATGACCGTTCTAAATACGTCAATCCTCTGGTACACTTAGTCCTAATCAATTTTCCTTTAGGCCTATTTAAGAAGGAACAAAGTCGTCCCCATTTGTAGCAGTTTTCTCAACACAGGAAAGAATTTTATGAAATGCTTGATTTTGAAATTGTACAATCGCATTGGCAGTGACAAATGCATTACTTCTAAAAGTTTGAGCTTTTTCATAAAGAAATAAATGTACCGTACCTAAATTAAACAGTTTGCCAAGGCTTATACTTCATGAAAATTTGTGATATATGAAGAGGTTTGTAAAATCTCTACGGATATGTGTCACCAAATACCCGAAAAAGTCGTCAGTGACATTTTAGATTACATAATTCAAACAGTTCACCACAACATGAAATATTTCAAGCAAATTTTTCAAAAAACTTCATACATGCTTAAATTCGCAAAAGAAATCGAAACCTTTTGTATTTACATAGCAGCTAAAGTTTCTTTAAAAACCCCTACCAAGGGTAGGCTATATACAATAAATAAGCTAAAGCAAGTTTTCAATTTTAAACTAACGTTTCTGCAAAACTCTTAGAATATTTAAACGTAAATATAACGTTGCCTTTACTTAAAAATTTTTTGTTTTCGAATAAAACAGAAATTAACGTTATATTTTTTGATCAACTAAACAACATCGATCTGTTTGCAGCACTGCCACACCTTTTCCACCCACCAGTCATCACAAATACTAAATACTAACATTATCAGTTAAATTTTAATTGTTATTTCTGTACATACAGTATGATGCCGTTATAACTTATTGTTTTATAAAGCTTATTCAGCGCTAGCGAATTAAGTATACAGAATAGACCGAGCGTGCAAAAAAAAGGCTCCGTCTGGGAGCAAAGTTTGTTTCTTCTATTATAATATACATGCGGTAATATAGCGGTAATACATGTGGTAATATACGGTAATATACATGCCTTTTTCTCTCGCGCTGAGTTTCCAGTCCATATACCAGAAAGTCTATGGGTAATACAAACTTGCAAATGAGAGTGCAGTGATGTAGCACTTGTTGTTTATGATTTTATGCATCATTCAATGGCGTACCTGGAAAATTGTTAAGGGAGGGGGAGGACAAACAATGAAAAATGCTATTCGTGCAGTTTTTTGCTTCTAAAAGTGGTGAAGACTTAATGTGTTATTAATCATCAATGAAAATTTGCGGGGACGGACATGAGCTCCCTTTAGCCACCTGGATTTGCCAATGATCATTGGTTTTCCTAGGGGAGCCAATAAAGTGAGGTTATTTTCAAATTATATTGAACTCAAGGCCGGCGGAACCGCCCCCCGAACCCCCCGGCCGGGAGGGCCCAGGCCTGGTCAGGGGCCCTCCTGAACAACGCGACTTTTTTTACTTGGAAATGATTTTAATACGTGTTACGACACCACATTAGTTTGTTTGCGTGTGTGCAGAAAGGTGTTGACGGAGGGAGGCGGGGGGAGGCGGGGGGTTGATGAATGTGGGACTCCAATTGCGTCGCTTTTCTTCGAAACGTAGGCTGCTGTAGGCAAAATTGCTAGTATATAAACCATTTTTTTATCTGTTGAATGAATGAAAGCATAGCCTAATTTTCTTCTGTCAAAAATACACATGTTATGAAATATAAGATATAGCAGCAATATTAACTTCCTACTCCATGTGCCTTGCTTCAAATGAGGTCGGTTGTGCCAGGGTTGCCTTGGTGGGGCAGTCTGGGGGGGCTCGGTCCCCCTAGTTCTAAAAAAAACTGTTTGTCGGGGGAGCCCATGGAGAGCTCTTAAATTTGGCCAAGTGCTTGTGAACGTATTTCGTAAAAGGTTTACAAGGGGGGCGTGAGCACAGCAGTGACTTAATGATTGAACGTGTATTTTGAAATCTTTTAACATCAAAACTTGTTTCCCCAAAACAGCTGCATATCCTTCCTACTAAGTCGATTAAGACGTTGCCAATAAATTGTTACATTTTCTGCATGTTTTTTGAAGCGTGGTGGGCAGTGCCGTATCCGAAGTTTGGTCCCCCCGGTTGAGGGGAGGCCATTGCAGGGGCCCCACAATATTGTTGTATAAGATTCACAATTAGAGACAAAAAAAAGTTAAAGAAAATTTCGTCAAAAAGTTGCTGAAAAAGCACTATAATTGCAATTTGCAATTACAGTACATAATGTAAATCGCAACTAAATTTTCAAAAACTTTCCGGGGGAGCATGCCACCGGACCGCCCCTGTAGTGATGTAGTCAAGACCCAGATGGTCGAGACCGAGACTTGGAAAAAATTCGAGACCAAGACGCGAGACCAAGACTTGAAAAAATTTTCGAGACCGAGATCGAGACTCGGTAATATTCTTGTAATATATATGTATTACGAAGATATTCATATAAAATTCATCTTAAATTTGCTTAAGTTTCATTACCAAACTGCTCGTGGACCAATCTAGAGGAATTCGAAACGAGTTGCTAAATCAACTTAAAATAAAAGCTTTCATAAACTCGCGGCTTAGTGCATGGGCATTGGGCAACACTGCACCAAAGAAACATCGCAGCGATGGCGAGACGTTAGCGATACAGCGTCCGATTTTGACCGGACCAAGAATCGAAACGCAGACCTCACGTTCCCATGGCAGTGTCTTTAACTACTAACGCTGACCGGTCGTTCAAATGTAAAATAAAGCGGGCTTGCTAAAGCAGTTGCATTCAAATAGTTATTTTAACGACAAGAAGGCTGGTAAAATGTGCGATTGTGTTTTCATACACAAGACATCAAAACGAATGATTCAGTAATCTAGTGATCCTAGTACACGGCAAACACCGTAATGTATATCAAATACTTGAGTTACGGTATTATTTCTTATCAAGACGTCATTTCTCCGATACTGATCTGAAAATTTTTTAGAGCCACGCGTCTTCCCCATTCGGTCGCCCATGTCTACTCTGAAGCATAACACTATCCACAGGTTTATATTTCAAGCTATTTTAATTTTCACTGGACCTAATTGTTACTCCTAATGTTTGATATTTACAAAAAAGCAGTGTCAAAGTAGACTTAAGTTCATCATTCTGAGGCTGCAATCTTAACTGTGTCATACTAAATACGAAAGATCTGTTCAACAGAATGAGACTGAAAACAATCACTTGGAGGTCTGAGCTGTCCTGATTAACCTTCCTTGACCAAACCTCATCGCACTGCCATGCTACCACCTCAAACTCGGTCCACGTGCAAGGGACCTGAACGAGAAAAAGGTTTAGAGCATTTATTACCAGAAAGCAAAAATGTAGACAGTGGCAATTAGCACCCTCAACAAAGATCAACATCAAATAATACCGCTTAAGCGGCTTCTTCCCTCGAGACTGTTTTACATCACACCTTTCATAAGTCAATAACAAAGATAGTAATGAATAACATCAAGTGCAAGTGCATTTATTTTTGTTTGGATAGACGCAACAACAAAGAAAAATAAAAAATGTATCAACAGTTTAATTTTCATTTATATCCGGATGGTCCATCCTGTGAGAGGCTGCAAATCCCAGCAGAAGAAATTGGCACGGTCGTCTAGTCTGCAGTCTCTCACAGTTTTCTTACAGCATAAGAAAACTATAATTCACGTTCACGTAAACAGTTGTAATAATTATAAACAGAGGTAATAATAGCAAAAAAGAAAAAAACATATGAAAGATAAGGACAACTCGAAAAAGAACTAATCACGAGATAAACAATATTAAATAATAAGTAAACACAATACAACTTTCATCAACTGAAGAGTATTTGTAAACACGAAACAGGGTAAATAAGGGACAATAATAATATGAAATTAATGGGAAAGTGGTTTGAATCTAAGTGCATAATAATAATTTGAAAATACAGGAAAGAGTTTACAGAGAGGTAATTAAAACGGAGAAAGAAAACATATCAAAATCAAAATGAACTAATCACAAGTCAAGCAATATTAAATAATGAGTAATAACAATAGTCAAGGTAACAACTTTCACCAACTGAAGAGTATACGTATGCACAAAATAGGCTAGTTAAGGAACAATAATAATTTGGAATTGTAGAAAATTGGTTAGAATCTAAGTGCATTTTTGTTGTAATATGAAATATTTCTTGATTTTCCGATTGAAATTTGTTTTACTACGATTGACCAGGATTTGTAAATTATTTGGTAAGGAATTCCAGTTTTTAGTACCAGCAATTGTAAGAGAACGTTGAGTCAATGATTTATTACTTCGAGAAATTGAGAAATATTTTTTAGATGCGTTTCGGGTCTGATGGCTATGAATATCAGATACTGACATGAAAAAATCTTTAAAGCAAACAGGTAAAACATTGTTAATATGGCGATACAAAAATTTACAGACTTCAGCTTTGTATATGAAAGGGATTTTCAGCAAGGATAGCTGATTGTACAGAGGAGCTAATCTAAATCTGAGGGTAGACGATTTGGTTAGAATCTTAATTATTTTGTTTTGTTGAACCTGAATGACATTCAGGTACTTTTTAGCCGCGTTTCCCCAATTTAAGATCCCGTACAGTAGGTGTGGATAGCCAATACTATAATATACGGTTAGAATATTTTGTGGAACATAACGTTTCAATTTACCCAGTATACCTGTAACTATAGACAACTTATTTGCCACGGCAGTAATTTGATTTTTCCAGGACAATTGATTGTCGATTAAGACACCTAAATATTTGGCCACAGTATTAACCTCCAGCGACGAGCTGGCTACTTTGATGTCAAATGATTCTTTTACCTTGCCACGGGTGGTTCGATTAGAAAACAGTAAACACTGCGTTTTTTTGAAGTTTATACATAAGTACATTATCAATTTGTAGTTTTGTATATGCTTGTAGTCGTGGGAGAAAAGTGTCTTTGCATACTATAACAGCATCGTCTGCATACAAAATTGTGTCAGAATTAACGCTATTTGGCAGATCATTTATATATATTAAAAAAATAATGGACCTAACACGCTACCTTGCGGGACACCAGTGTCAACGGGAAGAAGTGGCGAATCATGTCTCCCATTTATGGAGGTGTATTGTTTTCTGTTTGTCAAATACGATGTAACTAGGTCTAGAGATATTCCTCTAAGTCCATAATGTTCAAGTTTTCTGAGTAGTATTTGGTGGTTAACGGAGTCGAATGCTTTAGCAAAATCTAAGAAAATACTACATACAGGAAAATTATTATCTCTGTACCATAAAATTTTTTCGTATAATAAGGTTATAGCATCATTTGTTGATCTGTCTTTCCGAAAACCAAATTGAAATTTAGATAACACCTTTGATTTTTCCCAAAAGTTTATCAAGCGTCTATGTAATAGTATTTCAAATACTTTGTTTATGGGAGAGAGGATAGAAATAGACCTATAGTTACCAACATCAGTTTTGTCTCCTTTCTTAAATAAGGGTATAACTTTGGCAATCTTAAGAATGTCAGGATAGTTACCAGAGTCCAAACAAATATTGAAACTTTTGGTCATAAAAGGAGCAATAAAGTGCTTTGCGTGCTTGATTAAGGTAACAGGAATATCTATATACCCTGACGATTTGCGATCATTGAGGTTACTTATTATTGCAGCAATTTCATATTGATCTGTTGGGTTCAGCACAACAGAATGCAAGAGCCTTTTCCCCATGTATTGTTGGTGATTAGTAGGTTGATTGTTTAGACTAGATGACAATTTCTTTTGCGATACTAACGAAGTGCTTGTTTAAAGATTCGCAAATTTCAACTAGATCCGATGATATGTTATCATTAATTTTGAGGGCCTGTAATATGGAGGATGTTGGTTTCTCTCTGTTCGGTATCATATTAACGCTTTTCCAGGTGTCGCTCGAGCTAGTACTATTATTTAGAAGACCACTGTAATAATTCTGTTTGGAGACTTCCTTAATATGCGAGAGTTTGTTACGATATTTCTTATATTCAGTAAACAAAATCGGACATTTCTTTTTGAGATAATGCGCATAAAGTTTGTTTTTATGCTTAATTGAAATAAGTAAACCTTTTGTAATTCAAGGTTTTTTTGATACTCTATATTGTTTGCGAGTTAGCGGATTGAGCGGAAAAAACTTGTTGGTAAATTTACTTAGGATTTCAATAAGATAATTTAGGTTGTAATCGAACTTAACTTGATTGTTAGCAAGCTCCTAGTTAAGGCTAGCTAAAAACAGCTCAACGTTCTCGGGTGAAAATTTTCTGGTGAAAAGTCTGTCATCCTTTTTTTTGACGTTAGTGAATTTATATTTGGCAAAGATCGGGAGGTGGTCTGAAATATCATGCTGAACTACCGCCGCAAGTATGTCTCTAGTAAACAATGAGTTAGCTTATAAATGATCTATTACTGTGCTTGTGGTTTCACAAACCCGAGTGGACTTGTCTATTAACTGGGTGCGGCCAAGATTGTTTACATGGGTTGCGTAATTCGAAATACTGATGGTGTTGTTCACTTTTTTGTAATCAATGTTGAAGTCACCGAAAATTAGATACTTTTGATTGTCATTCAATGATTTAACTGATTTGGCGAATGCGCATTCAAAATTAAAAAGGTTATTACGAGGGTGCCGGTAGATGGAACCTATTATTAAAGAGTGTTTGTGTTCATTGCTGTTTATTTTAATCCACACATCCTCAGTATCTACAGCAATAACAGGTCAAGCAGTTTTCTCCCACAACTCTACGTGAGTTTTTTCAAACCTCAAGTATCTCCTACTGAGTAGCCAATTATCACAAATTGAGGTTTTATTGCAAAACTTTGTTTCTCACGATCTCAGTTTAAAAACATAGACGAAAATAAATGAAAATTTCACCGAAATGAATCAATAAACAAGATTGTTGGAAAGCAATTAAAGAGGTGTTAAGACCTAGGAAGTCAATTGAATCTTTGTTTGCGTTGCTTGCATTAAATAATTAAATTTAAAATTCTACTCCTACGCCTAACCAAGATTTTGAGTCTCGAGACTTCTCATGTTTCGAGACCATGACTTTTCGAGACCGAGACTCGAGATCGAGACTTGAAGTTCAAGTCCGATACCGAGACGAGGCTTTCAAAAATGTGTCTCGAGACAGTCTCGAGACCCGAGACCGGTCTCGAGAACTCCATCACTACCCTCTAGAGTTTTTGATTTTGATTCTGCTTGAAATTTGCTTTGATTTTGCCACACGACGAAAGAAATTATGAGCACGAAAGTTTGGAGCGCTCATCCTGAGGAAATTTCTGCACACGTCCTATGAAATAATACAGCTAATAAGGAAAGTTCGTAACCGAGTCGAAAAAGCGCGAAACTACCCGAATGCTTAGATATCAAAGGATCTCATCTGGAGTTTTTTTGGGGGGTGGAACGGACAACAGTCTTCACACGGCACTGGTGGTGGGGCGTGGACAAAAATAACTAACCCCAAAGGGAGCCTAAATGAAAAAGTTTAAAAGCATCTGGTATAAAATAATAAGTTGTTTTGCATTATACAGGGCCCCCCTAGTTCGAATTTTACCAAGGCACTCCTGGGTCGCGAATGATAGGTGTTTAGAAGATTGTAGGTTTACCATGGTTTTGCGCAAAAGCATTAGGGGTGTGTGACTCCGCAAGCAAAGTGGGACAAAATTGGTTCGTCAAACGAATCGCTACAAGTTCAAATTTATAACCTATTACAACTTTAGTAAGGCCTACTTTAAACTTCAATTGTTCTTTCAAGTATCGGTTATTGTCAAATGGATTGATGATTTTCTTTTCTTCTGCTTTTTCCCACGTCTTCTCACACTGCGCTGGACCGTTTCTCATTAATTTTTTATTATTGTTGTGACGCTTAATAGCGCAAAAACAGCCAGTACTTTAAGTGTTAAAACGATTTTAGGTAAAACATTTGCCGGTAGTCCGGTAAACGCTCTGTGGAACCAAAGAGTGTTCTTGAGAATTAGAATTTAAAAATGAGTATTCCTCACGAACCGGTTAAATACGCAGGGATTCCATACCGTCCTTATTTCAAAGATTTGTTTTTATTTTGAGAGAGTTCATCTTGGAAAATATCATTGTCCTTATATGTTTTGAAATGTTCTTATTTTTGGCTTGCGTCCTTATTTTGTCTTATTTGGACTTCATAAACCAAGCTTTGTGTTATTTGTCTTGCATTATTGCATTATTATTTGCCAACTCAAATAAAGAAGTTTAAATGCGTACGTAGATGCAAAATCGGACGCAATCGCATTTTGTGTAAAAACAATGCCAGCCTTCAGGTTCGTTGATCAAAAATCGCACGAATAAGTATAAAATGCAAAATCGGCATTACACAGATTTATAGGAGGGAATTTACGTAAGTAAGTTACGCGCGAAAATGCATCAAAATACGTGCGTAGATTTTAAACTAGGGTACGTAGATGCAAAATCGGACATAATCGCATTTTGTGTAAAGACATATCCGTCAGGTTCGTTCATCAAAAATGGCACGAATATGCATGAAATGCAAAATCGAATGAAAATCGCGTTCTGTGTAAAACCACCTTTACCTTCCGTTTTGCTTGCGGATAAAAAGGGTCCCACGTAAAGTTTTCGGGGGGGGGGGGGCTCAGTTGGCCTAGCGCCGGCATTGATTGAACTGAAAATGCAATATTGAGTGACACTGCGAAGTGAGCTTGCTCTCTTCGAGTCAGCAGCCACTCGATATATATGTCAAATGCGATCGGCTCCAGCCGTGAAACGAAACCGTCACGTAGGATCTATCACCTGCGCTCAGTACCACTATAAGGCCATGTCGCTGGCAATAATACACTTAACCTAAGTGAATAATAAAAAAATAACAAATTTACCTTTTGCGGAGTCGGATTCGCACAAAAAAATCTATCCGAGCATAACTCTCTGGTTTCATCCGTTCCGTCATCACAGTGGGCTACTCCGTCGCAAACTTGCGATTTTGGAATATTAAGTAGACCTTTGGAGATGCAAATAAACCTGTCGTTGCGGCAAACCTCCGGAGACTCATCCCGCTTGGATATTTCACAGTCTGCGATTCCGTCGCAAATACGCGTGCTGCTAATTAATTTGTTTTCATCAAAATCAGCATCCTATAAAAAAAACAATGCACCAGCAAAGAAAAACTATCGTATCTGAAAACTGTACTCAGCGCAGTTTTCCACCAAAATAATAACTAAATGTTTGATTGAGCGTTGTCTTTTTAGGTTAAGCCTTAACTAAAAAACCTAGCTGAACTACACCCAATTTAAATTGAAAATTAGACGTGCGATTGCATACGAGCGAGTTATATTCGGATGCAAACGGTGCGTCAAAAATTACCCCATACCAAGAAAGTGTTACTAGCTGATAACTCAAGCAGTTTTTTTTTAAGCGCCTGCTTTTTGGTTGAGAGATCGGCTTTGATAAATAATCGGTTAAGGCACACTATAAAGGCTTCAAAAATAGAAGTCACAGAGATGCTATTAACCAGGGCATTGAACCGCGTGAAATATTGCTCCGGTTTAGGTTCAAGTTCTGCAAAATTTATTTTTAACGCTTTAGCTCCGGTTCAGGTTTTTCGTAGTTTAATTTTGCAGGTTTAGTTCCGGTTAAAATTAATAATACTTTAAATTATCCGGTTCAGGTTCGCAGAAGCAAAAATTTAGGGATCAAAATTTGGTATGGGTTCAATAATTTGAAACCGTCAATTTGACTTACCGTATGTTCTGGTACACAGCTACAAGCACATTTTTTTCAAAAATACTTATTGTATTGAGGCTGACTGTACTTTTTAAAATACTACTGTAGCTTATAAGCGTTGTTCTCAGCGGCAAAAATAGCCTCAGATTAACTTCATATGTCCTTAACCGCTGTTATAGCCATCAAGTCTTCTTAAAAACACACACGATTTAACGTAGCGAATGCTTTTTTAGCTTGAAATTAATAGCGCAGTCCAAAAAAGACGTTCCGGTCTGAGTTCTGGTTAGACAAAAATTATTCTAACGGTTAAAATCCGGTTAAGGTTCAAGAGTTTTGATGACCATGGGTTCAGGTTCTGGTTAGGATCACGTCTATTAAAATACGGTTACATTATAAAGGTTACGGTTCGGTTTGAGTTTAATGAAAGGAAGCGGTAAATACGGGTTTTCGGCTTACGTTTCGGTTCGGTTTAACGCCCTGCTATTAACTTATCACTCCAGAGTGTTTTATAATCGTAGCTGAGTATTGTGACATGTCCCTTCCTTTCGATTTTGCCTTTTAGTACAAAAAGAAGAAATGTTGCCGATTGACCAAAACACACCACATCCTTCTAATGGCTTTTGCAGTTTATGCCTTCCTTCTTTTAAAAATTTCTCGCTACGTCACTGCAGTTGAGCTATCTGGGTGCCAAGCAAGTAGCTCAAGCTCATGCCACACTTGAGTGCATATAGTCATAAGGAAATCACTATTAGGCGAAACTCTACGGAATAAATTGCAATAAGCTTAAAAAACTGCTTTAAATATTTACCAAACTTGCGTTACACCTGATGGTGAACTGTTTCCTTAAACTGAGCAACCCAATAGGAGGGCAATTAACAGTGGCATTGGTTTCGGACTTGCATGACTCGGCAGGACACTCGTCTACTGGAGCATAACTGAAAAAGCCAGCGATCCCTGCTGGACATTCACTTATGCCGTCACACAACGTAGCCATTCGATAATCCACGTTCTTGTCACATCTAAAACAAGCATAGTCACAAGAAAACGCTGAAGGTATCAGCAGTATGATAGAAAAAAATCTCCGTTTTTTCAAATCGAATGATACAATTACCAATTCAGTTCAGTTCAGTTTATTTTTGCCAAGCAACGCAATGCAGTCGCTTAGCAAGGAGGCAGCGAAAAGACACAGTGGCCATCGAGTCATCTGTTACCTCATCAAGACCAAGATCTGCGACAGTGTTGTGCTCCCAGGAGCTTTACTTAAGATCACTACTTCTCAGTCCGTGCGCAAACCTCATCTATCAAGAAGAACCAAAGAACGCAGAGATGCAAAAGATTTTATTTATGTGCATAAATCAGGGGGTGCAAAGCCAGCTTCATCAACTGAACGGAGTAGGAGATGCAGACTTCGGAATGGTTCTACAGAAAACTTTTTGCTTATTGTATTACCACCACTCTACCCCATCCCGAATTACACATAAGGAACCAAGTACGTTGAGAATAAAATCAAAATCTACAGCAGCATCGAACCCAATCCCAGTGAGTAGCAGTCCAGCGCACTAGCCACCGCACCACGTCGCTGATGCCAGTGTTGTATAGTCATCTCGATCGAGTCCTATCTTCTTCTGTAGAACCATTCCGAAACATGCGTACGGAATACAAAACAATATAAGAAGCATTGCACGAGTGGTACCCGGTAGCGTTTCACTGACAAAGAACACTTTTATGTTTGGCCATCAGTTCTATTTGTTATCAGTAGGGCCCGCTAAAGTCAATAAAGTCAAAATTTTTTCAGGACCTTGTTACATGAGCAAATGTGTACTAGCGTTCGTTTCAGATGTTCAGGAGTCTGTTTTGGTAGATTTTATAAGTCAAAATAAAGTCAAAATTTGTCAAAATTGTCTTTATCAAAAATTTTCTTACAAAAACGAACAAACTTATATTTTTTATAATTTTTTTGAATTTTTGAGTTGCTATTAAAAATTTATGCGCAGTTTTATTTGATTTTAAACTTTTGAAATAGTTGCAATATTTGCACTATCGTCACAATAATGCGTGCGGTAATTGAGAAGGAAATAGCACTTGTTATGCATGAAACGTCATTGTTGATGCATAAATACATAATCGTTAGACAATTAATCTAATCCTATAAAAGCCTTGCGCTCTTTACACGTGGTCTTTTAAGTTGTAGCTTGCAAAGCAAAGAATGTCAAAACAAGACAAATCTTCTATAGCAGACCTGGGCAACATACGGCCCGCGAGACCATTTTACGCGGCCCGCTGGCACTTACAAAAATGTGACCTTATATCGCGAATCAAGCCGAACCTCTTTACTCTTTTATAGGATATCTGAGGAAAAGAAGACTTTTTGCTCTTCACTGCAGGAGCGTATTTAAAAAGAAGGGCATAGTACCATGCACCTCTTTTGACTCAAAAGACCCTCTTTTGACTCTGCCTTTTAGCAAAAAGAACAAAATTAATGATGCTAAGTGACTGAAATATGCCAGGTACTTTTGATGGTTTCTGTAGCTTATGGCCAGGGGCGGATCCAGGGGGGCTAGGAAAAGGGGTAGGCATCTTCCCACTAGCCATTTTCAAAAACGTTTTTGATGTATACAATTTTTCTGTAATTTCGAATATTCTTGATAGCGATTAGGCTACGTCTTAGGCAGGCATAATCGAAAACGTGCGAACGAAATGCATCATATTTGACGAAGCACTCAGAATTAGGGTCTAAAAATTTGGGTGAAAATTATTTAAAAAAGCACTAAATTAGCCATTACAGCATGTAAATTTTCAAAATGATTCCGTGGGAGCATGCCCCCGGACCCCCTACAGCCTTTTTTGTATGTCAATCAGCTTCAAAGTAGTTCTGCTTAATAAAAAGACGATCAAAAAATGTGGAAATTATGGCCCTCTTTTTGAAGTTTTTCGCTACGCCACTGCTTCACCGATATTTTCGGTGGAAAGCAGGACATCTGAGGAGTGTGTAGACCTCTTTTTTTTTTTTTTTTTGCTTTCCAATCGGAGCGACCCTGACAATAATAGTTGTTGAACATATTAACTTGATCCATTTAATAATCCGGCCCGGGAAGGACTTCGTCTTCCCGCATGTGGCCCGCTGACTAAAACAGTTGCCCACCCCTGTTCTATAGCAAAAGTTAGGCAAACTTGCCAAGAATATCCGGATGAGTTTTCGGCAACTCCTGCCGGCGACTTGCGATGCAACCTTTGCGACTTGTTAGTCAAATGCGACAAAAAGTTTTTTGTGGAAAGCCATTGAAAAAGTAAGCAACACCAAACAAAATTGGAGACGAAGAGCAAATCTCAAACTAAGCAAACCTTTTTACATTTCGATCAAGTAAACTTCAAGGAACAGGTTGTTTCTTCATTCTTAGCTGCAGATATCCCACTTCATAAACTGAACCATCCTTCTTTAAAGTCTCCGTTTGCTAGAATGGGAAAAGTATTGCCTTCGGAGACTGCAGCCCGGGCATGTGTTGCTAAATTGGCATCCCAAAAAGAGGAACAAATTCAAGAATTACTTCGTGACAAAAAATTTTTTGATTGTGGATGAAGCAGAGGTTGCTAAACAAAAGTATATTAGTGTGCTTGTGGACAGCTTAGATGCTCCAGATCAGACATTCCTCGTTAATTGCCATCCACTTGACAGCGGTCGCAATGTTAATAGCAGTATTATTCTGCACACTGTGGATGACATATTGCGACAACTTGAAATAAAACGCGAGAATTTTTTATTGTTCTTGACTGATGCTGCTCGGTACATGTCTTCGGCTGGAAAGACATTAAAGGAATTATACCCTTCTTTGATGCATGTCACCTGCGTTGCGCACTTACTACATAACTGCGCTATGCTTGTGCGTGCTCATTTTAAAAATATTGATGAAGTAATAGCAACGATCAAGGCAGCAACAATCAAAAACAAAGATCGCAAGAAAGATTTTCATGATGCGGCCTGCCATCTCCTCCTGACCCTGTAATTACAAGATGGGCAACTTGGCTTAGAGCTGCCTTATACAGTATTATAGTGAGAACCTTCCAGCTGTTCGTACCATTGTCAACAATTGGACAAGTGCACGCCTCTTAGTCAGCAGAGCAAAAGACGCTATCAATGTGGAAGGTTTGGAGTCGGACTTGGTTAAAATAAATCAATACTGGACTCTAGCAGCCAACGTAGAGTTCTTAGAAGGACAATAACCAAAGCATACGGACTGCTGAAGAATATGCAATTCGATGATGATCCTTGCGCAATTAAAGACTCTATTAACAAACGACTATCCAACTCTGATTTAGAAACAATAATAAACTGTACCAACTTGACAATTGACCCAACAAGCTACGCACTATTGCAAAAAGCCCAGCCAACCTCCGCTGCTGTTGAGAGGTCGTTTTCTATGCTCAATAAATACTGAGAAAAGACAGAAATTTTGATGTTAAGAACGTAAAAAAATATATGATGCTGTATTACAATAAAACGTCCTTGTAATTATACTGCGTGGTTTTCGT
The DNA here is from genome assembly GCA_964006365.1 of Trididemnum miniatum. Classification (NCBI taxonomy): domain Eukaryota; kingdom Metazoa; phylum Chordata; class Ascidiacea; order Aplousobranchia; family Didemnidae; genus Trididemnum; species Trididemnum miniatum. The sequence goes on along the minus strand of OZ023235.1, from coordinate 12,296,394 downwards.
TAAAAAATTCACAGACATACTGTTAGTGTACAGTACAGTTGCGATAGCAACGCAATTTTTGTATTACGCACTAATTGACACCGGTACACACAATTGCTCGTTATCCTAGGTTTTAACGTCATGCGTCGCTTTGTTGCATCAGCTTCAACATTGAGTAATTGAGAAAATGTTCGAAGTAGGCTACCTTTTTCTTTAAAAACTTATGTAAATTGCAGTTTATAAAACATATTTAATTAATAACGTGCAACAAGACATAAATAATACGCGGAAGCGGTTAAGTCAAAATAAAGTCAAAATTTTACTAAAATAAAGTCAAAAATTAAGCAAATGACTAGCACCTGGAGAAGCAAAATAAATGCATACAACATAATTCAACGCAATTTGATCAGACAAATATACAAATACACCATAAAGAAATATATACAAATACACAACAAAGAATGCACAGAGATCTCTCCTCGTGACAACAGCTGTCACGAGGAGAGATCTCTGTGCATTCTTTGTTGTGTATTTGTATATATTTCTTTATGGTGTATTTGTATATTTGTCTGATCAAATTGCGTTGAATTATGTTGTATGCATTTATTTTGCTTCTCCAGGTGCTAGTCATTTGCTTAATTGTGTCATTCGATGACGTAGGTTTGACGTGAGTGCGATACTCCATTTGCAGGGTGACGCCTGCCCTTCCTTTTCTTGAAAGTCAAAAATATATTTTTTTAGGTCAAAAAAAAATGGCCCTAGATATCAGATGATAAATTGTATTACTTTTAGCAGAGAACATGAAAAAACTACTGTATGTTTGAATGAAACTGCTAGCGTAGCCAGGATTTTGCAATGGGAGGGGTTAGGAATGACGTCTCATTTGACCATACGTTGTATAATAACAAAAGATGGCCTCTGAACTGATCTTTACTTCTGTACATTTATTAACAGCTTAAACAAACTTAAAACAATGCATCACATTCTAAAGAAATAGAAATAAAAGTACTTGCCAGTTGTCACTAAAAAAAAAACACTGCTTCTCTCTCATCGGAGAACATGAACTGAGGGCTTCGCTGGAATCGAGGCGACAAGACAACAACTTAGATTGCACAACACAAATCACGTAATAAACAATCCGCTGAAGGTTTAAGGCAACCAATTAAATGACAGAGAACAGATCAAGGAAACGAACAACTAATTAAACTATTATTACAGCCTCAAACTTGAGAGAGATGTTTTAAACTAAAATTACCCAGGGCAGATAAGGCACAATTATTGTAAGGAAGTCAAAGGAATGCTTTCTAGTGAAACTGGTACAACGATATTCAACTGTTATAGCGATTTAGTTCTTTTTTGAGCTACGTAAATCATTTTCGCTTGAAATCGTTTAACCTTCTTTTCTACGGAAGGTCTGAGGGGCCGAGGGCAGTTGCGTGTAAAGGAGAGGCACTGTCTTTTGCTAATAAAATTGCGTCATTGCTCCATAAGCATAACGGCAAAGAGCAAGATTCCGGAAACAACGCTACGTAATTCTTGCTATTATAATGACAATTACAAAACCAGATTATCAATGATCAAGTACCGGTATCTAGCGCTTCGAAATAAATATCAGAAAAAAAAGTAAGTGTGAAACCATTTTAGTCTCAAAAAAAGTTTTAACTTTTCCGTACCGTGGTTACGCCACTAAATTTTAAATTCTATGAACACGACACCCGAGTATTAAAATATCACAAAAGGGTAACAGTTAAAAGTGAACTCTGTGCTGTTTCATATTTCTGTTCTGAATGTACAATGTTTCTGCGCTGTTTATCACCCCCTAAATCGAGTTCTTGGGATCCGCCTCTGGCTACGCGTCCAATTAACATAAAATAACCGACTTAGGCCTACAGTTACGGGTACTTGCTTAAGAAAGAGTAGTAAAAGTACCTAACGCTTCAAAAAGAAAGTCAGAAAGAGACGTAAATCTGACGTCACTTAAGGCACAATGGGGGGTTGTAACCTCCAATAAATAATTAAATTTAAAATTCTACTCCTACGCCTAACCAAGATTTTGAGTCTAGAGACTTCTCATTGAATGAAAGTTATGCACGTGACACGTTTAATTACTTAAACTTTTTGCGATCCGCCTAATAAACTTAATTTATGTGACTACAGTACACTTAAGTAACCTCCACACATTAAAAAACCTCGTTGGTTTTATACGCAGAACGCAGCAGATGCTGTGGATAGGATGTGGCGGTACTTTCACGGAAATATCCGCATCGCTGTCACTTTAGTTTAACTTGCGGTTATAGTGTAAATACTCATACGGCAAGGGGCAGATGCAGACTTTTAGAGGGAAGAGGGTTGGAGTTGAAAAAACTTATTTCGGAAGTGTCCAAGTATCTAACGCAACATTATGTTGTAGCTAAAATTTGGGGGGGGAGCATGAGCCCCCTAGCCCCCCTGGATTCATCAATGCACTTCCACGTTGAAAGAACTCGAAGCTCTAAGGTCCATTGTTGGTGTAAGAATCAAAATTCCATCCCAGAATTTTGCAAATGACAATTAAGATTCCTTTGATTCCTGACAATTAAGAAACGTCATGATTTCCTTTCGTTTGATCAATTCTATTTTAATTTTTGTTTGCTCGGCTGTGTAGCGTGCACATTGTAGTAAGTTTCGATACTGATTTTTTCCACAATGCAGACTTATTGCCAACGCGTATTTTTTCTTTTGTTTATTTTAAGGCGGTTTCAATCCAGGGCCGTAGCCAGCCGGACCAGCTTGGGGGGGACGAAACAAATCTTAGGGGGGGCAAAAAAATGACCTTTTTTTCAACGATATAGCCATCCTAAGGTGTTTTCTGAAAAATTAACTGGGCTACGCCCCCAGCCGCTGACGGAATTTTCGAATTTTAAGCAAAAAATACTTCATTCTAACGCACTTTTTATTAAAAAAAAGTACTTGTAACTGATTCAATAATACTGGTAGCAAAAGGACCAGAAGCAGAAATCATCGCATAAAGCTGATACAAAAGTTATTTTTCATTGGTCTCATGGCCAAAGGGGGCAAAGGGGGAGTTGAACTCTTCTCGTGCACACGCCACAAGACGTTCATGATGATTTAGTTGTATCAAACAATCAATTATTCAGCTTGGGGTCTGGAAGAGCGTTGTAAGCTCCCCCAGAAGAGTCCGGGGCTAAGCCCTGGAAGCTATTGCTTTTTCTGCTTTTAAAATTACCTTTCTGAATCAGCTTTCAGGTTTTGAGGCTATTAGCAAATTAGTTATTTTGCAATCAGTGCGCCTACAGGCCTCAGAAAAAGCTATTAAGCCCTCTCAAATACAAGGTGTTAATATAGTCAATTTATGTTGTTTATTGTACGCTTTGGTAAAGTACTGGAGTTTCAAAAAGTTCTTAGCAGTAAATACTACATGCGTAGAAAATATAAGCACCCAACAAGCTAGGGTGTTTCAAAACATCGGCTTCATGTTCTGGTTGGGACCCATTTTCAAGCTTGACTCCAGAGAGGGGTAGGAACGTAGGAGGGTAGCCAGACCCGAGTGCCAGGGAAGAACAAAACTATTTTCAGGGGGAGCAGAAAATTATTTTTTTTATTCATCTAATTCGCATACTACTTTCTCCACTCGAAACTCCACCAAGAATAATTTATTTCTACCGCGATTTTCTACTACCAGAGCTCGAAAGTTCGTAAATAAGTATAAGGTCCAAAACTTTGGAATTCCAGAAACTCTTAGACAACAATCGCATAATGGATACAAAAATGCTTGCAAGAAAATTCTTTTGGATAGCTACATTCAGAATCAGATATTTTAAATTTGAGCGTTTTGTTTTCTGTTGCTCACTCTGACTCTCATCTCGATTATACTGTAAATAACAAATATTTTGTGTATAAAAATAACTCTTCACTAAGATTATTTTTTAAGGGCTGTTGCTTGACTCGAAGACCGTTGGTCCCTTCGCAGCAGCTGCCTGTTGCTATACTATTTGCAAAAGAAATTAAAATAATATTTTCAATAGGACTAAAGTATATTGCTCCCCCCGGTTATCGAATTTGTGGATCCGCACCTAGCCGAGGATCAACAGAAAAAAATTGTATCAAAGTATAATTTTTTTGGTTTTATTGATAAAATCGCGATTTTCACAGGGGGGGCGAAAATTCTGCCAGGGGGGGCGGCGCCCCCCCTGGCCCCCGGCTGGCTACGGCCCTGTTTCAATCCTCATTCTTTTTCTAGACACCATTGCCATGACCTAGTCCCTTTTTTTTTTAATCATAGGCCTACTGTAAAGTTTTTTCAACACCTGTGTAGTGTTGCACTAGTTCTTTTGTTTCTGAGAGGCTGCAATCTCAATCTACAGAATTTCGAACGGAATGCAGTTCCGAATGCTTTTGTTGTATCATGAAAGCTTTGAGGAATACCATTATCCAAGCTCATTCCCACTTTGTCCATACTTTTTTCATGATCAATGATCAAGCTCTTGTCTAGTTTTATACAGCATAATTACTACAATTTTACGTTTCATGTTAGTTTGGTTTTAGTGTTGAAAAAGATATCAAGGGGTGAGTAATCTGTAACCAACCGTTTATTTTTGCCACAAAGTAAGTTAACTTCATGCAAGTTTTTGGTAAGTTATTGGAAGCGTCATACGACAAAATATCACAGCAGGGTTTGCCAAAAAAATATTGCCCCGTGCTGAGGGTTTAGTTTCATCATAATGAAGTTGAAAAGACAAGGTTACCTGCATGGTTCTCCATTCCTTTCTGGCGGACTTCTTCTGCACATAAGAGATCCTCCACAGTAGCTATTTCTTTAAAAATAAACGTTTGCATTATGCAGAGCTGATTTAGGCTATACCACACTTCTTATCAAAACCTTCACTATACTTGTGGTTTTCTACGCGGACGCGTGTGGCGGGCCCATCTTCGCGGTTTACCGCCTGGGTGATATAGTTTTGAACTTCGAAGAAACGTCGCAACCACGGCTAACCGTTTGCGACACTGTGTCCGATTTAAACGGCCAAGGAATCGAACTATAGAACTTCCGGGTCAATTGTGATGCCATTACTTTCCGAACCGATTACGTCAACCAGCAAGCTTACACAAAATTACAATAAATCACAATATAGATATATTCTTCGACACCCTCCAAACGGCAGTCCAGAATGCAGACTCTTACGCAAAGAAGAATAAAATAAAGTCTTATTCAATGGGAACAGTTTATACGTTATTTACTTTTCGTCGACAGCGTCCGAACAATCCACATGACTATCGCATACGTCATTTCGCAAGATGCAGGATCCACTAGTGCATTGGACTTCGCCAGCTTCGCACAGGGAAGAATTTCTGACAAATAATATGGAATAAAAGTGATACTAGCCACAATCATAAATTGTCATAAATATGACTACGAGTTATATTACGCTACCGTGTCTTGTACTTGGTTGAGCACTCCCAAGTCTCCTACCACGCACGGCGCAGAGCTGTTGGCTCTGCGATTTGAGCACTTTGACAAGAGTAAAGACTTCTTGCTACGTGGTAAGCACCACAAGCGAAAAATCGTTACGGGTAGGTAAAATGAATTTCTGGATATTCCCTCCATTATTACAGCCGTGTTGTGGTAGATTTTGGGCGATCACTACCCCACGAAATAATTGACCGTTATCGATATAAATCGATCGAGGTCGAAACAGCGCTTATCAGAAGGTTGAGTAAGAATTGTAATAAACATTACGTGAACCTCGCAAGGTAACGTACTCGAACGCTTAAACTTTTGGTCTAGACATTCAAGCTACTTGAACTGAGCTCAAACGTTTACAAATTGACTTATGCAGAGCATGCGTTTGTGGATCTAGGAGGCTCCGGTCCCTCTAATTTTTTGGGAGTCCCCCCATATTAATATACATTGAGGTACTTCGATGCTTTTGCAGTCTAGACGCACAAAACTGTAATACAGAGATTTTTTCGATTTGTAGCTCCTAAAATTGTAGCAGGGTTTGGGTTAAAATTTGCGACGTGCTATGAAACAAAACAATGCTATCTGTGCGGGAGGTCTGGGGTTCGATTCCCGGGCCGGTCAAATCGGACACAGTGTCGCCAACGGCTCGCCACCGCTGCGACGTTTCTTCGGAGCTGTGTTGCCCAGGCGCTATGCTGAGGAGATATGGGACCCGCCATTCGTTACATGCTTTGGCGTAATAGAGGATTTGTCCATTTTATGTGGCTTGTAGGTTAGTTAAACCAATCAATCTATCACGTTTTACTTTGCAAATGGGCTAAATTTTGATAAATAGTTTCTATAGCCACGGTTTGAAACAAACCAGTCGTAATGGCGCGGCTTAATTCATGGTGACTTTTAAGCACTTTTTCAAACTAAATTAAACCAGAGAAAGAATTTCAACTTTGTTCAGTTTGGACCAGAAACCTTTTAACTTGTTTTTCGGTTAAACAATTTAATTATTTGAATAATTACTACAAAAATACTAGTCGACAGCAGATAGTAAACTTGTTTTGATCTTTCAGATCCAATCTGCGCAGTCGGTGTGACCGATATAAATTTTTAACCCTTTGTGAAACGCAGAGCCGGCGCCAGAGCAGCCGACTTAGGGGGGCCAAGCGTTTATTAAGGGGCCAAAGTTTGAAATTAACCACAAAAGCCGCTGCCTTCAAAAGAGAAAGTTTGTTAATTGGGGGGCCAGGCCTCCCTGGCCCTCCTTGGCGCCGGCCCTGGTGAAGCGTATGTCAGAACTAATCACAGCAAACGCAGATATCAGCCTACAATGAACAAAGTTACAAGAAAACACTCTATCAAAAATTAAAATAATTTCACAACTTGTCTTCATATTGACAAAACTGAGCTCACTGTTTTCCTATAAAAGTCTGCAATTTGATGCTATAATGTCGTTACTTTTTCAACTTTCGGGTTTTTATAGCTGTTGTCTTATCTATATCAGTTTTAAGTGTAGAGGGTTGCTACCGTTTCACGGCGAGAGGTATGAGCAATTCTATTTGTTTTAAAAGTCAGCAAAACGTTACATCGCGGGGGAAGATGCGAGCAGTTATGTGTTTTCCAAGAGGGAACTACCTCAAGGCTATAAAGGCTAATGCGGTGAACATGTTTCAACCGTACGCGATTCACGCAGCAAGACTTTTAAAAATAATCGAAAAGACTAATTGAGTTCACAAACTGGTTTTCTTTTGTGCGAAAATCAAGTGTTAATAAAAAATTACGATTAAGGTTTTAGAAACAGGCTTGTTGACGCAGTCGAGTCAATGATGTAACTGATAAAACGCAAATAGAATCAAGCAAGGTAAAACTGAAATACTTACGTTTAATCGAGTAGCGCGAGAATCGAATTACGATAAATGTTTGAAAAATCAGACTCATTTATCGACGTTACGCAACATACCTGGTAGTAGAAGAAGCGGAAGTTTTTTCGACAACGCGTTGACATATCTCTGGCTGGCTTCCTTCGCATAAACATTCATCAGATAAATCTGGACAGTCAATGAGTCCATCACAGACTTTTTGACGAGGTATAATCACCGATGCATTTAAACACATGAAACAACGTGTTTGATCAAAAATTGCTGATGAAAAATTTCTAAGATCTCTGAAATAAATATACAAACTATCACAGAATATTTTTCCTTATGCAGGATTGAACCAGAACCGGATCCACATAGGGGCGATCGATCCCCCACAACAGCGCTTAACTGCTTACGATGTGACTCAACCAAAAGCTAGCTCAGCGAGTTAAAAAAATGCTTTGTCTTGAATTATACACAATACAGGATTACAGGGAGCGCTTGGTTTGCTCAAGTTGCTGAAAACACTTCTTAAGGCCTTGTCACACGAGCGAGTCAACCGCGCGAGTAATTACTCTCAAAAAGTGGCCACACGAGCGAGCTACTCGCGCGAGTTTTACGCTGCCCGAAAGTTACCAGGCAACCGTTCGCGCCATTATTTCCGCCATTATTATGCTTACTGTGAGTCTGCTTAATTTTGACTAGGCGGTATCTGTTGATAATTGGGTTATGTTAAATTATTGTGTACAGCGGTATGCCACAAATTAAGCGCCAAGTTGCTAAACGTTTAATTCGGTAAGCTTGCGCCGAAATATCGCAAGATTGCTGGAACAAGCTTGAATTCAAAAGAAAAAGAAAGTGGGTGAAAAGATGGTTGGTAGATTTCATCTGTGCTCATGCCGCTTTAAATAGATTTTTTCATTTTACTAACTTCCCCTATGTTAACTTCCCCTCTACCTTTCATGTTTTTAATTTTTTTTTTCAAAGCCTCCACGTCAGTACGTAACACGAGACCGGCATCAGACCCCATACTATGGGGCGCCGTGTGTAAAGCTACGCAATATAAAATTTTGCATCATTTTTTTGGTTAATTTTGGTTAAATTACATGCAATATCATAAATTGTTGCAATTTATGTATATTGCGGCAATTTGTGTAAATTGTTGCAATTTATCTATATTGCAAAAACAACTTTAAATCGCCTTTTAATTGCCATGGTGATACGCTTACTAAAACAGTCAGTGTTGCCCTTTCCCTTTTTCCATGAACTCATGTAGTGTACTGGCCTGAGGCGCTGTTGTACTGACTGTGCAGTGTGCGCTTATGCTGTATGGCTGAAACATGTCAGATTACAGTAACTTCTGTGATCTGTCCACAGAAAGCTGGTAGGCTACATCCTGACATCAACAGATCAGCACACCAATACACCAGTAGCCAGTTACACACGGTAAACTGTAAAATTAAAAATGTCAAACTAGTCTACCGATACCGATATTTTGTACCTGAACGAACCCTTACTAAATTTAACCCTAACTAAACCTAATCCTAACCTAACCCAACTGGACCTGGGAGCTGATACTAGTTGTTACCCCTATACCGGTAGTCTAGTCTAGTCTAGCTGCTGGTATTCCAAAGGATACCGGTACCAGTAGCTTAACAGTAGTAGCTTAAATGATTCATTTAACCAGTAGCTTAAATGTTTCAGCCAAACCAATAAGCGCACACTGCACAGTCAGTACAACAGCGCCTCAGGCCAGTACACTACATGAGTTCATGGAAAAAGGGAAAGGGCAACACTGACTGTTTTAGTAAGCGTATCATTATGGCAATTAAAAGGCGATTTAAAGTTGTTTTTGCAATATAGATAAATTGCAACAATTTACACAAATTGCCGCAATATACATAAATTGCAACAATTTAACACATATTGCAGCAATATGCATAAATTGCGACAATATATGATATTGCATGTAATTTAACCAAAATTAACCAAAAAAATGATGCAAAATTTTATATTGCGTAGCTTTACACACCGCGCCCCATAACCAGCATCAGTTAACTCGACTGATAGCTTTTTTAAATTCGCTTCCTTGGCATTTCTATTGCAGTGAACCCTCAAAATTGCGAAAAATGTCCAAGAACATCACAATTTTAGAATTCGACCACTTTGTAACGACCCAACAGCGCTACCAGGGTTGCCAGGTATATTTTGCAGCTGGATACCAAATTTTCAGCAGTTGGATGCCAAAATGAAGAGTTGGATACCAAATTTTTTTAAAGTTTCTATTTGCCATGCGAAACTAACTAGGCACTACTATTTTAATTATTTACTCTTACAAACCTAATAAAGAAAGCACATGGTCACAAATCATTGATCATGAAAACATGAACAATAACCAAAAGTACAAACCTCACACTAGAAAATAGTAAAAATCAGGGTAAAATTAAAGTGTATGTTACGTAATATTTTCACGTGGTCAATAATCATGTTGGCCATTGCCCATTGGTTGCCGCTGTGTTTTGTTGCTGAGATTGGCACGTGTTATTATGCCTTTAGTCTTTACTGCCGGCGCACTTTGTTACCAATCAGTAATTGAGTGTCGGCTCTACGGCTTCGGGGAGTCATGTGTACTGTGTTAGATCGCTGGCATTCGCATCAAATCTTGATCAGTCTTTATTTGCCGACTTGGCGCTAGCAGTGTATGTTTACTCTGTGGCTAGCAAACTTACAGCCATTGCGGCTGACTTATAATTTCCTGTTGGAAAATATTTCTTTTTGGACTTATTGCGAGCGTCGTATTCCTTTTGGATTTAATGTTACGCTGGTGGCTGAGTATTTGGTGAGTACGCTTAGATCTATAGTTATCGTTGTTAAGCTTCCCGAAAGAAGTAAATTGCTGCACTGGCGGGCTTGTTTGCCAACACGTACGATCCATCCTGCTACGGTAACTTAGGTGTTGTCCGTGCGTTACTGAGTTATCAATATGAATTCATGTTCCACGATAATATTTATATTTCTGTTTAATCTGAAAGTTTATTATTTTTGTCTTATATTTATATATAATACCTGTTTGTAACACTGTTGCTTGTTTTAGAAACCGATGCAATTCGATACAATACAACCGTCAATACAATATTTCATTTCCTATTATTTCCCGCGATATTTATTGCATATTTGATTTGAATTATACGTCAAAATACCAAAGGTTGAAAGTCTGTTGGATTATATTGCGTTTCATCTTGTGAGCGAATCCTTATCACCAGCGGTTAAATCTTCGCCTACAGTGTATATGTACAAAAATAATGTACTAAACTTTAATTTTACCAAAATCAGAAATCGTAACTTACATAACATATGATAAAGGAAGAAATAAGCACAGTCAAAAGTAAACCCATTCTGCCAGAAATGAAATAAATACTAAGCACAACACAGGATAAAAAAATCACAGCCTGCCAAAGCAAAACAGTGCAACAAATGAATGAAATAAGCAAAAACAACGTCCAGCAGTGAAATAAAAAGCAGAATGGCTTCTATCTACATTTGCTAAAAAAATAAGTAAATGAAAAAAATATGTAGGCCTACCGATATACATGAATCAAAACAGTGGGGTGCGAAGTTCTACAAATCAGTTGTAATAAAAAAACATAAGTCTATCAATTACTAGCTTTCAATCAAAACAGTCATGCAATGCCAATATGCTGCTCAAGTCTATAGCAAATTAAAGATAACATAATACGAATTGCAACATAAACACCAATCAAACAACTTGCACTGAACATCTTAGTGTATAAATACCAGTAAGTAGACCTACCGGTATATGTCGGCAAAAACTTTTTAAAAAAGCTAATTTCTAATAGCTACTTGTAATACCACTCATTTAGTGACACAGTGAAAAAAAGCAAAGCATAAAAAAACATATACACAGCAACATAGCATTTAAAAAATACAGATTGCATTTCCCCTCAACACAGGCAAAAAATAGCAGAGCACACATTTTAAAGAATGCAAGGCAAAGTTGTTTTATATCAAGGACACAAGAACAATAACTTGTTAATTAAGGCCAATTTCCATTTAAACTGAGTAACAAAAGCTGATACAGCAACATTATGATTATTCCAAGCATCAACAACTCGGTTGGAGAAAAAATGATTTTGAAAATTATGTTAGACCTGGTTTTTCAATACCGGTAACTTAAAATGATGGCCTAAGGTACGAGAAAGTCAATTATATGATATTTATATTTTATCAGGTTAGGTATTGACTAGCTGGGCCTACAAACCCTGATTGCTTGCAACAGGCTTTTAAGTCTACCACAGTCACTGGTAAAGTGGTCACACCCTTACAAATAAATACAGAATACACTACTGATACGCTATGCATATCTACAATACAAATTAGTCATCAGTCTGCATCAGTATATTACTCTTATGTACTAGTTTTGTAATGTTGGTCTCCTGGTAACACACTATGACCACCTAGAAGCAAAAGATCTAGGAGTTCTTGATTGTCTAGTCACTGCAGACTGGACTCAAGGAATGAACTACACACTGCACTGTAGGTACGGACTCCGGTGCTACAGCCAGCAAAGACGAAGTAATCAGTGCCTAATCATGCGAAACGAACTAAATGTTTACAAGGCACCAAAGGCACGAATCCTTGACTTGCGGTAACTCTTTTTTTTCTAAAGTTGTCGTTTACGCAGGATACCAAATCTGTCTTTTGGATACCAAATCTGTTCTCGACGGATACCAAATTTTTACAGGATACCAAATAAGAAAAGTGGATACCAAACAAGCAGGTTGGATACCAAATTGGGGTCAATTTGGTATCCTAGGATGCTACCTGGCAACCCTGAGCGCTACAAGCTTCCAATTTAATTTTCTCTGCCAGGTTTTCTTTTGAACAATTGCAACTATTACGTCATGTAAAATTTTCTCTTTCGCACAATTGCAACTAGTACGTAATAATAAGATTTTCTCTTTTTTGAACAATTGAAACTATTACGTCATGAGCTATAGGTAGCAAACGGGAATTTTCCTTGTTACTCGCGCGAGTAAAGTTGAACATGTTGAACATGTTCATCAAGTTGACCATGTTCAACTCTACTGGCGCGAGTAAATTTTCACTCGCGCGAGTGATTTTTCGCTGCCAGTAGGTGGTCACACGTAGCGATTAACTCGCGCGAGCCAATCGCGCGCTCGCTCGTGTATTAGTAATTGTTGGTGCGCTTACGCAGCTTTTTTCAGAATATTGACTTATTGAGGCATCGATAAATCATATTTGAATTTACTGATGACTTTTGTCAGAAATATTCTGTAATTCACGTACCTATAAACTAAGCTGGAGGTTGGAGTTGAAGTTGATAAAATGTAACATAAATCCGCTTCTCGATCGCAATCCGCCACATCGTCCCACAGCATTTGTTGCGGAATTCGACAACGCTTTCCTTTGCGAATACATTTAAATCCAGTCCCGCCTTCAAATTCGTCTTCATCGTCTCTGCATCCGTTCAGGGAACCATCACAAATCGTACTTCTCAGATGGCACTGATTGTTCCGGCACCGGTAATGAGTAGCGCATCCAACATCACATGGATTTAAAATTGAAATATTTCCTTCAGAATCCGTCGTCTCGCACTGGATTGTTTTGTTGCAGATGTAATTTATATCGATAAGACAAGTGCGATTGGCGATAGTGCATCTGCACAAGAAAAGTAAAGGATAAAACGGTTGTGACGTGTGCCAATTGGTAACACCCACTTTTAAGTAAGTATAAGGCTATCAAAACACACGATGATTTTCTAGGGTTGTAGCCAAAAAAATTGAGGAGTCATTGACCCAAGGGCTATTATGACGTCGTCAACCCCACATTGTAATGCAATTCCCTTGAGACTTAGAATAGTGGTTGTTCACTTCGGCCCGTCAACCCCTAAAAGGTTTGTAAACGTTAAACACATATATACGCTATGAATAGTGTTTTAATTTTTTTTGTTACAACGTGATAAGGGTCTATACTAGGTTTCCTTGGAAATGGTCTGCAGCCCAAAAAAGGTTAAAAAAGAACAGATTTAGAAACTGTGAGCGCGCTTTTTGACCTGGTATGCTCTTTCGTAACGTGCTTACAGCGTTTGCCTTTATTAAAATGACTTATGATTAGAAGCTGTGATACTGCAGTTGTAGTTGTATAGGGAGGCAAATGCTGTCGCCTTTTCACGAATGACAACGCACTGTGCATGCACCTCTAAACGTGACTTCACGGGGTTATGACAACACATAATACAGTACGTTTGTTTGCGTTGAATACCGTGTAGATCAGTTTTTCCGAACCCCTTTCGATCTACGAAATAAAAAAAAATATAAAAAAGATCCAAACAAACCTATAAGCCTTTTTACCTGAAGCAAGCTGCAACGGCCCAGAATAGCCGCAGGTTACGGGTGTAATTCTTGCCGCTTTTGCATTTGAAATCTACGAACCCTTAGACGTTTATAGATCCAGAATAAAATCCCCAAGAAATCAGACATGGCTTATATTTTGTATAATATAGTCAAATTAACTTTATTTATTCGACCTTCAAGTCAAACTACCAGTGAAATATTTTCAAAAGTCACTGTGCTTCTTGTCAAGTTGATAGGCTACGGCACATAAAACATAACTAGAACTTCGCAAAAAATAATGTGATTCAATAATTGATATCAGCTATTAATCAATTAGTATACAAAAGCCAATTTTTGAATGACACTCAATTTTGTGACAGTCTTACTGCCAATACAAGTAGCATGCAGTAGAGATAAGAAATTTATATGTCAATGTAACGAGATTTTCACAATGCAAACAAAGCCATTCAAAAATTAGCTCACCTTGTCAGAGTTTGATTGCAATTTATGCACGAAGATGACGTCACCAGCTCGTCACTGCCATCGCAGTCATCTACGCCATCACAAACTTGAGATACTGCAATAGAGCTTCCATTGCTACATAAAAAGTCTGAAAAAGCAGGATGAAATCAATTAATGTGGTGTGCTCCAAGCCGCGGAGATGGGCCCAGCTACTCGTTACGCGTTTATGCGTTTAATGACGCGAGTATAATGAAGATTTGATTTCTTTTACTGGACTATTTATAGAGTTGGCCCTTAGGCTTCTTTCACGTTAAGACAACCATCTGAGAATTTTGATCAATAATCTTTTTAATTATGCAAATTGATTTATTTTTTTCAACCGCAGAGTAGAACCATGGCCGCTGAGAGGAATTTTGGGCCAAACTAAAGGGCATCCTCCGTAAACTCTAACAAAACAAAAAAGGTCACCCACTCGCAGGTGATGTCCCCGGGGTATTTTTTTAACAAACAACTAAAGTTATTTTACAATTTTATTGAACAGAAATTCAACAACAATTTGAGGAGACTGCAAAATGAGCTTGAGCTCTTCGAGTCAGCGACCACCCTGGTATACACGTCATATACGATCGGTGCAAACCGTGAATCGAACCTATCACTTATATAGGACTCGCAACTTGCGCGAGGTACTGCTAGGCAAGGTCGCTGACATATGCCCCATTTATTTCGTCTCCTTTCAGTTCAAGTGAGTAGAACCAGAACGTTTGCATTGTAGCGGTGCGCACAACTTCAACATATCCAAACGCGTAACGTAATCAAAAACTGGCTCGCACAAATCAAATGCAGTACTATGTCATTTTCGTGCTTCTTCTCGTGCTCTGAAACACCAACAGGTCTGAGGAAACAACTGTAAGGCTAAGGCAACAGACAAGTCCATGTATGTGATCTATACCATATCCTCGTCAATTCATTATTTTGTTGAGACTATTACTGGACTGTGGGTAAAGTTTCTTAATTTCAGTGAAAATAATGAAAAATTAAAATGTTACTTACTTTCAGATGACGCAGATTTTCTAACATGAAAACAATAAAAAGCTAAAAACAATAATAGCTTGTCTCTACACATTTCTCACACAACCTGCATGAGTAGAAAGAAAAAAAAGTACTAAAAGTTGGGCATTAGTTTGCAAATTTTCAGAACTAACGTGAACTGAACACTGTGTGTACAGATTTTTTTTTAAATAAACTGATTTGGTTTTATGGTTCGCAATGCCGTATGAAAAACAAGTGTTAAAAAACAAACAGGCAAACTTTACTTGCTGCGCCGTGGGAAAAAGCACTTATCTGGATTTTTCGCGTTTAAGTTGAAAAAAAAGGTCGGCAACACCTCAGCGAGAACGCTTTGATCGCTTTCTTGTTACAGGAGAATAAAGATGCTACTAACTAACCAACCAACCAACCAACTACAGTATATTGTGCTATACCATCGACTAAAATATTGACTGCAATCAACATAGTGCAGCTACACAGGTTTTCCGGATCAACTGACCGCAAACTGTGCGTATGGATCAACCATCAGTGAAAGGCACGATAAACCTTTTTGAATTAAAGCGATAACGATAATTAATCGATAACTTTAAAAAAGCCCTGGGCGATAGCGATAAATTTCAATTTCTTAAAACGATATCGGTAATCGAAAATTATCGCCGATAAATTTTTCCGACAAATGTTGCGATAAATTTTCAAAATGTTTTTGCGAAGTTGTTTTTTGTTAGTCAAATTGCTAAAATGTTTTCGTAGATTTTCAAAAAAGAGTAGTTCAAGTACTCTGTTGTGGCGTCAAACAAAACAAAGAAAGATTTTTTTAAATTGCGACATGATTTAATGGACACGGAGTATTTTTTTTTTGCATAGCGCCAGCTCACTAACTTAGAAGTTTGAACACTGCGGGCATAAAAAATCGTTTATCGCGATAATCTATCGGCAACAACAAAACATATTGCAAAAGCGATATCGTTAATCGATAAATTAAAACTAATTTAAGCGAAAGCAATAACCAGTAATAAATTATCAACGGTAACTATCGACAATACATTATCTCGATGAATGCACATCTGTGTCAGCCATGATGGTCAAAGCCTAAGCACAATATTTTCAAAGTTTTAAACTATATTTGAGCTATGTTCTGATCGCAAAGCGTATGTTGCATTGCACAAGCAACATTGTCCGAATTCGAAGAAGCGCGGTACTATAGTTGAGATCGTCATTTGCCATTTATTCGCGAAGAACGCTTTTCAAATTAAGAAGCGCAAACATCTGTAGCCGAGCATGAGTCAGATTCATAATAAAAATATTTTTTAATGAAATTTCGCTTTGGCTTAGCACCTAAAGAGCTTTTCTTTGTCACATTAGAATGATAAAGTGGTGGCAATTATCTTGACCGCGGCAGCGTTTGTAAAAAAACTTGTAAGATTTGGTTTCAAAATTTTAATTTTATTGAAGAAATATATCTTATTCGTTCGTAAAATTCTTCATGAATTAAAAAAAACATTTAGCCGAAAATATTTATTTTCAAAAGGTGAATTTACTTGATTACAACCGCAAGATTACAAACAGAAAGGCTTTAAGGCACAAACGTAAAATTAGCGTAAACGATCAATATTTTTCTGGAATAAGCGTCAACAATATCAGTAACATGCCATTAGCAATAATGAAAAATTTTCACAGCAAACGTTAAAACAAATAGGGATTCTTCGGCTTTCATTCCCTGCCCGGTCATGATTTCAAAATAGTATTCGCAGCTAGCTTTCCCGTTATGCTCGGCATAATCGTAGCCTTTCGTAAGTGTCAAGGACTGACATGTGTTGTATGACGTGTTTTCTAGGCCTATGTCTCATCCCGACGAGATTCAAATTTTTTACTGATATGTTAATGAGTTCACGGTGATGTTGGTCTACTGTGTGCGTGAAGCACTTGTGCTCAGGGGCGGGTCCTGAAGTTTTTCATGGGGCTAGGATCTACAAAATGCTTCAGGTGCAACATTTTTACGTTAGAAGTACCGAAGTAACAATGCATTAACATGCATAGCTAAATATTCAAGGGCAGGCTGCAGGCTCCCTCCTCCCTTCCTGGATCCGCAATGTTACCCCCTGCCTTTATCTTTTTTTACTTCTAGAAGTCTAGGCCCGGAACCCGAAGTTAGCTCAGTTGCTAAGCGCACGCTATCAGTGCGGGAGATCTGGGGTTCGATTCCTGGGCCGGTCAAATCGACACAATGTCGCCAACGACTCGCCACCGTTGCGACGTTTCTTCGGAGCTGTGTTGCCCAGGCGCTAAGCCGCGGTCTGGGGTTTGATTCCCGGGCCGGTCAAATCCATACAGTGTCGCCAACGTCTCGCCACCGCTGCGACGTTTCTTCGGAGCTGTGTAGCCCAGGCGCTAAGCCGCGGAGATGGCCCCCACAACTCGTTACACGCTTCGGCGTAATACGGCAAGTATAATGAAGATTTGATTTGAAGTCTAGGCCCGGCACTAACATTACATCATCAACTTCTAGTTAAAAATGGATTGCTATCTTGCTTTTCATTGCCATCTTCTCGTGATCTGTGTTGCTCCTCTCGTAAAGTTTTACTCAAACATAATGGATGCGCCGCGTGATTTTTATGAAACTTACTGTGCATCCGTACATTGCCTAGTGATATTGCTTGAGGTTTTGACATGAAAAGCGTTACGGTGAAACAATAAAAACAAAGAAAGAGTGCATGATATCATTAGCTGCCTTGGCAGCTGCTTATGTGATTTATTGCAACTTCACTGGGACTTGGGAGCTGCAATAATAAAGTTGATTAGCGTTGTAAAAGCAGGATATTTTGACAAAATAAACCTGAGCGAATCCAAAGAGGGGGATTTGGGGTGATTGAATCCCCCCAAAGACGTCTATGCCAGCAAACAGTTCTAAAAGTTGTTTGCGCGACGCTTACCTCGTCCACATGCCCAGCTCACGTGATTCCAAAAGTCCATGGGCTTTCTGCACCACACTTAAATTTTTGATGTCAGAGCCACTTTTTTTAATTACGACAACAAAAAATTGATCACGATGCAAAAAATTGATGGGCTTTTGTGAGTGTGACCAAAAGAATGAGAAGACCTCTAAAAGTGGACCAGTGAACAAGTTAAATATGAGTGAAGAGGACCAATGCCCAGGCATCATTGCGTGCCATAGAATAATAAGAATGTAATTCGGCTTCTTATAGCCCTTTCCCACTTCCATCAAAAATCCTGGACCCACTCCTGAAGGAAACTGAGCCAAACATTTCGTCCATTTAACAGTAGGATGCAAAACATGGAATGTGAACTGTTTTTCCTTGTTATTGGTTACATCGCTTTGTGCTTTTGACAAGCAAATTTCTAAGATATTGATGATGTTAATCAACCTGCACACTAAACTGTTAGCGTATTATAAGTATTTAACCTTATTGCTTCGAAACTACCTGCTCATCCACAGTAAAGAGTCTTGTAGTAGTTTTCAGCAATGTACGTATATGACTCGCGCTAGTATTAAATCCTTCCCTCAGTTATTAAGCTAGCACGTTAATTGCTAACCAAGCGGAACTACAGGCATTAACTGGTAACCATGCAGGCTAGTGCATTTTTATTACAACTCGTTTTCCGCCAGGCTAAACAGAAGCTGGTCGTGAGTTGAGTCAACTGATTGCTAGCCAACCTGTAAAACGCTTAAAGAACTTTTAAAAACACAGAAGTCGTGAGGTGAAACAGAAGGGAAGGCTTCAATCTCTCTGATGAAGGTACAAAAAACTGAAGTTCACTGGATCTTGAGTAGAATGACACGAAACCGATTTGATGCCAACTTGACTGTACTTTGCACAAATTGAAACGCGAATTCAGGAACAGACTATATTAAGAAGGCAGAAACACGTTTAGCTGGGAATAAGTTTTGCTTTCTGCAATCACTTTATCTTTCGTATGAGCTACCTGGACTATTAGCAAGTCTTTCGTTAGACTGGGCCACCACGGCGCGTAGACTCAAGGGTGTCATATCAATAAATGTAAAGGTCGATGGCGCCGACTGACACACTGGAGTTACCTCGCATTGATCGATCAAAAAAAAGGGAAAGTCAGGGGGCTCAAGCCTCCCCATAAATTTTTTGTTTTAAGCTATATATAACTACATCCTCAGTAGTGGAATCGAGGGAGATGCTATCCCCCCGGAAAACAGCACCATTCCCCCCATTAAACACTTTAGCGTAAACCATTCCCCATAATTAATGACCATTCCTCCTTTACTTCTACGTGAAAAGCTTGCGCCATCCCCGCATAAATGTTTTTACAACTCGAGCACTGAATGTACGTAATTTATTTATACACCTTTCAAAACTCACAGCATACACCTTAGCCACTACTTTGTGTTTCACGTAAAAAACGATCATCAGATGGCTGAAAAAAGTTGAACCAAAAGTCAATGAAACGTTTGCGAGTAAGAGCTCAAATGGCCGAGTGGTAAGAGCGTCCGCCTAAAGAACTGTGGACTCGGGTTTGATTCTGAGTCGGGTCAAACCAATGACTGTAAAATTGGTTTTCACAGCTTCCCTGCTTGACGCTCAGCATTAAAGGGACAGTGTGGAGAACAAGCCGACAAGTTTACTCGTCTTGCCGTTGGGAAAAGCACTTAACGGGATTTCCCATTCTTGGTGTGGCAGATAGATGGCCGGCAACTCTTTAGCGAGCTCGTTATAACGCTTTGGTCGCTTTCTCGATAAGAGGATAAATATGCAATTAAATACAAATACTTGTGACTTACAAAAAATATATGAAAGAAAACCGTAAGTCACAAACTTTCCATTGATTTTTGTTCAACTTTTTAGTCACCTAATGATCGTTCGTTGTGGCTCAGGTGCATGCTATTGAAAAGATATAAATAACTACAAAACAGCTCTGGCTCTTGTGGTCATAGAGCACTTTTTTGCAAGACAAACTGATTCATAAAATGACTTGTTTTGATCAGGGCTGCGAACTTGAACTCGCTGAACTCAGTCTTTTTTGCCGCACTCGACCTCGATAAACAACAAACCCTGAACTCGAACTTACACTCGACAAAAAGTTGATTGAGTTTTGAACTTATCCAAAACTTGACAAAAATTGCTTGAACTCAGGAAGAACAACTGAGCTCGAAATCGCAAATTAAAAATGAAAAACTTGAACTCGAACTCGGCTTGCAAATTTTCAGTGAACTCGATCTTAAACTCGATTATTAACGATTGCGAGTTCTCAGCCTTGGTTTTAGTCTTATTCAGTTGATTTGGATGACGCTTTGATTGCATCTGAAATGTCATCAGTTGCTATTTCAGCCTCTTGACATTTCCTTACTTGTACTATTCTTTTATTTCTTTTGCCTTTCTACACTGCGTTTCTGTGTCTTACTGCATAACTTTCTATCAGCTGCACTCATCCGACAAACTCATGACATAATGAGAGCGAAATCGGTCGTGGATTGCTATTTCTATCCGCAGCAACATTATGCTAATGAATAGCGTGGCTAGGGGGGGGGGAGGCTACAGCTGTAATCTGCTGTAACTATCTGCTGTAAACTTAAATAGTGCTAGCAAACTGCTGCACCATCCTTTTCGTCAGTAGCATAGCTGGGTAGAGCTGAATTCTCCCCATCCATTATATTGGTATGCCAAACTATCTGCTTTAAACTTGGATGGTGCTTACAAACTGCTGCACCATCGTTATCGTCAGTAGCGCAGCTAGCGGAGGGCAAGCTTCAGCTCCCCCACACACACTGGTATGCTTCTCTAATTTTAAAAAGTAGGCTATTATTTCTCTCATTTTTTCGTCACGTTACATTTTGGCTATCAGAATTTATAAGCCTACAATTACTGCATCTTTTTTACATGTGAGCTAAGCAAAGTATTTTAAAGCAGCAACCATTGTTACATTAAATTGGTGAGGCAGGAGGTTACTTCTTTGCTTTTCGCCACTGAGCAGCGCTTCCCGATCACTGGGTAGAAGAGCTCTTAACAGAGGACCGCAAACCATTCTAAAGTTTCTTAGAATATTAGAAATTAAGGATTGGGTTGGCCTAGAGCAGAAGTTGATATAATATATATTGATGAAAGGCTTTTCAGATCTGATAAAGGGCCCCAAATAAAATTTTTTGTAAAAGTAGAGCGTGGGCAGAAAATGATGGGGAAGCACTGCATTACAGTCAGTGGCGATTACGGCACTCGGGCTAATCGAGCTGAGCCCGAGTTACAAAATGATGACAGAGGCCACTCCGGCACTCGGGCTACTCGGGCTGAGCCTAAATTACGAAATGATGGAAGGCTTGTTATTATTTAAATTTCAAAAAGTAAGCTTAAAGCTTTTTTTAACTTAATTCGTATCAAGTTCGTTGAAAGAAACAGTCATCGTAAAAAACAACAAAGTGTGCGGTGACAGTTGCGTTTTTCGCTCAACGATTTGTCTAGCCATAAGCTCTGGCTAGAGGAAAATAGCCCGAGCCGCATTGCGGAGAAAAGAGACAAACGAGACAAAAGCCTTTTTCCTTATTACATCTTACTCGGGCTCGATCGCATTTGCCTGAGTCAGACAATGCAAACGTTTGTTACGTTGTTTCACACAATTCTTTTCTTAACTCGGGCCCTCGAGAAATAGCCCGAGCTACAATTGGAGAGAGGAATAGAAAAAAGATTTCGTAAGACGCCTGCCATCATGCTGCCATGTAGTAAATGCAGGCTTTTTGTTTGGTCATAAATGTCTGTTCCTCTGTGGCTCACAATGGATAGCTGATAACAAAGAGCTACACATTAACTCAGTATGAGTTTAGAGTTTTTATCTTAATTTGATGGCAAACTCAGTATGAGTTTGCCATCAAATTAAGAAGATTAAACTTTATGTATGAATGAAAGTATTTTGCAACAATTTAACTGTTGTGTAAGTTGCTATTTTATTGCTTTTTTTACCGTTTTTTTAACACTGTTTATGTCGAGTCCGAGTAGCCATAAAAAGCTAGAGTCGCCACAGATTACAGTCTTATCCAAAATGTTTGAATAAAATATAAGACATTGTTGCAGCATATTATACGGTTAAACGCACTAAAATTTACTTTTTTTAGGTAGAAAATACAAAAACTTTCAGCGGCTGGGGGCTCCGCCCCCAGATCTCCGACACAGCTCCTTCCAATTGCAAAATCCTGGCTACGCGCCTAATTATAATGTTGTCTGTTTCTCTTTGGTTTAATCCAACAAACTCCATTAATTGTCTTTTCTTTACTTTTTGTCCTCTGCAACTGCTATCCTTTTCACTGCATTCAATGCCCACTGGGCATTGCCCAGACGCCAGATGGACTCACATACTGCAGTTAAAAAAGCTCAACGCTCTTGAAACTTTATGTGGTGGCGTGCTAAATCAAATCAGTCAACTAAAGCAATTAGTTAATGTTTCAGTTTCGACGAAAGCTTTCAGAGTCAGGTTTCTAAAATTTAGGCACAGAGCCCACTACTACGAGTTTACACGAAATTACCAATAGGAGCAAATCTGAACCTTTTTCGTATTTATAGCCTAACTTCATGCAAGTTTGGATACAAAATTAGAGCAATTAGGAGTTTCTCAAGCATGTTTTCATGTCAACTTGTTGAGTCAGTCACAATTTTTTTTGTATGGGGGAGCATAAGTTCGGTTATTCTTTAATGGCGAAGCTAATTTTTTAATCGGTTAGTTCACTTGTCAAAACGTCTTTTTAACTGACTTAAGTCCCTTCTGTTAAATTGTCCTGAACGTCACGCTTAGTCTTTGTTTTTCGTTAACGCTTCCTTACTGCCTTATTCGCTAACTTGAAAACTTTGCAAAAAATACAATTTTAATAAAGAGGACAAAAAAATGAGATAAAAGCAACACAAAGATTGTGAGTGAAAAATGTCTTACACAAACGGTAATATTCAAAATTCTAAGTTTTTTTTGTAATTCTGACGTTTAAAGTTAAAAATTAACGATTTTAACGGGTTAAAATATTTTAGACCTACACCCATGTGCAAATTAATCTGAACACTTGCAAAAAAGCGTCAATTTTTGAAAGTTTTCGTTTGTCCACCTTTATTCTCTGGCACTGATTTCACTCGTTTTTTCATAGATAAAACCAAGGTTTTGCAATTTTTTTTGATTTCTTCATCATGGAGCCAAACATGAATTAAAGCCTCAATTAGCTTGATTTTAGTGGTGCAATCCATCTTCCTCAAGATTTTTAACAATCGACCACAAATTTTCTATCGGATTTAAATTTTCTATTTTCTATAGGATTTTTTATAAAAATCTATTTTCTATAGAAATTATCTATTTTCTGTAGAAATTTTCTATAGGATTTAAATCAAGCTAATTGAAGCTGCAATTCATGTTTGGTTCCATGATCAAGAAATCAAAAAAAATTGCAAAACCTCGGTTTTATCTATGAAAATACGAGTGAAATCAGTGCCAGAGAATAAAGGTGGACATATTTACTATTGATTATTTCAGAAACAGCTTGTACTTTCGTTATTTTTAAAATAAAACGAAAACTTTCGAAAATTGACCCTTTTTTGCAAGTGTTCAGATTAATTTGCACAAGGTTGTACAGTACTTACGTTAAATTAACTTACGTTAGCTACATTTAACCAATTTGCTTTAATGGAAGTACAAAATTCGCTAACGAAGCTAATGTTTAGCGTCAACTTGCCCATTCATAACTTTTTGTCTTAGGCGAACGAAACACTTTGATAGTTTTGAAATACCACATAAAAAAATTTCACACACGCAGAAATTGTTGTAAATATTTCCTGCAAAATTGCTGATTTATTTAGATCTTATCTCTCCAAATGTTATCAATTTAATGCAACATCGCTCAAACAAATTGCACCAAATCTACGCTTCCGTAATTGTTATACACTAGTCACATTTTTGAAACTTTATCCTGAATATTTTCAGTTGCTTATTGCCTATAGTAGCTGAAAATTTGAAGTTGCCCATAGCATTGTCGTGCGCTGTACCGTACAGTGTACAAACTGCTTAGCTTGTGCGATATGTTTTTGCACGCATTTCTTTGTGACCGTAGCCTAGTTAAAAAGTTTTTTTAGCCGTTTGAAATTTTCGCAAAAGTCAGCTATTAGTACTGTAAGTAGTTCGATCCTACAGAACAGGATTCTTTATGAGAGGAGCTAAGATCTTATTTTTTGGTTTTATACATCAAAAAGTACCGAAGTACCTACCAATGTACAATTTCAATATGCATGGCTACGTAAGGTTATAGCCATGTATTGAAACAGCGATCTTCCATTTTACTTCAATTTCAAATCCTGTAACAGCCTACTTTTAAGATCTTGCGGAATTAATCACCTTCAAAGTTGACTTAACACCTTGAACTACTTAAGAAGATATTTTAAAGGATCATAATGCAGTTGGATCATGCCTTCAACATGTGCTGAAATGATTGCATTTCGTTTCAATTTTACAGCGTAAAGCCTGAGTACTTGGTAGACGCTGTGAACTCTCATCTGACGAATATCTCTGTTACAGCACTCATAATTTAATTTTATTCTTATGTTTCAGTTTATAGGTAAGGACGGCTCTGAGAATCGAACGCAATATTATTTTCTAGTTGGATCGACGTTTTATAAACGTTTCTGCTCACCTCACCAAGCTGTTGCCTATAATTGTCCTTCAAGTAACTTGCACCTGCCTTTGGCAAGTTTGATACCAACACGTGTTCGTGCACCTTTTTTCTCGCGTTAGCACTGATAAGTCACAACTGGACTGAAGATTCAGTTATCGTTTTGCAAAGAGAGTGTCGCAGGCGAATTTTTATTTTATTTATTCAACAAAGCTTCGGTTAATTTTTACTTCTCGGTGTCGCCTGCTGCCCTTTAAGTTATTTTTTTTACCGTTGAATTACCTGAATATATTGATTTTAATTTGGATGTCTGATTTGAGAACTAAGAAAGAAGATTAGACACCGAGCAAGTGAAGGCCTCTGAGCTCCTCAAGGCCACCTGCATACGAGTTAAAGTTGTTCTTTAACAATCTCTATCATCACAATTAGTCGAATAAACTCTGTTTTGGCCTTTTAAATCTCATGAGTAAAATCAACGAACGACGACCAAGAGCCATGAATAGGACGTGCGTGCTACTGCGCCCAAAGTCGCAATTAGCTTTGACCACATGAAAGACCAACCAGTAGAATTTTATAGCTAGGCCCAACAGTTGTACTCGAAGAGACCCACATATTTGCAACTGCTGCAGGTTATGGTCTATTATCAAACGAACGTGCCATTTCACCCAACATAATATTTGAGCTGCTAGGATCAAAATTACGACAGCAGATGTGACGTTTACTTTACACGATATGTAGTTAAAATTGAACTAAGAATTTTAAATAGTAAACTAAGTTATGTAGTGAAACAATCACACGTTTTACAGTAAAAGTCGTACTAACAGTATGAAGTAACTTTATTATTTTCGGGATATGGGCGGCTAATACAAATTGCTTTGAAATTGAACGTAAGTTTTATGATCATTTTTTGCTAGGTAAACATAAGCATAAAGTAGGCTTAGCCTCGTTCACTGCAAATGTTCTGATTATGTCTACACTGTCCGTCTCATTATTTACTTTCTTTTCATTGACCTACAGTGTTGCCAGATGTTTTTGGTGGTTTATAACCCAAATCCACTCCAAAAGCAGCAAATTGCCATAAAAAGTAGCCCAAACAATGTTTAACGAAACAATTAAGCACACGAAGCAACAGAGTTGGGCTAAAGCTTAATCTGATGATAGCTGTCTGACCAAGCAGGAATGTCCATTTCAGAATATCGAATCCTGCGAAACCGGTTCCTATTTTGAACCAGTTCCATTTTTAGGATTCGGTTTAATTGTGAAGAAAAATTGCGCGTGATAAATCTTTTCAGACGTTACGAATAAACGCACGTGCGCGCTGGGCCTCGTGTGTGTGTGATCATGCGGTGTTCGTTAGGGGCCGTAAAAACTTTTGGAAGCCATGAATGATATTGGAGTCGTATTTTTTTCGTGTGTTTCTAAAATGGAGGGGTATGCTCGCTGTTAGCTCCATGACTGCGCCACCAGTGGCGCCTCCAGGAAAAAACATGAAAAAACAACATGAATAAGATGATAGACGCATTAGCTTTCCGTAGGTGCAGTTTCATCGGTGTTTCTAAAGTAGGCTATTTCACATTTTGCTGTAATTTTTTTTATTCCTAACTTTTTCATCAAACCAAAGTTGTAACTTTTTCAACTTTGTGATAAAAGTGAACAAAATCGCAAAAACTGCTAGATTTCCTGGTACCTTAAGTATACAAAGCTCTTAGAGCTCTGTTATGATGTCACAGTTAAATTTTCTCCAATTTTAACAGAAATTTCAGCGCAAATAACAGCGAAACACCAAAATATCAAATTAGAATTACAGTAACTAGCTTACCCCAAGATCAATAAAAATTTTAAAAAAAGGGGGGCATAATTTCCATATTTTTTTCAGGCGTATTTTTTTGGCACAACGAATTTGAAGCTGATTGAGAAACAAGAAAAGCTTTAGGAGGGTCCGGGGGCATGCTTTCCCGGAAATTTTTGGAAAATTTGCATGCTGCGAATGGTTGTTTTAGTGCTTTTTAAATAATTTTCAGGCAAATTATATTTAAATATTTGACCCTGATTCTGAGTGCTTCGCAAAATTATTATCCTAAGCGAGCTCGTACTTTCCTAAGCGAGCTCGTACAGTGCATTGATCGCTTTCTCGTGATAGGAGGATAAATAGTATGCAACTAAATACAATTACATTCGATACAACAGCTGGAAAAAATACACGGTGTCCATAAAGTCTTGTTGCAATTTAAAGAAATCGCTCTTTGTTTTAAATGTCACAGCAGAGTCCGTGGACTTGCTCTTTTTTACGAAAAATATAGCAAAATATTTTTGCAATTTGACTTACAAAAATACAGTACATCGTCAAGCACATTGAAAATTTACCGCAACATTTATTGAAAAAGATTATCGGCGATAATTTATCGATTACCGATATCGCTTAAAAAATTGAGATTTATCGATTATCGGTATCGCTTAGGGTTTTTTGAAATTATCGATTATCGTTATCGCTTTACTACAGAAAGATTTATCGTGCCCATCACTGATAGTGGTTATGGGTCTGCAATCTGCATGCTTCAACGGTTAAACATTTTGTTGCGCTTTCCTTTTTCTATACTTTCTTTTCATCCTTTGCTTACGTTTGAGTATGTTTTGCGTTGAAACAAACAACAACAAAAATATTGCTGAAGCACAGTGAATTACATTCTGCTTTGGATTGCCAATCAATCTATGTATAATGAATGCTTGCTAAAACCTAAGAGATTTCTGATTCTGAAAAGCCCTCACAAGGGCCTCACTTGCCCGCTGCTACTTTAATATTCTCAAAACGTTACACTAGTTTCGTGAAATTACAGTACGTCAAGTCAGGTATGATTTCACAAAGTATTGAGATGTGTTACTGTAGATGGCTTTTATGATACAACAGCTGGTCATTGATATGAATTGTAATCATCGTCTTTTATAGTAAGCAGTGATTGCTTCTGTTACATGAGTTTGCAAATTGCGAAATTAGGAATGTCGAAGAATATTAGAACACGAGATGGAGCTAGACGTTTCGTTACAAAAATTACATTGCCGAAAGCATCTGACGTCGCACATGGAGTTGGCCGAGTGGTTGGTGCATTGGGCTCTGAAGCTGGCTTCGCGGGTTCGATGCTCAACTAGGTCATCTCCATGATGCATGTACTTCACTACCACAAAAATCCTAAGCCGCAATTAAGTAGCTTGAAATAAAATAAAAAACAAAAAAGCATCTGACGTCTACCCCTTGAAAAAAACTCTGCGGTTCTAGACGATTTGGAAAAATGGTCAAATAATCATTGGGGGGCGGTCGCCCCCCGTGGCGCCGCCCCTGTGCGCCACCTGCTTCTACTTTATAACGCTGTAATCCTTGTGCTGGTTTTAAATTCAACAAAAATGAAACAAACGGTTGATTTTTTTGGTTTCGCAGTAGTCGAGCGGTTACATGCTGAACCGATATCAAAAGAGTACTAATCGCCATTTTATCGATTTAAGATAAATTTATTCAAAAAAAGCAATTAACTTTGGAATCAAAATTAGCCCAAACCAAAAAAATAGCAAGCTGCTTACAAAAAGTAGCCCAAAAAGTCGCAAGTCGCAAGTTTTAAAATTAGGCGCATGAACGCTTTAAACGTAGCCCCATTTGCGACATTTAGCCCAGTCTGGCAACACTGCTGACCTAGACGTTATTTCATAGTAACGTAATTTCCACATACCTGACCGTGTGGTCTTTTTTTACTCTTCAAAACAACGCGACGGTAAACGCGAACTATTTTTATTTTTTAAAACAAGTTAAAAGCTATGTTCCTCACATTTGCAAAATTGGTACCATTAGATAAAATATTAATGACATTTAAAGGGAAGACTTTGCGATAAGCTGCCCAATTTTACACTAAATTACTCTAAATGACTTGTTTAATGTGCAGCCGGCATATCTTTGCAAAAGCACCAAACAACTACAGAATATAAATGAAACCGCAGCGGTAAAACAGCGAGAAGTAATTCACCGTTTTTTTGTTGTTGTTCTTTTTTTGTGTAACATCGACAAGTGCCAAATAGCCAACACCGATTAATTTGATAAAGTAGCGTTGCTATTTGCTTTAGCAAAAAAAAATCAGAAAATGAAATCTGCATTATGTACAGTACCCTACTGGAGGTACTACGCCGAAGCGTGCAACGAGTAGCGGGGCATATCTCCGCAGCTTAGCGCATAATGAGCAGAATAGCTTCGAATAAACGTCGCAGGGGTGGCGAGTCATTGGCGACACTGTAGTACCCGATTTGACCGACCTGGGATTGCGGAACCCATGCTGAGCACGGTCTTGTAATGTTATAATACTGCAGCAACGAGAGCCCTTAAGCAGTGGCGCAGTTACCAAGAAATTACGACAGGAAGGGGGACAGCAAAATTTTTGCACTACACGTAAATAAATTAAATAAATTGTTTCGTGATTGGTCTCCGAAAAAGGTCTTTCCTGCTGGACAGCTTCAAAAAAAAACCTTCGATAGTCAATCTACAAAAAGTCTTCCCCAAATGTTTTTTAGTGGACGTTGTGTAAACCCCTTTGTAGACTACCCACACTCCAGCGATTCAACAGAGTGGTGATAGCAGGTTGATCCTACTTGAATAATTCCGACCGTGCTTATTAGTCTAGAGTCCAAAGTTGCTCAATCCCTCTTTATTCAACAGAGAATGAAGAGTAACCAGAAAGTGTATTAAATAGATAGTTGTAACAGTTCCAAAATATGAGCCAAGAATCCAATTATGTACAAAACACACATTAACACAAGCCCTAATTTATAACTTCTATCACTGGTGATATTACTCAGTTTCTGGTGTTGCAATCTACTGGATTGCGGTCTTAAAAACACAAAGAACAATCAAAGTTATCTGTGAGGCTATACAAAATAATTACCATGTCAGAAAATACAAAGAAACATATTGTACTCACAATTCATCAGCTAAACAGCATAATAAGAAATACCGGTGTACACTGCCAGCCTATCGGCGCACCTACTGGCTAGTACTGTAGAACAGTGCTACCTCAAAATACTTAACACTCCAGTACAAGGTCTGAACTCGTATAAAACATTCTCGCCAATGTGACATAAGCGGCGTTTAGGCCTAACTGCTGCGTAACTTTCTCACGAATCATATGACAAATTCTTACATGAGACAGGCTACAGACAATGACACAGCATGAATCAGCATTCAGCACCACAAAAGGAATGGAGAAAACAGCGAACATCGGCGGAGTTAATCCTACCGCAAAAGGAAAGCAAACATACTGGCAGTATAAAAATATATAATAAAATAGTCCGTTACCGGGGAAAATACATCTCGGCTATCGCTTACACCCTTTGAGCATAATTCGACGTAAATACCTATCTTAACTAATAACTTTGTTACCGGTACATAAAACATTTCGGAAAGAAGGGAGAATTGCCCTTTTCGTCTCTCCCTGGCTACGCCCCAGCCCATAGACAACAAGTTGCCATTGCGGAAGATTTGATTTGACCATCTACAAAGTACTGTACCAATATAAACGCATTTGGGTTGTGATGTAGCATGTAGGCCTACTAGTTTGTTTTTGTCTTGTAGCCTCCGCAGTGATGTGAGCACAAGAAAAGCCAAGGTTACTTTGCTTCACTTTCAACATAAATATGTTTGGCCTACAAAGACTTATTGGCAATAAAAATGCTAAGCTGCACAGCTAAATAAGACTAAAAAGGTTATTCGTTTGCCACAAAGACTGCCCCACAATAACAATACGCCCGCACCCTAATTCCGGTGCCAATAACACATCAGTAAAAAGTCAGTAATTTGATAAACAAGCTCTAAAAACAGAATACAAAGGCAATAAAGTTACTCAATCCATCAGTTTACGCCTTTTTGAATATGCCAAACTTGTACTCCTTGTTTTGTATCATTGATTTGGCGCTTATTTTGTTGCGGTGTTGAAAGATTTTTTCCGCCCATCGTTATTGCGTTAATTTTTGGGTTAGGCCTGTATAGTTATTTGATTCACTATTCCTTTCCTTGTCTCTGACATATAGTAAGTTATGACCACGTGGCTCCAAGAATTTACGCCAGAAATTTGATTTCGCAAGCTCGCTCGTCAGCAGTTAAATTGCTTTAACTGCTTTGCTTTAACTGCTTCGTTTTTAAGTCCAGGGGGGTTATTACAGGATTTTATGCGTTAGCGAGCGATTTCTCTCGCTAATTTTCCTCGGAGGAGAAATTCTCCGAGCGGCAGCCGAGATAACGTGCTCGCAAGGTTGGGATTACAGGTTGCGCTCGCAGAAAGAGCAGTTACTCGGTAAATCCGAGTGTCTCGCTAACTGCTCGGTATGTACAGGCTTGTTGTGAGGTGCTGGACTGGCAGCTGCTGTTTGCTGGCTAGCGCCTAGTTTAGTGCCAAAACTGTGCTAGTATTACAAAGTTAGGATGGTTTTAACGTAGTTATAGATAAGAGTGTATGCAGTAATGGTGTCTACAGATGCATAGGCTTGTTGTGAGGTGCTGGACTAGCAGTTGCTGGCCATGGCCTCACACAGTTACTGGTGGAAGATACCATTACTTCATACTCTCCGACCAATGCTCCGACTAAGTCTGCAGCCAACGCATGCTTGCAATAGGCCTACTAGCACAGTTTTAGCACTAGACTAAGCGCTAGCCAGCAAACAGCAGCTGCTGGTCTAGCACCTCACAACAAGCCTATACCGGTTCATATGTAGACACCTATACAGTATACATAGCCTACACTCTCACCTGTAACCAAGTCAAAACCATCCCAACTTGGTAATACTGGCACAGTTTTAGCACTAGACTAGGCGCTAGCCAGTAAACAGCTGCTAGCCTACTAGTCTTGGTTTGATGTGTATGTATGTGTGTATTGACTATGCTTTGCATTTTTCTTTTGTTTTTTTTTTATTTTTGAAAGTTTGTTTTTTTCTGTTGACATATGTCATTTTTGGGATAGAGAGTAGCGACTTGAGCCTTTGGCTCTTAATTGGCATGCACGAATATGCTTGAACTTGAATCCACCATTTCACAACAAGCCTGGGAGTTGCATAAAGCTCCAGTTGTGTCATAAACTAGGTACTAACTATTGTGCATAAACTATGACCTAAAAAACCGCGCTCTGCCATGGCTAGTTGTGTATGAAATAGTCGCTCGGTAACTTAACGTGCTCATTTTTTTTCTCGCTACTTGCCGAGAGAGTTCGCCAGCTCGGAAAATCCTGTAATCCCGAAAAACGCGTTAGCGAGGAAAATATTTTTACCGAGCAGTTTGCGAGCTCGCAAACCGCTTAACGAGCATCCTGTAATAACCCCCCAGTTCTCCTTTCGTGACCTTAACCCAGAGCCATCGATGAAATGCAATATGCTTTACAACAAGTAACGACCATGCAATATTCATATTAAAAGCAGCGGGCTATTTCTTGTATATTCAAGCATGTTATGACTAGGGCAACCAGATTTTGACTTAAAAAATTTAAAAATTTTGATGTTATTTTTGAGATAAAAATTTCATCACCAAAAAAGCGACAACATCTTTAAGCAAGTGAAAATAATGCTGAATTGTTTTTTATGAACGAAGTAGGCTACAACGAAACCAACATAAACAACGAACAAAATAGCACTAAAATTGTTTCAATCAAATTAGTCCAAAGGTACAAAATAACTTTTTTCTGTCCAAACAAGTTAAAAAAAGTCCAAATTTCGCAAATTTGTACCCAAGATAGTCCAATCTGGCAACCATGCTTTCCTTCACTGTTAGAATTAAGCTAATCCTCAAAACTCGATCTCTGGCTACTGCGATATAACGATGAAATTCTGGAATTGTTCGAAAACGATTGTCTCGTCATAAACACAGTTTACTACTTTTATACGCGAATGGTGTTGTAATGCGCTTATGTTGAAAAAGGAACTACCAGTTTGCTTTCCACAAGCTGGCAACCAATGATTACGACGTGATTTGTTTCATCTATTTATTAATAATATTTAAACTAAACAATGTAAACGACGCAGATATTGCATCTTGACTTAAAAAGCAGATTTTGACCTTATTTTGACCCAACGCAACATTTTGACCTAATAACTTTTAAACTACGCCTAGTTTGAAGCTAAAACATGCTTAGTAGAAGTTTAATGGCTTTCTGAGCCAGGTAATAATATTTGACTTTATTGACTTTTGGTTGCCCTAGTTATGACATAACCGTTTTGTCGTTGTTTCCTTTTTCCGTACATTATCTTCAACGTAACTTTACATCGTCCGACTAGAAATGAAAGAAAGAATGAATGAAATGAATGAAAGTAAAGTGCAGGGTTATGTCCCAAGCGCTTGAATTGAAAAGGGGTAGAAGGGGTGAAAATTTCAGTTTGAGAAAAGTTTTCTGTTGGGAAAATAGAAAATTGCGTAACGTTGCAAATGGTCTGAAATTTAAAATACAGAACTAAAATGAAACTAAACGAAAAATGTTTTTATAAAATTATTATGAGCGCTACACTAACGTTCTTACCACAGTCCAAAACTTGGCCAAGAAGCTATTCTATTTTTTCATCAGTTCAACGCTTTCAAAAACAATCCAAAAAAAACAGGAAAGTTTTACGCTCAATTTTATCTTCCACGTCCGCAACCACGGCTCCCAACAATATAAACATTGATAGGAAGTGTTTTACAAATTTCTGTGACAAAGCTAAAAAATTAATCACCAAGTTGCTAAAGTTGGCAAATCTTTGGTCGCTAAACTAAATAACCTTGTTAATGAAAAATACGTTTCGTATTTAAACTCACTTTGCCCCTCATCCATTTATCTTAAACCTACTGACCCTTACAAAATAAAAAACGCCATCAAGAAACTCACTGTAAATAAAGTTAGTGGCTGGCTATGGTGATATGAGCCAGTTTTTTAAAAACTGCTGCTGACGTTATTGCTTTTCCACTTGCCAATATAATAAACAAATGTATCTTGTTTGGTATTTTTCCAAACAAACTTGAAATACCTAATATTTTGGGTTTAGTCACATACTTATCCTCCTGTTACGAGAAAGCGATCAAAGCGCTATACGAGCTCGCTTAGGAGTTCCAGCCATCTGCCCACCACACCAAGATGGGGTAATCCCGCCAAATAATCTTTTCCAACGGCACAACAAGTAAACTTGCCGGCTTCTTCTTCACACTGTCCCTTTAATGCTGAGTGTCAAGCAGGGAAGCTGTGAATACCAATTTTAAAGTCATTGGTTTGACCCGACTTGGAATCAAACCCAAGTATACAGCTCTCGAGGCGGACGCTCTTACAACTCGCCGTTTGGATTGGGCCCCCTTTATCCTGGAAGTGGGCCCCCTTTATCCGCAAGCAAAATGGAAGGTAAAGGTGATTTTTTACAGAATGCGATTTTCATCCGATTTTGCGTTTCATGCATATTCGTGCGGTTTTTGATGAACGAACCTGACGGATATGTCTTTACACAAAATGCGATTGCGTCCGATTTTGCATCTACGTACCCTAGTTTGAAACCTACGCACGTATTTTAATACATTTTTGTACGTAATTATACCTTATCTTTTTGGTTTTCTTAACCCTATTAAGACTGGGCTTTTCTGAGACCATAGCTGCCTTTGTCATTTCTATTCAACTTCGTATGCAGGGGCGTAGCCAGCGGAATATTTAGGGGGGGGGCAAATTGCAATAGGCCAAGAACTTCAAAAAACTGATCTGCTTAGGCCAAGGCGTTAGGCTCACGCTGTCTTCCCGTCAGGGCCGGCGCCAAAGGATAGGGGGCCTGCTACCCCAATCGACATGCTTGCCCCCCAATCAACAAGCTTTCTCTTTTGAAGACAGCGGCTTTTGTGCTTAATTTTAAACTTTGCCTCCCGAGAAATGCTTGGCTCCCCTAAGCCAACTGTTCTGCCGTCGGCTCTGCTTCCCGCATTTCGATTTTTGCCTTCAGTTATTGGTATTTATTTTGTTTACGGATGAATATGGAGTTAATTATTTACTGTGGACCAACGCAGGCAATCCTTAAGTTCGCCAATGAGTAGCAGCTAATCGCTACCCTAATACTAATCAAACTGCCTTCTGCACGGCATTATTATTAAGAAAATCCAGCGATTTTGTCACCGTATGGCATGCACGCACAAAAAACACATAGAACAACAAACACAACGAAAAAGTTCCAATTCTTCTTAAGATAATTTTCAATTGAACATTCTTTCTTTTTGCTCGTCATATATTACATTGCCTTTTTGCGATACCATCTTGATTTTTCTCTGTACCTGTACTTACACATAAATATTTGATCCCGTTGCGCTGTTCAGGGTTACGAACTCGATTGATTTTTAACCGAGTTCGAGTTCAAAAGATATTTGCAAGTCAGAGTTCAAATTCGAGTTCTAAAAATTTTATTTTTCGAGTTCAAGTTCGAGTTCGGCGAGTTCGAGTTTAAGTTCGAGTTCGCAGCCCTGGACTTTGTAGCTCGCAATGGCATGAACAAATAAACGACATGCAGTTTTTCTTTTGGTAAAATCGTAACTTCAATTTATACGGATTGTGACTACTTGAACACCAAACTATATTTCGTAGTGATCTTTTATTTTTTTTCAGCAATTCTAATATCTTTTTGATGAACTCGAACAGTTTTATGCGAATTTAAGTTCGAGTTCAGAAAAAATATTTTTTCGAGTTCAAGTTAAAGTTCGAGTTCGGCAAAATGATCAAGTTCGAGTTTGCAGCCCTGGCGCTGTTATGATGCAATAATGCTTAACAAGCGCTTTTTGTGGAAAAGTTATGTCGAAATTCAAATATCGCAAAATTAGTCCTAAATGAAAAAGTGGTTAAGATGAGGGAGCTTTTGAAACAAAGTTCACGGTATTTTATAAGAATGTTTTAATAACACTTCAGATTAAGCTTCTTCAAAAAGGGGGGGGGGAGTGCCCCGGTGACCCCCCTGGCTACGCCACTGTTTATATGCCATAGCAGGAGTGGGCAAGCTTTTCACACGAAGGGCCAGATTTGGAAAAACAGTTGACGCCGCGGGCCGCACGCTGATAGGAAAACAAGGTGAAGACCTTCTTTTCTTTTTTTGGGAGATCACGGTTCACGTACGAATGTGATCTCCAAAATAAAAGGTTTTTACCTCGTTTTTTATTCCAATTTTGCACCGTTGAGGCTTATTTTTTTGAAAATCACTACAATCCATGATTTCTAAAGGAAAAAAAAGTCTTCCGCTCAATTCTTGGTGGGAGTTTAAGTTTGTGTAAGTGCCGGCGGGCCAGAACAAAAGGATCGGCAGGCCGGATTTTGCCCGCAGGCCGTAGTTTGCCCATGTCTGTGCTATAAGCTAGTACAGTGGTTTTCAAACTTGTTGGAAGTATCGAACCCAACAGGTGTCATGCAAGCATACATCGAACCCTTAATTATAACCAGGAGCGGATCCAGAAAATTTTAGAGGGGATGCAGTTTTGAATTAGGCTGAATGTTAAATGAGTGCAAAGACGTTAGACGTCTAAACCGGAAAAAGAGCATAAGCTCTTTGAAAATGTTTCACGTCAGGGGCGTATTCAGAATATTCTTAAGGCGGTGGAGAGTGGCATAAAATTTTTACATTGTTTAAGCGTATTTTTTTCCGGAAAGTTAATTTGAAGCAAATTGAGGAACAAAAATATGGCTCTAGGGGGGTCCGGGGGTATGCTTCCCCGGAAAGTTTTTAAAAATTTAGACACTGTAATGGCCATTTTAGAGCTTTTTGAACAATTTTTATGGCAAATTCTGTTTAATTTTTTTGCCTCTAACTCTAAGTCCTTCACCAAATATGATACATTTTGTTCGCACATTTTTGATTTATGCGTGCTTAAGGCGTAAAGATGATTGTTATCAAATAGGTTTGAAATTATGGAAAAATTTATTCATCAAAAACAGCGTTGAAAGAGTATGGTGGGGGGATGCATCATTCCACGCAGAGATAGTCATTTACTACAACTGTATGCCTTTTTGCAAAAACTTATTCTGATCTTAGCCGAACCCCTGCTACAGCCTCACCGAACCCCTGGGGTTCGGTCGAACCCAGTTTAAGAACCACTGAGCTAGTATGTTACTAAGTTGTAGCGGCAGCACCATAACTCATTAAAACCTATTTAAGTTGGCTTCTAAAACTGGCTGACCGTCTGACGTATAACCGAGAATTCCATTGATCTCAAATCCAAAATAAGGACGACTGAAAAATAATTAAACTGCCTGGGTATTACTGAGCTAAAGATACAACACCTTCCCATCTAACATTGACAGCCTGAAGTGCTAGCAAATGCTTCATGCCTTTCTTATAAAGACTATGCCTTATACTTCTTTGTGTTCCAAATAAGATTGTGTTGCTTTTATGATGACACAATAAAGCTTTGACGGTAAGACAAAAAATAATGCAAGACAAATAACACTAAGCTTGGTTTATGAAATCCAAACAGTGCCGAAACTAGCGCCCCCCTAACCCCCCAACCTGGGGGGGCGCACAAAAAGGGGGCTCCATAAATAGTCAGTACGTAGTACTATTTACTCAACGTATGATAACGGTGCCATAAATAAACCTATTCTAAGATTCAATATATTTTTTGTCTTAACTCGCGCGATGTGGGGGCCCCCATTCGATATTTATGCTTTTGGCCATGGGGGCCCCGGCAAATTTTTCGAAAAATAGCAGTCGCAAAACTAGCAAATAAAGGTTTAGTAGCATACCGAGGGCCCCTCATCCTCAAGTGAAAGGAGCAAAAATAAGCCTTAAAACGTTTTTTCTTCGCATAGGTAGCGAAATGTTAGAGTAGGGTTTGCTTGCAGCATTATTTTAGTGGGTTTGGAAGGGACCTAGTAAAACAGACTATTAAACCTTGTTAAAACTGAGGAATTTTAAAGGCTCAAAACGCACAAAAAGCCTCCAAAATAAGGTCAAATTCCGCAAAATTTTCTGAGGGGGCATACCCTCAGACCCCCTTAGCTTGGCATCGCCCCTTCGGGGCTCGCTCCTTTGTATCACCGTCCAAGAAAAAATTTTAGGGGGCCCCGCATTGCCTAGTTTCGTCCCTGAGTTCAAATAACACAAAATAAGAGCGTAAGCCAAAAATATGGACATTTCTTAAAAAGAAGGACAATAATGTTTTCCAAGATGCGGACTCTTAGAATATGGACAAATCTTTGAAATAAGCACGGTATGGAATCCCTGCGTATAACTGGTGCGTGAAGAATATTTATTTTACTCTCTGGTTCTACAGAGCAAGCGTTTACCAGACTACAGGCAAATGTTTTTCCTAAAATCGTTTTAACACTTGAGCTACTGGCTGTTTTTTGTGCGCTATTAAGCGTCACAATAATAATTTAAAATGACAAACGGCCAAGCACAGTGTGAGATGACATGAGAAAAAGCTGGAGAAAAGTACTCAAAAAAATCATCAATGCATTTGACAATAACCGGAACTTAATAGAACAATAATTGGAGTTTAAAGTAGTCCTTACTTAAACTCATAATATGTCATAAATTTGAACTTTTAGCGATCCGTTTGACGAACCCATTTTGATCCATTTTGCTTGCGGAGTCGCACACCCCTTATGCTTTTGTGCAAAAACCATAGTAAACCTGCAATCTTCTAAACACCTACTATGTACGACCTCATTCAAAGCAAGACGCATGAAATAGGAAGTTAATATTGTTGCTATAATTTATACGAAGTACTTTATAAAATGTGTATTTTTCACAGAAGAATTTCGTTCATTCAGCAGATTAAAAAAATCCTTTACATACAAACGATTTTGCCTGCAGTAGCCTATACATTTCAAACAAGAGCGGCGCAATGGGAGTCCAACATTTTTCAACCCCCCTTCCCCCCGTCCGCACCTTTCTACACACACCCACACAAACAAATTAATGTTGCATAGTAACACGTATTAAAATCATTTCCAAGTAAAAAAAACAAAAACGCCGCGGTATTCAGGGCGGGGCCCCTAACCATGGTTCGGGGAGTCGGTTCCGCTGGCCCTGCCGGAAACTATCTGTTATAATCCGCAAGGTCAAACAGACATATCCACAAGTTAAATGAACTTAAGTGAACTTGAAATGTTGTGTGGTTTTATGGCGCTTTATAACTGCTAAGGTTCTTTAGCGCCAGGACTAAGTTTTGTCAAGAATTCACTGACGTATTTTATGCTCTGTTCATTTCATCTTCAGCGCTACACTTAATTGCTGAGCGTTTAGCAAGTGTAACAGCAGATACCAGTTCTAAAGTCTTTGGTTGGACTGAAGTGAACTGAAAACGTAGTAAAGCACAGTTGCTTATATACACAGAAAAGGTGCTGTATATAGTGTTAAGGCAGAAGAGCACGTAATTAACTAATAATCTCTTGCAAAGCGTAGAAACGAGTACTAGCGCAACACTTTGCGCAAATTAGCTCCGCAGTAATCAGCACCGAAAGATTGCATTTTGCAAAGTATGCAAAAGAAGTACTATGCGATGCGCTAAGTCGATTGACTGTGAACACAAAAACATATTAACAGAAATACATTATACATAACACTATCGTTCTGTTTTTTTACTCTCATCGTTATCAAAAATTTTTGAACGTCTTATTCTTAACAGGTTGGTTTTTTGTTTGAACAAAACAACTCTTCACCCTATCTTAGACATACTTACTGCTTGCCTTGATAATATTCGAAGTATGGGCCTATTTTTTTTTTTTTTTTTTATTGTAAGAACACGAATAGGTTTATGTTGATTTACTGGTGTGCAAGAAAGTGCTCAACACGTCGGTGGGGCCAGAAGCAGTTATAAGCAACTCAAAGTGGTGATTGCTTCCAGCATGTTGGTTTACTGCAGCTTTTCAAGGAAGTCCTCAACAGGTCGGTGGGGCCAGGAGCAGTTATAAGCAATCACCACTTTGAGTTGCTAATTACTGCTTCTGGCCCCACCGACCTTTTAAGCTCTTTCTTGCATACCAGTAAACCAACATGAACCTATATTCGTGTTCTTACAATAAAAAAATATATATGTGCTGATCTGTGCCATCGAGCACTTTGTTCGCTAGAAGCGATCACCACTTTGAGTCGCTAATACTCGAAGTAAAAATTTCTCTAATGTTTTCAGACAACAAAAAAGCTTTTGGCTCGGTTTTTCACAAAAAATTACTGTAATTAAAAAGTTAGATTTTATGGTATTCGTGGAGTGGCAAACGAATTACTACAATCCTATTTGAAAAATAGAATGTAATTTGTCGCTATTGAAAATGCTAATTCTAACCTTAAAAATAGTATATAATTGGCCACAAGGGTCGATTTTGGGCCACTTCTTTTTCTGATTTTTATTAATGACCTGCCAACGTGATTACACTCGGTTTCCAGATTATTCGCCGACGACAAAGCTCTGTTAATTGGTAAAATAACATTAACCTAAAAAGTAAAAATGGGAAAACTAGTTAGTTATCAACTCGATTAGGCCTACGTAAATCAGTGGATGCGCTCAAATAACTTGACGCTACATCCACAAAAAATCTAGCGCTAAACATTTTTCCATATGCGTATCGTCGCAATCCTAGCCCTAAACTCACATTAACACTTCATGCAGATCAAATCTCTATTTCCAATGCAGCCAAATATTTTGGATTAATTGTGGATGATCAATTGTCCTTTTAAAATCACTTTACTTTTCTTGACCACAAAATATCACGTTCGGTTGAAATAACATTGAAAAGGTTGCTTAGGAATCTACTCCAAATCACCACTAATTTTGGGAGAATGAAATTTTGCAAGAAATTTTAATTTTGAAATTAATTTTGGAATTAATTTTGCAAGAAATTTTAATTATGAAGCAAGAAATTG
The DNA here is from genome assembly GCA_964006365.1 of Trididemnum miniatum. Classification (NCBI taxonomy): domain Eukaryota; kingdom Metazoa; phylum Chordata; class Ascidiacea; order Aplousobranchia; family Didemnidae; genus Trididemnum; species Trididemnum miniatum. The sequence goes on along the minus strand of OZ023235.1, from coordinate 12,255,756 downwards.
CAAGAAATTAAAGCAAGAAAGAAATTAAAGAAATTAAATTTAATTTTGAAATTAATTTTGCAAGAAATTTTAATTATGAAGCAAGAAATTAAATTAATTAGAAATTTTAAAATTAATTTTGGGGAGAATGAAATTTTGCAAGAAATTTTGGGGAGAATGAAAGCAGGAATTTACTTTTTTGAGGGGGGTTATTGCTATGCTGCACTGATGAGACCTAACAAGGTCGAAACGCGTCTGCAGCTGCATTTGGGTACATGGTCTTGTGGGTGCTAGAGGTGGGGGTTGCTTGAGTGGAGTACCGTATTTTTGACCAAGCCTAGGCAAATTGATTCTCTAACCAGTTTATTTGTGGCTTTTCTCCAAGTCGTTTGCCCAAATCATGTCAACCTGAGTAACTTTAGATGTGAGCCTCTTAGCAGACTGAGTAACCTGGAAGTTGGCATATATGATCCTACCTTCAAGTCAATTTGGAGTAGATTCCTAGGCAACCTTTTCAATGTTATTTTAAGCATTTGATATCTTTTGAGTGATCGATCCTATTGAGTTCTTGATCTTCAATGAAGCGGTGTCATTAATAAATTTTTCGGTTGAAATAATGTACAAACTTAGTTTGGCCTACTATCTTCCATCAAATGCACTCCTCACATAGGCGCACGCAGGGGGGGCACGGCGCCATGCCCCTACCCTTTTTGGCCTTGTAATAAGGTGCTAAAACCTAACTTTCATTCTATAACTTCTCGAACTAATAATGGATGCAGCCTCCTTTCAGGCCTACTAATTTTAGCCAAGCTTCTGCTTTTAGACATAGGCTACAGTAATGAAGGTCTTAAGACCGGTTTTGGCCTTAAGACCATTTTTTTAAGGTCTTGGTCTTGGACAAGACGGTCTTGGTCTTGGTTTTGACCATTTGCGGTCTTGGTCTTGACCATTTAGTTTGGTCTTAAGACCGAAAGAACTAAAAAGCATCTACAGTAGCAAAAATTTAAGTGATCCTGCACAGCTAGAAAAAGTATCCAACAGCGTGTATGTGATTGTGTTGTTCTTATTTCTTTTGATATTTTGTATCTATTTTAACCGTTTTTTTTATTGTTATAGAAAAATAGCGATACGTGATAAACTGTTAATTCTCATCCCATTTTTATGGTCTTGGTCTTCGTCTTGGAAAAAATCGAAGGTCTTGGTCTTGACAAAGAAATCTAAGTGTGACATCATGTTAAAGCTCTAACTAAGAGCTGTGTACGCGAAGTTACCAAAAAATCCAACTGTTTTTGCGATTTTGTTCACCTTTGTCACAAAGTAGCAAAAGTGAGTACGTTGCAGTGGCGTAACTAGGCCTTTTTGGGGGATAAATGCCCAGGGTCTTTTTTAAAATGCCCAGGGTCTTTTTGCAGAGGTTCGTAATCAATGATGTAAAGTAACGAAGTAGTTTTACTTAAGTAGACTACTTAAGTATTATTGCTTGGTAACAAGAACTTACTTAAGTGATTTAAATTTCAACTACTTCTGCTTACGTAGTTCCATCAGAAAATAACGCTACTTAACTGGCTTTAAAAATGATAAGTAGTTAATATTATGCAATGTATCACGCAAATGGTAAATAATCATGCTTGATAATAAAATTGGCAACATTAGTATTAGGTATTGTTTTATTTTATTTTATAAGTTTTACAATTTCGTGATATTAAGTGGTCTTTTGTTTTTGTGTTTGGCGTGGACTCTGAGGTAGCATTTTGCAGATTATGATACACTTCACTTTTTTATTTTCGTCAAATAAATGTGCTAATTATCCTAAACATAGTTAAGCATCGGCAAAATATATGTCAAGTTTGGAAGTGAGCAAATTATCTTTTTCCAAAGCTCAGCTTTATGGCCTTGGTTTTGCAAACGCTGCTTTTTACTTAAGTAGCTTCAAATTGTTGGTACTTTACACTTCTACTAGGTTACTTTTTACATCCCCTACTTTCTACTCTACTTCAAGTAGCTTTCGCCATCAGTAACAATACTTTCACTTAAGTAGATATTTGGACTACTTTTTACACCACTGTTCATAATGCCTTGTTCAAGCTAAGGTATAGTTAAAGCTATTTTGCGGTAATTTGCACACAATTCCTTTGTTTAGATGAATTTCAATATCAGCCTACGTAAATAATTTTGCCGTTAAATACATAAAAATTGGGAATATTTGTGTCTTGGCTTTTCAGTTTCTTTGGAACTTACTTTAGGAGAATGTTGTTTGGACCAAGCTAATAGTTCTGTCTAAATCACTGTTTCTCGAAGTGGGCGATATCGCCCTTTTGTGGGTGAAAGGGAATAGGGGGTGAAAGGGGAGCAATAGCACATTCTCGAAACATTAACCCTTTCTCGAAGCATTATCAGCACATTCTGGAAACAAATGGTACAAACAAATAATTAGTTATGTTGGGAACTGAGCAACGTATTGAAAACATTTCATGTCATTACGTGTATAATAGCTATTAAGTTATTATCACCAGAAGAAAAGAGCAATTATTGAACTAAAATAGTTTCAAATTTCTTTCGGTCATTGTCCGCAAAAAAATCGGTCATTGCCAAAAATATTCGGTCAATGATCGACAAATGACCGAAAAAAAAAACTAGGTTCCAGTACAATGTCAGATTAAGACTTAGAGTTTTGAGTTTTGTTAGTGGTACGAACAAGTTTCCGGAGTGCGGTGATCTTTATCACCCCGACTCAGATATGGGCCACGTATCACATCATTATAGTCATTCTTTAGGTCTATTAACATGACATATGCTACGCCACAGAAATTCTTGAACGTGAGCCGCAGTGTCGTAGCGAAAAATTTCAAGAGGGAGAGGGGGGACATAATTTTTACATTTTTTCAAGCGCATTCTTTTTTCGGCAGATCAAATTTGAAGCTGATTGAGAAACAAGAAAAGCTTTTGGGGGGGTCCGGGGGCATGCTACCCCGGAATATTTTTGAAAACTTACAAGCTGTAAGGCTATTTTAGTGCCTTTTGAACAATTTTCAGACAAATTTTGTTTAAATTTTTTTATCCTAATTTTGGGTGCTTCGCCAAATATGATGCATTTTGTTTGCACATTTCCGATTATGCGTGCTTAAGGCGTAAGGCTTATTGCTATCGAAGAGGTTCGAAATTATGGAAAAATTGTATACATCAAAAACATTTTTGAAAATGGCTAAAAGTGGGAAGATGCATACCCCTCATCCTACCCCCTGGATCAGCCCCTGGCCGTAAGCTACAGAAACCATCAAAACAGTCTGGCATATATTAGTCACTTGGCACCATTAGCTGTTCTTTTTTACTAACAGGCGTAGTCAAAAGAGGGGGGCATAGCACGATGATCTTTCCCCTAATACGCTCCTGGTGAGCCACCACGAACGAGTTTGTCAGATTGATATTTTTCTGGCTCTGATTATTGCTGCATCTGGTAGCAAACGCTTTGGGTCATCAACTCTTTTTATTAGGTCCACTTGAATGAAGTTACACTCAGCCACTCAATGTGGTCAGTAAAGTTAAAGTTTGCAGAGCTTCCTTGTTTCACTTTTTTACAAAACTCGGACGTTAAAAGGAATCAGTTAACATGATCACATAATTTTGTTGCTGACTACCAAAAACGCATGTAAAATCTCCATGCAATATTTTATATTTTACCATATAGCTCATTGCTGGTGCTTCGCCATTGGGCGAATGCGCAATGCCCAGGGTCTCAGCTAACTCTAGTTACGCCTCTGGTACGTTGGTTCGATGGTATCAATGAAGAAAAGAAACAAATAACACGTGACGCCATTAGCCATCGCTGAAATGCAATAGGGTGTACTGTTTACTGTAGTTATAAATTCTTGAAAGGGGGGCTGAAAGGGAGCTCAAAATTTCTATGGGGGTCTGAAAAATATAGGAGGGGCTTCAGTTCCCCTCAGCCCCCTCTTCCAACGCCCTTGCTCAAAACTCATGCCGCCAAAATGCACCTTGCAATTCATTACACACGTCGGCGCAATACCGACAGGCAAATCTTATGGCGAAAACATTGAAATAAATGAACAAAATGAAAAACGACACTGACCAGAAATAGATCTTAGTTTCACGAACACATGAAATTTCAAATTTTTTCCAAACACAGATTTCTCTCTAGCTAAGACAGACCCTCATGACTCGTATATTGAATTAGTCGGACCACAACCGAGAAAAAAGAAAAAATATTCGACGACTCAAAAAAAGTGTTTGGCCTGCCGTCGGCTGTTTTCTTTGTGTTGTGTATGCCGCTAGGACGTTGCCTTTTGCTATTCGTCTTATTTTATGTTTGACCTCATTGTGACGTAATAGTCGGATTTTGTGTGTGGTTTCGCAATGCCTCGTGTTGTTTTTTCTAGTCTGAGCGTCAAGAAGTAAACAGCAGTAAAAATTTTGATTCTTTGTTGAGAATACAACAGAAAAGAAATTGGCGACGAGGAAAATGGAAAAAATAGCAGAGGTTTTGCAGCAGCAATTCGCAGCTCAACAACAAAAATTTGAAGAGTTGCAACAACGCAATGAAGAATAAATGAAACTGATGCGAGACTTATTTCAAAGTCAGCTGTCTGCAGGTGCTAGTTGACCTTCTACTTCTAATACTGCAACCATAGCGTCGGCCACTCCTACTTTTCAATGCTTTGATTCTACCAGGGGCGCCGAGAGAACTTTCGGGCCCCGGGGCAAAAAATTCGTTTGGGCCCTTTGGTCAGTGGTGCCCAAAAACACATGATTAGCAAAAAAAAAGGTCATAGCGTCCGCAGATGTTCGAATTTCGGCCTAAAATCAAGTGATGAGCAAAAAAAGGGTCATAGCCTCCGCAGATGTTCAAATTTCGGCTCAACATCTAGTGATGAGCAACATAAGGTCATAGCGTCCGCGGATGTTCGAATTTCGGCCCGAAATCAAAAAATAACATCATCGCGCCCGCAGGCCGTAGTTTGAGCTGATGAATTTTGCATTCTAAACCTGACAATTTAGAACCCCGGGTCCCCCTGTGTCCCCGGGCCCCCGGACAGTGACCCCTTCTGCCCCCCCCCTCTCGGCGGTCCTGGATTCTACTACTGAGTTGTGGACAGACTACCTGTCAAGGTTTGCTACTTTTGCCGAAGCACATTCCATTCAAGCGAGTAAGCTCCCGCAAGTGTTTCTAACTAATCAAAGCCCTTCCATTTATAAGTTACTTTCTAATTTAGCCAGCCAAGAAACCCCACCTAAAGGTGTAAATGAGCTGAGTATGAATCAAATTAAGCAGTACATGAAACAGCAATTCGATCCTAAACGATTTGTCGTGAGAGAGCGATTTCGGTTTTGGAGCGAAATGAAGAGAAAACCGGGCGAAACTATCCTTGAACTTTCTGCGCGCATCCGTCAAGCGGCGGCCACATGCGATTTTCAATCCATTGATGATCTCTTGGACAAAGCTTTGCGCACCCGATTTATCTGCTCTGTAAATAATGAAGCTGTTTTAAAGGCATTATTCAAGGTGGGGGCAGATGAATTGACCTTTGCTCGTGCTGCTGAAATTGCCGCAGAAACCGAAGATGCGGCCAAGGTGGCCAAGGAAACAGTTTTTGGTCCACATTCTTCTACTCAAATGGTTAAGAAGTTGCCAAGTTCGTCCTCGAAACCATACCATAAAAAAGATAAAAATTCTGATGCAAAGTGCTACCGATGCTGGGAAAGTTCACATTTGGTTAATGTTTGCCGCCACAAAGACAGTATTTGCAATTTCTGTCGTACGAAAGGACACCTAGAAACGGTGTGCCAAAAGAAAATTCGAGCTAAGTCATCAAGTTCCACACGTGACAAGATCAAGCATATTGAAGAGATAAATTCCATTACCCAAGTTCCGAAACTGCAAATATCTGTGTTTATCCAATCCAAACAAGTTATTTTGGAGTTAGACACTACTACCAGCGGAAATTTTATTTCTGAAAAGTTGTGGTCGGATTTAGGAAAACCCGTCCTGAACCAGGCGAATTTGCAATACCGATCTGCCAGCAAGCATGACCTTCCAATTGTTGGGATTTTTGAAGCTGATACAAGATTGCAGGAAAATGAGGAGGTAAGTACAATTACTTACAATGTTTCTAAAATTAAAGATTTGAATTTGCTAGGCCAAGATGCAATGGCAACTTTGGGCGTTTCCATAGACAAGATGTTGTATCCCGAAGGAGTAAATTGTGTTGCCACAAGTAGCTATCCTGATCCTCTGTTTCAAGAAAAATGTGCAAAGTTGTTTGAAAAATTTCCTGAATTGTTCAAATCTGAGTTAGGCTGCTTACAAAGTTATGAGTTAGAGATCGAATTCAAAGACGGGGCAATACCGAAATTTTGCAAACCGAGATCAGTACCTTTTGCTTTACAGTCGGATCTAGCTCAGGCCTATGATTCGGGCATTGACCAAGGCATTTGGACCCCTGTCCAATTTAACGATTGGGGGACCCCGGTTGTTCCCATTCGTAAAAGGCAGCTGTCTGAAACAAGTTCAGCTCCACTACGCGTTTGTGGAGATTATTCAGTTACAGTAAACCCTCAACTGGAAGTGCATCGTCATCCTCTTCCTCTGCCAGAACAGCTCATGCGTAGGTTGTCTGGAGGTTACGGGTTTACCAAAATCGATCTGGCTGATGCATATAACCAGATCAAATTAGGTCCAGAAAGCAGACGGAGGTTGGCTTTGAGTACCCATCGCGGCGTATTACTGCAGAACGTGCTACCGTTCGGCATTTCCTCAGCCTCAGGCTATTTTCAAAAGATAATGGATGATCTTACGAGTGACCTTCCCGGTGTTACTGTATATTTGGACGACCTACTGGTCAGTGGTATTGATGCAGAAGACCACTTACGAAATCTTGAAGGGTTATTGGAACGGTTCCAATCAAAAGGTCTCCGTTGCCGCAAGGAAAAATGCAAGTTTGCTAAACCCAAAGTTGAATATCTGGGACATGTTCTGTCAAATGAAGGGATTTCGATGGGCGGTAAGGTGGATGCCGCCCGCGCTATGCTTGTTCCCAACGACGTTACTGGACTGCGATCATTTTTAGGGTCGGTTCAATTTTACTCATAGTTTTTGTCTCCTACTTTTTATACATTGGCTTCCCCTCTCTACCAACTTCTACGTAATAACGTTCCTTGGAAATGGAACAAACCAGAGCAGGAAGAATTTGATTCGCTGAAGAGCTTCTGTCATGGGAAAAAGTTCTAGTTCATTTTGACCCATCCATTTCATTGGGCATTTCTTGCGATGCGTCTTACGTAGGAATTGGAGCTACCTTGTTTCACCGATACGAAAACGGAGACGAGAGACCAATTGCAAATGTTTCAAAAACATTGACTTCAGCGCAACGAAACTACAGTCAAATTCGAAAAGAGGCGTTGGCAATCATCTTTGCACTGAAGAAATTCTACCAGTATATTTTTGCGAGAAATTTTATACTAGTTACGGATCACAAACCTCTTGTGGCTCTGTTTGGACCTACCAAGCCCATTCCAGGTTAAGCAGCTAATCGATTAGCTCGATGGGCACTTTTTCTGAATCAATTTTCCTACACGATTGAATATCGAAAAACGAGTCTTCGCCAAAATGCTGACGCACTTAGCCGACTTCCTTCTGGCGATGATGCCTCTTTTGATCGAAAGGAAGGTGCGGATGGTGTGGATATTGTATGTGCTATAAATGCTCTTGAGTAGCAAATCAAGCCTACTGATTCTAAATTGATGAAAACAGAATCCATGAAAGACCCTGTGTTAGCTCAAGTGATGCGCTATGTCAAAGAGGGATGGCCTTACAAAATGAATGCTGATAATCCAGCAGGAAAGTTTCGAAAATTGTCGAAATCTTTGAGTACTTGTCACGGATGTCTTCTTTATGGATCCAGATTAGTGATTCCTTCCAGTCTCCGACAGAGAATCCTTCAAATTTTACACACAAGTCACTTGGGAATGCAACGCATGAAGCAGTTGGCTCGTACTGCAGTTTTTTGGCCGGGGATTGACAATGATATAGTGGATATGTGTCGTGGTTGTGTTACTTGTGCTGAGCATCAAAATGCTCCACCCAGGTCTCCTGTTCATCCCTGGATTTTACCCGAGAAACCCTGGAGTCGACTGCACATCGATCAAGCTATTAATTTTATGGGTCAAAATTGGTTGGTGGTAACTGATGCCTATACAAAGTACCCTTGCATCCACTCTACTACTTCAGTGTCCTCAAAAAGCACAATTGATCTTTTAGAAGAAGATTTTGCCCACTTCGGGTACCCTCATTCCATTGTTTCGGACGATGCCACTTCATTCACCTCGGAAGAATTTCAGACTTTCTGCAAAGACAAAGGCATTGTAGATCTTACCGGAGCGCCTTATCATCCTGCGACGAACGGCGCAGCTGAACGCTTACTTCAAACTTTTAAACAAGCTGTACGTAAGTCTTCAACTTCTCCAAAGAAGGCTACATTTGAATTCCTGATGCAGTACAGAAGAACACCTACTACAAGTGGCTACTCTTCAAGCGAGTTGCTCAACAATCGACAGTTGCGAAAGAAGATTGATACTTTGATTCCTTCTCCTGCACACATTGCTCAAGGCAAGCTAAAAGTGAACAATCCTTCTGAAACTAAAAGGAACCACATGTTCAAAGTGGGAGATCACTGTTACACATTACATTTTGGCCCTCGCCGTAATCAGGAACCACGTTGGGTTCTCGCAGTTGTTGCAAAAAGAGGTGCTCGCATGTTCAATGTCAGTGTAACTCCCAGAGGACCCATTTGGAGGCGGCATCTAGACCAGTTACGACCGCGCTACTTCTCTGCTGAGGATCTCGATCCGGGGGAAGATAGCTTTTCGAAAAATGTGCCGAGCTTCTCTTCTGAAGATGGCAGGACGCCTGATCCGGGAGAAGCAAGTACGGCAACATTTAACACCAGGTTCTCCCATGAGGATTGCAGGACGCCTGATCCGGGAGAACCACCAAATGGCATTAATGTTGAGACAACTGGCAATATTTCGCCAGACATTGACACAGATACAGATGTTTCATCGACACCTAACATTGACAATTTTAATACCGATAATGAAACTACACGTTCACCACCTATTTCAGATGCTAGGCCTACTTGCAACGATAATTTACTGTCACAGTACAATAATGATAACCTCAGGAGGTCTAGTAGACATAAAAGATTTCCTGCTCATTTGAATGATTTCGTGTAAGCTAACCTTGTGCTTCGGGTTTTTCGTGTCTTGTGGGTGTTTTTACTTATTGGGGAGGTGTTGTGTATGCCGCTAGGACGTTGCCTTTTGCTATTCGTCTTGTTTTATGTTTGACATCATTGTGACGTAATAGTCGGATTTTGTATGTGGTTTCGCAATGCCTCGTGTTGTTTTTTCTAGTCTGAGCGTCAAGAAGTAAACAGCAGTAAAAATTTTGATTCTTTGTTGAGAATACAACACTTTGACAGCGATACCGGTGCTATGTTTTTTACTCACAGGATGGTTGACCCAAATAGCTTCATCAGATCACACAGATGATTTGCTTTCATAAACATTATACACAAAAAAAACAACAACAACATAAATTAGCTTTTTTACATGTTCTGTATTGTATTTAGCTGCATATTTATCCTCCTATCACGAGAAAGCAATCAATGCGCTATACGAGCTCGCTTAGGAGTTGCCGGCCATCCGTCTAGACTCTACCACACCAAGATAGGGGAATCCCGCTAAGTGCCTTTCCCAACGGCACAACAAGTAAACTTGCCGGCTTGTTTTCCACACTGTCCTTTTAATGCTGATCGTCAAGCAGGAAAGCTGTGAGTACCAATTTTAAAGTCATTGGTTTGACCCAACTTGAAACCAAACTCACGTATACAGCTCCCAAGGCGGACGTTCTTACCACTCGGCCATCTTGAGCTGCTGTTATGAAGGTATAGATGTAGTAATTAAACAAAATAGCCCAGGCTATGTTATCACAGCTAAGTGTTTGGTTCTTAATTACATCGCCCTATATATAAGCATGTTTATGGGCTGGGTTGGATAATCGACAAAGTTGGACACCCTTACTCCAAGCTCACAAGCTGTCCGACTGAAGGAAAAGAATATAGTGTACATTGCATTTAAAACCGAGCACTTCTACTTTTTACAGAGGTGAAATCATTCATGCCTACGTCAAAGTTAGTGGCACCTGCTACTTCCAGTTCAATGCTCAAAAGCGCAGGATAATTAAGTCGTGATTGTCCCAATCTCTTTGTTGATCGCAGACAACGCCTTGTCAGTTTCAACTTTGAAAAGCTTCGCTCGACGCTTGCATGAAGCAACAGCAACACAAACCGTGAAAAAAAATTTTAAGCTTAATGCAAGATTCGATAGAGATTCTGTAAAATTCCATTATTTAACACAAGTCAAAAAATCCAACGCTTGCCACTGCTCTGCTTCGTCTAAAACAGGGTTTTTTAACGGGGGGTAAATTTTCTGAATTAAAAACTAAAGAAAATTTTAATTTTCCGTTTTGAAAAAGCAGTAGTGGTACTCTGGGAGTAAATTATACTTTTTTTTTTCGGCAAAGGGTAAACGAGACAAAAAAGGTTAAGAACCCCTGGTCTCAAACGTTTGCTCACAATAGACGTCTGCTTAATCTTGATTTTGCTTCAATAGCGTGTCAAGCATTAACGTGCAATACAACTGATGGTTCGCATCGACTTTTCAAATATTCTGCGAATGTTACATAATTTCGATTCTCAGCACTTTAGTGGTATAGGTTTAATAAGCATACTAATGATACCGTAGGCCTACCTACGTCATGGTTATCTTAAAGCGGCGGCTTTGATCAGAAATTGAGTTTTAGTGTTAAAAATCTTCTGTTGGTTGTTTTTTGATGCTTTTCAACGCACTTTTATTTCTGACAAAAAGTTAAAAAGATTTAAAACAAAATTGAAGTGTAGTAAAGTTTTATTTGAGATAATGTGATTTTATCCCAAGCTTATATTAATCCTACTTTTAATACACATACAACTGATTTTACAGATACTTTTTGCTAAAACCCGTTTCACACCAAGGCCGCGTACAGTTGCGTATAGTTGCGTACTGAGTTCGCAATTATACGCGGCCAGTAGGCAACTGTACCCCGCAAATACGCAATTATACGCAACTGCACGCAACTATAGTCTAATTTCTTTGGCAGTACGCGGATGAGTACGCGAAAAAAGCTAAATGAATTGAATTTTTTCGCGTATTGAGTGGGTACGCATCTGTACGCGACTAAGTACGCAACTATACGCGACCAGTACGCAATTATGCGCAACTATACGCGGCCAGTATGTAACTGTACGCGGTCAATACGCACCTATGCGCAGACTTTTTTTGCCATAGTCTGCTGCTATTAAATTTATTTCATTTAAACTTTTGTTCTTACCAGTGCGCTTTTAAGTTGGTTACCCCGGATTTATGCGACGAAAGTAAAAACAAGGCCGAACCAAGTCAAAGAAAGTTAAGCTTCCAGCATATAAAGTTTCCAGTGGTGAGGAGAGAATGAATATAATGGAGTGGGTGCAGCAGCATCCATTTCTTTATGATAAATCGTCTGAATATTTTAGTAATAAAGATGCCAAAAAGCAGATCTATCAACAAAATGCAAAGGAGTTAGATTAATATTGGCATATTTATCCTCCTATCACGAGAAAGCGACGAAGCGCTGTACGAGCTCGCTTAGGAGTTGCCGGCCATCTGTCTACCACACTAAGATGGGGGAATCCCGCTAAGTGCCTTTCCCAACGGCACAACAAGTAAACTTGCCGGCTTTCTCCACACTGTCCCTTCAATGCTGAACGTCAAGCAGAGAAGCTGTGAATACCAATTTTAAAGTCATTGGTTTGACCCGACTCGGAATCGAACCCCAAGTCTACCGATCCAGAAGCAGACGCTCTATACCACTCGGCCATCTGATCGGTAATCAGTAATAGATATTGAAGGCGTAGGTGATGAAGCTGGTCAACGGTTACAAACGTGGGTACAACACAAAGAGATAAAGTGGGAAAGAATGTAAAGATGGCAAAAGGAGTTTCAGGAAGCGAAGCCAGTCAGCTCAGTGAGCTCACTACTGAAAACAGACGATTTCTTCAACGCTTTGGTTGGATTTACCAGTACAGAAACATTAAGAGCCTTAGCATCCCCAGTGTTGCTGGATTGGTAAGTTTTTGTTATTAGTGATCTAGCCTTCTGTACTGCATAGTATAGGATCGCAAAACGGCAAAAAATACAATTTAGTTTGTTGTTTCAGAAAGTAATTACAAATTCGAGCACCGAAGCAGAGAAAAAAAAACATGAGGAGGATAGCAACGACGAGGTCGAATGCGAAACGGACGACAACGATGATGAAAAAATAATAAATTGTGTTGAAATCGATGATTCTAGCAGCAAATGCTCTAAGAGTAATGCGTCCAGCAAGTCACGTAAAAAAAGGCCAGCGCAAGCGAGAAGTTGGACGTCGGCTGTTCATCACCTATAACGGAGATAAAATTTTTAGAATGGAGTAAGATAGCAGCGATTTGTTTGCGTAAAATATATATAGAAATGAATTTGTATTTCTTTACTGCTAATTTAGTCTAAACCACATATTTTCATGACTGCAAGTTCGCACTTTCTGAAACATTGACAACAAGCTTTGCTTTAAAGAACAAATTAGATTGCTGGAAGGCAAAGTGGCACGGTCTGTCGGGATATTATGTAATTTAAAACAAGTGCTTCCCCGAAAAACCTTGCTACAACTATACCATGCCCTGATCCATCCGCTTCTTGCGTATGGTATAATAATTTGGGGGGCAACTTATTCTTCCTATCTAACAAAGTGAAAAACCTTGCAAAATAAAGCCTTGAGGGTTATCTCCGGCGCTCATTACCGTGACAACGCTATACCGCTTTACAAAAACCTCGATGTCCTGCAACTAGATGACTTGTATTGCTATGAAACTGCCAAATTTGTATATTGCTGTCTTCAAAACCAAGTGCCAACCCCATTCCTTAATTATTTCACTAAAGTCAGTGAGGCCTCTCACTCAAAGAACCACTAGACAATCAACTGATGAATTACGCTTGTATATTCCACGGTACCCAACTACAAGATTACAAAGATCCATTAAGTATCAGGGAGTCAAAAAATGGAATCCTTTCCCAAATGATATTAAATCTTTAGAATTCAAACGTTTCAAAATACAACTGAAAAAATTTCTCTTGTCCAGTTATGATGATTACTAAAATGATTATTTGCAACTATAGATTCGAGTGAACTACTGATGGTCTGCACTCGGCAAGAGCAGTTGCAGGCTAAGGTGCTGCGCATCTAAGATTACCTTGGTCGCCCAAATTTAACAAAGTCATTAAACTAATCGACAAATTAAACATCTCTCACTTCATGACCTATATAAATTACACCGACATTGGGTGGCTGCTTGACTTGATGACCTCACGGTCCTTCGCAGCTTCCCAGTCGCAAATTGATGTAAATAACTTGTGTTGTATATTTATTATATGCAAATCGCGTTGTTTATAGTGCGACAAAATAAATTTGTTCTGTTCTGTAACTTTTAGCATTCTAATTATTCAAGCGAACTTTAAATTTATGACTCACCTATATTTAATTGATGAGTTAATAAGCTAATCTGATTTCTTTGCGCTACCACAAACTAGATTTTTTGTCTTATCAAAAGTGTTGGTAGATTTGTTCTGCATCTACTATTTCCGTTAAGAGAAATGGACTTATGAGACACCTCTTTAAACTAAAAAAAGGGGGCACTTTTATTTACTTAGGAGCCTAAGTCTAGTTTTTGATGTGCATGCTTACAGCTAAGTCTATACCATTTTTCATACTTATTTCAATAATTTGTATTGTAGCTAAACACTTTTGAGAGATGTATTAATTCCTAAGGTTAATTTTAGTATATGGGGGTGACGAGTTATTTGACATTACATGTAGGCCCAAGCTTAATTTTCAAATCGTATCAGGGCCTTGGCATCCATTGGTTTCGTGCAACTGTAGTTGTCATCAAGGGTTATATAGCTTTGTAAATATATGTTAACTTCCTTCAACTGCGGGTGCACCTTAACTAAGATACGATAGAGGTTCGGAAGAACTTGTTCAAATAGACCAGTTTTGTAGAAGCAAGTAGCCTATTGCATATACGCTGGGTTTGCATAGAAGCGAGCAGAATTTCTTTTATATCAAAATTCGTCTAAACCCTTTATTAGATCTTTTAATGCACATACTGTGATACAAAGTAAAAAAATTTAATACTTTAGATTTTATTTTTGTGCTTTTCAGTTACGAAATATCGTCAGCTCTACTGCGACAACGTTGGCTGAAGGTGCGAAAGCAGAAAAAGGTTTTGAGAGCCAAAGGATGTTCGCGGAGATGATGTTTTGCGAAACCAAAAAAATGGACAAGGAGGTGTGAAATGCATACTTTTTGGAAGCAACTCAGCAGCTGCATCGTTTTCGAAGAATACAAATTCAAAAAAATAAACAACAGTCAGCTCATATACAACAAGAAATCCAATCTTCTTCTCTGCGTTTTCAGCAACCTCCTCCTGCGCAACCTTCGTGGAACTCACAAAGATATAATCAGTTATTTTAATCTGATCCTCTTTTGAACAAGACTTTCGCTTCATCACAGCCCCATAATGTTTTTCAAGGGCCCCAAAACATTTCTTCGCAAAGACAACTGCCTCAAAACCAGCGTTGTGACCGGTTGCAACCGCAACAGTCAACTTCTCAGAATTCGCAAGATCATTTTCAAAGCACCGGTACTTCACAGCACTACACGTTCGCAAGCGTGGATAATACTCTCAGTGCATCTGACACTAATATTAGCCTGATGGCTTCCGGAACAGCTGCTGAAAGCTCAAAGGCTTACACCCCGTAGCCACTCGGTTATACTGTAACTTTTCATGACATTGAATTTTAAATGACTATTGAAACATTTTTTTATTGCAACGCAGACGCACAGTTAGCGTAGCCAATTACTGCGTAGTGATTGAATTAATGCAGTTGTAAACAGCTTTCAAAGCAATCGCGATCGTGATATTTCTGTGAATGAAAATGCACTCCGTGCAAACGATTTTCAAGCAAAAATGTGTTCAAAATCAATGCTTGAACAGTGCTGCTATCTGCAGAGGTTATGACATTTTGTCATTTTTATTGTGTATGTTGTGTTGACGTTGCATTGTTTCAAAGGTTCTTTTGTTATTACATAATTCTTTTAATAAAAATAACCCATTTCAATTCACTGTTTTATTGAAAAAGTCTCGACTGCAAAATTTTGCGACGCAAACAGTTATACATGAAAGCGGATATATCACGCAATTCATAACAATTTCAAAAAAAAATAACTTGCCCGAATGTTAAGTATTTCATTTTACCGACAAGCGCTGATTATTTTTATAATTGGCAAGTTAATTTGTTGAAAAACACATAGTAGACACAGCATGTAATATTTCTCAGAAATGGGAAGAACCACTTTGCAATGTTTAGTGAATACAGGAACTTAGTGAATATAGGGACAGTTTTACCAAAAAACTTCTGTTGCGAAGCAAATGTCCCGTATCTCTGCCCCAGTATGCCCTGACCAGATAAAACATGACACCTTTACCCAATCATTTCAATTAATATACACATAGTGGATCTGACTCTTGCAAAACCATACATAATGCCACAATAATCGAATAGTTCGTTCTCAACAGTTCGTTTTGCCATGGTACACTGCCTTCATGAGAGTTTACGTACATCATCTAACAATCTCTTTGTTTTTTGGCTGCCTTGTTTGTGTTTCCGCCATAACGCTATTCCATATCTGGCAGGTGTGCATCTTGTCTCCGAGAGCCTGGGATAATTTCATGATTGCATTGTAGCTCGTCTGTGTCGAAACTTGCCTCATCAAACCTTGAATTTTGTGTCGCAAGAAACTGTCCACAACACAACATGCATGTGTAACTTTAACGACTCTCTGTGGAGTTAAAGGCAAAGCGACTAGAAGACAGCGGAAACGAGATGCCAAAATACTAAATGCATAGATTCTCTACGACTCTCCTTGCTCTTGATAGCTCGTAATTGTAGACTCGTTGTTGGTGAGTCATGTTGTTAAGTGGCAAAGGTTTCGTCAGCCACGTTTTTAGTGCAAATCCGTCGTCACCTACAAGAAAGTACTCTATCGGCAAGTCACCATGACGAAGAGGATCTGCTTTCGGCATGTTAAGCGTTCCGTCTTCCATTGCTACTTTAAATGGGCTCTCGTTGAAAACACCAGCATCAGACCCAGATCCAGTCCGTCCAATATCCACATGCATAAACTGGTAGTCAGCATCTACAATTGCTAATAAAACGATGGAAAAAAATCCTTTATAATTATTGTAGAACAAACTGCCACTTCTAGCCGACTTTTCAATAGGAATATGCTTGCCATCTATGGCGCCAACGCAGTGAGGAAAATTCCAGCGGTTGTTGAACATTTGTGCAATGTTTTTCCATTCTTCCGGAGTATTTGGACACATAAGAACTTCATCCGATAGTTCATCAATTATGGCTTGGCACACAGCTTGAATGAATTTACAAATGCTGTTGTGAGCTACTCGATATCTAAATTGAAGCGACTTGTAGCTGTTGCCTATAGCAAGAAATCTCAACGTAATTGCAAGCTTCAAACCAGGTGTCAGGGCTTTTAGGTAATTGTTATTTTGTTTGCTAATGCGCGGTGCAATGCGCGTCAGAATTTCATGAAAAGTCTGCTGTTCCATTCTCATAAAATTGGTAAATGATGTTACATCTTCTGCATGAAGTTCTCTCATCAAATGTTTATATTGCCCATGAAGACGCCTGCGCTGGAACCGGGGTTTTACCCACATAGTTCATCTTCTCTTCCTAATTTTTGCAAGAGCTCTTTTTCTTTCTTTTTTTCATTTTCCAAACGCAACTGTTCTGCTACATAATCAACAAGAATCTCCAGATGCAGAAAAAGCTGAAGTTTTTGCGAGAATTTAACCACCCCATGACCTGATTGTTCACAACAAAAGGATAGAAAGTACTAGCAATCTGGGTTTATTATAATGTTTTTCAACTCTTTTCCAATGCGCAACAATACGCGGGTGAATACGCAACAATACGCGGGCAAGTACGCAACCATACGCAACTTTAGGCCAAAAAATCCGCGTACTGAGTGAACAACTCTACGCAACTGTGCGCAACCTTATGCGGCTTTGGTGTGAAAGCCCCTTAACCGCTGACTTTGCTGCCTCCGACTATGATACCACTACCGCTTCTACTAACTAGCATTTAAAAGCGAGATGCAGATTTTCCAAGAGCAGTAGACCGCTTGACCTTCCCCGTGTAATTCAGGCGTTTTTTGTTCCCCTTTCATATTTAGTCTAACGTTTCTCCATTTTTCAATTCACCAATAAATAAATTATCCCCTATCGCTAATAAGTGTAATCACTTACCATCCGTACACGATAACCCTATCGCTTAGATAAGGCCTACCTCGTAACTTCTTCTCTACGAGTTAGTTACCCTGTCCACATGACCAATTTATGTGGACTTTAGGCCCTAATTGATGAGGGCTTGTTGCCTTGTGAGCTTGATGTCATAATCATTTTTTTCACAGCAACAAGCCCAAATAAATTGGATATGTGGACAGGGTAAGAGTGAAGAAGACCTTGCTTCATTTAAGAATGTGCATTCTGACGCTATATAGTTGGCATTGCTGAGTACATACTGTAAATAAAAGTTTTCACCTAAAATGCGCGTTTTGGCCTCCCATTTCCTATCACAGATGAAAGCGTGGATACAAGGATAAAAACTCCCACATATTTCTTCGCAAGCTTCTTGCAAACAATGCGATATGCGATCAATATTGTAGCATATGAATGAGGCCTATAATTGCAACGCAAAAAATGCAAAGCAAAAAGACATATTTAGGATAGAAATAGCTAAAAAGATGTATTCTATTAAGAACAATCGGGAAATACACTCAATCAAGTTCGCTAAGTCTACACAAGTCCATGATTATAGCACCCGCCCGTCATGCTATGAAACATAATTATTTCCGGTATCAGCCTAGAGGACTGCATTTTTGTTGTTTTAACCTTGCTCGTAACCGCAATTAATGATATTCTCGGACATAACAGATCATTAATTGTTAAAAATGTTTCCGTAAAACTTAAATTTATATGGTCTTACAGAAGCGGATCGATAAAATTTTGATGGGGAGGATGCAGCATGGATTTCTGATTAGAATGTTTACAACATACAAAAACGTTTGATTGATCCATTTGATTGCAAGCTACAATCAATCAATCAATCTTGTTTATTTCGTAGCTGCAAATAACAATTTTACATTTACAGAAAAACAAAAAATAATCAGAAAACAGCAACAGGAAGGCTGCGAAGGGACCGTTAGGTCTTCGAGTCAAGCAGCCTTCCTGAACTTAAATTTAATTATATCAACGATTGTCATAATATCAGATAATAATTAATGGCAATTTAAATAAACCGGCTTATAAAGAAAATAAAAAACTAAGTAGCAACACACCCTGAAAGCAGCAAATGGGACGGAAGGGATGGAGTAGGAATGGAATTAAACAAATTAACATAATAATTATGGTACTAGATGACTATTCAGTTGTGTTTAATAAATAAGTTTTGCATTCTTTTTTAAATTTTGTATACGAGGTTTTTCGAACTTTGAAGGGAATTGAATTTCAAATTTTAGGACAAACAAATTTAATGGATGGTTGCAATCGATTGGTTTTGATGGTTGCATTGATCGATGGTTGCATGAGGGGATTCTCAAGTGGTCTGATGCTGAGTATCTGGTAGATTGAGAATGGGATGTTTTGGCAAGAATAAAATATTGAACAAAAGTTGTGGGTAAACATTTACTGCTGTAATTGAATATAAATATAGCGATTTCAAATTTGTTCAATTTTGAGAGAGATAAAATATTCAGTTTTTGGTAGAGGGGAGCAGCACTAGCGTTCCAATCACTTGAAGTAACTAAGCGAAGAGCTTTGTTTTGTAGACGAGTCAATTTTGCAAGATAGGAAGGAAGGTGTTACCCCAAACGGCTACTCCATATATAAGTTGCGAATGCACAAGAGAATAATAAAGTTGCAACATAGCAGATTCAGGAAGATAATATTTTAGTTTACTCAAAATTCCAACTGAGCGAGCAACTTTGGTTTCAGTAATTTTGATGTGTTCACGAAAGTTTAAGCGATTATCCAAAGTTATACCCAAGTATTTTGCATTATATACTGACTTAATTGTACCAGCAAAGCAATGTAAGTTCAGATATACTGGCGAGCATCTAAGTTTCGGAGAAATTATAAGAGCTTGAGATTTCGAGGCGTTTAGCGTTAGTTTATTAGCAAACATCCATTTACAGATGTTAGTTAATTTCGAGTTAAGTTTTAGTTCTAGTTGTTCTGCGGATGGTGCACAAACTTGTAGACACGTGTCATCAGCAAATAAACGTGGTACGCTTTCTAGACAATTAGGCAAGTCGTTGATGAGAAGAAGAAAGAGTAAGGGTCCAAGGTTCGAACCTTGCGGGACTTCTATATTAATAAATTTCAAAGAAGAGTTTGAGTTGTTTATCGAAACAATTTTCCTTCGATTAGTTAAGTAAGATCTAAAGAAATCATTTACAATTCCTCTTATTCCATAAAGATCTAGTTTCTTAAGCAGCATATTGTGGTTAACAGTATTGAATGCTTTAGCAAGATCAAGCAAAGCAAGTCCAGTATACATATTAATGGCCATATTGTCATAACAAAATGTTTCTGCTCAACATACAAAATTATTTCTGCTCAACTAATTATTTCTCTAGCTTGCTGATATCTCATACACCTATATGAAAAAAGGTAGAAGTAGCTTACGGGACAGCGGGTGATATTAGTAAACATTGTGTCGGTCGTTCCCAATTGGTAGCCCATTAAAAATATCAATCATGAACGACTGAACGCTGTTAGGGGACATGCAACATTGCAACACACATGCACTTAATTCTTTGCACTTCCGCTTGTTACGTGCGCCTGGTGGGGAAGCCGCGAATACTATTTTTAAAATCTTTAATACCCGTATGACCCCGCCGCGAATAAAACCCCAGTCTCCCGGCTATCATACGGATGCTCTTATCTACAACGATGTATACGTATTAATAATAAATATCACGAGCTCACGACCTGACTAACCTAAGCTCTCTAACTATTTTGCTTTTGACTACCTGGTAGGCCTAGTACGCCTACCGATGTCTAGAGATTTTCTTCACATGTAAACCAATCAAAATTTTTTTCTGCTCGGCCTCAGTCATTTTTATAACCTTTATGATCAGCCACTGACGATCGGTGGTATTACTTTTAAGGACTATTTACTAATTTAGTACGCCTACAAGCTAAAAGATGATTTTGGATAATTAATAATCACAAAATCGTAAAAAGAGTTAATACAGATGCAAACATATACTAACTGTTGCTCACATGACATATCAAATATCGCAATTGAGTTTTTGCATTTACAAAGATTGTAATTATGAATCCTTTACTGCAGCTGCATTAAAAAATCTGCCAACGTACTTTTTGATTTACAAAGACACTATTATGATGTCATAAACTCGCATTGCGTTCATCGGTATGCAACAAGCGGCAACGACTGTATTTTTCGCTCCTGGTTTGATTAATTTTCCTGTTCGATGATACCGCGAAAGTTGGCACAAACTGATTCACAAAACACCGATTTAGTTTTGCCTAGCATGTGTACATCCTTTAGAAAAGTCGGAGTTTCTCTGGGTTTCTAAGGGGGAGGGGGGGCAAGATTTACTTCAGGGGGGCTAGGCCCCCTGGCTCCCCCTTGGCTACGGGCTTGATTCTCAACCCTGGTTCAGCCCCCTTAGCTCCCCCCTGGTTGCGCCTAGCTGTGCCTATTGGTTTTTCTCATTTTAGTTTTACTCATCACTACAATTCCGTGTCTGAAGCAACAATTTTGAATGTTTTTTGTCTGGCTTTTTTTGGCTTTTTTTATTTTCATGAAATTCATGATAAGAGATTGCATTTGTCTTTCCACGTATCTGGTAATTGTGGGCGGTGGCCCGCAGCACCGGTAAGCCAATATCTGCGTGCGTCGCGATAGGATTTTTGATGTCGTTATCCCTTTTTTCAATTGAGATATCGGAAATTTGATTGTGATGCGACGATCCCTTAATTGGGCTCTCGGCCTGCGAACGCTGGGCTTGAATGTCTCGAGACACGTTTTTGAGTGTCTCGGTCTCGCTATGCCAATGCCTCGTCTCGGTCTCGGACCTTGAAAGTCTCGGAAGATGGTCATGTCTCGATCGAGACATGAAAAAAACTTGGATTTGAAACGGCACTCAGGTCTTTGATACGGATGTTCCGCACCGACTACAATTGTTGACTTTACTCAAATCTAAGCAAGACCTCATAAAGTTTCGAACCATAGTCCACCTTTTGTAATTTGCCGTTGTTGACCTGTTGTTCACCCGTATCACGCCATCGCGCCACACATTTTTTTTTTGTCATTACGTAATCGAATCGTGCTGCACTCAAGTCAGCTGACAGTTGCTTGTTTATTTTTTGAATTATTACTGCTTCGCGCCCCCGGCTGCTTGCAAGCCAATCACCTGTAGTAGTAGTACTTTATTATTTTGTCTCCAACGACAGCAAAAGAAACACATACTTCTACAATATCAGTGAAAAAGGAACACGATCGATTAGCGACTGGGACACTGCGAGCAGACCTCAACGGTCATCGAGTCGAGCAGCCACCCCTCACTACCGAAGGTAACAGTAGTGGAAGCAGTATTAAAGTTTATGAGAGTAATATCAGGAGACGTATAGAAACAGACGTATAGAAATACGAGATTATTACTAAGTTAATTATATGTTTGAAGAAGATGCGATTTTAGCTTGCGAATAAAATGCCTTTTAGGCAATTTCTGGATATCTGAAAGAATTGAGTTCCAGATTTTGACACCCTGTTACTTTATACTACGTTGTAATTTATTAGTACGATATCTAGGAATATGTAGGTTATTTGTATTGATAGAGGATCTTGTTCCGCTTGCGGAAATTAAAGGTGTTTTGATGAACATAACAGAGAGGGAATAAGGAATATTGTTGTGAATACAGTCATAGACCAATTTTGCAACCTCTAATTTGTATAGTTCTGCTAACTTCAATACTTCAAATTCTAGATAAAGAGGCGTGGCGCTGTCATTGTAGTTACATCCACCTATCACCCTGATCGCCTTGTTTTGAAGAGCGGCAAGTCTATTTAAGTAAGTTGGAAATGTTGATCCCCAGACAACTAGGCCATACAGGAGGTGAGAATGAATGAAAGAATAATACAAGGTAACAAGAGATTTGGAGGGTAGAACAAATTTTAATTTATATAGAATTCCCACTGCCCTAGAGATTTTGAGCTCAACAGCTTTTATATGATCAGAGAAATGCAAGTTTGTATCAATTATAACTCCTAAATATTTGGCACTTTTTTCTGTCGAAATCAAAGTATCATTTAAAGATACAGCAAATTCTTGAATACAATTGTTCGTTTTAGGTAAAATAAAAAGCATAAGTTATGACACTTCTGCGGGTTAATAGTTAGAGTGTTCGCATGACACCATTCTTGTACAAGAGAAATTTTGCGACTTAACTTAATTTGGAGTATTTCAGGTTTCGAACCATGAAGGTGTAGACAAGTGTCGTCAGCAAATATATGTCACCTAACAAAACGGTCTTTAGTGTGTATCGCTTTTTTGTCAGAACAATTTTGGAACCATCGATGGAAGGACGTTCTTTTTAAACAAGATTTTATTTCGATATTTTATTTCAAGCTTTTGGTTATCTGTTTTTTGCCGGGTTAAGTTTCAGTTATTTTTTGCTTCCCTGATACCACACCACTACAATACGTGCTGCTCAGATTGTTGCTTTCTACGTCAAAACTTGAAGTCAGTATTACTATTGTTTGGAAAGTCTGATTGGTTCTTGCAGAAAGTCAGGTAAGTGAAGGTTCACTAGTTCCTAGTGGACAAGCCTAAAGAACTTAGCCGCGGGTTATAACAACGGAAGCAACAATGGTACTTGCTCGATGTATTCAAAATAAAACATTGTGCGTGATTTCGCACTTAGCAAAAACATTTGGCCACATTTTGTTTAGACCATTTTGCTTTGTTGTTCAGGCCTGCAGAATTGCAGGCTTTTGCTTTCTTTTTGTGAGCAGCATATATGAAAACTGGTCTATTTCAACCACTAAGCACATGTATTCGATGGTAATCTACTCTAGACCAGGGATGTATAACCTTTTAATTTATTAGGGACCCATTGCAAAGTCACATATTTAACTGGGCCGTAAAGCCACCAGAATTCCAATATTTCATAATATACTGTAGTTCTAAGAAAAAAAAATTAACCATTGATAGGTAGGCCTTGAACTGAGCCGCGTTTTGCTGAAAATGCATCTTTTTTAACAACAAAGAAAATTTAAAAATCCATTAATATAATTAATTAATGTAATAATTAATCCAATAATGTTAATTTAGTGTTAACTTTTAACAATATGGCCTTCACTCAAAGACATAACGACCGCTAGCCACGTCTAAAAAATTAATACATTTTTTATGGGCAAACGGTGTGTCAAATCAAAAAATTTTCAAGAGAGTAACGTGTCGTATGTCATAAAATTAAGATTTCTACAAATTTGTTCCCTATAAAAGATGCTATTCTCTTCTGGTTTACAACAGCTATCAAAAGATTATTTAAAGTAGTCCAGGCCCAAAAAAGGCTTCAAATCGAAAAAAGTGCAGGGATTACAGTTGCAGGAAATTTGGTTACCGACATGGGAAGTGGTCTTGCATTTAAGCTAGCTCTTTTTATGACAAAGTTATTAACCAGATAGATTTTCAAAAATGCATGGTGTCACAATGAGTTTAAAATGTTCATGCTAAGTAATTTATTATTTATTAAATATAAAGTATTTTGATTAAATTTCATGAACACTCTCGTGCTCAATACTTAATAAACTTGCTAAAAAATTGCTTTAACAGAGGATAGTGGGCTGCAATGCCGACATCCCTGGTCTAGACCAACACAGCCTACCAATGCCTTTTTGTTGAAAGTTTTCTTTACATCTTTTTCGTTCGATTAAAAAAAAACATTGGGCCGTGTAATCGTTTGTGAGAGGTATTGCTTACCTTGGTTTCGTTGTTACAATGGTGAACTCTTAAATCATTAATTGTAATCGTTAAAAGGGTATGACCAATAGCACATTTATAATAAGCTACATCAGTTCATAACCGCGACGGCTTCATTTGCTAGCATTGTTTTTGCTAATGTCATTTTGCTATAAAGTTATTTGAATAACTTGGCTTAGTAGAGCCCATACTCCAGTGTATCACTATCGTTTTTATATTTTGTAATTTTTGGCTTATGAAGTCTCGTGTCTCGTCTCATGTTTCGTACCTTTAAAGTCTCGTCTCGGTCTCGAAGCTTTGATGTCTCGTCTCGGTATTGAAGCTATGATGTCTCGTCTCGGTCTCGGTAGGTTCAGTCTTCATTCCAGCTCTGTTGTGGACGTGGTAATTGTCGCTATCCGCGGGTTGTCGCTTGACTTGACGACCACTGGTCCCTTCTTGACTTCCTGTTGCTGCGAGTAACGTACGAGCCTTTGCTGAATATCGAGTTTGTGTGTACTAACCGGCAACAAATAAACTCTGCATTGTTCCGTTTGTTTTAGAGATGGCTCGGGCTGACTTTTTTGAGGCTCATACCGCCCATGGCCCGGAACCTTTAGCCCAGTAACCGTGATCGACCCGGCATTGACAACTCATACCAAAAGTCCCAGCCCGCCCAAAGCCCATTTTTTTTGTAAATCTTCAGGGCCGACACCAAAGGGGGGCCAGGAGGCCTGGCCCCCATGGACATGCTTGGCCTCAATGGACATGCTTGGCCCCCACAATTGACAAGCTTACTCTTGTCGGTGGTAATCCGACGGAAAGTCTATAATCCGCCATTTGGAATTCGCAAAGTTTTGGCAAAATGGCGGGAAAATTGACTAAAAAGTACGGTAACTAGTCTAGGCCCAGGCCCCACTAACAACCAAGTTTGCCTAGGAATGAAGTCATGCAGTCATGTCACATTGTTGTTAGTCTACTGGGCATAATCATGCACTCCAGGGTAGTGGCGTAGGGCTGAGACTATATTATTACTGGTTTAAAGTTACTAGCCTAGTCTGCTAAACAGTCTGATCCGCTTGTAAAGAGCTATTGTGAACTTGTAATGAATGTGTACAACGATACATGCTCAGTGCTGTAGTATGCTGACAGGTGCAGTGTCAGCTGTCAGGTAAGCCAGTACCAGTAAACCTACTACCTGTACAGTTTTATACTAAGTCAGAGGTTAATATTGCACCAGCACTGCTATTATGTCACTTTATCTGTTTATCTCCTTGTAACCTGTGTAGTGTTACCGTATGATAAGAGTGGAATAAGTGGTACACATCAGTGATGTATGGTAGTTCTTAAGGATGCTCTGGAGGACAAGTTTGTGAAGTAGTCTAGGCTCAGGGCTAGTTGGCCTCTGCTCTCATAGGCCTGGGATTTATGCTGTCCTTGGCTTAAGCACGTTAAGCTGTTAAGGACTCTTGTTTTCACTCTGCACTAAGCACTGCTAAAGCGCAAGCTATTAATCTAAAATTTCAATACCAATTTTTATCCCTATTCAGTATTATCGTTTAAAGTACTAGTACTTCAAACCATGCACAAAATCAGATTTCTGCTGGGTAAGGGGTGATGGGTGTGGCTAGGGTGAGGGGGTAAAGAAGGTAAATTTGTTGAGCTGACACAACAAGTTATCATATAAAAGTAATTTTAGTCATTTATACAGTGTAATCACAGTAGAGCTATGATTTTAGCTTCCACAAAAGAAGAAAAAATACCGGTACAAATGATAGACCTATTTAACAGAAAAAATTCAAGCTTATTTTATTATGACATCATGATATTTGAGCTTGAACTTTAGCTATAGCGTCTATCTAAGTTTATTGAAGCAAAATAATCAAACTTGTTCCAGCGCAGAGCGGGAAAGTAGTTTCTTACCCGTTACCCACAAAATACCTACAAAATAATGTGCTAATGTACAAAGACGCATGATTAATTTTAAAGGCAGAGGCTAAGGTTATGTGACCGTAACATTTGTTTCTTTGGTTTGTTTTATTTGGTATATAGTGTCTATTTTGCCATTAACGACAAAATAGCTTTTAGGTCTATTTTGCTGTAAGTGATGTCATGGGTTTCTAAGCGTCGTTTTGTGCGTGATTGCCACGACTTCTCGATAGCTTAATGGATAGAGCGCTGCACTAGTTTTGGTTTAGATTCTTGTCGCGGCTTTGGTTCATTTCGCTTTGGTGGTTTTGGTTCATATCGCTTTGGTTCGATTCGGAGTCGTGTGACCTGGGATTAACCATCGGGTTCGTGAAGACAGTAGCATAGAATAAGATGTATTTCTGTCTTACAACCAAACTGAATGGTCAAGAATTTAAAACAATGGTCTTAAGACCGATCTAAAGACCAAGACCGGTCTTAAGACCTTCATCACTGCAGCATAGCTAAGTATTTAAATGTATATACTGGTATTCCACTGCTCTATGTCTGGGAACAAAAAGTCACTATAGGATCTCAGAACAGTTTAGCATAGAGCAACACCTAAGTGACAGCGTTAAATGAATGAGAGCACAGTGAAGAAAAATACGAACGACACTTGAAACCAAAATAAGCATACAGTGACCAAATAACTCAAGAACAAAGCAAACATACAGTGAAGAAATGAAACATGCGACAAGCATTAAAGGCATGTCATAGCATATGCATCAATGAGAGGAGCAGGAGCAGCACTCTTGGGTTTAACCCTGAAGGGAACGACTTATATCTGGCCCTCGTGGTGATTTGATGATGATGATGACTTTGATAAAAGTTAGATGCATGACATGCACAGTATTTGAAGCAGTTCCAAAATATACTTTGCACTATTATGTATGCTATGCATTTGACTTTGATCAAAGTCATCATCATTAAAATATCACAAGGACCAGACCTAAGTCGTAAGTCTTACTAAATATTCGCTGTAAACCAGACATACGTCGTAAGTCGTCATCATCATCAATACACCAGGAAGGCCAGACATTATGGTCCAAAGTCGTAGTGTTGTTTTGTCGCAATTTTATGCTCACGGTAGTCCATATGCTATTAATAAGTGGTCAGCTATGTGATTTTACGAGTAAAGCAATCTAGTTAAAGCAGTGTTGGTGTTTCAGAAAATCGAAGTTATATTTTTTGCCTTGCACCAGGTGCAAGGTTGATTGTTATTTTATCATAAATCATAAAGTTTTTGCAAAAAACAGTCCTCCTGTAATTGATAATGATGTGGAAATTAAGTCAAACTTTTATGGAAAACAGTCGATTATTAAAAAAAAGAAAATTAAATGAAAGTCTTAAAATAAATAATACTACAAAATAACGTATAAAAGCAATAACGCATTATTATGTTGCTACTTTCAAGAAAAAATTGACACCTATGCTGTATGGATAACTGTTAGCCTGTTATTCAGCTAGGCCTACTGATATATTAATTTGAAGTGAAGTACTGGTACGATTTTGTTCTGGTATCTATAATTATCAGAAATTGCGTAATCAGGTAATGACATGGCGCACAGACGAACTAAGAGAAGTGTGCTGTCTGAAAATCTCAATGAAAATTTGGTGGATGCAACTTTAAGAAATTCTCGAAAGCGAGCCAAAAAAACTCCTGAAGCAGCAGATGATGTCCCAAAAAATATCTTTACTCGTTTAGTAGGTGAAGCTGGAATTACCTTGAGTGTAAAAGGCAACAAAATTTCAACTGTGCCTGTTTTGTTTCAACAAAAATTGGACAGACTAATTCTCTCCAGAAGTGACGATCTAAGTGAGACTATTGAATCTTTTCGAACAGCTTTGGAAGAAAGCATTGAAAATGAAAAGTTTTTTGTGTGCTGTTTAATGCCAACAGAATTATCTGTTGCTTTAGATGATTTGGGTCTTACATCCTCTCAAATGCCCAACTCAATTCAGGTAAGATATTTTAGCTTGATACTGATGTGGCGTCGTATCTAAATCCTGTCAAACAGAAAATCAGTTTAATACAGAATGTGGAATCGCTCATGTTTGCATATTCATCTGATTATAGCCCAAAATATAATATCAGATATATGCTTACAATCCTAAATTTTTTCTAGGATAGTGTCATGAAAATGCTGATGCACTGCAAAAATTTGCAAACAGTTGTAATCAAAAGTTTGATAAAAAAACTGCCTATTTATGCTGAAGCTGAAAGTGTGAATGTCGATCCTTGCTTTGGTATTGCTGAAGGCAGTGGGGCTGATATCATAAATATGCCAAGGTTGATTTTAAATCAACTTCGATGGATAGATGTCGTATCCAATTCAACGGAAATTGCATCAGAGTTTTTGGACATGTCTTCTATCATGAGATCAGAGGTAAACAGCAGTTAAAGAGCGATTTAACTGGTTAACTATGGTGTTGTTTTTGTTACTTATGGTGTTGTTTTACTTATCTATTTAAAGAGTTTATTGTCGTAGCAATTAACCTGTGTTATGTAACATTTTTATTTTAAAATCTGATGCCGGTTATATAGCTCTGACTTTATCATAATTGAGGCATGGTGAGCCGATGTGCAGTAAGTGCACTGTATTTTACGGACCATAAGGCGCACCCGACTATAAGGCGCACTATCGGTAAATTGCTTTGATTCGTTTTTCTTCCGTACATAAGGTGCACCGGACTATAACACGCTACGTTTTTTAAGGAGCATCGGGTTGCCATTTAATGCTCATTTAGTAATGGTAAGGGTACCGGTACTGGTTTTGAGTGTAAGCAATAAAGCATAAAGCACTACCTGATCCATGCATTAGGCGCACCGGCTTATAAGACGCACGATCAATTCTGGAGAAAAAAAAGGATTTTGAATGCGCCTTATGGTCCATAAAATACGGTATATATATATGAAACATGAAGAGATATTATGGTAAGTCAGAAGGCTTACTAAATAAATGCTGTAAAAACCAATTCTACGATTACTTTATGATTACTTTCAAATTGCTGTAAGCCGGGTGGCCGAGTGGTTCTGGAGATTGACCATCCATCACCGAAACCTGGCAGTTGGGTGCAGACATTTGGGCGCGAAATGCGTTGCAGCGCACTATTTACAATCACCTTTCTACTTTTTTAAAAAAATTTTTATTAACAACGTTTTTACAAAAATTTTATATTTGTTACTGTGCTGGTACGTGTTTTGATTTTTTCTAATTTTTTAATTACGACAAATAATAAGCAAACGAACCAATTGATGTATGTTTACGGAAACGTAAGCAAAAACAGCTTACGTTTGTCTAACAGCTTACGTAAGCAAAAACAGCTTACGTGTAGTCAACGTTAAAATAACTGATAAGCAAATGCTCATTTCTATTTTTATCTAATTGCATAATTCGAAGGACTTTGCGATAATTATTTTCTGCATTAAAAAACAAACAAAGGTTTTAGATTTATGCGAGATGTATTTTGTTTGTGCCGATGTTTTTATTTACTTGACCTAAGCTACTCAGTTACTGCAGGCAGAGATGGGCATTTATCGGCGATAATTTATTACCGATTATCGTTATCGCTCAAAATATGTTTGATTTATCGATTACCGATATCGCTTTTGTAATATATTTTGTTATCGCTGATAAATTATCGCGATAAATGATTCTTTATGCGCCCAGTGTTCAAAGTTAGTTAGTTGGCGCTATGAAAAAAATACACGGCTTCCATAAAGTCTTGTTGCAATTTTAAAAATCTCTCTTTGTTTTGTTTAATGCCATAGCAGAGTCCGTAGACTGCTCTCGTTTCTCGAAAAATCTAGAAAAACATTTTTGCCATTTCACTTACAGAAAAAACTTCAAACACATTGAAAATTTACCGTAACATTTATCGGTAAAAATTTATCGCCGATAATTCATCGATTACCAATATCGCTTTAAGAAGTTGCGATTTATCGATTATCGGTATCGCCCAGGGCATTTTTGAAATCATCGATTATCGTTATCGCTTTACTATAGAAAGGTTTATCGTGCCCATCACTGACTGCAGGAAACAAGCGAACTAATAAAGAGATGAATTGTATACTTACGGAAACTTAAGCAAAAAAATGAAATGTGTACTCAAGGTTAAAATACCGATAAGCATAGACTTATTTCTATGTTTAATTAATTACATAATTCGAAGGACTTAGCGATAATTATTTTGTGCAATAAAGAACAAGCAAGGGTTTTTAGATTTATGCAAGATATTTTTCGTTTGCGCCGAAGTTTTTATTTACTTAACGTAAGCTACGTAATTGCTGCAGAAAACAAGCAAACCAAATAAAGAGATGCCTAATTTTTCTGATTCGTCGCTGCAATGAATTTCTCCCTAATTCGTCAGTCCATTTTGTTAAAAGAATATTGGTTGTTTGGAAGTCTTATTTGAACAAAATGATAGTTAGCTACAATGTGCATTCATTACTTCACCGTCCCTGCATATTTTATTCTAATTGAATGCGGACAACGGACAAAAATAAAAATCTCTTCGAATGCCCTTACGCGTCGTTATATACGCCCCACAAACTTTCAGACTAGTCACGCGAATTTTTGATCCGCAAGTGATATACGCAACTGTTTTTTATATTTTTTGCGGGGAATATTCTGCTATTAATAAATTCAAAAATAGTGGAAATAGTTCATTCGTTTAGGAATAAAAGAGAGACGACGAATTAAAGAGAAAAATGAAGAAAATGGGTGCAGTTTCTTTTAGTCTGTTTTCTATTTTTTTCCAAGCTGACCAACAACAACATTGTATTTAAACAGCACGCTACTGAAATTAGAAATCCTGTTTCGATAATTAACCCAATTTGAGACCGAAGAAAATAAATTTTGGGGGCTGTTGGAAAATACGGGTATTTTTGGAAAAAGAATTGATTGATGATCAAGTAGTATCTTTGAATATTTTTATTGCGCAATAAACCATCTTTTCTCGGGCTGTTTTTACGGAATAGATTAAAATGAGGAATGGAGTTGCAAAAGGAGTAAACTCATCACTTTTGAGAACTACAAAATCGGCAAACTACAATGTTTGTTCGAATTGCGTAATTTGTCTTGACGAATTCCGAATTATTTGCAACGAATTTTCAAATTTTACCTAATTCGTCATTTTTAAACTTTAATTCGCACAGGCTGAAGCAAGTGATCGATTAGGCTAACTTTTTTTATGTATATTCTATGGATAGTCCAAGACCACCCTGTGTAAAAAAAATTAAAATGCGAGCTGAAACAAACCCGCAGGAAACGAGAGAAGAAAAAATGTGACGAATTAGAAAAAAAAGGCTGCTATACTTACGGAAAGCAAAAAAAAGTAATGCATAGGCTACTCAAGGTTGAGTTACCAATAAGCAAAGACTTATTTCTATGTTTAATTAATTGTTTCGCTTGTTTCCTGCTGCAATTAAGTATATAGCTTATGTTGAGTGAATAAAAACATCGGCGAAAACGAAAAATATCGATATCTTGCATAAATTCAAAACCTGTGTTTGTTCTTTATTGCACAAAATAATTATGATTGTCGCAAAGTCCTTTGAATTAAACAATTAATTTAACATAGAAATACATCTTTGCTTATCGGTAGCTTGACCTTGACTACCCACTAATTTTTCTTATAAGCAAATTTCCGTAAGTATGATATACATCTCTTAATTGGTTCACTTGTTTCCTGCAGCAATTAAGTAGCTTAGGTTAGGTAAATAAAAACATCGGCACAAACAAAAAATATCTTGCATAAATCCAAAATCCTTGTTTGTTCTTTTTTGCGCAAAATAGTTATGATTATCGCAACATCCTATGAACTATACAATTAATTAATTTAAACATAGTAATGGGTTTTTGCTTATCAGTAACTTGACCTTAACTTCGCATTAGTTTTTCTTACAACGTTTTCGTAAGTGTGTACATCAGTTGGTTCATTTGCTTATTACTCGCAGTAATTGAGAAATTAGAAAAAATTAAAACACTAACACGGTTGCAAATATGAAATTTGTATTGGTTTTTAGAGCGTATATTTTTCCAAGTCTTTTGGCTTACCATAATATCGCGTTATATTAATCTTAATTGTGTGACTTTTGTGTCTAACTAGCTTTGAAGCACGTGCTGTCTGAAAATCACTAGCTTTTTGAGGCGCATGTTTTCAAATGTATATAGTGTGGGTTCATTTATAATTGTTAAACTGCATGTTGAGCTTTAGAGGCAGTGGTTCTCAAACTTTTTTAAAATTTCGACTTTACAGTCCCAGCAAATTTTTTTCTATCTTTCATGGTCCTTTATTTCGAAGCATAAATTTCCACAAAAAATCAAGAGAAGAGCAAGAGAAAGGTTGTCACGTCCTGTAATCAATCACAATTCGATGGGATGATTTATCACAAATCCGCGACCTCCTTGCGGTCCCCCCAAAACTGCTTCGAGGGCCCCAAGAGGATTGCAGTTCCCAGTTTGAAAACCTCTGTTTTAAGGCATCGTACTTTTTCCCTTTGTATGATACTCATTTTTTGCCTGTCAAATGGGTCAGAATCCAGCACTTTTCTCATTTCTTGTTCAATTTATAATCATGCGCCGGCATTGAAAGTTTATGTTTTCATGGAAATTTTTGTGTGCTTGAAAAATTGAGTCCACAAGCAATGTGTAGTTTCCTATTCATTCTTGCTTTTAGCCTTGACAAGCTCAATGACTATAGGCTACTACAAGTTTGATTGATGATGTATTGTTTTGACATAATTTTGATAGGCGACCATTCCAAAATCTTTGAAGTTATTATAAATATATATATATGAAAGATCAGAAAGAAACTTCACAAGTATAATTTTTCATCGCCTGCGATGGCAAAATTGCAAAAAAGTTTTGTGCATTCTTGTTGGCAATATTGCTTTGTTTTTTAGATTGCTTGTGATATCATTGGATTTATTCCTGATCTTCTTCCTGATGATTGTGATCACGAAGCGATTGTGTTAGATTTATGCGAGCTGTTAAGTAGTGGACCTGAAAATATTGCCTCAGCTGTGTTCGATGCTTTGTCAAATTTATGCCTGTCTGAAGAAGTAAAAAAATCTGTTTACAAACTTGCTACATCGCATTTGACTACTGCTTCAATACAAGATATTCCTGTAATTGTCAAGTACCTTCTCAGGTCATGTGAATCAATTGATGTCGCTAAGCAGGTATGATGCATATACTATGCAGCATAGGCGTTGGTTTTTCTTGAAAAGGCAAATAGTAGGGGGGCGAGAATTTTTATAATAAGTGTTTTTTTCTAGGTATCAGGTGTCCCAGAAAAAATGAACCACTTTTTGTAAAATATTTTCTCAGTGATTATAAACTCAAAATTATTGAAATTCTACACACAGTAATCCAAGTGTAATCTTTACACTTTTACATAATATCTAAAAAATTGGTTGCATATAATTGGAGAATTGCCAAATTAAAAATGTTAATAATTCAAAAATTTCAGTATCACGAGCAAATATGGTTTATTTTAGTCTATGCTCAATGTAACCTCCATATATTTCCACAACTAAAAAAGTTGTTTCTTCCAAAAAGAAATGTTCTTGCGTCTTTCTTCTATATATACGATTATTTCGAATATCTACAGACTTATGATGTCACAAAGCGCACGCAACAAATCGCTTATTAGACTTTTGCTCACACAAATTTCCTCTGATACTAAATTTTTTGAAACATTAACTTTAATCTGGCAATACTCGCGTAATTTGCAACGAAGTTTTTAGATATTATAATATGTAAAAGTGTGAACTGTGAAGAATATACTTGGGTTATTGTGCATAGAATTTGAATAATTTTGAGTTTATGATCGCCGAGAAAATACTTAACAAAAAGTGGTTTATTATTTTGGGATACCCGACATAATAAGACGCAATCAGCTCATGAATAAATTAATCGTATCATAAAAAATATACAGGCGAAATAAGAATAAAATTATTTGCTTTCCCAAACTTTCACCATCGTTATGGAGTGAAAAAACTTTTTTTTAATGCCACCGCATCATCCATCTAAAAACCTAGTAAATCACCTAAAACCAATTTTTGGCAAGTTTGGTGGGGTTGGCATTTGAACCCAGCCACCTACCAAAGGTCAAAGGTCACAAAAAGGTCAAAAATTAAAAAATTGACATATCTGGAGAACTAGACATGGTAGGAACTTGATATTGATCTTAAAATTTGCAGAATCACCAAGTTTATATCTGTCTCAAAAGAACATTTTAGTCTAAACCCACTCGATTTGGAGTAATTTGGGAAAAAACGCATTTTTGTGAAAGACGTGAAGTTTAAGCTGTAGTTTTGGAAAGATATAGCACAATATGTGACTGTAGTCATACTACTTTTGTAGACTATTTGATACTGGATGAAGTTACTATAAAACATATGTACCTTTTGTTGAAGTACCGTATTTTATGAACAATAAGGCGCACCCGACTATAAGGCGCACTATCGGTAAATTGCTTTGATTCGTTTTTCTTCCATACATAAGGCGTACCGGACTATAACACGCTACGTTTTTTAAGGAGCATCAGGTTGCCATTTAATGCTCATTTAGTAATGGTAAGGGTACCGGTACTGGTTTTGAGTGTAAGCAATAAAGCATAAAGCACTACCTGCTCCATACATTAGGCGCTCTGGCTTATAAGACGCACGATCAATTCTGGAGAAAAAAAAGGATTTTGAATGCGCCTTATGGTCCATAAAATACGGTACTAACAGCATAATTCCATCGAGAACAATCATGACTTAAAGCACAAACCTTATATATAATCCAAAGAAAGAGAAATCCTAAAATTAGGTAATAGAGGGTCATTGAGATTTTTATGCAAGTTTGCATGCTGATAATTTGAAAGCAGTAAGCATAATTTAGAACCTACAAAATTAAACAGTATAATGGAAGTTATATTTTACTGGTAAAATGTCAATACTGTTCAGCCAATCCTTTGCAATGCATTTCCTGTATCAACATATTATTATACATATTACACTGATTATGATCAAACAGTCATTTTATGATATTATAAATATTATGAAGTATTCTAAGACTACCAAATTACACATCTGGAAGAGTGGGTTGAGTGAAACGTAAATAATTTTAAGGCAACTTAACAGAGAGGTAAGATATAAACAAGTGGAAAATATTAACATTTTTGTTATATCGGATATCAGAGTATTCTCATATCACAAAAAAGTGACACAGATCGTTACACCTATGACAAATATATGCAGTATACAGGTAAACAGATTTTCTCAAAAGTTAAGACATCATAATTTGCAAGTGTCCTACTTGATTGCTAATCATAAAGAAGTGAAATAAAAATGCACAGCTGAAAGATAACAAGCCCATATGTATACTTGAGCATAAATTAGCCAAATTATTTTTGTTTTATTCAATGTAATGGTGCTGAATTATTTAAACTATAAAACATACGGAATTTGTGCTAATTTACACTCGAGTCTTATCGGGAATGTACGTATGTTACAGTTAATTAACATGTGATACATGGTACTGGTAATGTATTTTTAGTCATTAGTTACATCAAGGGTGGAGAACCTGCGGCACGCTTAAGTTTTGAATGTGTCCTGCGTCACAACTTTGTTAGTGTACAACAAACTGATAGAATAGAAAACGTTAAGATTTCTTAAAAACTGTTTCACATTCAACTACATGCTGTTTTCGTGGTATAAAAAACGCGCAAAAGTCTTTGATTTTTGCGGTAAGAAAAAACTCAGCATGAATGCTTAATGAATTTGCTACATAATTTTGTGTATTTATAAGACAAAATTTTCAAATTGAAAGTGAATGTGGCCCGCTGAAAGTATCATGCAATCAATGCTGCCCGCTATGCTTTGCCGATTCCCCACCCCTGAGTTACATGGTTGGAACACAATAAAAAAACAAAAACAGGTAGCTTTCGTAACCAGACAAGTTGTACAGTGTATTTGAGATTGGATAACCTGCTACACTGTAGCAACGGTTTACATAGTTCAAGTGTTATGTTGTTGAAGTCATAGTTCTACCTAAACTTATATTACTTCGTATATGATTTATTAACAGATTAAAATTGCATAAAGTTATAAAAACTCACTACAGACTATTTCCCCTTAATGGGTTCTTCATTAGTATGATATGCTGTCAGTACTTCAACAAAAGGTACACGTATTTCATAGTAACTCCATCTAGTATCAAATAGTCTACAAAAGTAGTATGACTACAGTCACATATTGTGCTATATCTTTCCAAAACTAGTTTAAACACCACATCTTTCACAAAAATGCGTTTTTTCCCAAATTACTCCAAATCGAGTGGGTTTAGACTAAAATGTTCTTTTGAGACAGATATAAACTTGGTGATTCTGCAAATTTTAAGATCAACATCAAGTTCCTACCATGTCTAGTTCTCCAGACGTGTCAATTTTTTAATTTTTGACCTTTTTGTGACCTTTGACCTTTGGTAGGTGGCTGGGTTCAAATGCCAACCCCACCAAACTTGCCAAAAATTGGTTTTAGGTGATTTACTAGGTTTTTAGATGGGTGATGTGGTTAGTTAGTTAGTTAGTTAGTGTCTTTTATTTTCGTACCGTCAACACAAGAATAATATACAAAAATAATACACAGTATAATTGGACAGCACGAGAAAAGGGAAGAAGCAACAAAACGATAAACGTTGTAACATGCAAGGGGAGAATAGAAGATCAAGAAAAGTAGCATCAGAAGCATGGTTGCAGCACCCGACAACAGAGATTTATCAAATAAAGAAAAAGAGCACACACTCACATACAGTACAGAAAGAAAAAAAAAAAAAAACGACAGTCGGATAGAAAAGACAGCAAAGAGAGTCACAGATTCTACACTGCCATGCTGTGGTGCAATGGTAGGAAAACATAACAATGTGTGGCCTTGCAAGGTTAATCCAAGTCGTAACAGCACTTATAGAACTGATAAGCTAGCAGAGAACAGAAGTAAGAGTAAAGCAGGTAAGACTCGCCTTAATTACCCTGAGCGCTGCCGATAATAGAGAACCCTAAAAGGGCCAACAGGCGAAGAAACCTACCAAAAGAAATCCTGTCCAGCCAGATCGTCGATTTAAAAACATCCCACGCCATGAAGCAAGATGTTTGAGAACCAGTGAGCTAAGCAGTTTCCAGAAGTTTGTGATGTCTCAACATGGCAGAAACTTTACAGTAGAACCGATCGACAGAGCAGAAATACTACTAAGTATAGCAATGTTAAAGCAAGCTAAATTTGGCATTATAGTTTGTGATGTCTCAACATGGCAGAAACTTTACAGTAGAACCGATCGACAGAGCAGAAATACTACTAAGTATAGCAATGTTAAAGCAAGCTAAATTTGGCATTGGCCGGCTACCTCCAGGTCTTGCCATCTCACATAATTTTAAGCCTAAAAAAATAAAAACGCAAGTCCGATGTCCAAAGGCGTAAGATGGTGTTTGGAAACAGGACACGCAATGTAGAAGTCTGTCCGAAATTGCATGCAGGTCAGATGATCACCTGAAAGCACAAAAAGGCAAAACGAAGCAACGTCTGTTTGAAACAAGAGAAAAATGGTGGCATTAAAGAAAAAAATTTCTTCACTCCACCCTAGTGAGTATGTGCCAAGTTATTTGTGTTCAAAACAAGCGTACACAACGGGTCCCCCAGTCTTCTGACGCTCTGATAAAAGCTCAGGCGGAATAGGGAGTAAAACATTTTTCAAGATACCATTAGCATTGTCGCTGAACACTTGCTGATAGTTTTCTTACGCCTTTTATATAGTGTGAGCGTAACATTGCCACGATTTTGCGTTGTTGTACTTTGGAACTGTTTTAGCTGCTGTGCATGCATTTAACTTTTAACATAGGTATCAAAACACTGCGGGGGCCAGACATATGTTGCCCCCTTCAGTGTTAGACCCGAGAGGGTACCGCCCCCTGCCTTTGCTGGATCGACGCCTATGCTATACAGTTAGATATCAAAACTCCATATTTTAATATACTGGTCTGATTTAGCTTCGGTGGCGATAATTGAAAAAACTTTCTAGTTGAAGTTGCTTTACAGCAGCAGTGGTAAAAGTTATGTGTAAACCATGGGCAAACAATTGGTGGTACATAATAGCCCAGTATTTTATTTTAAGTCGTTAATGTGACGAAGAGTTGATCTCACAGTACAAAAAAATTGCCTGTGGTGGTATACCCATATATATTACAACCAATCTTTTTTCACGATTCATATCTTCATGAACTGTAAAAATAGGTAGGAACTTGAATTAGTAATGTTTTCTCTAACTTTCTTGTATTGAGGGAAAATGCTGTTTGTGCAAAAACGACATAGACATATCTTTGTCCAGGGGGTAAACTTTGCCTAAATTATATTGGTATCTTTATTCTTCTTCCTCTTCCATCCAGTTTCAATCCGGTTTCTCCTTGTTACCAAAGGTAACCGGATACACCTCATCCCCTCTGCAATCGCTCTCACACCTTTTCTCCATCTTGTTTGATCTGCAGCTTCATCGATTTTTAAGTGAGGTTCTGACTTTCTTCACACTCTCTTTCAGCTACCTTCTCCATGTCATTTTTGGCCGTCCTCGCTTTTGCTTCCCATTCACTTCCATCATCATTGCCTTCTTCAGTATATTATCATCATCCCTTCTAATCACATGCCCATACCATCTTACTCATTCGCCTTTGCCATTCTATCCCACGTTTTCTTCAAATCCAACATCTCCATCAGCCCCTCCATTTTCTTTCTATCCACTAGTTTCACTCCACACACTGACCTCACCATGGCTCTTTTATTTCTTCTCAAAATTGCCATTTCAGTCTCCCTGAAACACCATGTCACTCTTCCGTATAACATTGCTGATCTTACACAACTGTGATAAACCATCCCTTTCATTCTCAAAGAAAACCTCCCACGTTACAACTCTTTGCATTCTCTAAATTTCATCCATCCGATTCTAACTCTTGATGCCATTCCAGTTTCACAACCACCACTAGCATTCAGCCTGTCTCCTAAGTAGCAATATCCCTTCTCAGTCTCCTCTTCATAATACCTCCACTAGTTCTTCCGTGCCATCTCCAACATCGGTGCATCTTCTACAAACAAAATATCTTGCAGAACTGCAGGTTTCCTTTTTCATTTTCGTGCATCTCCCAAGTATCCACTTCGTAGACTGTGTGTAACACACAGCATTAAACCCAACCCTTTTCCCTCACATTCCATGAGGATCTATTTTGCTCAAAACAATTTCTTCTTCCGTTCTGCTCACCATCATCTTAGTTTTTCCAACATTCACTTTCTATCTCTTTTCTTCCAATACACTTCTCCATCTTTGGAATCTCTCCCTTAAACCATCCAAACTTTTACTCAGCACCAGATCGTCTGCCTACAAAATTTTATTCCATAATCCTTTTCTTGCATGTTCTGTGACAACATCGACCACAATAGGAAATATCAGTTCTGATAGCACAGACCCTTGATGCACACCAACTTGTACCCCAAATTCTTGCGATGTCCCTGATCCAACTCTAACTTTTATCCTTGAATCCTCATATAAACTCATCACTGCTTGCACCAACACTTCCGCCAATCCTTTCTTTCTTAATGCCCATTCGATCACTTTTCTCAGTATAGTTAATTGAGGTAATGCACGCAAAACTTAAATTCATTGTATTGCGCGTTTCATTACATAACTTTTGAACGACATTACTTTCGGTGCTCTTTCCTTTTTCATCTTCTAGAAAATTCATTTCTCACCAACTTAATAGAATATGAACAAAATTTTTAAGCGCGTTTGGCAGTGCCATTAGTTTGGCGGGAAACACCAAAATATGCGGGAAAATCAAGTTTGTGAGTGAGTAATTAACTTTGCTATTATTTCGTCACAGACGACAAAAACCGAACGTTCTTTTGTGCAGTAGGTGTGGTTTAAGACGCATTGGATTGCGATCAAGTTTGGAAAAATTCCAATTTAGTTTCTTCCAGATATTCTACAAAGTGTGCATTCAACCCGCAATTTACTAATAGCGAAAATGCGCGTTGCGACCAGAAAACGCAGGTCCGGGGAGTTTGGGTCGGGGGGGATTGGGGTCAATGGGGTCGGGGGAGTTGGGGTCGGGAGTTGAGGTTGGGGTTGGGGTCGGGGGGGGGATGAGGTCGGGGAAATTGGGGTTGGGGGTCAGGGTCGTGGGGTTTGGTCGAGAGGGTTGGATCAGGGGGGGGGGTTGGGATGGGGAGGGTTTGGGGTGGGGTCAGGAGAGTTGGGGTCCTAGGTCGTGACACCATCCTTCTTCCCACACTTTCCCGCACCCCTCACCTCCACTTTTCCCAACCCCAACCCAACATCCTTTCCACACTTCTACCCCCCCCAAGCACATTTTCCCACACCCCAAACACACTTCCACACACCTACTCCCCACACCCTTTCCCAACCCAACACCCTTTGCCCCCACCCCAACACCCTTTCCACACCTCTACCCACATCCTAAACACACTTT
Source organism: Trididemnum miniatum (assembly GCA_964006365.1). Taxonomy (NCBI): domain Eukaryota; kingdom Metazoa; phylum Chordata; class Ascidiacea; order Aplousobranchia; family Didemnidae; genus Trididemnum; species Trididemnum miniatum. Next base: position 12,215,033 of record OZ023235.1, on the reverse strand, counting down.
CCCACACCCCAAACACACTTCCACACACCTATTCCCCGTACCCCACACCTCCCCATACTTTCCCACATCCTTTGCCCCCACCCCAACACCCTTTCCACACCTCTCCCCACACCCCAAACACATTTTCCCACGCCCCAAACATACTTCCTTACACCTACTCCCCATACCCCACATCTATCCATACTTTCCCACACCCCCAACACATCTTCCACACCTTCCCTTACCTCCCTTCACTGTCTTAACACATTTCCCCACTTCTTCCATATTTCACCCATACTTGACTCAACTTCCCCAACTACCAAAAATTACCCCATTCCCCACCATCCATACTCCCTCAAATTCTCTGTACTCCCCCATTCTTCCCCATTACTGCTTTTATGCCTATTAGTCCTATCAGTCATTTGCGGACTGCAAACTGCGTGTAAACAAGTAGTCGCAGCGAATTGAAAAGCAAATAGAATTGGCCCACGTCACAAAGCGCTTTATAACAGACCACGAAAATGGGCTTATTAACACATAACACGCCTTGGAATGCGCGCACCATCATTGCAATGCGCTTGCCGCGCTTTAGCTAAAAACCGTCAAATGTGCGGATTGTGCGTATAAATGCCACGTAAGTAACTGCTGGGAGTTAGCGATCCAATTTTTTTTGGAAAAGGAGGTCTATGCAATGATGTATTTGTAGGTGCGTTTTCGTTTTTTTTTTCCTCTAGTGTAAGCGAAGCTACATCGTTTTTTTTTTAAATGCACGCGAATTATCTCAATTGACTATACCCTATCAAATGCCTTTTCTAAGTCCACAAAACACCTGTACAGCTTTTGCTCTCTTTCTTGGAACTCCTCTTGCATTCTCCTCAGAATAAACAATGCATGAGTCGCGCCCTTCCCAGGCATAAAGCCAAATTGCATGTCATCTACCGTTACCAATTCTCTTACTCTGTTCTCCAGCACTCTCTCCACTATCTTCATTGCATGCTCCAGTAGCTTTACTCTTCTGTGTGTTCCACAATCCATCACATCCCCTTTTCCTTTAAAGATTGGAACAACAATACTAAGTCTTCCATTCTTCTGGCATACCTTTCCCGTTAGCACTCTCTGACAAAGCTTCTTTATTACTCCAACATCAAACTTTCCACTCGCTATTAGGGTCTAAGTATTTAATAGCAGGCTTTCTAACTAGAGTATTTAACAAATGTCTAGATTGTGGAAATTATCCTGACATTAAAGGTAGCCAAAGTTGTACCAGTGCATAAAGGCGGAACAAGACATTGTGTTAGTAATTATTGACCTATATCAGTTTTATTTCCCATCAACATACTATTTGAAACTCTACTGCACAAACGGTTAACTGAATTTTTTGATAAATATAATCTGTTCTATAATAACCAATTCGGCTTCGGGAAAAAGCACTCGACGAACTTGGCAATGGGACATTTTTATGAAACGATACTTGAACACCGAGATAATAATTTATTAGCAAGCAGTGTGTTTCTTGATTTGGTAAAAGCACTCGATAACGTAAATTACGAAATATTGCTAAGCAAACTTTTTTGCTGCGGAGTGAGGGGAATTCAATTAAAACTATTGGAGTCCTACCTCACAAACCCATGTCAATATGTGGAAGCTGGCTGGTGCTGCAAATCTGTTACTTTGCCCATTACTGTTTGGGTTCCTCAGGGCAGTGTTTTCGGACAATCTGAACGCAGAGATAGAATAGACGAGAAGTAATGCACTAGCCTTCAATTCGAAAAAAACTAAATTCATTATATTTGCAAATACCACTGACTACACTTACTCAAATATCAAGTTCACCATAGGAGAAATTGCAATTCACGCGCAAGAAACATTAAACTGCTTAGGTGTGATAATTAATAAACAGTCAGTTAAAATGGAAAGAACACACCCAGTTAGTTACAAAGAAATTAGGTGTATCTTGCCCATAGTAAATAAAATCAACAATTATCTACCACGTGATATTCTTAAGAATATCTATTATAGTATTAGTTATTCTCATTTACAATTTGGCATAACGACCTGAGGTAATGCCGCAAAAAAGTAAAGCAAGGTACACTTAATGCAAAATTGTTTTGTTAAAATCATGACAAAATCGAATCACCGCAAAACAAAACTTTCACCGATTTATGCACGTTTGTTGGTGCTGCAATGGGACGAAATATATCAATTAGAAATTATAAAATTTATGTATAAATTTATACTTAACGCATTGCCTGAATGCTTTACGAATTATTATACTCGCAATTCTAGCTTCTACGGCTATTCGACTAGATCTGTCAAAAATGATTTATATCACGCAATTCAAGTAAATAAAACTAAAACGCAACAATCAATCAAAATTTTGGTAGTTAAAATCTGGAACGACGTGCCCAGTGAACCAAAATGTTCATCTAAGTTTGGTTTTAAAGTATTGGTAAAAAAAAAACAACGTTGTATACCATCTGATCTGAATTTATTTCATAGACCCATAGTTGCTCAAAAATGCAATAGTATACGCTTAGCTGTTAAAAGTACTGGTGTTGTTTATATGCAATAACATAATAACCGAATCAACACAGGTTCAGTTTCATCACTAATATGCTTTTGTTAACTGCCATCAATTCAATTTATGTTTGTTTATTGTTTTGTTTTCTCTTCATTTACAATTCAATGAGACGTAGACACGATGACTGCGCCATGTCTATCACGGACATTGACAACTGGTCCTTCACAGCCTCTCATTGGTGACTACAATTTGCCTTTTGTATATATTTTTCTTGTAAATTTTTTGTCTGTGTATCGTAATCGCCAAAGAAAAATAAACTCTCCCGTATTATCTTATCCATATTTGCTTCTAAGGGTCCAGCTGCCATTTCCAACTTCATTTGATTCATAGCTTCCACCACCTCCTCATCAGTTAATCCTTCAATTGGTCCTTCAACCATCTGATTCCATTCATTTTTTGCATTCATGATCTTTTCCATGTGTTCCTTCCATAATTTCCCACCATCTTTCTCACTGACTACAAGTAGGGATGGGCATTTCAGAATAGTTTACTATTCTGGAATTATTCCAAATAGTTAAAACGAAATCCACAATACTGAATCCTATTCTGTTTTTAAATGAACCTAATTTGTGAAAGACCCAGCATTAAACCAGCAATAGTAGCAGGGGCGTGCCCAGAAAATTGAAAAAAAAAGGGGGGAGGGCGCAATTTCCTGTTTACACGTTTCCTCTGAAAATGTCGGTAAAGACCAAAGAAAAAAGTCTTCACGTCTTCCGACGTCCAATTTACCCCCCAAAATCAAGTGAAGACCAAAAAAAAAAAAACGAAAAGATCAACGCGTCCTCAGATGTCATATCAGCTTATATTTCAGCGGGGGTGTCGCGACCCCAGCATCTCCCCCCCTGGATACCCCCCTGAGTAGTGAAAAGAATTTATTTGAAAAAATGATCTCACAGCAACACTTTGTTACATTGTAAAACATTAAGTGCTTCTAAATGCTCACCACTTAAACGGATTCTGAAATTGTTGAGAGTCAGTCCTGCACTTGAAAAACATCTTTCAGAGGGAGCAGCTGATGTGGCTGGAATGCTAAGATACTTGGAAGCCAGCTGCCTCAGAAGAGGGAGTTGTTGTGTTTTAGCGGACCACCATTCCAAAGCATCCACATTCTTAGACATGTTTAGCTGCATATAGTAGCATGGCAGGGGAATCAGACACATGAAATGAGAAGTTTTATTACTCTGCCTTTGCACACGTAACATTTTGATGTCAGTTGCTTCCACGTGCGACATACATGTGACTATGCGCTACATTACGCATGTATCCACAAATAAAAAACGCTCTGTGTGTCGCGTTATTGGCGTGTTGTTGATGCAAGCGTGATGAACAATCACAGTTTGCTTCGACAGCTTGATGTTAATTGCTTCCATATTATGCGACATAGACGTAACTATGTGCTGCATCACGCATGTACACTAGAGATGGTATGGGCAGCTAAGACACTTGCTAACAAGCCGTTAATCGATCTGTTTAGAAGTCCGTTGACATCCGGGTTCTATTTTTGTTTCTCATTGGGTCGCTAACAAGCCGCCACCAATTTGTAAAAGCTGTTTGAACTTTAATTTTTCTTTCAAATGTGACTGAAGTTTTGTAAAAAATGGGTTTTGGGTGGGCTGGGCTTTATTTTTGAGACGAGTTGCTGGGTCAGTTATCACTACTGGGCAAGAGGTTACGGGCCATGGGTGGTCCAGGCTGCAAAATAGTCAGCCTGTGCCATCTCTAATGTACACACAAATGAACAACGCTCTGTGTGTTGCCGTTACTGATCAAGCGTGATGAATAATCACAGTTTGTAATAAAAAGATTGACTTATCAATGAAATCGAATCCAATTACCCAGTTTATACCGCAAAAACTATTCCAGATAGTGTGGGATTCAGATCCTTCTGATTCGGTATTCTGAAATGCCCATCCCTAACTACAAGTCTCCCATCATTTTCCTTCATGCAACCTCCTCCTTCTATGTCCCTCTCCTTTCTCATGAACTTCACAAACTTGAAAACGTCGTTTGATTTGGTGCATAGCACTTTCATCTCCTCTTGGGCCTCTTGCTTCATGGCTTTTGCAATTACTTTATTGCTGCTGGCTGGCCTCAAATTTTTTCTTTAATACCGATGGTGTTTTTTTTGATTTGATTAAATTATTATTGTTGAAAGACATAATATATAGCCAATATTTCAATGAAAAAAAGTGGAAAATTAGTAAAAGTTTTTTTATGTGATTTTTTGATGAAAGTGGTATCTATGCAAAAATCAAGCAAAAATATTTCTTTCAAAATTTGACTTAGAGGTCAGATCATTACCTAGAAATTTTTCCAAAATATGATTTAAGCAATTATTCAGCAAGGTGTTAAAACGTAGTACTACTAAGCTGACTAAACTTTAGAAATAAAACCATGACTGAATTTTTGCAACTAACCCCCATATTTGTGATTTGGTTATAACTTTGCCCTCATGTCATGCTACTATCTAACGTTTTCGGTTTGGAAATGTTTTTATTTTAGATATTTTGAAGTTGAATTAAGGTGTGAACGCTTATGTTTTATATCTGAAAATTCCATGTCCTAATAATTTAGAGGTGTTAATTCCAGTCATGCACACTAATAATATTAGCTAACAAATAATATTAGCACACTAACACTATATAGTGTTTGTAATGTTCTAAAAGAATATTCAATTCTTGTGCCATGTTTGCAACTAATAGGTGTCAGACTGTGGTAACAGTTATACCAATTCAACGTTTAAGAATAACTTAAATGTTTTGTTTCTCTTGTTTTTTATTGCATCAAATTAACACAAAGCAATGTTTTAGAATTATATACATATCAGAGATAAGAATGCTTCTGGTGTGTTACGATTGCCTTTACAACTGGTGTTATGACACACCAAATTACCATTGTTTTCTTACAGTTCATTTTTAAAAGCATTTTTGATGGGCAATGTTATGTCCTAATATCACTTTACTCTGTCACTGCAATATGAGTCACAGCTAGTGACGTATCGATGCCAGTTTTTACCGATGTTACCGATGCCGATGTATTGGCATTTCTCAACATCGGCATCAGCCAATGTTGCTGAAATTTCATGACCTTTCACAAAATCAGCAATTTATGTTTTAAGCAAATAAGACCCACTAGTCTATGATATGATTTTGTCTAGATGTGGCTATGAAGAGTTCATAAGAAGCTTTCTCTTTATAATACACTTTATTCGCATGATGATAAATGACTGTGAATGTTGTAGCTTAAAAACATGCGCTTTACGCAATGCAAAGTTGATATTTAAGAGTCTGCTACACCTGTTTTATCATGCCAGTAAAATCCACGCGATTGCAGTCTTACTTTACCGTTTTGATCAGTGTTAGTTAGTTGCATATTTATCCTCCTATCACGAGAAAGCGATCAAAGCGCTATACGAGCTCACTTAAGAGTTGCCAGCCATCTGTCTACCACACCAAGATGGGGGAATCCTGCTAAGTGTCTTTCCCAACGGCACAACAAGTAAACTTGCCGGCTTGTTCTCCACACTGTCCCTTTAATGCTGAGTGTCAAGCAGGGAAGCTGTGAATACCAATGTTAAAGTCATTGGTTGACCCAACTCGGAATCAAACCCGAGTCTACAGCTTAAGAGACAGACGCTCCATACCACTCGGCCATCTGAGCTGTTAATGGCAGATCAAAGGACAAGTCCGACTTTGTGAAAAACTTTTTATGTGCGCAGTCGTGTGCTCGAGATTTCGGGTACAATGTAGTTACTTGACATCGGCCGATGCATCGGCTTAAAATTACTAATGCCAATGCATCAGTGAAACTGCCAATACATCGGTTTTTCCGATGTTGAACATTGGCATCGGTGCATCCTTAGTCACAGCAAGCTGAAATTTGCATTTTGGACTAAGTTCAACAATCATTGCAAAACTTTGCCCACCTGGTATAAACAAAAAACAACAAGAAATAAAAAAAAAAAAAAAAAAAATTGCCATTGATTTCGGGAGATAAAAGAAGTAGGAATAACATGCAACAATTTTCAAGAGTGTTAGGTAACTGGTTTGGCAGAAGTAAATAAAAAGGAAAAAAATGAAAGTAAGCTTTTCTGGGCAAAGTTATGACATTTTACAGTACCGTATTTTCTTGAATAGATGCCGCGCGAATTGATTAAAAAAACAACACTAGAAACCACCCTTTAATAGAAGCCACAACTGACAAAACCATTATTTTGCTGATACTAGAAAACAGATCAAACAAAATTAAGGACAGGCAATAAAAACAACTCAAGCATTGTATACATGCTTTATTTTAATTATCAATGGCCATTTTCATCATTATCAATAACACTAATATCATTCAAGTAAATGATATTTTTGTTGTTCGAAGTAACTGACACTTTCTCGGTTTGATTTTGTGGAGTGCTTTGCACAGACGCAACAGTAATTGCAGCAGTTGGGCTTAACGGTAGGGTGGCACGTGATGACCTACTTATGAGTGTTTCAAAAAAAAAAAGAAAAAAGAAAGCAATAGAATTGCAGCTGATGTAGTGTTTCTGTTTTCCTGTCGCTTATGTTAAATTGATATGAAAGCTTACTGCGCACCAATTGAAATACGAAAGTGTTTGTACAAAAAAATTGAAGCCGCCCTTGAATAGAAACTGCACAAAATGTTCAAAAATAGACAATGGTAGCCGCTGCTTCTATTTTGCACAATTAGCCACCAGCAGCAACTAGGGTTCAGGAAAAAGATGAATTTTTTTTATAGACTTTTAATAAAACTTTATTTTCGCTACAAAGCTTTGTTCTACTTGATACAGCTTAAAATAATGTTTTTAATCTGCAATAGTGGTTAGCTGGCCATCTTCTCAGCCTCACTATTTTTGCCAGTGCATCATTTTAGTCTGCGATTCAAGAGTGTAGACTAGTGGTTGAATGGTATTTTGTAAATTACTGGGGATGGAGATTATATGAGTGTGGCTCTACTGGGTGTGACTGACTCGACATGGTCAATTTGGAATGATCGACTTGATGTTAAGCACCTTACTTGAACTCTAAACCTAACGTGAGTCTTAGACCTAACTGAAATCCAAACCCTGTCCTAAGGCCAAAAAATCCTGTCACAGGCTTGCCTAGTCGAAGGTTTTGTTTTTTCAGGTTATAACAGTACTTCGACCTCACCTAGATTTCGCTGTTTTGCTTTCAAATGCTTCAGAAGAGAATGAAGAATCTCTTAAGACCAATACATCTCTTATTGCTGACATTATGTCATCATGTATGCAGTTTCGCACGCATATTGGCGCAGCTTGGTTGAGTGTACTTGAAAAGGTATATGAGCATCATAATTTTCTCGTATGTATGCTTAAAACTTTGTAAATATCTTTAGCTAAAAAGTTCTCAATGTGGGCTGTTAATTATTTATGTTGTTAGGGCAAATCGCAGTTGATAAAAGTTTATTTTTTTCTTCAGTTTTGATGATCCGGAAATAATAACCTATGTGCAAGTTTGACTGCATAAAGAAAATATACTTAAGTCTGTGGTATTGCATTACAAAAGTAAAGGTGCTCGCACTGTATTTGAGTAGAAATTACCCTCTGTATCTGAGGTATGAATACTGTAGTATTTGACAGGTATTGTCAAATTCAACCAGGGCTCGAAGTTGATTTTTGTGATAAGAACTATCTAAACCTACTAATGTTTATGTATAATTTTGCACCAGTTTATTCATGGCAACTTTTGCAGATAGCATCTGCTGAGAACAACGTGGGAGACGTTATTGCTTTGTTTCTTCTTTGCAATGTAAGCAATACAAGCCAGAGCAAAAGCGCGGTGAATTTATTTCATAGTAAATTGAAGCGTGGCTCATTACCTTCGAGCGTTTTGAAGAAAACCATTCGAGTTTGTTCTCATATAATTTCTTCTCATTTCAAATCCATTAAGCAACTGACGCAGGCTTTGGTATGAATTTTGTTAGTTTTTGAAATTTTAATACTTAATGGGTCTCACGCCACCATAGATTAATGTTGGAAGACTAACTCCGATATAATTTTCTTAGCTTAATGTTTGCTAAAAGAACTGTTTGAGAATGGGCGAATTTCTGTTTACTGCTTTATAGAATGCATACGCCTTGTGATGTAAAAGTATTTGGGTAGCATCTTTTTTGGTACGTGGAGTTAATATCTGAATATTGTGATTTCATATTTTTGAAGAGCGTTCTATCAATCATATTTGCTATGAAAGTGGCCCACTCAATAAGTGCTTCGAGCACTCGTTCCTCCGCTTTTTTTACAAAATGCGTACCAGCATTAACCATTGTGTATACTAACGAAGCAGGTGAAAGGTTTATTCATCACACAATATGTGCTGGGTGTGGGGTTGGCTAAGAATGTTTGCTTCATTTTGAGTGTTATTTCTTGTTGTGGTTACAACATTGAATTCATTACAAATGCTCATGTATTATGGAGAATTGGCTTTGCACTTCCATTTCATTGCAATGTTTTAAACAGCTTTGGCAATCTGACCCGTCTCTGAAACAAGCAGCAGCACTAATGTACGAAGAGTTTTTGTTAAATTTGGATAGTTTTTGCAAACAAGAGACGGTTGGGTTATTGGTCGAGCATATTAGCTCCCTGACGAGTAGCAAAGACTCAGAAACAGGACATGCTCTTGAAGTTTTGTGCAATGTTGCTCTTGCTAAACCCTCTGTTTTGGTTCCCTATGCAAACTTTCTGCGGGATGCTCTTGATCGTATGGACTCAATGACCATTGAGCAAGTACGTAATATACGGTACCTATCTTTCATTTATTTTTGTTGCGCGGTGACTTGTTTAGCGAAGATAGACGCTATGCACATGAGACATGCTGCTGCGTGCAGTGTGAGTGTGTAGGAGATGAATGAAAGGTAGACACCATTTTGATAAACCTTTTACAAAAAAAAAACAGGACTATTTTTGTGAGACAACATAGGGCTGACACATCTCACGTTTGGGGGGATAGATGTAATCATTTCGTCCCAAAAGTGCAATAAATTTACCTGTCAAGAGAACTAAGAGTGTGTGACAATTTGGTGCGCCGGTTCGTCGGGTCGTTCGCGCCAAACAGTCGCATGCTCCAAACGAAATGCGAAAATTTCGCCTATGTTTGATTTCTAGATTGCTACTTATATAACTGCTTAGTTATTGCGTCATATTCAGCGTAGTTTATACCGAATGACTGCAACTTGATAAACTTTGAAATTGAAAAAATCCATATTATGCTAAATTCTTTTGAAGACATTGTCTTGCACTTCATGCGTGTTTATTTAGTATATATATTGCGATATGATTTTTACGAATGGAGCATTACGTTGTATTATGCATACTGTGCGGTAAATAATTAATTAATATGCGTGAGTCTTTCAGCATTGATTATTTTTCAGGTTCGAAAATCATATCATGTATTAAGCTTTCTTGCCTTTTCTTCCGACGATGCTTTAACGCTTGGCATGAGGGATGATCTACACATGACTCTTCAGAAACAGCTTACCAATATATCTGACAGGTAGTTGATCGTGCCAACTTATTAAATTGTAATTCATATGACGGCTGACTGTTTTGCTGTCAAGATATTCCAGATTGCAGGTTGTGCGTCTAGACTTGTTAGAAGGGATAGCTGGGTTTTTTTTCAACAAAAAGCAGTTTTTGGAGCAGACGAGTGCTAAGTTAAATTGAGCACAGTCCATTAGTATTGCTAATTTCGTAAGAATTTATGATTTAGCTTTACTTTCAATGTGTGGTATTCTGACTCTTTGAAAGGATGTTGTAGAATTGGCAATGCATCCAAATTATCCGTCTCAAACTAGCTAGAGCGGCCAAATCAACTTCATTGCTCGTACTGATGTCAATGTTATTAAGCCATTGGTGTTCGCTATAAAAACTTTCTCTCAACAGGTTTCGACACATTGGTATCATTGGAAGTGTTACGATGCTTAATGCAATGTCAAAAACAGTCGATGAAAAAGAAGTTTTTGATAAAGTCAACTCTCTTTTTGAATTGATGATGTATGTTCTGCGTAATGACGTCAGGGGATGGTCTCTGTTTTTTGATGAGGTTTTTATAGCTCTTCAATGTGATTCAAAATTTCCTGCTATCCTAGCCAAGAAATTGAATGATGAAGCCCAAAGTAAATTACAGGAGAGATTTTTGACGGATTACGATGGCACGGATAGTTCGTGCACTAGTAATGACATTTCATGTTGTTATAGATACGGTTTACTCTCCGCCGAAGAGCAAAAAGAAACAGAGCTGGGCATAAAACTGACTCCTCTACTCTTTAATTCTCAAAACCGTTTTGTTACAACTATGCTTTGCTCTCTCTTTCGCTCTATTTCGTCACTAGAAAGGTGCTTAACTGGCGCGTTGGGTGAAATAGATGCTTTGCTGTGTTGCCCTATTTTGCTTCATGATATTTCTTATGAAAACAAGACCAAGTTTTCTGAACTGTCGGTCGAGAACCAAATGTTCGTGTTCGATTCCCTGTTTGGTGTTCTGAATTGGTTTCGTGAATTGATATCAGTTTTTTCCACTGAGAATGATCCAGAAGTGGAATCAAACGTACTGGTGCGTTTAAAGCAAATCTGTGACCTGCAAGCTTCATTGGATACCTTACTAGCAATTGCACCAGATAATTATTCTCCTATTCCGGTCAATTCAAGCAATATTGATGTGTATAGCCAGAAACAAGTTTCTAATTTGAGAGGTGGAAAAAGCCAACCATCTTCAAAACCAAGCACCTCCACCCAAAAAGAAGACAAACTTCAAAACGCCAGTATTTCCTCCTCTGCTTTTCCACCTAAACTTACCAAAATTAAAAAAGAGAAGAAGTCAGTAGCGAATGAAACATTTTCAGTTTCTTCTTCGACATACAGGCCGTTTTTGCGTGAGCTTAGTAAAGATATTTTTGTTCTGTTCAAACACCCGTTACAGTGCCAACCACCAAAGCTTCAAAATGAATTAAAAAGTAAGTTTTAATTTCTTCTTTGCTGGTAAAAAGCATGATGTGCCCAAGTATAAAAATATTTTAATGACAATCGTATAAATTCATTTAATTATGGGTGAGCCGATGTTGATATTTTTTTCAGGAGCTACGTTATATTTTCAAGGAGCTACGTTATGTTTTCAAAGCATACTCAAAGAGCTACGTTATATTTTCATGATGGTATCGGGAGAAAACGCACCCAACAGAACGTACTCTTATTAACTTTTTTCTTCATTGCGATTTCCGAGCTGTGGTATAAATTGTGACTAGCAATCTAATCGGGTTGGTATTTCGGTACTATCGGGCTCTTCCCGGTAAGGTTTTGTTCATAAAAATCGACAAGTGACCAGCGATTTTGATCTATAACACCAATACTCACCACGCCTATTCAATCCGCTATTTTAAACTCCTTTCTCTATTTCAAGATTTTGCTATGCATAATTTGTTATTTCAGATGATGAAAAATACCTTCGGCCTCGTCACTTGCTTTTGTTGATAAATGATTTAAACCAGAAGTTAAAGCATAGGCTTGGATGGTCAAAATTACCTGTTAGTTTTGGACACCAGCTTAATGCTGGCATTGGTTTTGATCAAATTGACCAGGTTCCTGCCGTTGAAGTAGCAGAAATTGTAGTAAACGCACTGCCTAGTGTATGCAGACACTTGGAAGATATCAATTCGTATTTCCAGGTTGGTGCATTAGTTTCAGATTGATTTTATGTCATTTCACGAGCCTATGGTGTTGTACCGCAAATTTGTGACTTTAACTTAAGGATGAAAATAAGGGGCTAGGTGGCACAAAGCAACGTTTTTGTTTATTTATTGTATATTAAAATGTTTTGATTTTTGATAAAATGTTTTTTGCGTTGCAGAAAGTTTTTGCTGGTTCTTCAGAAACTCATGTGCTTTCTTTATGTAATGACATTATCTAATAATAGTGTATTATTGTGTTAGCTTCGGTTACACGGACTTTCAACTATGTTTGTTGAAGTACTGAAAATTTTCTTTAAAGCATTCAGAACTGCTCGATTTTCTGATTTTGCAGTTGCATTTTCCAATATATTTTCAGAAAGACGATGTTGAAGATCTCGATGAAAGTCTGTCGTCCGTTAATGATGGTCATAGTGTACGGCAGCATGAGAAGCTAGTTTCATGTTACGAGTCAATTATCGAGTCGTTTTATCATTTGTTATCTTGGCATGGATTAGATGAAGAGGGGTAAGAAACTTTTGGTTTTTTCTGTGTAACTCAACTGGTATATGCAGTTTTAGATAACTGAATGGCAAATTTGTAATCTTTTTCACGTACTTTTTTTTGATCAGGTCATAAGTGAAAAGCTACCGTAGCACTCATTTAATTTAACGTTCATTTCAATACTATTCATTATTCAATCTTACTTTAACCATATTTTTTTACACACTTTCTAGGAACAAAGATTTGTTGCAAAAAATAACAAAGATTTTGTCCAGCCGACTGAGCTCATCGTCTGAACAACTCTCATGGTCTACAATGCTATCGAATAGTTTTCGATATATTCAAAATTTTGCTGCCGGTGTACCGACCTCCTACTCGGCGCACATGCTCTTGAAACTGCTTGTTACACTCCACGATTTTGCTGATGATTGCAAATCCCAGGAAACGTGGATGGCCAAGAAACTGAGTTCTATTGCATTGGAGTTTTTAATGAAAGATTGGTCCGATATGGCTTCCATTGGTATGTATGTAATTATTACTGATAATTTCTTTCCGAAGTGGTGCAAATAAATTTGGGATTCATCTCTAAGGCTATTCATTTTTGGGCCCTCTATTATCCTTGCTTGAGCGAGTGCACAGCTATTCGGTTTGACCGACTCGTGGTTTTGATCACATCGAGTAGTTCCACAGTTTGGCTAGTGCATTAAATGCATTGCTAAATTCGAAACTGATGGCATTGTTTAGTCACAATATAATTTATGCTCTTTCTCGAGCATTTTTTTTGTCTTTAGCGAACAGCCAGAAAAGAAACGCGATCATCACTGGATTGTTTCAAACTCATTTGAAGTATAACGAAGATGTGTTGGAAAGCATTGAACAGTTTTTAAAAACCAGTCTGTCATATCTTCTTGACGATCCTATTGAAAAAGAAGAAGCGATAGACTCAGTGTTGTACCCTTGCTTGACAAAAACCAACTTTTATTTGTTTTACAGAGGTATTATATTTTAATCTTTTGAAAAAATCATGAAAACCATTAAAGATCCAATTGACGGGCTCATTGCTGCGCATGGAGTTGTGTATAAAATTTGTTGTCAAAGACGGTTCTAAAGAATGGAATGGTCTCAATAGAAATCGTTTAAAAAAACTATTAAGCTGGTCTGCCCAAGTGCCCAAAACACCGCTTTTCAATTTGACAACAAATGTCATAAAAACTTATTTTACGAGCAGTGCTAATTTGAGGTCTTGAATGGTTTTACATTAATTGAAAAGTTGTTCTCCAGGGTCGGTTTAACATAGTTAAGCTGCGTCAATGATACGTGTGCTACTGTGCTGTTCATCAGTGTCACAGCATTTGCTATATTTTCAGTGGCATTGACTGTGCTGTCGCGTCGGCGAAGATAACTTCGTATGGGTACGGTATAGGTTTTAAATTCTTGCAAGTTTATGTTCTTACTAATTTTTTAACTAGTTTCATTTTACATCAGCGATCTTAGCACACACTCTGCAAGCGTGATTACATTCGTCCACAATATTTTTTTTATGTTTAGCTATGATAGAAACTTTGGGAACTGAAGCCTCTTCCATTCCATCGCCTTCCAAATCTTCCGCATGCGATGTTGATAATGTTGACTTGTTGCTGCAGTGGAGTGAAGTGGTTAAGGTACTAATACGGTCATGAGATCTAATTGTTTTTAATCTTCTTTGTGATTGTGTTGATTCTTATCCTGAGAAAGCGTCGGAAGCGCTATATTAAGCTCGATTAGAAGTTGTTGTCTACCCTTCTACGTAAGGGGAGCTGATGTGTAAAGTTATTTTTTCATTAAAGATGTTAAAAAACACAGCGAATTCAAAAATGTCAGCAAAAATTGTTAAATGTGGTTACTTGCAAAGCTGGGCAACCGCTACTTGAAAAGTAGCGCCGCTGCTGCTACCGCTTTTTGACCAAAAAAACAGCGGCGCTGCCGCTTACCGCTACTTGTTTACGAAAGCAGCGCCGCTGCCGCTAGTGAGTGCAAAACAGTGGGCGCTGCCACTATTTTAAAGAAAAAAAAAAGTCAAAAGCACAAAGGCATTTTAATATTGAGGCCTACTGGTGAAGTTGCAACTTTGTTGACGGAAGTAGCATAGCAATGCGAGTAATGAAAATTAAAACTAGTGACAAAAAAGCCGACAATCGGATTTCATTTCATCCAATAAGATATAGGGCTTTTTGGGGAGAAGTTAATTTTGAAATGTGATTGAATGTAAATAGAAACCGATGGTCAGGTTTTTAGTGAATAACAAAAAACAGGTTGAAAAGAAATAATCAGAACATGTTGAAAATAAAACACAGATTGAAAATATAATGGAAACAAGTTAAAAAATAAAGGCAGGTCGCAACCGGCGTTAAAAAATTAAAACTCCATTGATTGGTTGCATGCTCTTTTTATAAAACTAGCATTTCGAAATGCTGGTCCGTTAAACCACTGCGATTAGGCTTTAGCACGTCATTTCCCACGGAAAAAAGTCGTTCAATCGCCGCGCTTGACAGAATCGCGGTATTTGAGTCAATGAACATTGAACAAGTCTCTCAATATTTTGTTTTTAAAAAGTTCCTGCGAAGGTCGTTCACGATGGAATGCGGCTTCTTTCAAAAACTCTTCCACCACATGCCTAACTGAAGCCTGACTTTGGGGTTTTAAATTACATGTAAGCTCTTGAAAAAAATGGTCTCCGCAGTCACTAGAGACAATACAAAAATGTTTTCGCAGTTTGTGTCTAAAAGTAGAAGCTTGGCTAAAATAGATGAAAGGATCGAGGCTTCACCCATTATTAGTCTGAGAAATTATAGACTGAAAACTAGGTTTTAGCACCTTATTACAGGACCAAAGTGGGGGGTATGGCACCATGCCTCCCTGCATGCGCCTATGACTAAATGCACCATTTTTTTTCGCACCAATTCAATGCTTTAATTGCCCATTTCAGCATGAACCAGAAAGGGAAGCCAAGTAAGTTTAAATGATTTAAACCTCCGTTTAATTCCTGCTACAATCGCGGAAAGCAAGGACTAAAAACAATCACCCTGAGTCTGGCCTGATTGACTCCCATTACAAAAGCTTATCGTACTGCCATGCTACACCTCAAGCTCAATCCACATGTAAAGGCCCCCTACGAAAAATTTAGAGCATCGCCTGTCATCAAGCAAGAAAGTAGACAGCTGCAATTAGCGCCTCTAACAAAGATGAGCATCAAATAACATCGCGGGCGCGGGATTCTCATCCCCGGACTGCTTTACATCACACCTTATAGGCCTATGAGCAAATAACAAAGAAAATTTGAAACTTTAAAGAAAACTATCAAGCAGCTCTCTCTTCCATCATTCTGCTGGAATTTTCTTCCTAGGCTACCTCACATATCTCCCGCTGAGAAGCCAATTTTCAGAGACTGAATTTTTTTGCCAAGAAGTTTGTTTTCACAATCTCAGTTTAAAAAATTGAAAGTGAGATTGTGAGAAACAAAACTTTTAGTCGCTGTCTTCGAACGAGTTTAATCAGCGCCAGCGGGAGACTATTTGCATTAAATGGGGCGCTGAAGCGCTGCCGCTATTCGGCTAAAATAACAGCGATGCTGCCGCTTGTCGCTGGTGGCCGAAAAAAACAGCGGCGCTACCGCTAGCGAAAAAGTAGCGGCGCTGCTGAGTAGCGCCGCTGTGCCCAGCTCTGGTTACTTGACCAAAAACAAGAGTTCCAAGGTAAAGGTAATGACGTACCAAGGTTTTATTTAAGCATTAAGCCGTGCAAGAGTAACAGTTGCAATGCCCGTCAACCAAACTCGCTTTGACTGATCAAAGGTCGAACGTCTTCATTCAAGTTTACTCCTAAGTAGAAAAAACGTTTGACCCTTGATCACTTGATCAATCAAAGCCAATTTGATGGACCCGACGAACATTACAGCTGTAACTCTTGCACGCCGCGATACGTATATATATGAAATCTTAGTACGTCATCACCTTGAAACTTGAACCCCTATTTTTGGTTAACTCCATACACTTAAAAGTTTTTGCTGTCAGTTCTGAATTCGTTGCATTGTGAAAAAATAATTTTACTCTTCAGTTTCCCTTTAAGAATGGGTAATAGCCTGGGTATATCCCGTTATGTACCTGTTTCATTGGCACAAGGTAGCTTGCCGTATTGTTCTACACACGGTTTTCTGTCAATGTGTGACGTTACGCAGTAAAGGTGTTGTCGGAACGTTAGCCTTATTTCATTCACTGGTTCGACCCAATTCGGAATCGAACCTCGAGTCTGTTGTTTTAGATGCTGGAACTATACTTGGTTGCTTGATGATATAAGACCTTGCAGATTGGCTGCTTTAAAAAAATCTTTTGAAACTGCAGGTTCTTGATATGTTAATTCGAGTTTTAAAGACGTTTCCTTCTCGAGTGATGTTGAGCCCTGCAATGAAATATGCCAGGTCCACGGTGGAGGTAAATTGAAGTTGTGTTTGCGACGTAATTAAGTTAATCTGCTTCTGTTGATCCGTAATTACGTGGACTTTACGGATCAACAGAAGCAGATTAACTTTATTACATCACAATTACTTGCTAACGTGCACTTTACGCAAAAATTTCAACAAAATAACCACTCGTTTTTATTTTATGGGTCATTTTATTCCCGATTTTTAGCCCATGATTTTTTACTACAGGAAAAATCGCCTAACGTTAGATAAGGCTACTGTGACGTAACAATTGGAATTTAGCACAAGAAAATTGTACGTGCGCGCTCATGCGCATGTTTTGCATTATTCGTGTGTCGCGTGTGCATTTACTGATCGTATTTGATCGAACAAGCAGACAATTCTCAAACAGTGCGTATCAACACAGGATCAGCTGAGTTGCAATGCAATCATTGCAGTGGAGGTGGTCGCCAACCGCCTTTACATTATTAGTTTTTGTGATTGGTAAACCGTGAGAAATGCTGGGGTGTGGTGAGACCAGTTAACTTTACCCATTCTTATCTCCTGTTCTATTTTGATGTCTTGTATTTCTCCACTCGCTTATCACAAAAAGGCTACAGCTACACTTGGTCAGGCAGTACTTCAGTAAAATACACCTCCACCAACAGAGAATATGGGGCCAAACTGGCACAGTTGGACGATTTTCGCGTCGATGCCAGCTGCCGCATATCCGTTACGTAAACATGGAAGCTTCCCGCTGTTCTGAACGCGAGCAGGAAAACTGTGAATACGGTACTTTTTCTTGACTGGAGCAGAACCTTCGCGCCGGTTTGGCGTACCTCATACAGCAAGAGCGAATATCCTTGAATCTCCCTCGATTTTTGTACTTGCTAAATAGGGACAGGCCTAACAAGAGGATCAAAATGTGCCATACGGATTCTACAATTTTTAGCTGAAGTTTGATATTTTGCTACGGTAAGGACGTGAAAACCTAACTCAGTCGTTAGTTTTAGATATTATGAGACTAATTTAGAGTACGGTAGCCCAAACTACCTTATACAGATTTCGGGATAGCTTACACGATGAGGGATTTGAGTGAAACCGATACTGAGTCTGATATAGGAGATTCCTTTTCAAGTACCACTAGCGGAATGGAAGTGCCAACAGATGACATGGCATACTGCCGTTTATGTTTGAACCAGAATATGAACGAGATCGAAAAGTGCCGATTTGCAACAACCTTGTTTTAAGAGCGTACGTGTCATTTGACAGAAATTTATCAATGGCGGATTGGCGATTTATCAATGAATGCAACGTTTCAATTGGCATTGTTACGTCATAGTAGCCTTACCTGACGTCAAAAATATTTTTTACTACAAAAATCGGCTGTTTTTTCAAAGCTCAATATCTCAAAAAGTAGTTATAATTTTTTTGGCAAAATGATTACATTTTTTAGAGACAAAAAATTCTTTCATCTTACACCAAAAACATAAAATTTTTCGATTTCCGATACACCTCCTCTTTACATTTAAACTGCGAAACGATAGGTATTAATTTTTACAATACTTTTATTATTTTCCCGCTTGAATGGGTTAACTTAATAAAATCCTGTCAATTACCATCGGGCTTTCTTGTTAAGTGTTTTAACTTTTTTAAGAGTTTTATCCGTACTGGTATACCTGTTTGCGAAGTCACATTTCGGGAGCATCAAGATGACGTCATCAATCTTTTGAAGAAGGTTCAGATCAGCACTAGACAGCTTCAACACGTGGCATGTCATTCAAAGGTACGATAGTACTGTATCAGGTCTTATTAAAAAATGGCTAGTAACCTGGTATATTACGTTGGTAATTTTTTCTGCTAAAGCCTCAAGATTGAGTGAGAGCTTTCGCCGATGTTTGTCAAAATGACTACTGTTGAAACAGGCGGGTGACCGAGCTTTGCTGTTTGAGGTGCTGAAAGACTGCTTGCGTTAGATTTAAGGTGAAAAAATACTTTCAACCGACTTTCCAAACGTCTGTCCGTCGCCGTGACTGAAATGCAAGTTATGTGCTGAAGAGATAAACTTACGTAGGGTGCCCTATGCCGTTTTTTTTGCAAATAGATATAGTAGACGTTCAGCGTCTTTTGCCATTTTACGGAATAAAATATGTACGGGCAAAGTTTTGTAATAATGGCGCAGTCTCTTACTGGGTAAGATGTCAGGGTGTACCTACACCCAAAATGGATCTGTGGGGATCCGAAATAAAAAAAAAGGTGCTTTTTTCCTGATTAGGTTTACATAAGATTAACCCTTAAAAACTCCGGAATAAGGGTTAATTTGGTGTATTTTAGTTCTCACTGGTCTTATTATGGAAAATAACTTAATTATAGGTTGCAAAAGATACCTCTCTCACTAATCATGTGCCTGCATTGAAGCGTTGCTTGGAAACTTTTGTTTTTCGCGTTAAGGCGATGTTGGTTTTGCATAATTGCCAAGATGCATTCTGGCTTGGAAATCTGAAAAACCGAAACTTGCAAGGTGTGCCTTTTTTGGTTAATTCTTTGCATTAATTTAGAAATTTTCAAGGTATTTTTTGTGATAGTAAACATGAATCTTATAATAATTCTATAGTTGGAAACAGTATTTGAGATATGAAGGAAAAGACTTAGCCTACTAAACAAATGCTATGAAATTCCTTAGATATCAAGAGTATAGGCACTATTAACTCTTTATTTAATTTCCCATGTGACGTGGTCCATAACCTTAAAATTTGTATCTTCAAAATTTCAAAAATGCCAAATATAATGTACTGTAAATTAAAAACTGGGCAAACAATCTTGCTTCTGAACAAGAATATTTTGTGTAGTTAATGTAAAAAGCTCGGAAAATTTACGCTTGCTGTCAATAGGGGAAAGAGCTCATGACGGGGGTCATAGCATGGGTCGTGTAATCGTTTATTCGCATTAAAAGCGACTAAAAATACTGCAGATTGAGATTGCATAAGACTGGATCGACAGAAGGTGTCTTATTTAAATGAAAAATTGTGTTTCGTAGGGGAAGAATTACTTTCTCAAATGCATACGTCACCATCTTCCATTGCAGAAGAAGTTCAAGAAACTACTGATGCCACCACCAGTAACGCGGAGGAAGAAAATGGAGAACAGTCATACAGTGAAAGTTACTGATATCAAAATACTTGCTTAACTAGTTCCTTGTAAGATGTTTTAATGAAGGGCTTGAAAACGGCTCATTTGTAAATCTAGTAGTGTTTTTGCCAGCCCACAACAATTGATAGCTTTATGCTCGGCAGGCGGCACTTGACATTAGTTAGACTCTGTATAATTCATTATATTGTTACGTCTAAAACTTTTGGATTGTTGCATCACTCCACTTTAGGGCAGTTTGAGCAGGTTTGTTCTATTTCTGAACAAGGGTAGAGTCTTTCATCTATTTGATTGCAATTACAATGATAAATCCTTACTAGTTTGCATTTCAAGTTTTAGATTTCTCCATGTTAAAACTTATGCTTTTTAATATTTTTGAGAGAAAATTGGAGTGACAAGGTAGTGATAGCCAGAACGTTTCAGCTACTGTACAACCAGGAATAACCATTTCAGATTTTAAAACGCTACCGGTAAGCGAATCTTAAATTTTGGTTTTAAATTCTCCCTAGTTTGCTTGACCATCTCGCAACTGATTAAAATGCAAGTTTGTTGTATTCTTGGACATAACGAAAAGTTAAAGATGCACTAAACACGTAAGAAACTTAGCAGGCATCCATTGATAACTTATTGTACTCAAAATAAACAATCTAACAATAAAAAAAAAATTCAAAGGTAAAACTAAAGATCAGAAATAGAAACAAAGTATCCATGCCCAAAATTTTTGTGTCTCATGAAGATTCTTTCTGTAGAATGCTTTGTTTTCTGCAATCTGTGTTTGCTTCAATTTGTGATAGAAGAACCGTCCAAAATTGGTACCTGATTCTTGGGATTCGAAATGTTGAAATTGCCGCACTTAGATATTCAACAGAATTATTAATTGAATCGGATTACCTAATTAAATCATGATATTTAACCCTTGAAAACATTTAAGAAGTAGGTAAAGTACTCCCAACTTGGACCACTAAAGGAAAGCTTTTCTAAGAAAATGATACAAGCTATTCAAGCTTAGTTAATCAAATTTTTGCAGTAATACTCCAATAGTAAAACACTTTTGTATAGCTCTCTTTCCTGACGGAAATTCACATCAAAAGCACATAACAAAAACAAATACCGTTACAGTGGAAAACAGTAGAATTAAGAAGTACAGCAGATAAAAATATGAAGTTTGTACTGGTAAAAACAATTATAGTGTTATTATTGGTATGAGGAAAAAATCGTTGCTGGTTTTCATTTGAATCAACCCATGGCAAGAATGTTTGCAGTAGGCCTATCACTGAATGCAGAGTAACAAAGATAATAATACCAAAGACCACAGCGAAAAAAAAAAATTAATACAGCATCAGATTAAGCTTTGATAAGATTTGTGCCAAACTGTTAACAATATGAAATACCGTGCTTATTAAAAATGCTAACGGACAGCTTAATGTGAGAGCAAACAGCTGTTCAGTAGCTAGGGATGTGCCGGATAGCAAATTTGCCGGATAGCCGGATACCGGATATCCGGCAAATCTAACTTACCGGATATTCGGTATCCGGCCGGATATTGGGTGCGTCACTATCCGGCCGGATACCGGATAGTAGCACTAAGCCAAAATTAATATTTTGATGTTTTTTGTCCACGGCTCCACGCTATCGTTTTGCTCGACTAGCGAGCCATGAAACTATTGCATGAGGTCATGTGACACGCAGGAAACTTTCAAAGGCGTTGAGTCATTAAGAATGGACTCTAAGTTGGCCGAATTGGCAACGCGGTCGAGCGGCAGGAGCTCAGTTAATATAATGACCATCTTACTGATTGCTTTTGATTCAACTACGATCCACGATACTACGTTTGTGTATCAACACGTTTTCAGTGCTGGGCTTTATTTTCGAGTAAGAAGAATCACGTTAAAAAGAGTGGATTTTGGTGAAGAGTGTGCCGAAAATCGGACGCCAAATCGGTCAGCCGCCATAGGCGTCTAATCGGCGGGAGCAGAAACAGTGCTTCCTCAGGTGTAATACCGAAGGAGGCAACATATGTCCGGTCTCCGGGGTGTTTTCATTATTACAGTAAAAGGTGACTGCATGCACATTGCAAGGTAGCTAAAACACTTCCAAAATGTAACAATGCAAAATCTTAGCATCGTTTTAACGAAATTTTGCGCTCATACTATATATCAGGGATGGCGAACCACTGACCCGTGGATCACCAAGTGACCCACTTGCAGATTTTAGTAACCCACCCGTAGTTTTGAAAACTGTTGGAAAAAAACGGTAACGAACATTTACGTAGTGAAAAAAAGTTTATCTGCTTATGCTGTGGCATTGAAGACCTTTTATTTGTTGTTCACACCAAATAGCTTATTTGCGAAAAGCTGGGAATTTATGAGGTGAAGACCTTTTTTTGCTCTTCGCATAGATTTCGGCGGAATTTGGGACATCGGAAGGCGTGAAGACCTTTTTTTATTTTATTTCTTGCTTTTCTAGTTCAAGCCCCTCATCAATATCATTACATCCGTGACCCACTTTTTTTCGGTCTATGACCTTATATTTGACCCACCACTTAAAAAGGTTCGCCATCCCAACTATATATAAAGCGAGAGGAAAACTATCGAGCGTGTGGCCTGCATCAGCGGCGTGATTTTGCGAGTAAAGCAATCAAGTTGAGAATTACCACCTATTGTGTTGATTTTTGCAGTTTTGCGCTTGTGAGCAATTTGTGATACCCATTGAAAGCAAGCTTCAAAAAAGTTCAAATCGTCATCGTGGTATTACGCCGAAGCATGTAACAAGTGGCAAAGCCGATCTCTGCGCCTGTGCAACACAATTTTGAACTCCGAAAAAAAAAAACGTCGCAACAGTGGCGAGCCTCCCACGTCGATAGCGATGTCTTTAACCACTACGCTAAGCTGTCGGTAAAAGGCAAGTTTGAATTTGAATTTTCACTTGCTTTGAGCTATCATCAGAGCTACTAAAAAACGCAAGGTGTAGAGTATATAAATACCATAAAATTACTGCAAAAAATCGATCCTGCGGTAAATCTGCAATGATGGGTGAATTTCGTCAAACTTTTAACACAAACAGTCAATTGATGAACTAAGGACGTTGAATTAAAGATTTCAACTTACTTAGTGTTGCAAAACCGCACAATACTTAAAAGCAGAAGCACATCCATTACAATGCTACTGGTACCTTAAAACGTCATTTTTTGAACGTAGAAAACAAAGTTTCTATAAAAATTCTCTTCCCCTTCCCGTTTGCCTTCGAGAAAAAATTGGCACATATGTCGGCTGCGCATTGCGTTTGTTTGTTTTTTTCATTTTGAAGAAAAAACGAACGTGCAAGTTATAGGACAGAAGACAGGCTTTTAAACGTAAATTATTTGCATGGTCTTCACGGTAAACAACGATGGTGGTCATCGAAAGTATACCGTCTCGGTTTGAAGCCGATTGATTACTGCCTTACTGCTACACCATTGAAGTGGTTTTCCTGATGACAAAATTCGCAGCGCCGAAAAAAAACTTGTAAACTAAATTTACATCCACTTGATATAAAAAATTATCAACGCAGTCTAAGGTTTGGACTCGGTTCTACTTTTTGTAGAGAGTCCAAACAAAATTAAAGTTTTCAAACTTGCATTAAATTTTTTCACATTGATCGAAAAGGTAAATTTTATTTTTATCGAGTCTACTTTAAGCAATTTTCCTGAATTGAAAATATTTGGTATCCGGCCAGATAGCGAAGTACTACCCGGCTGGATACCGGATACCTCAAAAAGCGCCAGATACTGCCAGATACCGGATACATATTCGGTATCCGACATATCCCTATCAGTGGCATACAGCATTGTCAGCAACGTGGCAATAACATTGAGTACAATGTGGAAAACGAAAACAGACGTCAAATGCTTTGGTGTAAAAATGAGTTTTCTGCGGGGTTTTAAATTGAGGCAAAGTTTCAGCACTAGGGTGTTTCAAAAATTCAACGGTCTCAGGGTGTTTTGGGTTTACTGTTGGTGCAAAACCAGCACACAAAAATTTTCAAGCAAAAATTTTGATTTTTACCCATGCCTCAATGATGTTCAATTTTTTTACCCCCTCGGCGAGCTAAAATTATCAAAATTTGCCATAACTTTGCATCCGCTCATGATAAAAAGTTGGTTTATAGCTTTAAAAGTTGCAGAAACATCACATTTATATCTGCTTCAAAAGAAAAGTTTGCTCTAGAACTATCAGAAAACGAGATATTTTGGATATTTTGCTTTTTTACATGTTTTTGCGTTGCCAAGATGGTACAAAGCACTTAAAATTGCGGTTAATTTACCATTAAATGAAAAAGACTTGCTAGTATATACAAGAACGACGTTTCAATTGTTTTTAAAAGAAGTTTACTTACGAAAAAGCACAATGCGCTAATGCAATACAGTACCACTGAAGTGAAGATTAGGCTGGAGATAATGGTGCATAAATACAAGAAAACGAACGATTAACTCAAAGATTACTTATGAACATGCAATGAAGTGGATGAGAAGTCACAAAGTCACACAGTCAGAGAAGTCACATGCTTTATGCAATGAAGTCACACATACGTATGATGTCTATCATCATTATCCTTAGCATACTGAGGAATATCTGTAGTAAACAGGGTAGATTTTTTGGTGTCATTTATCCTTCTACGAAGTTGTGGAATGGTGTGATACAGAGCAGACTTTTGATTTGGTTTCTTCGTGAGTTTGTTATGCAGCGTTTTGGCTAGCAAAATAGACCGTTCTGCTGCATCGTTTGTCACTTGCATGTCGGTTAGCGTAGCTTTTAGCACAATGAAGGACTCCGTCTGCGACCAATCCTTTGCTGGTATCTGCAATTGCATAAATTCCATGTTTGCCCCAAGTCTTGTCGGAATTAGCCAAGAATCGGGTCCAAATAGTTGACAAAGTTTTGTGCTTTTTGTGATAGTGGCTGGTGTGATTAATTTTCCCAGTTTTTGCAATGATTTGTTTGAAACTTTGTGATGCTGCAACATTGCCTTGTGACATTTTTCTTTCTCTGAGTCATCTACTTTATTGGAAAACAAAGACAAAAATACCAATGACTCACTCAGATACCAAAAGTGAGCCTCCATTCTATTCATCATTGCAGCAGCTAAGTTGGCAAATCCACAAGGCACGTTTCGTTGGTTTTTTGTAGTCAAAAGCTTTTGGTGCAAACTCCGACCCAGTCTTGAAGCTTCAAATGGCAAAGGGCACTCAATCCAATTTGGAATGTAATATAAAACTAAGAACAAAGCTAGGTTTCGGTGATTATTGGCTTCAGCTTTGTCTATCACTTTTAGGTTCACCAGTTGTGAACTGTAAAGAGCAATGTGCAGCTCACATATTATCTTAGCCATCCATCGTGCATAGCTAATAGCTCCTATGCTGTTTACAGTAGGAACTTTAAAATCACTTTGCTAGGCTGCCAACAAAAGAAGAGCGAGCTTAAGAACTTCTTTGTAGTCTCCCTTCAATTGATCACTGCATAATTGGTTTGAGGCGAATGCAATAAATTCTTTTGCATCAACTTGAACTGATTGATGTAGGGACTGAAAAGGCTCTTGGTCATCCAGATTGAGGTTTAGCCAGTTGTCACGCAGTCGTTTATGCACGCTGGTTTCAGGGGATTCTGAGTTTCTGAGTACAACTTTGCATACATCATTCACTATTCGCTCATATATATGATGCCTGCAATACAAATGAAGAAGCTTAACACCACAGTGCTTTTCCAAACGCTCCATCATCCCTTTTTTCCACCCGCTATTAGTATTAGTTGTATCAAA
This sequence comes from Trididemnum miniatum, assembly GCA_964006365.1. Lineage (NCBI taxonomy): Eukaryota > Metazoa > Chordata > Ascidiacea > Aplousobranchia > Didemnidae > Trididemnum > Trididemnum miniatum. The sequence goes on along the minus strand of OZ023235.1, from coordinate 12,188,907 downwards.
CACTCCACCAAGAATGCATTTCACAAGATCAGGGGAAGTTTCAATGAGCACTTTTACTGAAGCGTTAAAGCTTGTTGCTGAATCTCCTTTATCCATGGGCACAATATCAAGAACCCTTTCTTTCAGCTCGCTTCTTGGGATAGTACCATTGGTTGCACTAATGCAAACAGCAATATATGTTTTCGCTTTATCGACTTGACGCCCTCCTGTCATTTGCTTTTCATCCCAATGAACCAGTATACATGGAAGTGTACAATCCGTAATTAAAGAACTTAAATTATCTTTTATCTTTTCGGCAGATGTTTTTCGCAGTTCTTCTCTGCATCGATGTATTGTACTTGTAGAAGCAATGATACTGTCTTGTTGAAGCTTTTTTTGTCCAGCTAAATCTGGCATGAATGCTGCACTTGACAGGGTCAAAGCTACCCTTGAAGATGTTACTGTTTTGTCTGCTAGTTTTGCTACATTTTCAAGCCATTTTTTTCGGTGTATTGGCACCATTACCACATCATCTTTTTTGGTTTTCTTTGCGCTGATGAATTTTTCCTCACTGCTTTCATCTGTTATTGAATGTTCATTTCATGAAAAATCTTGAGAAGCCCCACTATCATCTTTCTCTTCATATTCGCACCTTGACTATTCTTTCAGTCTCATAGTGTCTTCCCTTGCTTTTCTTTTCATGCTCCTGACATGTTTCTGCTTGTTCTTCTCATCCAAACTCTCATCATCATTTTTCTTGGACCTGTTAGATCATTTAAAAAGAAAATATTCTCTTTATTGCCCCTGGTACTTTTCGTAATTTTCATGGCATCTTGGTGAGCAATGTCAAAAAGATGGCATATTTTGACATGCTGGTGTTGGCGAGCTGGTATACCTTCATTAGCCCATATCTGTAACACTTCCGAAGAGACAGCAGTTAAAGAAGTATCTTTTGAATTGCCTTTCACCTTTACTTTGTAACTGTACCGCTGTAGCACATCTTTGACGTTGGCAGATCAGACTTCGAAAATTCATGCAAAGGTTGACCCAAATCAAACTTCAGTTCAGTATTAGCACGTGTAGACGTCATTTCACAAGCTTATCAAAATAGAATTTTATACAACTACTCTTAACTTTCCTGAAATACATAGAATTTAATATAATATATAGAATTTAATGTATAGGTTGTAACAAGTTTATATCATGCAGGCTTTTCAAACTAACATTTAACAATGCTTAACAACTACATTTATGATATCAATACATTATGAAACTACAGTAAAATACCGGATAGTTTGGTATTAAGGTCTTTAATCAAAAATTAAAGGTGAGCACAGATAGAACATTCTACCCAATTCATCAGTTGACTCAGTGATTTAAAACGTTACTCCCATTCATCGAAATTCCAGAAGATTTAACAATTGTAATTTCATTGTAACTGGCCTAGTTAATTGTTACCTGTACTACATGCTTTGCAACTGTCAATTTAGCACAATACAATGCGAACATTAGTGTTGTGAGAATTAAACAGCAAAATGCAAGTTGATGCTTTAACTAAATTGAATGCTTGAAGCTAAAATTATAATGATTTTGCACATTTTTCTCCATGATGTGGCATCAAAAATAGTCACAAACACAATATCCTAAGTATCTCGTTTTCTGATAGTTCTAGAGCAAACTTTTCTTTTGAAGCAGATATAAATGTGATGTTTCTGCAACGTTTAAACTATAAACCAACTTTCTATCATAAGCGAATGCAAAGTTATGGCAAATTTTGATAATTTCAGCTCGTGCGAGGGGGTAAAAAAATTGAACATCATCGAGGCATGGGTAAAAGTCAAAATTTTTGTATGCTGGTTTTGCACCAAAAGTATACCCAAACACCCTGAGACCGTTGAATTTCAAAAAGAAGTTTTTTTTGAAACACCCTATTCAGCGCCTTTGATATCAGAAGGCAAATTATTCCTAAGTAGAAGTCTGCAAACACTAGATTGCGAATAACGGGAGGGGAAATGCTGTGAAACTACATTAGCTAGGTGTGAAGGAGAACTGCCATTTACCCCTTTATGCATTTGCAAAAGGACTTAAGCAGATACCGAGTAAGCAACCAATGCAGCTTCATTAAAATGGAAGTAATATGGTCAGATTCAGAGGTGGGCATTCCGCAGTTTGAAGCGGAAGTTGCGGAGCACTTTAGCGAATTATTTTTGGCTATTGCGCAGCTTGCGCTTCAATTAAAATGAATGCTTCTTGCGCTTTATTGCGTTGTGAAATGAAACAAATTTAACAACTTGCGCTTTTATTGCATTGCGAACTAATTAAAATATAAGAACTTGCGCTTTATTGCGCTGCAAACTGTAAAAAAATTGAGATTCTTCATTGTGCTGCGCTTCGTCCGATATAAGCACAAGTTGCTCAATGCTCAAGTGGTGAAGCGTGCACGAAAGGTATAGTATAGCCTTAACTCTAGTAGCAGATTTCAGCCAATCAGAAATGAGATTCATTGAATTTGCTTGCGATGCCTTTTTCTTGGGAGTTTCAACAATATTTCTTTGGCATTGTATTATGAATTTGTGTGTGATGCGGTGAAGTAAAATATATCGCATTTGTTTGTTGTTTGTGCTGAATTTCGCCTTATGTAGATAATTTACTTTGAGGGATACTATTACAGAAGCGTGATGAAGTGGCAACGCGATTATTTTGTGCACCTTAAATGTTTATATCGTTCTGCTTACCAGCTTCACGAAACCCATCTACAGTTTGACTAATAATCGTTGCAATCAGTGATCACTGCCGCTTATCACGCTCAGTTTAAGTATTTTTAATACGTATAAAATGACTCTACTGAAAATTGCGCTTCTTCACACATTGCACTTTGTTGCATTTTTTAAGCAAAAATTGCGTTGCGCTTTAAAGCCAAAGAAAAATTAGTTGCAAAAGTTGCGCTGCACTTTTATTTTTGTAAAACATCAATAGAGGAAGTTGCGCTGCGCTTCATGCAATTAAAAAATGGGATTGCGGAAGTTGCGCAGCGCTTCATACAATTTAAAAATTGGATTGCGAAAGTTGCGTTGCGCTTCGATTTATTCAAAAATCAGATTGCGCTAGTTGTGTTGCGTTTCATTGCTTTTAAAAAATTTTGTGCTTTCTTGCGCTGCGCTTCAGTCTATTCAGAAAAAATGCCCACCTTTGGTCAGATTTACGAATGCAGGAAACTGGTCTCGTAGTAGTTTTTTTAAACAATTAAGCAAATCATAACATAAGGCGTTACTACAGTTTTTGTTACTGTTGATGCATGTAGGGGAAGGTGGGGCAATATGGAACGCTTAAGAAAGAGAGCTGATATTTTTCCCAGCTTTCACTTATTGAAAAGTTAGTCTTGCATCCAGTGTATATAAACATGATATCGTTTGCAACAAACTTTTGCTTTTGTAGGTATTCCGACCATTACAATAATTAGAATTAGGTATTTTTTCAAATAGTCCCAATTTGTCTCCTGCCCAAGGCACAATGAGACATCGTTTTCTTTTTGCCCCATTCTCAAAAAGTTAAATTATTTTTTGCCTGTTGCAGGAAAACTAATGCACAACTTAGCTTGAAGGAGACTTTTTTGTGTAGTTAAGTTTTGAACGTAGCGGGTGCAAGAACTTGCTGACCTAACCAAAATAATACACATTTTCGAACAGCCTGGTGTTCTGTTTTGACTGCTCAAAACAGTTTTAAATCTGTTAGCACTATCATGTGGATGCTGTCAGTGACAGAAAAATCATTGTGGGTATTGCAAGTAGCATTGTTGCCCTAGGTACTGCTGGCTTGGAAGCACAGTCGATCTGAATGCTGTCAGCAGAAGAGTCACTCGTTGTGGGTGCTGCCAGTAACATTGCTTCCTGGATGTTGCTGGTAGCAGAGTCATTCTGGGTAAATGTAGCAGGTGAATTATTTTGAACATTTTTAGAGAAGTTGTATATTTCTGTGATGGTAATGCAAAATCTGAGTCATCAAAAATATCAAGTTTTAAGGCAAATATCCCATGGGTGGAACAGTTACTGGTGCCATTTTGTAGTGTAGCTGCTCTTGGTACGCTTTGCAAAAATGACTCGCATACCTCTCAGTGACTTTTTTTCCAGGATTGTTCACCATCCAGAAATCAATTGGACTGTTATAATATGTTTTAAGTGGACCGAAAAAAACTTTTGTTGATGGGTTAGAGTTTAGTGGAGGTATGAGAGGGAACTAAAATCAAGGTAATGTGCCTTGCAAAGAATGAAAGATGACTGCAGTGATTGTCCTGAATAAGCGAAACTGGATTGTGTGAGGAGGCTGAGTTACAAATCTTGGAGTTATTTTATGAATATATTAGCATTTATACAACCTGAGTTTAGTGTAATGTTTTATTAGCGTAATATATCAGCAAGAAATTCAAAACTTCGAAATATATAAAACTTTGACAACCTCATGTTACCAACGGTAATAAGTTGGTAACATAACTTGTTGCGAGGTGGACTGCTGGTGTTACAGTGGCCAGCAGTCAATCAAGATTTTAAGATGGGTTTTTCTTAGCCTGGCAAATAACTAGTGACTTTCTCCTGTCTGCTGCTTGGTAACTCTGTGGGGTCAGCTCTTCACAAACAGTCAGGTTGAGCTTCAGAAACGTAACTTTGCTCAAACTGGAACTTCATAATACAGGGTGGGGCAGAAAGGACGGACGTTTTTGAAAAGTTCACAAAATAATGAATTGTACGTACAAGCAAATTTTATTGATATCAATGTGTTCGTATAGAAATAGCATTTGACACAATCACGTGTGGAAAACAACATCCCTCATATGGTGTCCGTTTTCGTCGATGCATTTCTGAAGGCGTTGATGGAAGTTGGCTTCGACTCTCTCCAACATTTCTCTGTCGATTTGAGCGACTTCCACGCGTATAGCGTTCTTCAACTCGTCCAGTGTACGGGGACGATGCACATATACACAAGCCTTGAGGTGCCCCCACAAAAAATAATCACACATGGACAAGTCAGGGGACCTAGGGGGCCAAGGAGTGTCAGCAAACCTGGAAATGAGGTGATCCTGGAAAAGAGGACGAAGAACGGCCATGGATGCTCTGGCTGTGTGAGCCGTCGCCCCATCCTGCTGAAACCACACATGTTGGATGTTCATGTGTCTTCGTCGCAATGCAGGCACAAAGAAGCTATTTATCATCTCAATATAGCGCTTGGAGTTAACAGTAACAGCATTTCCATGTTCGTCTTCGAAAAAGTATGGACCGATAATGGCCGTTTTTCCCATAGCACACCAGACAGTCACTTTTGGACTGTGTAGTGGTCTTTCGTGAATTTCTCTTGGGTTTTCAGTAGCCCAATAACGAAAATTTTGCTTATTGACCGTGCCATTTAGATGAAAATGAGCTTCATCACTCATTAACAAAGTAAGATTGTCATTTGCCTCAAAAATTGTTTTCATCTGTCGTGCGAAGTTAAGCCGCTTTTGATGGTCTATTGGTTTTAACTGCTGTGTAATGACCACTTTGTATGGGTGGAAATGCAGGTCTTCATGCAAAATACGCCTTACTGACCGAGCACTGATCCCAAGTTCAGTAGAATGCCTTCTAGCCGAGCGTCTTGGACTCCGAAGCAAAGCTTGCCTGACGCGTTCCACATTTTCCCGGCTTCTTGCAGTTCGTGGGGCCCCAACCGGTCTTGCATTCTGTAGCGTACCTCGAGTACGAAGTGATTTTACCCAACGTAAGATTGTGTTACGGGCTGGAACAGAATCATTTCGGTGAATCTTGAAATGACGCCGGAACTCATGCTGAACAGCTGTGACAGACTCGTTATTTTTTACGAAACTGTCGTAGGCAAACACGCGATGTTCTATCGTCCACACAGTCATCATTAATCCTGAAAATTTAATTTAGGCCTACACATCTAAAAAGAAAAAACAATTGGTAATGCGCAACAGATCGATGGGTGGGTAACTAAAAGAAAAATGCTAAGCTGTAACGGATTACATGGTACCGGTCTGATGTATGTAACTACTACTTTTGCTGAGTTATAACCATTTCTAAAACGTCCGTCCTTTCTGCCCCACCCTGTACAACCAATGGTTTGTTATTCCATATCTTCGATTTGGCTGATATTGACATATGTTAAAAGAAATTTCATTCCGAGTTAAAAAAAAAAAAAGAAAAATTGGCGAAATCCGACCTCAATTATAGAAGATATTATAATCGTTTGAAAAGTAAATGTTTTATGCGGTCGTGCATGAGTGATTTTTGTATATTTTGCTATTTCTCATTTTTGTTGATACAAACCAAGTGAAAATTGATCTTCCACCATTTTTGGGGGCAAGGAATTCAAGAAGTAACTTTTGAAATGATAAAAATTTAAGAAACCTGTCTAAATTTGAATTTAAATTTTTTAGGTCACTGGCCACTGGGTGTTGCCCCATGAAAGGTGTTTAGTGAAACTCAATTTTTTTTAAAGTATAATCTACACTGAAGCTGTGTTTCAGTAAGCATAGGCCCCGGTTTGTTATTAGGTTGCTCCTTGCCTCTTAAGACTGCTTACAAATATTTAATCGCTGTTTGGCGTGACATTTATACAAATCTGTAGCACCCCCCCAAAAAAAAAAAAAAAATGTTCTAAACAATATTCCACTCGTAGCTATCACAAAATTTCCAAAAACAGCGATCTATGATATACGTTCTTCTGCAATTATTTTGTTAATGGATTTGGAAGTACCTATTGATTTGTGTTACATCTCATTTAGAACAGAATTTCATTACGCTGAAAAACGATCTTGGGTGTAATAAACGATTAGGAGCCTACAAACTCTCCATCAGCGGAAATTCTCTTAAATTATACTCTACCAACATTTAGAGAAGAAAAGAAATGAAAGCTTTTTGTTCCAGTAACTGTTTGTCCCAGGTTATACCGATCCTGAAGCAGAATGCGTATTTTATGAACATCTGGTTTTTCAGGGTGGAAAAAAGTTGTTCTTGGCATGATTTTTGAGCAGAATTTGTGTGCAGCTTTTGTTAATTTTTTTTTTGAATGCTGATGCACCAAGACTAGCATTGGCCAGTTTGCGCTTAAGATTGCCACCAATTCCATCACAAGGTGATCTTCCATGAGTTGTAGCGAAGAAATACGAACAACCTTTCATGCCAAAATGTGAGAGGTGATAAGTTAAGTCCAGAAAATTTTTTAAATTGGCCACCACACCCGTCAGAATAGCACACAACTTCAGTAAGTTAAAAATAACGAATTTTCAAATAAGCAATGAGTTGCTTTTGCATGAGCTGTACAAAAGATGTGTCATGCATTGAATCTTCGAGGAAAAAGCAAAATGACAACTTACTGGAAGTGCTGAATTAGGATCATGAATGTAGACTGCAAGGGGATGGACAGTACATTGTTCTTTGTGCTAATGATAGCTTGGAATTTTATTTTGGATTACAAACTCATAATTTTCTGCGAAATCGGCCGAAATAATTGCTTCATGATGGGCTATGGTTGACTTGCGTAATTTCAAGTTACTTTGAGACTTCGAAATGTAAGAATGTGCTGTAAGTTTCCATTGCAATTGCTGTGTCTTCCACCAATTCTTTTGTATAAAGCGTAGTTTTCACCTCTGCTATATCTGTGGATTTTACTGCTCTACCAGAAGTGTTTCATCATCATTAAATTCACTCAACTTTTGACGTAACAACCTTTTTAAAGAAGCTGAGCAAGGACAAGATTCACCGCGGTGAATCATGCAATTTATGTTATTTACGTCACAAACCAATGCATTCATCATATTTTTGTAACGTAATTATGTCAAATGCAGTAGCCAACAACTCGACGTTTTGATGTACGTAACAAACACATACTCTTAAGAGTTCCCGAGGATTCTGGAGAAACACACCATTTAGGTTTCAACGACCAAAATTTGAAATAACTAATCCCAAATGTTGGGTTTCGGCATTGAAAAATATTATGCAGTTCCCAAACTGAGCCTAACAATGGTTGTTTTTGATAATGTAAGTTTTTTTCTAAGCTGTCATTGTCTTTTATCCCAGGCAACATTCTGGATGTTTGGTCATTTTCACAGCAGTTCGGTACTTTTTTTGCGGTCTCATCTGGAATTCCTTTTCTTATTTTTCTTTCATATTGATCTTTCTCCTTTTCAACTCTTCTTTCTAGCCTTGTAAATCGCATACACAGAGCTTCCAACATACGCTGATGCTTTCTCAGCAGACCATGACAGAAGAAACAAGGGTCAGAAATAGCAACTTGTCAAAAAAACTTTTTGTAATTTTAAATTTAGCTTTTGGTTTTACCATAATACAATTTAAATCCGAGCTGTCATTTTATAATTCATCAACTGTTTTTCTTAACTCACGGCTTTTGTTACATCCAGTTCACTTATGACTAAACCAGAAGCTACAGCATGGCTAGTTTTTGTTGTTTTTGATATTTACGGCAGTATTGTCGGAAGAGCAGAGAGCTTGATGGCTTAAGCAGAGCCAATAATCGAATGCTCAGATCAACTTTTTTTATTTGAAATTTTAAAACCTCAACAGCCTGTTCTCACTATGTGCGATCTTCGAGAGGTGTCTAAAACACAATACAGTCCCCCAAAAAACCTATCGAATCAAAAACTAAAAACTGCAAGTTAGCACTAAACGGCTGTAGTCCTCAACCATTCATTAGGCTGTAGCACTCACTGCAGTGCTGTGTGAGCTTCGCAAGGCAGCGCCAAGGAAAGCACAGCGTGATTAAAAACTAAAAACATTACGTCACGCGGATAAAAAACATTACGTCACACGGATAAAAACAGCCTTATAAGTGATCAAGGGCGACATGCTATGATCTTCGCACGAACAAAAATCTTCGTCTAAAATTTGAAAAAAAATCTTCGCGGCATTTGGTATGCTACGCTTTCTTTGCACGAGCGAAGTTGGATAATGTTTGATCGAACGTTCGTGTTCGTCAAAAATTTTCGTCAGTTTTGCTAAAATTTTCGAGAAAATCCACGAGTGCTTTAAGCCACTCATAGCTTTTGCCGAAGATTTTTAATATGTTAAAGGTTTCATGTAAGCAGCCTGCGTTGTACCAAAATCGCTTTCGGCAGATAAACCGTCAGCATGGCTGCAAGACTATTGCTTTTGAAAAATTACCGTCAAACGGGATAACTTTAATCAATTTCTGAAGTTTTTAATGTAAACAACTCGATTGTTCATCTCAGCAACTCTCCTACTAATCAGAGCATTCTGGATCTTATCTGTCTTATAAAACATTTGGATGACGTCAGACTACTATCGTGACTCAGCACTTCCGAGCTTTTTGTTAATGAAAGTTACCCCATGTTTTAGGGTAAGTTTGATCATTCGTTCAAATCCTATGCTACAACATAAGCTCACTTCGCAGTCTCCCTCAATTGCTGTTGAATTTTCCATTCAATATAATTTGAAAATAACCTCAATTAATTAAAACATGTATGATCAACTGATGAACAAAGTTAGCTTCCCTATTGCCTAACTTTGATCAGTATTTTTTTTTTACTGTGCGAAAAATAAAACGCTTGATGATTACCGGTATTTTTTGAATATTTTAATGGAGACAACGCAAATTTCTTCGGAATGAAACTGTTCATGTGATTTAACAAACTTAGAAGTTAGTTTGCACAGTCTTTGGTTTGGTCTAGAGGAGTATGAAGCTTGCGTTTGCCCCTGGAGCGGTAGGCTGGGAGTTCAATTCCAAGTCGAGGCAAATCAGTAGCTCAAAAACTAGTATTTTATTAAAAAGTTTTTCGCGCTCAAGCAACTATTACCTGGACAGGCCGCCCTTCCTGACTAAATTATGATAATCACTCCCGACAAACAATTTTATACACACAAATAGCTGATAGAGCAAAACATACGCAAAAACATACGCACAACAGTAAAAGAACGAATAACATTAAAAGCAAAACAACAACAATGAGTTTTACACAAACGAAGCAGTAATACTACCAGTACCGACTAGTAGCCTTTTTAAAGATGAAAATACAGAGGTCATGTAGCTGCAATAAAAAAGTGAAATGTGGAATAAGAAATACTGCAGCACTACGCCGGTCAACAGATAAAGAAAACAGCACAAATAACAACACAAATAAAATAAACAAATGTGTTTTTCAGGCTCAAGAATTTTTGCTCCAGGAGATATTTTAAGAACAATTGCGACATTTGAATGACATCCCCTCAATGTCAAGGGAGTAGTATTTTTGAATGGGATAATCAATCCTGGAGCACTGAAGGTGGTACTGGCTGGTAATGGCAGTTATAGCATAGAATCCATGGGTTGTCGCCTCTGGCTCCCAGGTTTCATTGCACAGGCTGCAGTTCCATATTTCATGCAAAACTGATGCGGAAGTACCAGGATTTTGGGTATTCCCGGAGGATGATGCTGGTACAATTCTGGCTCCAGGCTCTGCCAGAATTTTTTCCCCCTTTTTCGGCCTGTGCTGTTGGCACCTAGTTCGTTTCTGCTCTGCCCTAAACCGCAATGAGTCTCATTACATAGGAGTTCAGAGTAGACGACGTGCCGTCTCCACCTGGATTTCTGGAGTTTGATGACAGCCTTTTCAATACTTGACTTCGATCCAACGATACTATATCACTAGCTCGAAATCCAGAAACCAAATTGTTTGCTTCCAATGAATCATATAGACGCTTGAGTAAGCTGGGAAATATTGACTTGAGTATAGTTCCCTTCAGACGAGATTCTTTCCTCCAAGAGTCCTGGATTTTTCGCCGCGATCGTTTTACAGGCCCAAATACGGCAACGTCGAGGGGCTGGTACAAATGTGTGGGATTGGCGGCATGGTTACAAATGCTATGTCATTTTTATGACTTTTCTATAACCAAGGTTGAAAAATGTGAAGGTAAATTGTCACCGATTAAGAGTTTTCTACCCAATAAATGTGAAACAGAGGGCAAGAACAATTGCTTGAACCACGTTTCAAAAGTGCGGGAATCGAACCAGCCGCTTTTGGTTACGTCATAAACAGCTCCCGCTGGACCGTCCAGTTGGTGTACAAGTTTTTTGCCCGGTACACAACCATAGGTAGAAGATGAACACCTGGCACTATCGCAAAACATGATGGAGATACTTTTCTTTGAGTGTTCAGCTTTGCGCTCAATAATTTTTTTCGCGCCAGGACCGTCACTAATATTTGTCTCATCATAGTTGAAACAATTTTAGGCTGGAATAGATCAAAATAATTGCTGATTGTACTCGTGGTTATTTCGGCTCGGCTGATCTTGACATTGTCCGCAAGGCGCTTCGTTAAACCATGCCTGCAAACAAATTGGTCCAGCCAATTTGGTCCCGGGAGGTTGTTCTTGAACGCGGAGTCAACAACACCCCGAGAGTCTAGGTATCCTTGCACTAGGTGGCAAAGATCTTGCCCCGTGAGAGGCACTTTCCAGGTCGCTAAACAGTCAGTTGCTTCCAAAACTTGATCTTCGCATTCTGTTGACAGACGAAATGGTCTGCCAACTTTTCCTGAAGGTAATCCTTTGATATTATTGCGCAGAGTTCCGAATGGTATTTTAAATTCTTTCGCTGCTTTTCGTATGGACATGGAATTTGAATTGACAGCATGTACTGCGAATGTTGACGAACTCTCAGAGTAGGCAGTTTTTTGATTTTGCCTGCCAACTTTTCTTTTTTGCGTTCTAGCCATTGCCAATATTTTCTTTATTTACCAATGTTAAACAAATCTCTAATATAAAGAGAAAATCAAATACTGGTACCGCCCACGGTATTTTGTAACTATCTTAATCAGTACCAACATATATCTTTTCAATATTTTCGCGGAAGCTAAGTACATAGGTTTGCCATTTAAACTCTCCTTGCTCTGTCTGTTTTTGCTTTTTTAATGCTTAAAATTTCCATTTATACTATCTATTTTTATTTTTCTTATATTCCCTTTATTAAACCCACATGTAACAATATAAAAAGTCGGTTTTCCGGTTCTTTAAGACAACCTATCTTTACCGTCAAAACATGACGGTATTTTTACGCAAATCTCTTTTATGGGCAAATTTTGTCATGAGCATTGTTGCTAATTTACAATACCTTTTGGAAAACTGAACAATGTTACCCCAGTAGATCAAAGTTACCTCGTTGAACAAACTTATTACCCTGATCGACGCAGCATAGTAAGCTGAAATTTACGGGATATGACAAACAATGAACTAATACAAGAGTTTAGGATAACAAAGAGATTGAAAAAGTATGCAGATTAGTTCAAGGTGAAATGCTGCCAGTTGGACGCGGAGCAACCGATTTGAGCCGGTAAGATAAAGCACTTTTATGTTCAAAAACTCTTGGCAGTTTCAGTTTTCAGAGCTACAGCAAAATTCTGTGAGTTGAATCCATTGTTTTTGCCCTCCTCCGGTGCGACTTCCTGTAATCCTTTTTTATATGCAGCTACATCACGTTTTGATTTACTTTTCATATCGAACACAGGGAACTGTGCTCAGTGCCATATTAAGAGTTAATGCGATTGGTTTTAATTTGGCATCAGCCATTTGCTTCATTTTGACATTTGATAAAGCTTCAGTTAAAAAGTTGTACCTTTCCCCCACTAGCTCTACTTACATTCTTCTTTTGGCGTTGTTCAAAAGTAGGCGATTGACGAACACGAACAAACCATGGCATACCAATTACTAACGTTTCTTTCGCATTGGTCTTCGTGTTTGTTCGAACATTTCTGAGATTTTCACGAAAGAAAATGACAAATACGAACGGAGAAAAATGTGAAAATTTTTGTTCGTGCAAAGAGCATAGTATGCTGCCCCAAAAGTGGTGGAAGAGGCAGCAAATACAATGCGATCTTTTCAGTAGCATTTGAAAGGTTGATTAGCATGCCCAAAAAATGAACGCAAATTGGTTACACTTGTAGGTGTGGGAAATTTGCTGATTGCTTTCGTCAATGAGCTGTCAAGCTTATAGCCTTCAGAGCTCAATTCATAACCAACAAATTTAACCTATTTTTGCAAAAATGGAATTTTCTCGTTTCCGGGAAATACCCTTGTATGAACATCGTTGCAAAAATTGCTTAGCACGTTGTGTGTGCAATTTGAGCATTGACTTATCTGCATCAGAAATAACCACCTCATCCACAACTTTGCGGTAATTGAGCAAACGTAAAAATGCTTCATTCATGCCCTTGTTGAATTGTTCAGAAATGGAACTTAAGCGGCAAGACACACGCAAACATTTGTACTTTTCAAAAGGTGTTGTAAATGTTGTCAAAATCTGGCTTTTGTGATCAAGGGGGCACTTGTGCATTCACATTACTAATATCGGCAACAGCATTATACGGTGTCCACGACGAATAATATGTAAGTTTTGTAATATTGCACTGCATACTGTGGCAGAAACTGTCCAAACTTTTTCTTTCAGCAGAGGAAACAACCGGATATTCAAATAACCTCCGAAGCTGGAAAATTTTGAGTCACTCTTCTTCACAGTTTTTTGACACAATATATCAAACAAAACCTCATCTTTGACGTTCAGAACGGAAAAAGATTGTTTCAATCAATTGCTTCCTAACAATTTTTCCTAGGCCAACTTTGTTCATCAGATACTGCTTCAAGTTTTTCCTCAACTGAGATATGCACAGTGAGTGTTTGCAGGAGGAAAATGCTGGTAAAGCTGCTTTGTGAAGAGCTTGCTCATCCTCAGTACCAACAACCAGAGTTTTGTGATCACCCAGCTCTTTACGCAAATGAATGAAAAAAAGGAAAAAGTTTCATAATCGGATTTACAGTGTTGTAAACTTGGGCCAATAAAAAAAGGATGTTCAAGAGTACCGCGTTTGTTGACTCTGAGATCTTTAAACGCAGTAACAGTGGCGTATACTTTTCCCAAGTTGAAAGTCTTATCAATTCCCAAAACTGTAGAACCTGAGCAACAAAACCTTTTAATATCCAATATCTGTTGCGGTAGATGCAAAAGTATAGAAGTAGGGCAATCTTTACCAGGGTTCACTCTCTGAACGAAGTCATGAGTTTGCGCCATATTAATCATCGTCAATATTTCATCTGCAAAAGTTTTACCTTATGAAATTCCCTATTTCGCGTGTAAGTAAGTCATCCAGTTTTTTTTTGATTTGTTGTATTTGGCATTGTACACAACCTTAAGATTACGTGGAGTGTCAAGATTATCACTAATTTGAATTGCATCACACAACTTTCTGCCAGTAGCAAAAAAATACTTGTCTTTTATCGAATACTTCATGCGAATTTCTCTTGCAATACAAACCGTCAATAAAACGATTACTCCAAAAACTTGTGAGGCTATTTCAAGGCATGTGTTTGATGTTGTATTGCCTGTCCTGGATCCGCAATCATTGTAAAATCGTTTGAACCTTTTCAGTTTAACTCCTTCGTCATTGTCGCTGTTATCAATTACATGATACACATTTTCCTTTGGTTATTTCATCCAGAATGATGTTGTCTCTTTTAAGCAAACGAGAAATAACCTGATGGGCTGAAAGAAATTTACCGAATGGGAGGGAGTTATGTTTTGAATCACCTTTTATATGAGACTCATCATCAGAACTTTTTGCGGTATCTGAAGTCAGAGTGTTGTTTAACCTGTCTTTTTTTGCATCGTTTTTCGCGTCACATAATTCCTTGGGCTTATCTAACATATTTTTTTGCTGCTTTTTTTTATTATCTTTTGCTACATCGTCTTCACTCGTGCTTGAGCATTTAAGCTTCTTGTTCTGGTTTGCGAAAGCATAGTTATGTTTATCAGTATTATAACTAAATTCACTGCTACTTGAAAACGATTTCGAGTTGCGTTTCTTTTCTAGTGATTTCAAACCAACCGTTGAACACTTTGCATTCCGGTTTAATAGAGAAGGTTTATCTTGAGATTAGAAAAAATTTTCAACTCTGTTAATTTGTTTGACATAGAAAGTTTGGATTTACGGTGAGAAAGAACTGATGGAACCTTTGCTATCTTTTTTTAGGTGGGAAGTTCATCAGTAAAATCAAAATTGTTAATTGCATGCTCATTTGTTAACTCGGAAGGCTTAATATCCTCTTCAGAAAAATCATGAGACACTTCTATTTCCGAAAAACTTGACAGTGCATCACTAAAACTGGAGCTGTGAGAATCAATGAAAGACAAAATATCATTTTCGACAGTCATGGGTACATCACTGCCTTTGGCATTCATCATTGCATTTTAGAGATTATATGCCTTCATATTCAATATCGTTATCCTGCAACATGAGTCAGCTTTCCCCTATAATGTGTTCTTTATCTTCAAAGTCAAATTGGTCAGTATTAGTATCCACTGTTCTGAAATGTCTTTCCAGCAGTTGCGTTTTGTGACCTGCCCTTAATTGACGAAGCCACAGGTACATTGCCACTAGCGGCAATTTTAATTTGCCAATCCTTAGAGCAGTGGTTCTCAAACTGTGCGTCGCCACGCCCTGGTGCATTTAAATTATTAAGGGGCGTCGCAAAATCATAAAAAGTTCGCCAAGCATGATGACTTTTGCGAATATCAAACAGTACTATCAGATTATGTTAACATAAGGAAAAGGAAGTCAACCCTGACAATTCAACATTCATCACACGCATACTCAGCATGTAATTCACATAAAAATAAAAAATAAAATAAAAATAACACAATTCTCATCGAGACCTCTCCTCGTGACAGCTGTTTCGCTCAATGAAGCTCATCAGACGAGTCACGAGGCCGCGGTGAGGGAAACAAAACCAACGAGCGCCACGTACAGTAAATTCAATTTCAAACTCAATTTTAGAATATGCGACAACAAAATATTAAAAGTTCTGTCCGAAGAGATGTTACCATCAGGATCACAAGCCAAATAAACCTGGACAAAGGGGAGCGTTAGACTAAACCAGAGAGGAAACACTCAAACCCTCGTTTGTTCAATTTTAATTTGGTCCCAAAACTGAGAAATTTCACTCCATTATGGAAACTCACTTGCAAGAAAATCAATCGAAGGTGCCGCAGCATGACGAGTGGCTGCACTACCAGCTTGCCAGTTGCTTATAGAGACGAACTTTGGTGGTGAACCGCTGGGTCCTTGTGAGCATCCGAGGGGCGACAATTCGAAGGTTCCGTGATTTGGGATCAACCTTTAGTACTTTCTTTCTGGTCCTCTTGCGTTGAGACGACATGGGGATTCGACTACCCGGCATAGATGGATGAAATTTAGAAACAGAATCAACGATAACAAAATCATTCATCTAGTTGAGTTCCTTTTCCTTATTGGTCAGGGTTGACTTCCTTTTCCTTATGATTTCATAATCTAGCTCGCCCCTGGGACAGACGGATGAGCTGTCTCGCGCCTCACAGCGCTTTCTTTGAATTTAGATTATGTTAAGTTTCACGCAGTTCTCGTTTTCCTGCCACACTTAGTACTAGCACTTTGAATGTGCCTGTAACATCAGTTACCGGTAATAAATTGATAGAGTAAAAGCTGTAAAATGGGGTGAATAGGAACAGTGTTAAATGTATTTTTAAATTTGTGACTTTTGTTTTTGAGAAAAGTATTTTGTTGCTGAGTGGTAGGATGACCATTAGGTTGGATTTCGTGAAAAACTGCTTTGTTTGCATCTCTTTGCTTGTTTGCATCTCTTGCATTTCTTTGCACAAATGTCATGTCCCTATTCACCCCTGTCAATGGGGTGAATAGAGGGACAGGGCTTGAACTTTCGTAAAGAGCCAAATAAACATTTTTATGAAGTGAATAGAGACACTGGTAAGTTGTGATATAAGCTTCCTCTAGTTAGTAAAGTTACTAAAAGTTAAAAAATGTGCTGAGTAGATGCTGAAAGAGGTGTGTTTAAAACCTTTTATCAACACCCTTGCTCTATCTCTCATTTTCAAGCTCAGGTAGAACGTATTTCAATTCTTGCTTGATTAAGCCAAAATCACAATGTTTACATCCTGTACCGTCTGTAAAAACTCCACATTTGCATTAGCGAAGGAAAAAAAAGCCCAATACTTAATCTATTTGGCATAATAATTTTTGAACTTCGCATGCTCCACGTCCTTTCTGTCCAAATATACTTTAACTACACTGCACAGCAGAGGTGGCCGGATCCACATATTTAAAGATCCGGAATCGATCCGGATCCAAGAAGAAAGGATCCGGATCCTAAACTCTTGCAATTTTGAGATCCAGATCCGATCCGGATCCACCAGTTCACACCTACAATGTAGTAGCAGAAATCCAGTACTAAAGCTGTGAAATGTCACTGCAAAGTTGACATGTTATTTGTTGATCATACCAGTGCCCAGTTCTAAACGGTCGCAAAGTGTGATACCTGAATGTAATGATAAACAAACATTTCGACAAACATCAACAAGTTGTTAAACAAGCAAGGAATGGAACCAATAGTATCTAATACGAAACAAATTACATTTTTACACAAGCAAGACCATTTCACATACACCATTTTTCTTACTCGTCCAAGTAGGCTACTGAAACCGATGCATGGTTACTCATATGCTAAACAAGGTGTTCATAAATTATCGTACCACTTGCAGCGATACATTACAGCTAAACTGCACAATTTTATTATCTGTACCATACACATATTGTGATTTCCAAGATGAGTTTAATACTATAATCGAATCAACAGTAGAACCTGAGAGCTGAGCTCTTTTTGTTGATACTGTATTTCCACACGAGCTAAATGTTCGCTCACTTGCACAGCTGGATGCTGGTACTGACAGTACTCCACAAGCAAGCTTGCTTAGTTTCGGAAATTTTTCTGTTACAAACGAAGAATACCAAAACTTTATAATTTGGAACACCCCATTGATCGAAAAAAAATCATTAGTAAAACTGTCCTCAAAGCAAAATTCTTGATACAGTTCAACTTCATCCTTGTCCGATTCAGCAGTGTCATCCCTACTTTGCCATTCTTCAAACTCATCATCCAGCGAAACCCTTACTGGCAGGCGATTATAGGAACCATTTGTTGAAGCTGCTTGATAGGTGTGATCACTCATACTGTTACCTGGGCCAGATGCATTGTTTAAACAAATTAATTGAAGCAGTTGCTTCGCCGGGTTCAAAACTTCATTTTTTTCTTCAGCACTAAAAGCACGCAAGCTTTTAAACCTAGGGTTAAAAAACAAACCAAGCTTGTGGATGGGTGCAATTGAAAATTTTTCATCCAAACACAGCAAGCAGCGCTTCTTCAAAAATCAAATCAATGGAGGGTCTAAGTAATCTTCTGCTACACTTCGCTTTAGTTTTGTGAACCATTGGCACACTTGATGAATAGTTGGCTGATTTTCAGATTCCAATGCCTTTGTGGCAGATTCAAACGGTTCAAGAAACATAACTAGATTTTCTATCATAGCCAAATCAATTTCTTCAAGTCGTTTTATTTGATTATTCAATTGCAAAATGCTCTTAATTTCTTGATAACCATCCATCACAGACTTCAGCATTATCAACGTGGAATTCCACCGCGTTTCTTGGGATTGCTTGGCAGATTTGGATAACTTGTTGTTTAATCCACTACGCTTTAAGTAGGCAACCAAGGTTTTAACTGCATTTTTGTAATTCTGACACAAGTTGAAGGGAGTTCTTGTCCGTGGCATCTATCGGATTTACTGTTTTGCTCAGCTGCTCCAACTGCAAAGTGTGCCTTAAAACAGTTGCAATTGTATGACACGCACAAGAAACTCTGTGATAACTGCCTAGAGCTGCCTTTACGTTGCTACCATTGTCGGTAGTGAAGTAGATATGTTTAAACATATCTTGACGGGTAATTTCTAATTCAGCTAGGGCATCAGCGATGGCGTTCAGCAAATTGAGTCCACTTTTGGTTTCTTCTAAAAATTCGAATACAGTTAAAGTGCCACTTTCGAGTTTACTGTTCTCAAAAAAATGTGCTGTTATGCAAAGAAGATGCCTCAATTTTATATCTGTCCAAAGGTCTAGGGTCATTCCAACAATTCCATTGCTCTTTATGGCAGCTTTTATTGAATCACTCAATGAAATTTTACACTCAGGAGCTGTTTCCACCAATTTTCGTTTTAATGTATTCCTGCTAGGCAATACGCATTTAGCATCCAATTTGCCATGTTGAGCGCCCACATCAATAGCTGCTTGAACCAAATTAACCATACCAGCACCTTCTACTGACTTTAGTGGTCGCAAGTCTCTGCATACAAACTCAACACTAGCCAGATGAAGTTTTTCTTTGCCGTTCTTGGAGCAGGTGTTTTCTTTTTATAAAATGCTGTTATTGATGATTGCCTAGTGGAGGAAGCACCACCTGCATCTTTGTGGCAACTATTTGCATGCTTAAGTAGATGGCTTGTACCACTGTTAGACATGTGATGCTTGAAAATTTTTTCACATTTTTTGCACTTTACATAATTAACATAATCATTACTTTCTGCGTAGTAAAGAGCTGAAAAGGCAGACCACACTTCACTTTTCTTTTTAGGTTCATCTTTTACCACAATTTTTCCAGAAACGATAAGATGTTCCAGCTGTTTGATCGAATTCATTCTTAATCTACGTAAAATTTTTGTTACCTGTAAGTTAGATACAACCAGTAGTATATGCTGCAAAAACAGAAATAAGCAATACCGGTAATAGAAATAAGCAAGAAATTATAGAAATTTCTGCTCAGTAGGCTAATGAATCTCAAAATACTTTCTCCACTGTATTCAGTGTATTGGGCCCCCCCCTAACATTTTCCATAAATCGACGCGCCCGTTGACCACACCACAACTTGACGGCGATGAATGAACGGTCAGTTGATCACCGAAGCACGTTGATCGGAAAAATCGGTTACAACACCGAAATTTTCGGAGAAATAGACACTTCGAGTTTGGAAAATTGGAATCGCAAGGATATTTTTGAAAATTCAAATCCGAATAATCAGATCCGGATCTGGTTTTATTGTAACATGTGGATCCGGATCCGATCCGGATCCGAGAAAAAACAGTGATATCCGGATCCGTTGCCACCTCTGCTGCACAGTTCGAATTTATCCATAAGATATATCCACATAATAACAGTCTCTGAGCAAGGCGTTTTTCCATGTCTTCTCCCAATGCCAATTGCGCGAGTTGTCGTGTCATGCCTACACCACTCTTTTTTCGGTTGTAAGGCCTGTCACACGTCTTGACATCTTAAACTTTTTTCAGGGTTTCTGTAAGGCACACTCTTTTCAATTGCTTGTAGCGCTTTTTCTAGTTTTGCTTCGCTTTATTTCTTGTATTTTCTTACACCTGGTTTTGGTTTATATTCTCTGGGCATAGCACACTGATGTCCCTATTCACCCCATATTTCTAATGAATATGCCCCTTCTTGAAATAAATAAAAATTAAGATGTAAAGAGGATTACTTCACTTGTTTACTCATTGGGGGAGGTCGTATCCTGCTTAACATAAAATCTTGGCAGACTCAGCATCGCTCAAAAGTGCTGAGGTAGTTTATCGGAACAAAGTTTTTAACAATTTGAAAAAAGGAATGGAAACACTCGCCTTGGAATTGGATAAATTTGATGAGATCCATTGACAATTTCAAAAATTAATATTAAGCATGCTAAATAGCTCTATCATGCAGAGCTGAAAACGAAACAACTTTATCCTACGAAGTTAAGTGATACTTCTTAAATGCGAAAAATTTTTTTGTTGATTTGTTCCTATTCACCCCGCAGTCCCTATTACGAAAATATACTTAAAATATGTTTAAACACAAAGTTTACCGTTTACTATCTACTGACTAGATTCACCAAGAATTTTGTTTGTAAATGTCTTCCATTCTATTTTGGGTGATATCTGTTCTTTGTCCATCCTTTCCACCTCATCGCTTTTGACTGTACGAGGCCAATAAAAAAATTTTTGCCAATCATCCAAGATCGACAAACAATATCAGTACTAAATTAGCAAGGGACAAATTAATGTTTTGACTATAACAAAAAGTCTCCTCAGCCTTGCTACGCACAGCCAATCCAGGCTCAACTCATTCCAGACTGTAAAGACTCTTTTTTGCATTGCTTTATCTAGACATCTCGACTTCATCTCTTTTCTAGGTTGTTCCCTCTTTTTAGGCGGCGACTGGCCCCAAACAACGATACCCAGTGCAACTAGCCCACATCACCAGAAGCCCCCCATGTCAACCCACTCATTTGCAGCTGCAAATGAGTGGGTTACCATGGGGGGCATTGGCAAACTAAAAAGAGTAGTTCACTTGAACTTACCACTAAATTGCAAAAATTTTGACTCCGTTTTCGACCAATTTGTGGAGATCATCGCAGAAATGACTAAAAAACATGCACCACAGTTAAACGAATGAGCCGAAAGCTGGCCAAACTAGCTTTGGAGCCTTGGATAACTAAACGCATTCTGACACCAATTGGAAAAAAAACTACATTTTTAAAACGCATTTCATCAACGGAAGCGCTACACAAAAACTGTTTTTTTCCCAAATATAGTAATAAACATACCAAAATCAAAGCTCCGTTGAAGCCAATACATTTTCACACTGAATCCGTATTGCCTAGCAAGTCCAGTCGCAAAGCACCTTTAACTGTAAAAATTGACAAAATGACATCAAAAGACCCATCCGTTGTAGCCAACGAATTTATAACTTCTGTGCTATTGGCTCAAACCTAGCTGAAAAAATTGAACATGGTATCGAATAAAAGACCTGAGGATTTTTTCGACAAAAAAGTAGTTCCCTCTATTTATCTCGAACCCCAGCTCTTACAGAAGTGTTTGATCAAATTATGTTGCTCAAAGACAAATCAGTAGGATACGATAACATACCTTCTTTCTCAAAGCAGTAGAAAGGCCCACTTCCGGAATGGTCCTACCTTCGTTATAATAACTGAAGCAGTAATTAGAGCAAAGGTCGCTTTCACCATCGACAACATGAGAAGCATAAGATTCGAGTCCAGATTTTACATGCCTTTCAGGTGTTGAGTCAGTTAAGGTATCGGTATAACAGGTTTTAGTAGTAGGTTTACATATCTCGTAATTACATGCAACAAATGGTTTCATATCAACAGTGCTGTCCTCACGTTGCAAACCAAAACCAGATGGAACGATAGGGACAGCCTTAAAAGCACAAGAAGGGTCTATTTTCTCAGCGCGCGTCAAACCTACCTGGTTTAACATTCTTCGCTGAGCAGTTCTATCTCACTTCTCTGGCTCGACCGCTTAACCTTAAGGCATCAGAGCCCAATAATTATAACAAACAAGAGGTCGTAATCCTGAGAGCTCAAAAACTGAGAAGCCCTACCTTGAACAAGCAAGTTCTTCTGTGCTGTTCTTCGGCATCAAATTGCCTCCATATGCAGTTTAGCTAAAGCTTGTATTTTTTGTGCTTCGACTTCGACTGCAGCTTGTAAAGCTTTTACTCGAGCACGAGCCCTAGTCAGTTCCTTCGTATTCTGTAGCTCAGCCTTGTTCGATACATCGCAACTAGGAGGATTTACCCGAACTAATGCTTGTTCCTTTAGTAACTCAACTTGCGCGAGCTGACAATTGAGACACGCAGTCGGAGGGTTTAACATCAGTGTCAAAGTCAATTTCAGCAGTACCGGTAAGTCCACTATCATGAGGTTTATAAAGACGCGACCTGCAAGCTTCATAAGACCTTAAAGAGTAATTTATTTGTCAGGCACATAAAAAAATAACACAAGATGTGTGAATGGAAAGAACACAGTTTAACTTCAAATTTACATAAATCAACAATCAGTTTATACAATTGCCGAGACGGGAGACTGCAAAGTGACCATTTGTGAGCGACATGGCCTAGCGGTACTGCATGCTGGTGACAGATCCTACGTGACGGGTTTGATTCGCGACTGGAGCCGATCGCATTTGACATGTATTCTAGGTGGCTGCTGACTCGAAGAGCGCAAGCTCACTTTGCAGTCTCCTTAATTACTGTTGAATTTTCGTTCAATTTAATTTGAGAATAACCATGAAAGGTTTTTAACATTAAGTGATTTTAAACATTGCTAAAGCTGCTCAGCCATATTTTCCGAAAGCTGACCCAAGTCGCGCTATCCTTGACGTCATTTAAACCTTTGACTAATTTATCATACACACAAGTAACCTACGCGAAGCGTGATCAAATTTGTCTGCCAACCTACACAAAGTTAACTCATGGCGCAATCGTTTCATATCAATGACATTACATTTACAGCGTCGGCACCTAAAATGTTACTTCATGAAACATGTTAGTGCTCTAGTGACAATATAGTTACTGGTGGTTAATGAGTTTTATCATCATCCTGAGTTGATTTTACCACAATTTTTGTGGTCAATAAATTGACAAAATATACCGTTAGCCTACTCAATTTTATGGGATGTTAACAGTTGCAATATCGGAGAAATTCTCTTAGGTCATAATGAGTTCACTAATGATAGATAAATGACAAAAAAAAAACAGTCATTATCTCTAAGCCTGCTTAAAAGATGACGATATTAATTTCATGGACTACCGCTACTAGTAATGGTTAACAAAGTTGACTTGCCTGCATACCTGCACCAGCTCATCTACTGAGTACAGAAATGGTATGCACCAAAACAAAATGGGATGAGACCTAGAAAAATTTAAAAAAGCTGCACCATTACAGGGTAGGCTTTTGTGTTCAAAAGCAGTTGCGGCATAGTTACCGTATATACTCGCCTATAGGTCGCACTATTAGTTTTGTATTAAAAAAGTTTAATTTAGAGTTGACTTGCACATA
Organism: Trididemnum miniatum; assembly: GCA_964006365.1. Taxonomy (NCBI): domain Eukaryota; kingdom Metazoa; phylum Chordata; class Ascidiacea; order Aplousobranchia; family Didemnidae; genus Trididemnum; species Trididemnum miniatum. The sequence goes on along the minus strand of OZ023235.1, from coordinate 12,165,157 downwards.
GGTCTTACTGAAAATCTAGGGATTTAAAATGCTCTTTCCCTAACCCTGTTTGAGAAATGACAAAAATATATACCGGTACACACATAAATTTGTTAAAAAAATTTATTTGAAAACTTTACAATTAACTGTAAACGTCAATTAGCTGGTGAAAATTAAAATAAAGTTTTAATCAGATTTGAATCCTTCAAATTCATGACTTTCATCGTCAATCTCAAAGAGCTGCCTCATTTGTTCATCACTTACAAGGTCATCAACCCCATAATCATAATAGTCATTTAGTTCATCATCATTAGTTTCATCTTGAGGATCAATGGGAATACCACATTTCTTAAATGATCTTATAATGATGTCATCAGAAATGCTCTCCCAAGCTTTCTTCACCCACTGTACTACCAAGCTTAGCCCAAGCCTCTTCATCGCCCCACTTTTCGTGAATTCTTTCTCACCAGATACCATCCAGGTGTTCCACAATTTTCGCACAAGAGGTTGCGAAACAGAGGTGCACCCACCTGGAATTACTGCTTGTCTGGTTCTGTACTCTTTCAACTTTTCCTTAACAGAATCACAGCAATGGGCCCTGAACATATCCCAGACCAATAAACATATGGGTTTCAGCAAACCACCTGGTCTTCTTGTGAATACTTCATCTAACCAAACTTTTGTTAGAGCTTCATCCATCCATCCTTTTGGGTGAACTTTAACAACAACACCTGGTGGAAAAGTCTCCTTTGGCATGTTCTTCCGCTTAAAGATAACCATTGGACGAATGTTTTTTCCATCAGCTTGACAAGCAAGCACAACAGTAAAATGTTGCCTTTCGTGCCCTGTGGTTTTCACTATCACAGTTTTACTTCCTACTTTATCCACTGCTGTATTTCCAGGCATGTCAAAATACATAGGAGTTTCGTCCATGTTGATAATGTTTTTTAAGGCAAAATCGAACCTTTTCCGCTCCTTTATCACAAATGCGAAAAAATTGTACACTTTCTCATCAATATCCTTGGGCAGCTTCTGAGCAATATGCGTTTTTTGTCTTAATGTCAAGCTGCTCCGGTCCATGAACCTAGTACACCAACCTGCTGATGGAAAGTTTGGAAAATTGTACTTCGGTTCTATCTGAAGGGCCCTGGCCCTTATGGCTAGTCTTGTCACTATTAGTCCGTTACTTCTTAGGTTTAACACCCACTCACTCAGTTCATTTTCCATATCCTTGTATGGGGTTACACCATACCTTTCAGCCTGTTCTTCCGCTTTCACTTTTGGGCATCATTTTTAACTGATCTTTCTGTTTTCTCCAACCTCTGACCACCTTTTCAGATACACCAAACTCTCTTTCTGCTTTCCTATTTCTATGTTCTTCGGCATACACCACTGCTTTTAACTTGAAGCCTGCTTCATAACTCTTTTGTCAGTATTCATTTTAAAGGGCTTTTTTAGATGTACTGGTTATCTGTAGATCTATGATTTAATTCAGATATACCGGTAGGCCTCTTTTACACGCCAGTGCATTTACTGTAATGGTACACGTGCAGAAGACAAAGTGGTTTGTTTACGTCACAGCAGTCGTACGTTTACGTCACAGCAGTAATTACCGGTGCATGACTTTGTGCGATTGGTTGTTTTGATATGTCCCATTCATATGTGCGTGCACGAGCGCATGCACCCGTATTCGTTGTTTGCATTTTACTCGAATAATTATGTTATACCCACCCAACAAGCCGATGTACGAAAATTAGGTCAAAAACGTAGGTCCAGAAAATCGGCCTATTAGCCGGAAAATAAGGTACCGTACTTGCAATAGCCGAAAACTTTCAAGGTATGTCGAGTGGATAGGTCGCACCCGTATTTTTAAAAAAAAATATGAGAAAAAAGTTGCGACCTATCCACGAGTATATACGGTATGTATTCACGAAATTGAAAATAAATAGAAGTGAGTTAAGAACAAATCAACAATTACAAATGCTCATTACCCACTGACACCTATACTATTGGTATTAGGCTTGGGGTCAAACTGGGCAGATCTCTCACATATCGCCCTCTCCTGGAAGCATTGCGCAAGAAGCTATGTGCTCGCGTCTCATTGTTGAGGAGACTTGCGAGAACAGGTTGGGGTGCCAGCGCCAAAACATTGCACACAGCTGCCCTGTCTCTGGTCTACTCAACAGTGTTCTAAATGACGCCTTGCGCATTGTCACTGGATGCCTGCGTCCCACTCCATCGGTCTACCTTCCGGTTTTTTCAGGCATTTAACCAGCTGAGCTTCGCCGCCAAGGAGCGATTGTGCTTCGGTACTTCGGTGCTACTCTCCCCAGCCAACCGCAGCTCCTCGGACCCTGACCACATTTTACATGCCCAGTTTCATGAGTCACAGGACGTATGTAGGGAGAGATTGAAATCTAGACGCTCATTTGTACTTGCTGCTTGGAAATGACTAGACAGTCATTCTGAGATGGACGTTCGTGCAGCCTAGTGGACGAACACGAAATGGGACATGGAGTACTCTGCTAACGCATCGTCACTCCACGCTTTCATACCCCGAGGAATGTTTGGTCTAATGTAGGGGTTCCCAACTTTTTACTTTCTGCGTACCACTTCTGGACCTTTTCTGCAGCTGCGTACCACCTTACCTTTAATGATTACTTTTTGACCACAACAACATAGAAGAGCTGGTACTTTACATACATAAACGAATACGTAATGAAATCTAATGTTTATTATACTCGCGATATTATGCGCTGAAGCACATAGCAAGTAACATTGTGGCTTAGCAGCTGAGCAATACAGTTTTGAACTTTAAACAAATCATTATTGTGAATCGAGCTTTTGGATGGAGGTAGTCTAAGGGTGGGCAAAATTTTCATTGAAAGAGCCACTTGCGGAAAAGTAGAACAATTGAAGAGTGGCCACTAGTGAGTCAAACAGCAAAAAAAGGTCTTCAACCACACAAGAGCAAAAAAGGTCTTCGCTGTTCGTCACTAAGAGCTGAAGAGCCACGTCTCGAGGGTCAAAAAGCCGCTTGTGGCTTGCGAGCTGCACTTTGCCCACTCCTGGCAATTTGATTCCAAAATCATCGACGTTGCTCTTGCTCCCAGACCCCTGAAGATAACAATTACAGTGATTCATTACTTCCAAAATATCTGACAAATAGAAAGGTGAAGAATGAAGTTTTATGCCTTCTAAAATCTTATGAATTTTGTAATCTTTTGTCTGGAAGAACTGAAGCAGCTTTTTTTGCAACACAAAAAGACACATCCACAAGGATATTCCCTCGAGATCTCACTTCCGTAAAAAGCAGCAATGACGTGTATTCTGATCTATATGGTGCAGCTTCGTACGAAGTTCTACGAGGTCGTTGCTTCTAGAATATTCAAGGGTGCTAGTACAGGTAAAGTTTGAAAAAGTAGGAAGGCAACTTGCAAAGCACAATTTTCAAGCGAAAACCTCCCCCAAATGGGCGCTCTTAACTGCATAATTTTGGGGAGGTATTGGATTTAGCCTGAATGATAAACCAATAAGTGCATGAATAAGTTTGCGAAAATATTTCACAGCCGGTCTACGTTTATTGCTGCTTTTGTTTGAAATACAGACGTTTTGTAAAACCACCGCAAAACGCAGTTTGCATGCGTTACTACTTCACTACACCCCTAAACATGTAAGCTAGAACTGTGAAACTCAAGTAAGGAGTAATTTTGAACCCTAAATTCACTATTTCAATGAAGATGAAATGAGCACAGCAGAATCGTGTCTATAGAAAGTTTTTTTACCGGTTAGGTCGATCCATAGATTCACCTCACCATTTCAATTACGCCAGCTACAATATTCAATGGTGTTGCAGCTTGCTGCTGCAGAAAGAAAAAAAAAAAGACTCGCAAGGAAGCGAGCTATTGGCAATGCCCATATAAGAATAAGCTACGTCATCATACCATAGTCTCCGCACATGCTTATACACATATCTCTGGTCAAACTATTTTCATGCAACTAACTTCAGTTGTAAGATAAAAAAGTTATTGTGAGGGTTCCGTGAAAACAAATTCTTTTTGCATTTTCGGAAAATATCTCGCGTACCACCTGAAAAGCTTTCGCGTACCTCCAGTGGTACGCGTACCACAGGTTGGGAACCCCTGGTCTAATGGTTTTGGATGACGAAACAAGATGCTGGCTGAAGGCCCTCACAGTCAGCATCTGACCCAAGCAGTTTGGTGGCCTGGGTGGTAAAAGGATAAACCCTCGGCCTTGGTCCTTCCACCTGTCTTGGAAGAGTTGCCCCGCCAAACGACGATGACGAGGCTAAATACATTATCCATACCAGTCAGTGCTTTGCGTTCTGGGTGACAAACTATCAGTAGCACCCAGTACCCTTTCCTAACTCTGACATTCTTCTTCACCATACCTTGGTTCAAAGGAGTAAGGCTGAGGCATAGCGGTAGAACATTGCCAGTCACTTGTGGCAATATCATCAATAGCCTATGATCCATCACTTGAATGGTAGCTACTAGAATTCATGAACACGACATAGGCCAACAGATGTTGAAACAACAAAACTCTATGGTATTATGACATGCACTACAGATAGTGTACACTATTTTGACTTTTCAAGTCTCATCAGTTCAGTTTGCTGACTAACACAACCAGCGCTTTAAAAAGCGGGGATAACATTTTCTGCTTATGGTTTCAAACTTGGAATATCGCACTGTAGAAAATGTTCTCTGCGGAAACGATTCTCGCGTGAAAAAGGGGCGAGAACCGCAGGCTCATAAAGCGAACTGCTAAGATACAACAGAAGGTTGTCAGAACAGTAGTTTGTCACATCAATATAAACATGTGATATGTACTTAACTGCAGATAGTGTGCACTATTTTGACTTGCCACATCTTCCATTTGCACAAATTGCCCCCCATACCATGGATGGAGGGATATTTCAACTAATGTATCAGCAATTTGAACTAATTGCGACAGAGGCTTGTCTTGCATGGCTGCTAAAGAGGTACGGATAGAAACAGGCAAGCGTAAAAGAAAAAGATTCCTGAGCATAGTCTCGTCAACTACTGAATCACCAAGCAAACACTGCATGCGAAGGTGTAATTCAGTGGGCTTCATATCTCCTAATGAGTCCGTACTGAACAATTGGTGCAATCTGCTTTGATCAGAAGGAGTAAAAAATTGAAGAAGAGCTGTCTAAAGAGCATCGTAAGGGTCAGCAGCAGATGAGTTTAGAATTAGTGTACGTACGTGCAGCGCAACCTGGGGCTTCAATGAGGAAACAATGTAGTGGAATTACGTAAGTTGAGAAGTAATGTTTTTAAGTAAACTGCACCTCGACTTGTACAAACCAAAGAGCTGGGTCATTTGACCAAAAAAGCGGAATTTTCACGGAAACTGCTGAGACTCGTTGATTAGAAAACCCCCAAGAAGTAGCTTGCTCTGACTCTGACATAACTTTCTTGTTTAGTACTGTCGGTAAGTCACCAATGAAGCTTTTCTATACTCACTACAATACTTCACATCGAAATAAAATATATTTCCCTGCACTCAACTCAAAATTCACTTGTTAAACAACAACGTGTAAGCTAGAATGGCGCGAACAGCAAAGTTAACGCAAAAAATATCAAAAACTTGAAATAGCGATTGTTACGTCATAAGTCCAAGAAGCGTGGCTTCTGCATGCAGAGAGCGTGATAAACAATGTCTGTTCGAATGTTGTAGCCACTGCTACAAAGGTGCCAATTAGCCTAAAAACTCCTGCAGTAAGAATTTTATGCAACTTTATTGTGAGTAAAGCCTCACAATTCGTCTACATGCCAAGAAATGCATCCGAAATTTCGGGCGTAATAAGCGATTTTCAAGCAATTTCTGGTTTACCAGAAGTCATTGGTGCCGTTGATGGGTTGCATATTCCGATGATTGCTCCATCTGTTGATAAATATGCTTACGTCAATCAAAAGCAACTTCACTCACTAAATGTGCAAGCTATATGTAATGACAACTTCATCTTTCAAGATGTTGTAGCTAGGTGGCCAGGGTCTCACCACGATTTTTTCATCTTGCAATCTTCTAATGTCTATGATCGGTTTGAAAATGACGAATTTGGTGACTGTTGGCTTTTGGGCGACAGTGGTTATCCGCTGAAAAAGTGGTTAATTACTTCGTTTAAAAGCCCTTTAACTGCTGAGGAAGGAAGATTCAATGCTTATCACCGAAAAACTAGATGCACAATTGAGCGTTGTTTTGGCGTCTTCAGAATGAGACGGCGAATTCTTAATCGCAAGGTGTGCTATGGACCCGAAAAAGTATGTAAGATTGCCCTAGCACAGGGGTCGGCAACCTTTTACACATAAAGAGCCATTTTAACCTATATTTCATAAAATAAAAACCACTGGGAGCCGCAAAACTATTTCACAATAATGGAAAAACAACACTGTGCGTTATTTCACACAAATGACACTACGCGTTATGTTTATTTACTGTCATACGATGCATTTATAAAAGCATTTTATGCGATCAGATTTTAGTTAATGTGACTTTTGCTCTTGCATCTCAGCGCTAAGCATCTGCACATCAGAGTTGTAGGATGCCACCTTCATCTTCATACAGGATTGTAAGTTTCCATCTGTGAGACGTGTCCGATATCTGTTTTTTATGTAGTTCATGTTGGAGAAAAGTTGCTCACATACATATGTGGATCCAAAAATCGACATGAATGCCAGTGCATACTTTTTCATATTTTTATACACGTTCAGGAGAGCATTCCATGTTTCAAAACTCAACTGGTCTGGTTTTGGGAGGTTTTCAATTTCGCTCCAATTGTGACTCTGAGCAAGATCGGCCTTCTGCCGGGCTAAATTTTCAAGGTTAGCTGTCAGGCTTCTAAACTTGGATATCCATATGTCTTTGTCGTCCAATTCTATTTCAAAGTCAGGTTGACTCACACCTTTCAATACAACCATATTTAGTTCGGATGGATCGATGCTGAAGGGAGACACAGGAAAGCATAAAGTTTTCTTTTCTGAAATCACAGAAGCGTCTTCCAAATGAACTTTGCACATCTATGACTGCAGATTGCAAATATTCCAAATTTATTTTAATGTCAGTGCGAGTTTGTTTGAACTCTCATACAAGGAAAGTGAGATAATGTAACTCTCTGCAAATCTGTGACAAAAACCGTTAACTTTCGCTCGAATGCCAAAACATCTTCCAACATATGAAAGGCTATGACAACAGCACCAGAATCGAAGCTGATGCTAATAAATGTTTATTTCTCTTCAAAAAAAGCTTGACAACCACGCAATTGTTTAATCGGGCTACTGGTATAAACTTAAAGATAAAAAAGAAAATTTTGGCAGTATCTCGAATCATCGTTGATTTAATTTTAAGGTCATTGTGTAAGTTTAATGCAGGTAACAATCTGAGTTGAGAATTAAAGCGGAAAAATTTACAATCCTTAGTAATCTCTGATAAACTTGGCCATAAAAAAAAAAATGCAGGTAACAATCTGAATTGAGAATTAAAGCGGAAAAATTTACAATCCTTAGTAATCTCTGATAAACTTGGCCATAAACAGCAAAAAAATATACCTTTCTCTCTCTCCGTGACTTCATCCTGGACTTGACTCGATACACCTTTCTCTTTTCCACTTTTCGCAATCACATCAAACACCTTAATCATTAAATGGGCAGCATAGCTTTGCTCCAAACCGAAATATTTTACGGCAAAGATACATTCCGTTGAATAAACTGAATAAAAGGATGAGAGATTTGGTTGCGTGTTATACAGTATTATAATTTTTCTTGTGAAAGATAAAGCATCTTTAGAAGGATTGTTGTAATTTAATTCAGGTTGAATTTTTTTTGCCAACTTTACTGCTTCGATTAAAGTCTCTTTGGTCTTCTCCATGCTAATTTCGTTAGAAAGAGGCACACTGGTTTCATTCTTTGTGCTCTCCGGAGATGGTGTCTAATAAAAAGAAATAATGAAAACACATATGATGGTTTTGAGTGTAAAAAAAGCCCATGTAGCTCTTTTAAAGTAACGCACATGAAAAAATTTAATAGTTAGGCCAACCAGATTAAATTATGACAAATTTTAAGAGAAAACGGGACATCTTAAAAGAAAAAAAAAGACAAACGCAGAAGTAAGGAGCCACCCCTTACGCCTACCATACAAAACAATTGAAAGCGAAGAGTTATGCCAAGAGTTGGTGGCGCACCCAGATTTTTTTTTAAAGGGATGGGCCACAGCCGGGGCCTGGGGGCATAGTCCAATTTTTGTACAAAATTTTTTCAACTTTTTTTGGTTTTACTTATAAACCAACTACATAAGCTTTGATTTTAATCCAAAAAATGTGATATCAAACAACAATTTCTAACCCAAACATGCTGAAAAAAAATGTATCCCTAAACATTTGCCATGGAGGTCAAAGATCACTTAAGGCAGACAAATTTTGAACTTATGTTAAAACTTGTGATAATGTCACCAATATGCAAAAACAAAATTTCGAAGCAAAGAAATTCCAAAAAATATTCACAAGATTTTTTTGAAAAAAATGGCAGATTTATATTTTGCTTATAACTTTGCCAATGTGACCAGTGTTTGGTCCAAAAACAAGTCTTTTTCAAGACTACCTAAATTCAAATTGAAAAAATAGTTTCGGCACTAATTAAATCTGTTTTGAAATTCTGTACCACCAAAAATTTTTCAAAAACAGGAAAGCATAAGAATTGCATTTTGTACAAGCATGTATGCCAAACTACCGTACCATGTCAAGCAGTAAAATGTAAGCAATTTCGTTTTTTTAAGAACTGTAAAAGTGGGCAAAGAATCATTTCACAGTGCTAACATTGCTAATAGAAGCATTAGGTAGCTGAAAAACCTAAATCAAGCATCATGGGCTAAATTGCAATTAGTTGTGACAACTTTGCTCACTTTAAATGAAAAACATTTAGTAAATTTTTGGACTACACACTTTTGGTTGCAAAACATTGTATATATAACAGTGTAGTATAAAGTAAAACAATTGTATATATAACATTGCTTGCAAAAATTGTACATACATACATTGTATAACAGTGTACATATCTATGTGTATATATGTATATACAGTGTATATATGTATATATATAACAGTGTATATATCTATTTAGAAGAAAAAATCCTCATCACAACAAAAGTTAAAAAAATAATTTTTTTGAGCCACCACATTTTATGGTACTCTAGGGGGTTTACAAACGTCAAACTGAGTATACGAAGTATTTTTACTCCAGCATTGTCAAAGTTAATGTATAGTCAACTAAACATCAATAATCAATCTACTGATGATACCGGCACTATTTACATTATGAAGTATTTAAGGTTTTCTACCCACCACCACCTTGAAAACATTGAATACGGTACTTCATAGTGTAAATAGTATCATCAGTCTTACCCACAGTCACCGTTGCAAAAAATCGATTGTAATTAATATTCGATTACACTAGGTTTACAAAGTAATTCCAAGTTATTTCAGCCATTAATTAAAAAGAATTTTTAACAAGTTCTCAGTAACTACCGGTAGTCTAATATGAAAAATACATTCATACCAACACCTACCTCAATAAGAATGCAACACATTTCTATCTCCTCTACAGAGAATTCGTCCCACAATTGAATCATGCTTGATATGATACCGGTATGGTAGTTTTGCAACAACAAAATCTATACTTCACAAAAATTACCATTATTTAGAAGAGCACTGTATAGTAGGTCATAGATATTCTACAGAAGAAACAATAAGGTAAAATGTTTGAACTCAGGACTTTTTACCGCTACATATCTTATGATATGTGCATACAGAAAATGTACAGATACCAGTAGTAAACTGATATGCAATAGGAAAACTGATAGGCAATCTAGTGGAATCAAACAGTTTCCAGTGAAAATGGTCAAGAAAGTGGCTTGGTGGATGGACATTTCCAAATTGTTCATCTAAAACCGGCTGCTTTTGCTGGATTGTGGTTCAACTCCAAGAATCCAAGCCTACTGCAGTTTTTTTGCATATACAGAGTAGGCTTGCATCTTCATGCATGGTAGACCTAGATACGATAAGATTTCAAAATGACTCCGCTTGGCGAACTCTAACAAACAGCAAAATCAAGAAGCCAGAAATTCTGAAAATGCTGATCACAAAAAAATCAAAAATAAATAAAAATCCAAAGCAAATCTGGATATTTCTCTGCAAACTCTTGCCTCCAGACTTACTCCATGGCTACCATGATTGTACAGTTACATTCTTTGCATCATTTTCAATTCAGGTTATGCTTAAACAAGAGCTTATATACGCTTTTTCGTCTTGCAGCACCATTGTTGACATTGGCAACAGTAGGAAACCTATGGATTAATCAGATCATGATCAGATTTTGCACGAATTCATTCAAGCGTGACTGGATCTTCGGCAAAATAATGTCTCATTATGGTCTCATGTTTAAGATCAGTAACTACGCAGTATGTGAGGTTAAAATAGTTAAACAAAAAATTCTAAAAGTATTATAAAAGATCCATCTTTAGACGTGTAAAATTTCAATCTATAATTTTTTGTAATTATTGAGTAATATGAATTCAAAATTTGTGCGCTTAAAGAACCGTAGAGCAGTTTCCAGTCCACTAAGAAGTCTATGCTGACACCAGGTGGGTTGTGTTTATGCCTTTTGCACTTAAACATTCCAAGACAGCCTGGCAGATGTCTTCCCCACGCGTTTGGCCTTTCAGTGGTATTAACTCAATTAGCTTTTCATGTGGCCCAGCAGAGTTTACATATCGGCAAAATGGCGCTATTTGTTTAATATCGCTTTTGTCTTTAGACTCATCACAGGCAGTAGAGTAAGCTACTGCGGAATTTATATCTTTAATTTGCTGTTTGGTGATGTCATCTGCCATTCTGGAGGTTCTATCTTTAACAGTTTTTGCAGAGAGTGGCATGTCACGGATTTTTTGCAAGATTTCACTCTTGTTTTTAAAGTCCGTGAATAAATGTTCAGATATCTTATGAATGAGTTTTTTAGATATTCTCCATCAGTGAATGGCTTGCCATGCTTGACTATTTCTTGAGCGGCCACAAAACTGGCATACGTGGTTGAATTTGCTGACTTGATCCACTTACTGAATTGTTGTTTACTTCGATCAGCGTTCCGCATTAGCTCTAAAACAGCTTTTTTTCTCGCATCCCCATTTGAATATTGTTGAGCAAAAGATAAATGCTTATTTTGAAAATGTCTTTCAACATTTGACTTTTTGTTGTTTTCTAATTTCTCGCTACATATTAAGCACACTGGTAAACCGGTCTTATCAGCAATAAAAGCAAATGAATTTGTTCACGAAGCATTGAACGTTCTGTGTTCTTCAGACACTTTTCTTTTCTTAGATAAAATTATTTTTCCAAAACTAGTAACCTAAAAAATAGTTTTAAATTGGCTAATTCAGTGTGCAGAATGTACGATAGAGTAAAATCTTGCAGTACAAGTTCAATTCGTTCTCAGGCCGAGCTCTGTATTGCGAAGCAATTTCTTGCATTATAATTGATATGTACGTAAATAAATAATCTGTTTCAGCCCCAAAATGTCGAATTATTTTTTTATAATAGACATTTATTCGATAATTTAAAATTCTTTTTATCACTGATACTTTACACTTGCCTCCCATGACCGTACCTCCCTGGTCTATAAGTTATTTCAGCAAAATGTCAGCTACTAAAAGTGTTTTTTTTGCGGAGTAGACTACTGCACTGTAACCTTTCAGGTTCCAGCAGAATACTGCACTGTACGTGCAATAGAAATTGCCTTTCAATATGGTGCAAATGACGCAACAATAGCTGATGGAGCAAACTCAAAGTGGTCGCTTTCGTTTTCGCACAATACTGTCGAATTTGTTATGACTTCGATCGAGAAGAACGAAGCCCGTCGACTCTAACTGCTAAGAACTGTACTCTGTTTCACTGAAATAAGAACAACTTGTTCTTCTTAATGTCAGTATTGTTACTCAGAATCAAATATGCAGTTTCCGTCAGTAAAACAATTTGAGATTGAATAAGCGAATTGTAAATGCGATAATTAATTTCAACGTATTTCCAAATGAAGACAGTGCATCAAGATCTTTTTTTCTTTGGTATTGCACCAGAGATTTGCCTATCGTTGCGCAATCTCGCTTGTATTCAAGCGTGCGTAATGGTCGGCGGTGAATTTATCTTTTTCTGCATTGGTTGTGGATAAATTAGGGTTCGGACCAGCTGTTTATAACGTAGTTAAAACCAAATTACATGTATTTTAAATTGCTCTTCCTATAAGCAATGATTTTTTGCGAATAGCCGCTTGCAAAGCAAATTTATCGTACTGTGAGGTTCTGCTGAAGTTGCTTGCTTGGTTACACTTAAGCACTGTCTATTCTGCGCAGTTTCTACAATAGTCTGCACTGTGTGAAAATCACGAGCGTTTAACAACAATTAACGACAGTCAACAGAAGGATCAAAGAGCCGCAACAGAATGATCAAAGAGCCGCTGGTTGCCGACCTATGCCCTAGCATATTGTGTTTTGCATAACATTTGTCAGAGAAATGGCAAACCTTTCCCCGAAGACGTATCACTTTTTGGACAGCCTGACGATTCAGACGTAGGTTCTACTTCTAGCAGGCCTACCGCAGGGGGTTTCCTTCAACGACAATGTATTATTGAAATGTTGCGTTCATAATTGTGATGAAACGTTGCTCTGTATGCCTATCGTATTTCCGAATCTTCTATTGTGAGCTTCGCCCTATGGGGTTTTGAGAGTAATTTTTTTAAATAAATCATACAATCAGTTTTGCATTGTCGTATTTTAATGACTTTGTCTTGTGGTGTTGATTTAGGTGTTTCTAAACGGTAAAAGGATGACGTTGTTCATTAAGCACACTTAGGCGCTACGGAGTCGAAGGGAGACAAAATTTTTAAAGAATTAGTCGCTTGTTTATCAATAATTATTCGTATATTTAACTCATTCTTCTTGAGTGTAGACAGCTCCAGATGGCCGAGTGGTAAGAGTGTTCGCCTTTGGAGCTGTAGACTCGGGTTTGATTCCGAGTCGGGTCAAACCAATGAAAAAAGTTGGCATTCACAGTTTCCCTGCTTGACAATAAGCATCATAAAGGGACAGTGTTAAGAACAAGCCGTCAAGTTTACTTGTTGTGCTGTTGGGAAGGCACTTAGCGGGATTCCCCCATCTTGGTGTGGTAGACAGATGGCCGGCAACACCTAAGCGATCTCGTTATAGCGCTCTAAATATGCCGCGAAATACTAAAAAAAATAAACTCTAAGTCCATGTTCAAGCAAATACAATTTATAAATGAATACAATGGAAAGCCAAAAGTTTATTTAGCGAAACCGACCATTAGCACAAAAACACGTAGCATTTAAATTGTGGGGATTATTGTTCCGCATTTAACAAATCAATGAAGAAACCGTCATGAAATTGAAATAAATTTTCTTTATCTACTTGTGGTTGAAGTTTCATTTCTACTGCCTCTGCAAACTTTTGCAGTGCAGTGGAAATATTCTGTAGTTCAACCTTTGCTCTTTCAAGAGCTCATGATATATGGAATCCCGTGAAGAGCGAATCGATTTTCTTACCTTTGCAGGTAGTGAAATCAAAGTTGATGGCTAGATGGCGGTTGCCTCTGCTCCTTGGTTTGCCAAAATCTCATTCGCTGTTTGTTTTTTTGTAGGATCAGGACTAGTGTCACGTAGAAGTGTGCCAGGCACGCCGTCCGTGCAAACTTCTCCAATAATTTCAGAGGAAGGTCTACCTTGTTAACACCGCCACCTGTTTTTGCTAATTCTTTTCTGTATGATGCCACCGCTTTTTTGCAGATAGACTGTCTAACCACTTTCGCTTTTCTTTCTCTACTGGATAAGGTGTTCCAACATTCAACGCATTCACACCACTGGCAACTACATGCCATCTTTCTTCTATCATAGGTTTAGTCTTGGGAGGCCGTTAGTTCGGAGGTTAAAAACTTATAGTTTTCCTCTACTAAGTCTGCCAGGACACTGACTTCTTCCGCAACCCATCTACGTGCCATAATGTGATGTAGTTTTATTATACTGTGATTCAATTAAACAAAGATTAAGTTACCCACATGTAAACAAGAAGAGTACTGTATATATGGCTTCTAAGATTCGTGTATTAAATGTTTGTGTGTTAAAAATCTTCATTGTTCTTGATTATTCAGACTTCTGATGACTTTTAGAAATTTTAACTCAACAAACACAATATACGAAGACGAAGGTTTTTAGTTTCTACATGTGAAGATTTTTTCAACTGTACATAAAGCATTGTAAAGATTTTTTGAGTTGTTTCAATTTAGTTTTATTTACGGACAAAATTTTCGAACAAAGTTCACGACAAAGGAAATTTCTAATTTGCTACGCAAAAGCCGAAGAAAAAAGTTTTTTCAGAATTACGAAGAAAAAATATTATTTTATTTGAATTTTACGTGTTCCAAAAACTCCCACGAACGAAAAAATCCGAATACGAACAACGAATATTCGTGTTTGCATGAAGAGCATAGTATACCATCCCCGGTCCCTACTATCTTCGTCTTAATTCACAATCAGCTAACAGAGCACATGTTACGATTGAAGGCAAGATGTAAAAAAGAACAGGCGTCTAAGAAACATACGATAATCATTACACGGATTCAATATTTAGTTATCCATCACATCCTCCTTCTTTCAGTTTACAATCACACATTTTTGCATAACGAAATATCATACAAAGACTCAAATCAGAAAGCTTCTAGCGAAGGTAATCTTTTAGCCAAGATGGAGGAGCTCGATTATGTTGTGGTAAAGAGCAGTTGGTCACATTACTTTGTACATCAGGATTAGCAGAGCGGGTTCATTGGAATCATGAAGCGTGAACGCATAGTCAATAAAATCACATTGATATTCACCATTGTCAATACGTAAATGTTTTCTATTACGCTTGTGGAGAACACCGGTTTCACTTTTTACGACATAAGTATTTGGAGCAACAACATCATGAACAACAGTCTTTTG
Organism: Trididemnum miniatum; assembly: GCA_964006365.1. Taxonomy (NCBI): domain Eukaryota; kingdom Metazoa; phylum Chordata; class Ascidiacea; order Aplousobranchia; family Didemnidae; genus Trididemnum; species Trididemnum miniatum. Next base: position 12,150,104 of record OZ023235.1, on the reverse strand, counting down.
CCATTTCACCTTATCAGGGCTTTGAAAATAATTACACTGACCTATGCATAATTTACACAAATTTCTAGTACGTTTGTCGTAATAACCTGTAGTTGCACTTCGTTTCTTTTCTCTTTGTTAAAGATTAACTCTATCACATGGCTTAGTAATAACTGGAATTACAGAGCAAGTACATCAGTCAAACAAAATTGAGCGGGGCTTTTGATAATGTCTTGCCGGGAGGTATTTCTAAGTTCTAATAAACCTAAATATTGATTACCATGCTCCAGTAATGTTTTCGTAAGCATACGTTTGATTTGATTTACGGCTGCCTCAGCTTTACCATTGGCATGCTGGTGCCCGGGGACGAAGTTCTGTGCGTAATGTTCCAGGTTTTAGCAAACTTATGAAATTTTTTAGAGATAAACTGAGTTCCACAATCAGGAATGATGGATTCAGGAATCCCGTGTCTTGCAAAATGTTTCAGACAAATAATCACTTGTTTTGACGTCATGGGAGATCTATGCTAAATCAACTTCAATAAGATTTGTGTAATAGTCCGCCGTGATTAGGAAGTTCTTACCGCCGTGTTCAAATCAATCAATGCCAACTCTTTCCCACGGGTAGGTTCCTTCAAAATGCTGTCTTGAAGGTTATTGGGTTTTCTTGACAACTGGTGCAGTTGCCGGCAAGCTGTTTTAATTCTTTCGCCATCCCTGTCCTAAAAACGGTGTCACGCGCTCTTCTCATCACGCTGTTAAATCCGAGGAGAGCGCGAAATGAAAAATAAAGTTTCACGACAGTTGAAAGTTGGTGTTTTTGGTTGGGCCATCCATCTTTAATAAACTTAAGCAAAGTTTGAAATTCTTCATTGTTTGAAATTGCGGTTTGGAGATCTGCTGTTCTTTGATCAGTGATTTTGCTTAAGGCATTCACAACCATAACTTAGACATCAGTTTCTTCATTGAGAAATGCTCGGTTTAAGGCATCAGCAATAGATATTTTGTGTCTGGTTCTTGGAGTGTAGTTGAACTGAATATCATGCTTGTTCAGTCGTAAGAACAAAGATTGCTGTTGTTTCGAAGCTTGACTTAATGGCTTTTTCAGAATTGCTTCGATTGGCTTGTGGTCGTTTTAGACGGCGACGAGTCTTGCATAAGTGTATTGGTTAAATCTCTCTTATCCATACACATCAGCTAGAGCTTCTTTCTCTATTTGTGCCCAATTTCTTTCCGCTGGAGACAGAGCTCTCGATGCATATTCTATGAGATGATCATTTGCAGTAAAACAGCTTCTTATCCGTGTTAGCTGCTGTCAACTAGCAATACGAGGGGTTTTGCATCATCGCAAAACGCTAGTATTGAAGATGAGCTAGTTTTAGCTTTCACAGCTTGAATTGCATTTCCGTATTCTTTTGACCAGTTCCACGGCACATCTTTTCTTATCAGGTCTCGGATAGGCTGCATATCACTGGCTAGGTTCGGCACATATCTGAACAGGTATTGTGTGAGTATCGGCATATATCTGAGTAAAGTCTTCTCACACCTTGAACATCTTTCGGAGCGAGCATCTTGGTAATAGTCTGTTCTTCATTCAACTTGATTTGCTTCTCTTCACCATCTTCGTAAGAGCATGTAAGTTCGTCTTGTGATCTTCAGCTTTTTTCTGGTTCTGACCACGGCCAATAATGATTATGTCATCAGTAACTGAGAAAACTTCATCAAGATCAGCTAAAGCAGGGGTGGGCAAAGTTGTTCAAAGAAAGAACTGCTTGCGGAAAACCATAAACACTAGCGAGCCACAAAATCAGTCTACACAAAATAACATAACAGCAATAAAAATACAATAATTGTTTCCGGCCGTTTACTCAGTTGCTTAGCACACATGCTATCGGTGCGGTAGGTCTGGGGTTCTTATCTTGCGTCGGTCATATCAGCACAGTGTCGCCAACGGCTTGCCACCAGTGCGACATTTCTTCGGAACTATGTAGCCCAGGCGCTTAGCTGCTGAGATGGGCCCTGCAACTCGTTACACGCTTTGGCGTAATATCGCGAGTGTAATGAAGATTTGTTTTGGTTAAATTGTTTATCTATATTAGTCTTGCACTGGTGAGTGTTTATCTGTTCATCTGTCAAGATTGCACGATGTTTTGATTTTAAGTTCATTACAGAGAACAAAGATTCACAACAATTAGCTGTAGAAAATACAGAAATGAGTCGTGCACTGGTCGTTAATGACGAAAGGTTGGCAAACTGGGCAGCCATAATCACTTCGTTTAGTGTCCAGTCTAGCTGACTAGCACCACGCGAAAGAACTCTCAAGACTGAGAGATATTTGTATGTTTACATAGGTAGCCTTGTGGCTATAAGAGCCCACTAAAACATATACTTATTTTATCCCTCTAAAATACATGAAATAAATGAAAACAATTTCAAACATGAGATAACATATTTCTAAGGCATAATTTTTTCTTGTAATGCAGTATAACCATTCAATACAAGAGCCCCAAAATTTATGTCGGAGAGCCGCACGTGGCTCACGAGCCGCAGTTAACGCGTCGTTGAGCTAAAGCATCATTTAGTCGTTTCTGGAAAGTTTCACTGCTGACCTTTTATCCGAATGGTAATTTTTTCCAGCGATATCTACCACAAGGAGTACTCATTGTTGTAAGTTTGCTGGATTTCTCATCCAATCTCACATGCCAAAAAGCTTGTTTCACATGTATTTTACTGAACAATTTAGCTTGGTGTAGTTGAGGCAATATGTCATCTAGAGTAGGAAGCTCGTAGTGTTTTCGCTTCAGAGCTAAATTCAGGGGTTGAGGATCAATGCAAATCCTTAAAGTGTGATTAGGCTTCTCTACAATGGCCATTTGACCAACCCAGGGGTCGGCAACCTTTTGCACTTAAAGAGCCAAATTAATCTGTTTGTTACAATACGAAACCCAGCGAGAGCCGCAAAACCACCGTCAGGTCCAAAAATATCAGTTATTCCGAAAATGATTCCTAAAAAAAATTCATCGTTTACCTTCAAAAAGAGCCACAACTTGGGGTTCAAAGAGTTGAAGGTTGCTGACCCCTAGACTAACCCAATCAGTAGGTTTCTCTGTTTGTTGCAAAATTCCACGGGTGTCCAGGTCATCTAGTTCAGCTTATACCCTATCTTGCTAGGCCAGAGGTATTCTGCGGCAGGGCAAAACTTTCATTCGATAGCTGGGGTTCGAATCCCACCGCTGCTACCATATTTGTAATAATACTTTCCTGGTCCCTACTATTTTTGTCTTAATTTATATCGACTCAGATTTATAATCAGCTCAGAGAGCATATGTTACAATTGAAGACCAGGAGCAGTATACTGCTCAACTTTTGTGCACTTAACGCAATGCGTTAACTTAATAACCAAAGTTAACGCATTGCATTAAGTGCAACAAAAGTTGAGCAGTATACCGTCTTAGATCTAAAAAAGAACAGGCGCCTAAGAAACACACACGGTAATCATTACACGGATTCAATATTAAGTTATCCATATCCATCAACAGAGCGTAACATCATAGACAATCGGTTAGTGTAGCCCTAATCTGTAGTATACGGTTTAAAATCCCAAAGGCTTATCGATACACTGTACACTTAGAAAATCTATTAGATTTATGTTCGAATTTAACCTCATTCAACTAATAAAACAAATATTAGATTAATTACCGTCCAATAGGCCTACCTAAAAATATTTGAAAAATGTAACTGCGTATAATTGTGTCAACTACCAGTTTTTCATCGTAAGAAAGGTGCATTATCACTTCTGTTGCTGATTGTTTCTTCGCATGTACATAATAGAACAGCAAAGTGAGACAATTAAAGAACAGTGAAAGTGAAAGTAAAGGAACAATAAAAGTGATAGTTTTTTTATACTATAAATGAAATAAACGAGGCAACGAAAGTAGTAATTCAAAATCACAGCATCATATCAGTACAATTAATGCAATAGCAACATTACAGAAACTCTAAAAATAACACTTGAAGCACTGAATTTTTATATGCTCACTCCAATATGAAAATACTTCACCTAATTGATAGTGGCTGACAGTGTTTGATTGGTACTTAACTAAGAGCTAAATGAAATGTTGTCAAATGACGTTCTAGATATGCCTGCTCCTTCACTGAGGACACTTTAACTAATCCAACTCTACATTGACCTGAGTGAAGTTTCAAAATCTTTTACTGAAAAGTGATGTTGTATTTGCATTGTACTTGGCAAGGTGAAAAGCAACGTTAAGGCTCAGCCGTAGTTATTGGTATTGTGAGTACAATTTTCAGAAGCTTAATTAGTTTTGAAACATATCTTGCCTCAAATCATATGAAGACAAAAAATTAGTTAAATCTAGGAGTTGGTTGCTTGCATGCAAGTCTGGTCGGGAGTACAAACGCATCACTTCACTTTTGAGTTCATCTTGGTGAAGCATTGGGCAGGCTTTGATGTGAATGCTTTGAATTGAATTGGCTTTGAATTGGAAAATGCTTTGCTAGGTTTAAACATTTCTCAACTCTAGCAGCTTGCTTGCTTCTAAGTGAGCAGTACATTTAAACCTTTCCTATATCACACACCTCTAAAGCTTCTCGCCATTCGGTAGAAGAGACATCAACTGCTGATCTTCTTTTTTGCGCTTCTTCTGCAATTCACTTCAGATCTTGTGCAAAGCATCTCGGAAAACAGCTTAATTAGCATCAGCTTTTGCTGCATTTGCTGAACTTGATTACTATTCGCAAAAGAAAATGTTAATTAACTCCCCAAAAAAGTTGAATCCATAAGCAACATTTTGATGTCCCTTGCACCTCTATTTTGCTTTTAAAATAGGCTGACCAGATTAAATTCTGACATGGGACATTATGACAGAAAAAATACAAAAAAACGGAGAAGTGCGAGATCCATTAGCTCAGTCCCTTGCCGTACAAAATAGCCGCACGAGAAAAGAGTGTACGATTTCAAGTTTCAACCTTGTCCTAGCCCATCGCCAAATAATGCTAATCGATTAAAAAAATGAATTATTTCAAAATTCGTCTGAAACATGAACAAGGCTTGTATTGTAGCGTTAACTCTAAAACCAGCTAATCTTTATAACATGTCAAAAATATTAAGAGAAAAATCATAGAGCAGCATTGTAAATATTATTTGCAGCAGAAGATTTACGACTATACAATATACAACATTACAACAGTGATACAGTAAAATTGAAGAGTTGCCTTACCAATTTTGTCGCGTCTTGAATAAAAACGTAATATCTCACGCTCGGGAGACAAAAGAAACTAAGCATTAAACAGGTAAAATAAACCAAAAATGTTGCAGTTCATTCATCACTTATATTTTTCTGATGAAGCGATCTTCCGCAGCATATTCACATTTTTTAAGACTTTGTGGTAAAACTTGTCGCATTCTATGTCATTGTTTTGTCTCACGATTAGCATTGCTTTCATTGTTTCCACACTTAATCTCGATTTCTCCTTTGTGCACATACTATTCATAACAGAAAATATTCTCTCAACAGGAGCTGTACTTCCTGGAAGGCAAAGAGTAAATCCTACAGCATTACCAAAGTCTTGAAAATCTAAATGTTTTTCGCGCATTTTTCGAAATATGTGTAGCCATCTATCCGACACAGGAAGGTTTTCTTCATTCCATTCATCAACATGCTTCTCAGCTATAAGCTTTATTAAGACCCACTGATCAAATAAACGAGTTTCTTCTGCTTGTACACAAGAAAGGATTTCGTGGTTAATACTGTCACCAATCTCCTTCCAAGCAGGCGTCTTATTTAAAAGAATCCACTTAAACTTATCCGTGTTTCCCAAGCTGCATATCCATTTATCAGCATACTGTAAGCTGGTATCATAAAAAGATTCAACTACTTCTAAAAACTTCTCTTCAGCGATTTCTCCCGATTCCACTAAAATTTCAAGTTGCTTTTTGACATTCAAAGTTACAAATCTTTCTTGTTTTTTTAACTTTAAATTGTTCAACAAGTTTTCAATGGTCATAGCTACTTCTGTAGCTGAAATATTACCTTTTTCAATCTGCCCAATGCATGCTTGGAAAGTAGACACTTGGTCCCTGGCAAAAGATAACCACAGTTTCAAACAGGGATTTTGAAAAATGTTTCTCAGCATGAGCGAGCATTTTTCTTGAGAAGGAAAATATGCACGAAGCCAGCCCATCAAACATGCTTAAGATTCTTTCTATTGACGGACCCAAGGACAAAAATCTTGTATTTCCATGTTGCAACACTTTATTGTAATTGTTTCCTGCAAATTCGCAAAAGCTTTTTAGTTCTTCTACTCTGACACTGCATACATAAAAGTATTTGTACACTTTCACAGCAAAACATTCAATATCGATTGGAAAACAGTCAACAGCACACTGCAAGCAATTGTGTATAATGTGTGCTCCGCAACCGATACCAATAATTTTTCTCTGTAGTTTAGCTTCAAGTTTCCTCCATACATTGTTTTTGCCAAGTCTTCTACAGCCACCAAAATTGGTGTTCGTGTTATCTGCGCACAAAGCAACAATTTTGTTGCACAAGTTGAATTTTTGAATTACTTTTTTCAGCATATCACACTGCAAATCAGATGTTTCACCAGGTAAGGAAACAAAATCTATAATGTTATGTACAATTCCCCTATTTGGTAAAAAATATCTTACAACAATTGGAAAAAGTTTGATGTCTTTTTTGTTAGAAGTGTCTAAACTGAGGGTAACGCTCTTCACTTCATGTAAGTCTTCTATCACTTCAGTCATTACGTGTGGTGCCAATGCGGAGCAAATTATTGCTTGCGATGTAGTACGTGCTGAAGAAAATTTCGGTTCAACAGTGGTCTTTATTAGTTTCGACAAGCAGTCATTGGCACGAAAGCTTTGGCCATGACGCACACCGTGATAGGCTATGACAGCTTCAAGTGCTGCAATTTTACGGCTTTCAGTGAAGTACGAGCTGATGTTTCCCACAGAAGCCATAGCTTTTTCAGCTTCCTTGTGTTTTTGACATTGCAAATGTTGATTAATGTCGCTCCTACCTCCATGTGAAACAGAAAAATGGGCTTTACAATGCTGATATACAACTTTAGTTCCATCTTTACCCAGCCCATCCAATTTGATAAACTTGAATTCTTTCTGGAGATCGTCATTAAATGTACACTTGCGCTTTTTTGACATTTTTACACTTCAACTATACTCTAAAACTAAATTTTAATTTTAACTGAATAAACACTGAATGGTAGGAGATAAATAAGAAAAGTATTCATTTAACCAATAAGAATAGTAACAATGAACGAAAAACTATTTTGTTGCACTAATTAGAGATATCATATCATAATATCATGGTAACTAGGCTAGCCTTGCCCAAAACCAACGAAGGACTTGCTTTGCTTGGGCTACGCTACAATCAGTTGCACAGAGGTGGTCAAAGTAGCCACAAGAAATACTTAAGCAAAAAGGTGGTTTGCCGGTTTAGTATTCTCAAACTAACCTAACCTTTACCTTGTAGCCTAATCCTCACTGCTGAAAACTGTATGCCCCCGGTATGGTACTGCTGTGGAGTCATTAGACTAACGTTCGGGATTAAAGATAGGCTGGATGAGTCCCCTGCCCTGCTCACAGTTACTACACAACTCAAACCGTTTCCTGATCCTTAACCTAAGTTGCTATGTTTCCTATGCTGTGGCTATACTCTCAGTTCGGGAATAAACTGCGGAGTTAGCTGCTACTTATTTTTAGGCAGGCACAAACTGGTATGGTATCTCAGGCTATCCTGCTGCAGCCACGGGCCACGGCCTAAGTTGACTAGTCGAGCTAGCTAGCTGTTTCTCACAAGCACATTTTGTGCTTACTCTGTTACGCCTAGTCTTTGTATGACTGTAGCCTACTTTTTCGACTTGACGAATTCAAGCTTTATGACATCATATTATAATACGTGGCTAAAGCTTGCAGCAAGATACTATTGATATCTACAACAGAGGTTAAATGCTTCTTTTTACGACAATCGAGCGCTCCTACGTTAAAGCGGTTTTCAAGAAACCACGCGATAATCTTAAGAAGATCGGGTAATGCGACGTTGGACCACTTTGTCTAAAACAGCCATTCGCTGGGGAAAATTTGAGAAATATGTGGGAATGCCCGACACGACAGGTTGTTAAAAAAAACACGAGCGCTTCTATTTTGAAAACATGCTTTTTGAACATTAAGATTTAACTGATGGGCATAACAATGAACAAATTCATTACAAAGACTAGATGGCAGTTGCAAGCAGCTACTAATGGCTTCCTGTTAATACTTTTTCGGGCCTTATAATTGAAGTCAAAACCACAGCAGAAATCTACACCGTCAGCACAACTAGCAACTTGACAACAATAAGGAAATACAAAGCCGCAGAAAACTAAACGGTTCACTGTTACGTCGCACTAAAATAAAGCAACTGCAAAACTACAGGGGAAATCTACGCCGGTCAGCCCATCAGCAAAACAGTTTACTGTTAAGTCAAATATCACATTCCCTCATGATCTCAAAATCATCAGTAGTCCCATAATCGTTCAAATGAATTGGTGCTTGCCTCTGATGTGATTCGCGGTGGACTGCAGGCACCGATTGTGCTCCCAAATCACGGACTGGCTTATCGGCTGAGTCATTGTCAATTGTTCTAGTATCGTTACTGGCTTCATTATTGCTCCTCAATTCAAAAGCACAATTCTCGTCCACGTTCGAATGATCGCTAATTAGCATCGGCACAGCCTTAAACTCTTCATCAATGATGTTACCATGGGTTCGCTCAAATTAGGTACCCCAAATACTTTTCTCACATCGCATACGTGTCTCGGCAATCCGTCTATTTCGATGTTGTGTTGGGAAAGGGTGATTTCGATGTTGTGTTGGGAAAGTTACACCGAAATGAGTTTATTTTTGAACAGAAAGGCGCAATGCTTGATACAAAATGGAAAAAATATTAAAATACATAAAGAAAATTACGCAATGTCTTTTTGGTGAGAGGCTGCGAAAACACCATGTGTCCAGTTTTGAGGAAATGACGCGGTCGCCGAGTCTGCAGCCTCTCACTTTTGTTAACGATATAAGTAATGACTTTTAATGTCATAAGTTGAACGCTTCTACCCTGAGCTGAAGAGTACAAAAAAAGGAAAAAAAAACAACAACAAACATTTAAGGATCTAAGCGCTAAGCACACGAAGCAAACTTGATGCGATGAAAATTAATACGAAAATTTATCACCGAAGTATTGCAAAAGCCTTGAAACACTCATAACACATTAGCAGTCGCAGGTACAAGAGATACATAAGCATATATATTATTATTGCTAAAGAATTTAGTATACAAAGTATAGCCAAGATCACAGTGGCAAAGTGGGACATTAATTTGCAAGCAGGAATGACCTCTTCTCCATAAGGTTGGATTGTTCTGTGGTTGCGCTCCACAATGCCATTGCCGGATGGCCTATAAGCGCACCTGAAAGAAAGCTTTACTTTCCAAATGGTGTAAAGTTTTCTCATGAGCCTCCAAGTAAACGCTTTTCCATTATCGCTTAAAACCTCTTCTGGTGGTCCAAGTTCGGAAAACACTTGGCTTAGCGCAGTTACCAATTCCTTCCGACTCGTTTTTGATGGCTCGCCAAATAGCAAACCTACTTAATTCACATTCAACTATAGTCAATAGGGCGTGTCATATTTTGGAAAAAAAAAAGAAAAATTGGAATTTGACTTTGCTGGGTGATTAAAAACTTGTGGGTGCCTACAAGAAACACAAAAATATTTTTAAATTCAGGCAGCATTTAGCTACCTGGAATTTGTTTTGAAATTCTTCACAGTACAAAATATCTAACGACATCGCTATAGACCATATTAAATGCAGATTCGGAAAATCTTTCTAAAAGAGACCAAATGTTGCATTGTAAGTAAATTTAATTAACAAGGTAGGCCGATGCTTCCAATTAGCTCACATACTGTACGTAGTTTCATTTTGTGCACCAAAATCCCACAGTATATCAATTAATTCAAACTCGTATGTTGGAAGTTTTGCAGTTTATGTATCGACGTTGACCAATTTGATTAGGTCTTGCTTCGATTCATTTTTTGACATCAGTTGCCGAGATATTTCTTGGTTCCTTATCCATCCGTTTCTTCTTTCATGAGTGTATGCTTTGTCACAGGCTTCAGTAACCTGCTTAACACGTCTTTCAATGCTTTGCGCATGACAAGGCCAACAGGGCACTTCCATTGGTTGACGAATGAATGACTTTAGTTTATCAATAGACAGATCACATGTGCAAGGTGGTTCGTGTGCGTCCGTCCACAGCCTTGCACTGAGTTTTAAGCTGCTTCAGTTGGTACGATAAGTGCCTTGGGCCTTCTGTCCAGTTATGCTTAACTTTTATCATGAACCACGTTGGCACATACACACCAACAATAAATTCAACAACCATCCTCAAATTTTGATGAACTGAACCTTTCAAGTGATGCTGTGAAACCCACAAACGGCAAATTCTATTTGCAGTTGTTAACCATCTTGCATGATTAACTGGTCCTATTTCCAGCACAGCCAGGTCACCAGGAAGATTACCACTCCTTATTGCCTGTACTATATTGTATGCATAATACTGGTCTGCAGAAAGGTCTTCAATTACACCAGGTGTTAATGGTGTAGGAGGATCTCCGACGATTATAGTTGGAAAAGTTGGATTAATAGTCAGATCAGTAGCTGAGTTAAGCAACTTGCCGATCGGTCCTGTCCACTTGTTACCACTTATGGTTTTACCATCCAATGCAGTGATCAAGTGCTTGAGAGGCAACTTATTGGTGTGCAAAGCACAAACTAACCAGTTAACTTTTCGTTGCAGTTTCACTTCCAAATAATGCATTACTCCACCAGCACTACCTGTGTTTACAATGGTGGAGTCACATCCTATGGCCATAAAAGTTTTATCAATGCCATGTTCACTCAAAGTATGAAAGATGTAGTTTGCTACTACTTCTGCATGCTTTCTTCCATCTGTAGGCTTGGTAGGAGTGAAGTGAAACAAGTATTTACCACCTGGCTCGGAACACACAGTATAGTGCTCTTCCTTCACAAGCTCAGGATATTGCTTTTTTGACCCCTCAACACTTCGTAGAGTTCTGGTCATATCAAGTCTACTGTCAAACATAATACATTCAATTTTGCTGGATGGTGTCAAAGCCTTAAACTTTTGGATGGCAGACTGCTTTAGTTTTTTGTGAGTTCTTCTGACTTTGTTGTGGTCAATTGCAAGTCTTGTCTCGTTTTTGGTGATGATACCAGCATCAATCCATGCAGCTGTAGCAATGGCAGCAGTAGCCCTTAATCCTACTCCATACCTTATGGCAGCCAGCGCGATGTTGGATATGTCTTCAGTATTTCTTTTCGGTGCAGGAGAGCTTTGCAGCTGAATCTGCTCACATTCTGATTCAACGCTGCTGTTTGCTTCACTTGAACTATCTTCAAAATCCATTGGGGTTTCCAAAACTGGACGTTTTTCGCGATATACTTGCCGTTTCTCTCTTTCTAGTTCTTCTTGCCTTCTGTGTTCTTTTCTTTGTAGTCGTTTATGCTCACTTATATCGGCTCTTCCTATTTGAAAACTGCTGATAGTTCCAACCTTTTGCCGTTGACAATAAATGTAATGTAATTCCTTTATCGGAATTTTTGCATCTTTAGGACAAGTGCACTGCATGTGAACGTTTACTTGACATTCGAGTAATAATGCACTTGCAATTTAGAATGTCAAACAATTTATCAAGTTTTGGCACAGTAGTGTCTCTCATCCTTTTACTTGCTTTGCCTTGTACGACCAAAGTGGCCTGTTCCCAAGCTTCTTTTATCTTTGCACAAATAGTAGATTCATCGTTAGTTAGTGGAGGCTTAAAAACTACACTGGCTTTTTGCCATTTCTCCATAATTCTGGGATAAATGTCTTTGATTAGTTCTTTTGTGAAATAATTTCGTGCTTCTTTGCTGCTGACTTCGCGAAGAAAAATTCCAAGCCTAAAAACAATAGTTATTAGAACTTAGTTAATATGTTTTTTCTGTCAGTTTATTACAGGTGTCCGGTAGGCTACTTTTTTGCACTTACCGTAGAACGTCACGCAGTGTAGGCAAATCAGCTGTAGCTAACTTCTTTCCAGCACCGATCACAGAAGTCAAATGAGAACTACCACGTTTTCTGGTTCGTACTGCAGATGCTTTGCGCACAGACATTGAAACTGTACTTCACAGCTTTAAGCAAAATATTCTTATAACATTAAAATTCAGTAGGCCTACTAAATTATCGATCTGTAACTAAACAATGTTTGAACAGTTTTCCTGTAGTCAGTTTGTATACCGACAGTTTTGCTCTTCACAGTTGGCCTATATCTTGAGTAGAACGTATGTAAAACGTTTACCTAACAGCTCTGTTGCTGTCACCTTAATCTGCAAATGAAATAATTCTAAGCAAACTTCTCCACCAAATTAGCTACTGTTACAGCTAAAAAAACAAAAAATAGTTGTGCTAAACAGTTTTACTTTTGGCCATACAAGGTTTCTTGCAGTAAAAAATAACACTGAATGTTCTTAAGCCATCTCCTCCCTCAGACTAGCAACTGTTCCAGTTAAAATAAAACAAAAATAAGCGGACTAAGCAGTTTTGGTTTTGGTCATACAAGGTTTCGTTTTCGTAAAGTAGGGAAAAACGATGAATTCGACTACAAAATCATGCAAAAGTTAGTATCCAGTGTACTGCTCAACACTTAAGCCAAAAAGTTTAGGTTCATATTATGCTGAATTCATGTTCCATCCAATGGAAAACCACTTAATATTTGACGATTTGGATTGTCAATCGTTGCTATAGAAAAAATGCATTAAACTCTCGCATAACATAAACAAAGGCAAAATATTGGAATTTCGATGATCATTCCAGGTAGCTAAATCAAAACAAATTTAATTCTAAATTTCATTTCTGTGGTTTTTCTATGACACCGCAAGTTTTTCACCACCCAAGATAATCCAAATTAAAAAATATGACACGCCCTAATAGTCAAGTACTTTCGTTGATTATAATGCATGACATCGATTGCAATCTGCTTTCAATCGATTGACGGGCACTCTTGGCAGTTTTTCAGCACGTTTGCAATTTTTTGAACAAGCTTGACTTACAGCAACTGCAGCACGAGACTTCGCAGAACGAAGCCGATGATTTGGTACACGTGTAAGAACATCGGCCTTACTCTTTAATGTGGACACAAGAAAAACACTCCATCGAACTTCATAGGCTTCCAAAGTTTCTACTAAAATTGAAAATCTCCTTTTAACATGCATTTTAGAAAGTCCAGAAACCCTTATTCTCTTATCTCCTTTAAGCATCGCTGACATCCAAGAATAAACAGAAGCAGAGTCCGTCATTATAGCAATATCACGGGCACTCCATTTCATAGCCATATTGACTTTTTTAGCTACAGCATTTAACTCGACGAGATTAATGTGAGCACTATCAGTCAGCCTTTTGTAGCCATGAGCCATCTTCGATCACTTCATTTTCTTTCTCTAAAGCAGCGCCATATGCAATGGTGCTAGCATCACACCAAATATTCAACACCTCGGTCGGAGAAACTGACCACACTCCTTTTACTGGATCGTCGTTTCTAAGACGAATCAACACATTCTGCAGTCTTTCTGTGGCCACCGAACCGGCAAAATCGTCTCAAGCGCATCCTTCACATCCTCTGTTGACGAAACTTGTTGCAATTCTTAACCAACCCACAACCGAATAGTGTCCTAGCAGCTTCCCACAAATCGAAAACAATTGACGTTTTGTTAGCAATTCCAGATTCGGGGGTTGTAGCTCATCCTTTGCTTCAGATCGTTTCCATCAAATCTCCCCTTTTGCTTCACTCATTTCCAGCCCAAGCACTTTCCTAGAATGCAGCAACATTTCAGAAGGCGTGGTTACAAGCCCGAATCTTAAAAGATGGTCCCCTTATTGTATCAACTCTTACAATATTGAGATCAATAATAATTAATGATATCGTCGTAATAGTGATCAGTTGCAGCATTTATCTTTTCATCTAGTGACAGCACTTTTGCTTGCTTTGAACGACGTCCCGACGAAATAGAACCGAGTTCTACTTTGTTGTTAGGCACGTCGGGAGTGCTTTAGCTTAGTTTTGTGGAATGTTTTTCTGTTAGGCATATAATGTTATAGTGTATAGATGAAATGTTGTTGCAAAATGCTTGGAAGTGCTTCTTTATGGATTGAGTGTTGTAATGTACAGTTTTGAGGTGCTGTTGAGGATCAAAAACATTGTTTTTTAAACAAAGGATTTCCATTTCTTTCAGAGCATGAAAAGTTCGTTCGCTTGTGTAGATTGCTTTTACCTTCAAATTAGATATGAGCAGATTGTTGATGTCAGTCGCTCTAGCTAGAAAGTGCAACATAAGCCATTCCTTCACAAAATATATTGGACATATTTATCACAAGATTATTTGGAATTGTCATTCCTTGTATTTTGTGGATAGTTAGGCCTACTGCCCATGGTAGTTTTAGTGGACATTGGTGTCTTGTCTACGTTTTTGCTCCTTTCTTTACAGGGTAACTGCGTTTGGGATGAATGATAATAAAGGATGAATGAGGTCTTTCACTTGTTTAGTTTTTACCAAAACTTTTTCATCATCAAATGCTATTGCGGCAATTCATTAGCATCCTTTTTTTTTTTTTCACTGATTTTAATTACTGTCCCAACTACTCCATTCACTAGCCCATCACTCACGTCGATGTTATAAATGAGCATAGCTCTGGCCACCATCTGCTATCGTCAGGATATCGGGCAAATTTGGATTATTCTTTTTTTTGAAAATTTAATTGGGTTTTTGCTCAGATATTTGCGCTGCTCGGACGTTTTGACCGTGTCTACTGCAGGAATGGTGACCACTTTTGTCGATAAAGTCGTTAGCATTTGGTGGTTGTGATGATCAATTTCATTTCTTCCAAATATGTTAAAATTGACAAGTATCTTTTAGCCTACAGTTTTGTTACCTCATACTTATTCGAAAATATTATTTGTTTTTGTAGTCTTCAATACCGGCCAATAATTGTCATTGATGCAATCATTATGTCGCTCCATTCGAATCACTTGCCGTTGCTATTTGCGAATGGTTTTTCGTAACGTTGCATCCTGCAAAAACGCTTATCAAATTGTGCTAAATCAAAAATCAAGTCTTCATTGTCCTAGCGGTATTACCACACCAATAATCCATTTTGAGAATGAAATTACATAAAGCTGTATCCTTGACGCTGGAGTTTCAAACTGACTATGTACGACAATACGTTCACAGAAACCAATTCAGTGCAACAAGATTGATCGTAAATACTGTTTAAAATTATGAGTAATATCTATAAACAACTCTGTTACAGCAAATTACGAACAGGGAAGACTATGATAGTAAATGATGCTGTACAGTGTACGCTACAGTGTGAGCTCATAAGCATTCAAATTTCCCAGATTAAACTGAAATTTCAAAAGCTCAACTTAATTCACTTGTCAATTCATAGATCCAGGATGCACGATTAGCTACTAGAGCGTTGTTGGTACAGCAACGATCTATTATTAGAGTGGTGATAAATTCTTATTTATCCGTAAATTATATGCAATCAGTTGTAGGACTGTTCATAGCCGAATCTCTAGCGATTTCGAATTGAATCCGAATCATAAATTTGGAATCTAGAATTTCGAATCATCTTTTTGAATCATTTCGTACATTACAATCATATACATGTTCCCCAGTGAGTTTTTGTTCCCCAGTGAGTTTGTTTCTAAGGTCTTTTTGTGTGACCTGTACTAAAAAAACTCGCTCTGCTCGAGCTGGTGATGCAGGAATGTATGAGCACTCACCTGCGCAGCAAGATTTACTTTCATCTTTTGAAAAGAAAATGGAGCAGCGTGAGGTTTGGTGAGACGAGGAAATTTTCTGGGCAATACCGCCGTGTCGTCATATATTAGCTGTTGGATTGGTTTCCAGTAAATTGAGCCCTCGTTCCACACTCTTTGTGCTTGGATAAGAAATTGTTCCTTACAGTCTTGTACAAATGTGCAGGATCAAAAATGAAATTATGTAACTGCGTCATCGACAGTGAGACATTTTTGCTTGAAACTACATTTTATAGAGTTAGGACGGTACTTACAACAAAAAGCACCCCCGAAAAAGAAGATGACATCATTTTTTGTTAACTTTTAGAACGACTGCAGTAAACTTTAATGTACTAAGAAAGACTATTTTTTAGTACAATAATTTTAACTTTTTTTATACCAAATGTTTTAAGCCCATGCATTGTTCACAAGGTTTGGTAATCTGCAGCAAATATAATATTGCTTAAAGTTACAATTGGTATTTGCGTTTGATCGGCTAATACCTTTATGAATAAACTGACCAAACAACACTAGCAGGTTAATCAATTGCAGTAACTTTTCATAAAAAAGTAGTCACAATGCAAAACTTTTCGAGATAATTTAGCTACTTTTACATAAGGAAATGTTTTATAACACATACCTTTTTCTATCATATGGATTGAGCATCCGATATGGTTTTTATCTTCGTCTTCTGCTCGGGCTAATGAGTAAAAACGCCTTTCGATTGACAGACAAACTGCCACAAGCAAATTTAATGATGAAAACAGTGTGCAAAAAATTGACACTTCTGAATTGCTATTGCTGGCAAACATTAAACAACACTGAAAATATTTATTCTCATATCAATATCATAACATAATATGCTTATATAATCGTTTTATGAACAGCCAAAGAACCGCATGCAGCACTAAATATCATGTGACTTGCCGCATCCAGCTAATGTGATAAGCAAGCGTAATCGCCTAAAACAAATACTTTATCTGGAATATTTGAAAGCACTTTTCCATATCACGCAGCTTTTAAAGTGTTGTAAACATTTCTCCACAAAAGCTGTTTCCCACTCAAGAGTGATGATAGTCTTGACTTAGACAATGAATTTAGGTTCTTCAACTTTGGCAAGGAGATTTGTGGACAAATCTCAATTTATATTCTTCACTTCGCGTCTCATTGTACTTTTCTTTTAAATGTTGACCATTACAAGAAGCACATAAATCCTTGCTGTCGTTTCTGATTGCAATCACGCAGTTTTTGCTGAGATAACGGCAACTACAAACAACGTTGATAAAAGACATAAACATGTAACAACGTTTGTTGCTATAACAAATCAAATGAAAATACTTCGTTATCTCAACCTTTGCCTTTGCAAAAGCAATGAGGATAGATAGTTATACGAAATTAGCAGGGTCAATGGGATAGCGTATTATTTTAAAGCATGGTGAAAGAAACAATTATAGGATATCCATGTATATCTTTAAAAAGTCATGCATGTACCCTAAAAAAGATTTTCATTTCAATGCTTTCAGTGATGATGCAGACACTTCATATATGAACAATGTAATATTTAGCCAGTTACTGCGCTTCAATGCTGTTTCAAATCTAGAGCAAGGTTTTAAGTTGCTTTGAATGCTCCTATGCTTGGATTAAGCTTTCTTGGCAAATATTGATCTGCGTGATGCTTGTGGATGGTACAGGTATTCCAAATAGGAATGCAGCAAAGGACAAGTTTAAATTAATGATGAATTTGGATTCATCAACACCATGATTTTCTGAGTGTTTTGTCAAGCATAAGGAAGATTCTGTTAAGCCACTTCGAGGAAGCACTCCAACAGCATCGACTGTGTGGTCCTCGAATGAGTAACTATTGGAACTTTGCAAAGGGGGAACCGGAAGTTTATGTCTGAAGATGCTACATCGCACTGAAACTTTATTCCGAGAATGTGATTTCTGTGGCAAGTTTCGAGTTGGTAGGACACCATGTTTTAACTATGCTTATAAAACGCAACTATGGAAAAAGAATGTACACTCAACATCTACAACCTTACAGGCTCGTTGCAGTCACCTTTAGCTGCATTAATCTCGAACAAAAGTACTGATACTTAAGGCCTGGTCACACGAGCGAGTCAATCGAGCGCACTCGCGGTATCACTCGCGCGAGTGGCAAGGAAAATCCCCGTTTGCTACCTAAACTCATGACGTTATAGTTGCAATTGTTCAAAAAAGAGTGAACTGTATCATTACGCAATAAGTTAGTTGTGATTGTTTGAAAAAGAAAAAACTTCATTATGACGTAATAGTTACAATTGTTCGAAAGAGAGAAAACTTTGTTATGACGTAATGCTTGCAATTGTTCGAAAGAAAACCTGGCATGGAAAAGTAAATTGGAAGCTTGCAGCTGTTGGCAAGAGCTGGTTATAAAGTGGTCGAATTCTGAAATTGTGATTTTCTTCGACATTTTTCGCAATTTTGAGATTTTATGGAACACGAGCCATCAAACTTACTGCAATAGACATGCCAAAGAAGCGAGCTTAAAAAAGCTATTGCATGAGTTAACTGACGCTGGCGTCGAGTTACATGACGTGGAGGCTTAAAAAAAAATTAAAAACGTAAAAGATAGTTATAGAGGGGAAGTTAATAAAATGAAAAAATCTATTGAAAGCGGCATGAGCACAAATGAAATCTACCGACCCATGCTTGTTTGGTTTGAACAAGCCGATTCCTTTTGGAAAAAGGTGGTTACTCGCAGCTTAGAACTCGCGCGAGTGGCTCGCTCCTGTGACCACTCGCTCCAGCGATTTGCTCGTGTGACCAGGCTTTTACTGAATTTATGCCACGATAGTTAAATGTAGCGAAAATCAAACATTGTATATATAATATGCTGTATTGTGTTTTCAAATTTTATTACCTTATGATGAGATAAAATTCTTATTGAAAAAACTTACCTCCTTCTTTAATCAGCAGAAGTCGTTTTCAAACGTTCTTTGAGCAGTTGTTAATTTTTGCTGCAGCAATTTTGTTAGTTATTTCATTTTTTTCGTTTCTTCTAGCTAGTAGCACAAACTGGTAAGTGCAATCGCATTGCATTTTGTTGCATATTTATCCTTCTATCACGAAAAAGCAATCGATGCGCTATACGAGCTCGCTCAGGAGTTGCCAGCCATCTGTTTACCACACCAAGATGGGTAATTCCGCTAAGTGCCTTTCCCAGCGGCAGTAGTAAACTTGCCGGCTTGTTCTCCATACTGTCCCTTAAATGCTGAGCATCAAACAGGGAAGCTGTGAAAACCAATTTTAAAGTTATTGGTTTGACCCTACTCGGAATCAAACCCAGGTCTACAGCGCCTGAGGCAGACGCTCTTACCACTCGGCCATCTGAGCTGCTGCATCTCTCCACAGGTTTTTTGACAGCACCCGTACAATTGACACTGATGGATCTGAAAGGTCAAACATTTCCAAGACACGTGTCTTGCTTAAAATCTTGTTGACATTAATTCAAGTTTTGATGAAGGTGACGTCTGAACTTGCCCCAATAGTGGGGTAGGTCCGGACAAGCTGTGGGATAGTCTCGGACATAAAAAAAGGTAAATTTATCGCGATGAAAAAGCGCTCTGCATCAATTTCCGCTGATAGAAAAAGCAGCTCGTTTCAATGAAATTCACAATTTCAAAAGTTCACAACAAAGAATTCAAACGAAATTAACCGAATGAAACGAAGAGACTATGCATGATCTCAATAGTTTGGTAAAATTAAATGTTCTATTGTTCAAAATTTAAGTTAAAAAGCGTAAAAATAGACGTCGAGAAGACCCAGTAATTTGTGGCAGTGGCAATTTGAAGGCAACTTCTTCTCGTGCTAAAATTATTTTCATATTTGATTTAAATTCATTTTCAAATTTGAAAACAGTATGTTCGCATGCTATTACGAATGGTTTGTTATGTATGTCCGAATTAACCCCACGCTCAGCCCCACTAGCAAATGGCAAACTCATCTTACTCAACTTAATTTTTTTTTAAATTCATCTTGTCTGCGCGTTTTTTATATATGCCTGACTAGTATCAATATTAGACTTCAGCTTAAACTGCTGCCATGCTTGCACAAAACCTTACGATTTCGTCTCATCTGATTTTACTTTTTTGTTAAAAATCGTGAGTATGAAGTTCAACAAAAGATTACTTGTCAACATGGCGATTGAAAGAGAAGATTGCGGTGACTGCTATAGGTCACATGATGTTGCAAAAAAAATAAAACCGGAAGTGGTTGGTCCGAACTAGCCCCATATCCGAAATAACCCCACCTTCCCCCACTCATCAATTCAAGAAGGTTTTCTTTCAAGAAGTATTACAAAAAATTTTTAAAGAACAAATACTAGCTTCCACAACTGCATTCACATTGAGATATTAAAAATTTTTTAGACTCAGAACTATTTAAAAAAACAAACATCTCGAAATTTGGAAATTAAATTTTCTGCGTTTAGCATCTGTTGCGCTAGCACTCAAAGTTCACCTTGGTATTTTCTTGTGACTTTAAAAGCTTCTGTTGATTGTGTATAAACTGTTTTATTTTTCATTTTTCTGTTTTTCATGCAATATTTGAAGTCATTTATTATTTAAGTATTGTACCTTCGTTTGACTGTTGTAATCAACTAAACCACGTAATGGTCTTTAATATTGTCATTTTGTGCATAGTTTTTTTTTTTTTTTGCTGTTTTTCGTTTTTTTTTTGTGTTTGCTTCTGGTTTGACTATTTTTACAAATTATTCAAAACGAAGAGGAAGCACCTGACTAGATAACTTACGGGTTTTTTCTGTTTCCTAGCCTAGTAGTGTGTGTTTTGAAATACTTTCGTTCGTATTAGCCTGTACTGTTTTACCAGCTCGTGAAATAAATTTTTTGTCATCACTCTACATCTGCCAGAGTAGTTAAAAAATATGATAGGCCTATACAAATAATATACTTGCCGAACACAGCTCTCTGCTGAAAAACAACCATTCTCAGGCAGTGGGGTCCATTGCTTTCCTTACACATCTTTGCAACCATCATACAATTTTAAATTTTTAACTGCACTCAAGAAAATATACGAAATAAAGTCTACTTGATCCGTAAAGCTTATGTCGGTAAAAGCAATGATTGTTCGGCAATGGCACAGAACGGACTGATACTTTCACTTCCAAATTATTCTCACCAAAATCGTTGTGCAGTGGGAATCCCAGTTCCGCATGATGTGTTGTCCAAAGAGTGAAAGGAAGCACATCCTTGTCATTTGCAACAAATTTGTTCATTTGCCACTTACCTTTAGAATATTGGAGTGCTAGTATTGATGCTCAATGTTATCTATAGCAGGGTTGGTATATTTCGATAATTTAAAATCTTGACGAGCATCTTCAGTTTTGTATTTTGGTAATAGTTTTTTCCTTGCAGTTGCAAGAAGTTGAAAAGATTTTTTAGGCAAGAAGTTGGTTAGCAAAGCACCTAGTTCAAGCCATGTGCGCAAGGTAGTTTTGCAAATTTCATTTTTTTCAAAATGTTTAGTACAGATAAAAACTTTGCCTCTATGCAATCTTTCCCGCATCATGTTATGTTTTGGATCTCTGAAACCGTACAGAATTTTCCAAAAATCTTCAGACCATTTCTTGATCTTGCCTGCACTTCCTTTTCCATGTTTACCAATGCTTTTACCATTTGGCACCGTTATTAAACTTACCAAAGACGACCCTTTTTTGCCTTCACACCCAGGAATGCAACAAACTTTTCTCATCTTTCGCAGTTTTTCACTTTTATTTGTGTTGGCAAGTCATCAGTAATTGTAACAACTGCACTACTAGTAATACCTCTATCCATCAAAATTAGCAAAAAGTTCTTATAAGTACAGGAAGTACATCCCTGATCTTCAAAACATTATACAAGCAAACAGTAAACATAATTTTCAATATTGATTGTAGTCAACTCAATTTAAGTCAAAATTCATGTTTATATACTAGCACACACACCACGATAATAATAATTGCACATGTCATGCCTGTTGCATTGTTTGCTATATTTAGGTGTAAGCTGCTAACTCAATGAAATGAAATTAAAGCAATCTTATGCTAGTATCTTATGAGGCTTCGCTATCACCAAACCAAGCCTAGCATTCAACAAATAAACAGTTTTGTAGACAATGGAACAGCTACCCAAAAATAGCAGACGTCACTAAAGTTTGAGAGCAAATTTAGCAAATGCAATGAAAAAAATTACAAAAATACACTTACAAGTCCTCCGCAAAAATGTTAGTGGTTATCAAATTTAAGCTCATTTCACAAATTTAAATTGCGTTTAAAAGTAGCCTAAGGGTCAATTTTAAAATAAAGTTGGTAACTGCAACCTAGAAACAACTGCCTCTACCAGCAATATAACTGCCTATCAGCCTGCTTTCTTTTGTTATTATCACCGAATTTTCAAATTCAATTCGTTCTCTAACCTCGCAAACAGAATTTATTAGTTTATTTCGTAAGGCATTGCTGAACTGATTTTTTTAAATCCTCCTACCATCGATCGGTGGCGTAGTTGGCCATTTTAAAACTGCTACAGTTGGCAGACTATATGCGTAGGAACTGTAGTTTTAAATGCACACACAGAAAAGAAAAAATAATTAGTCCGAAAGCACCCTAACGTACAAATTGATTTAAAGAGCAAAAGGATTGAAAATCGGATCTCGCGTTAGCACTGCGTCTTAGGCTTTTGCTGTTACTTTGTGGTCACTTACTGACGTACAGACGCAGAAAAACCAACCGAACGGAGTAGGCCCTCAAAAAGTTTTGGCGCCCGCGCGTTGGCATGGCTGTTAAGTCTGTTTTACACTACAGCAATAACTTTTCAGCGTATGCCAACGTATGAATTACACGTTAGTCATACGTTTGATACACGCAAACATACGCTAGAAGTACGTTAAAGGTACGTTAATCATAAGTCACGTGCGCTTCTCATACGGTGGCATGGCGTAGGTCCGTGAAGCCAGCGTTATTCTATGGGCGATGCCGTATTTAGAAAAGAAAATTTAGTGACTATTCAATATTCTCTTTCTGTGAACCGTTGTCCACCATCTCCGCTCTTCCTTTTATTGAGACAGGTAAGTGTCTCTGAGAGATCTGAACCAGCCCTTCAAATTTTCAAGCGACCTGTTCATCAATTCAGCCTGCTAGCTCCACAGTTTTTCTTTTCGTCGGTAATCCGTCATTTTGACATTTCACAGCATAGGATTGTCACGAATAAAATGCAACATCAGGTCCTGTTCTTTGTTGTTAAGGCTGCAGTCCACTTTTTTGACCTTTTTTCTCTTTTACTTTTGAGAAGACGCGAATTTCGATGAAGAATGGGAGGAAGATTAAGAGGATTCTCCAGCGTCTTCTCTTGAAATTGCGGGCATTGGCCTCAAAATTCCGTCACGATTCTCTACTGCTGAAGCTGAGATATCGCCAGCAGAAGCAAAAAAATTACCAGCAGAAGAATGAATAATGCTGGCAGAAGCAGGGTAATCGCCAGTAGAATCAGAAAAATTATTAGCAGAAGCAGGGAGATCGCAAGCAGAAGCAGGGCAATCGCCAGCAAAAGAAGGAAGATTGCTAGCAGAAGCAGGGTAATTAATCGCCAGCAGAGGCAAGGAGATTACTAGCAGAAGTAAGGAGGTAGCTAGCAGAAGTTGCGTAAACGCCAGCAGAAGCGGGGTAATCTCCAGTAGAAGCAGGGTAATATCGCCACCAGAGGCAGAGAGATCTCCAGCTGCAACGGCATTAACATTTTTCCAGTAACTTTTTTCGTCTTCCTTTTCGTCATGTTGCTTCGAAAAATGAGAAGTTTCTGCAAATCCACGCGTGTATATGAAGGCGCTGTAAACACGCAGCTAGAGCGCTAAACCGACGTTAAGCGTACGCTGTCAGCACGTTTTGTATACGTTCATGAACGCTACTAATTCGTTCACGTACGTCGAAGTCCGCTGATTGTGCGTTGCTCATACGCAATTATAACGGTGTGTATACGCAAGCCATACGCTCAACAGGAAAATTTTTGGTTCGTACGCTGAAAACTTGTGCGTATAGCAACTTTTTTCAATAAACTTAAACGTTATTCATACGTTACTCCCATACACTGTAGTGTAAAACAGGCTTTAGTAGAGATCACCATGCCCACGACATAACTTCATTTTTTATATTAATTTAAGCTGCATTTCTACGTGATTGCAAAGTTGCTGAAACGTTATGCATTTTTTAGGTATTGTATCATCGTACGAAGTATTCTGTAATATCTTTCTTCAGGCGCAGATCAGAAATTTTTTAAGGGGAGTGTTATAATTTAAAAAATGCTTGTCTTGCAGTTTGCACGTTTATCAGTATCAAAGTACCAATGCCTTAATATGTACACCTGGAATTTTAGATGTGGGGGTGGCGGGCTTGAGCCCTCTCTGCCCCCCCTCCCCCCCACTAAATCCGCCTTTGGACGCATTTGATTAGCAAAACATTTGACACACATCTAATTTTCTGCTACGAGTGAGAGGCTCACACTCACCAGGATAATCGTTTTTACATTGCTTATGATGTACGTCGAGCATTCGCGATAGAATTTCCTGCGGCCCGCAAACATTTTGGCAAAACCTGTTCTTGAACTTTCTTTCCTCCGAAACCAGTACTCTTCAACTTTTTTTCCCGTCTGATCTTTGCGATGCGATATTAAAAGCTGGGTTCCCAATTGAACCACACGCGTATCACACAGAAATCATACAAATGTATAGTAAGCCTTTTATTGGCCTTTGCTCGAATTAGATAAAATTTTGCTTTTTGTGAGCTAATTTTTGCAAAGTCATTGGCTTTCCAGGCCGCTCCTAAAGAGATAGTCTGCAAAAGTGGGCTATCGCAGAAAGTAGACCTTCAGAAAGCTGTCCTTAGTCCTGCCCACTTTGCGAAAGCACACGTTTTTTGTGGACAAGGAAACGGGCCAAATGAGAGCTTAGCTTGCATTACGTCAGTAGGGGTTATGTAAGTTTGCAGAAGTGAATTGGTGAGCTTGTAGTACCATAATATATGCAAATTTTTCCGCTTTTTTAAGGTTTTTGTTATTCCGTTTTTCAATCAATATTTAATTAGCCGTTTATTTCGATGTTTTCAGTAAAGAAACGAAAGATTGATTGTACATTGGTTTTTATGGTATTACTTTCGGTTATTCGTTACTGCTGATGAACAATTTTTTCGTTTTTAACAGGTTTCATAATAAGTCTATGACTGAAAAGTTAGGCGGCCCGCTTGCTCATTGGTGAGAAAGTGGCCCGCGATAGCAAATAGGTTCGTCACCCCTGGTCTATGACAATAGATTAGCTATGCATATATGAGAATGGAATAAAGGGTCTAGACAAGAATATTTTTGAGGGTGCCAACTCAATTTCTCCACGACTTCGAGGTCAAGGTGCCCCCAATTTTTTTGATCTAGTGTATTTTTATTTTCTTCACGATTTTGGTTCGAGCCGCCTGCAGATTCTCGGCGCTGTTTTTTGTTCCCATTTGCCAGTGCGTTGTTGCTAACGTTACCGCTTGGTTTCATCTTAAAATAAAAAAGTGTACCGGCGTATAGTTGTTCTTCATTTTCGTACGTAGCGTGTATTGTTTAGGTACTAGTTGTAAACTGAATGAGAGAGAATCATTTTGTTTTTGCCTTTTTTGAAGAACTTGGAAAGCAGTAAAATTGAAATGAATAAATAGCATACTGGTCCTGTGAAAAATAAAATAAATTAGAAAAATAAACAGCTCAGATAGCCGAGTGAAATAGAGCGTCTGTCTCTTGAGCTGTAGACTCGGGTTTGATTCCGAGTCGGGTCAAACCAATGACTGTAAAATTGGTATTCACAGCTTCCCTGCTTGACGCTCCGCATTAAAGGGACAGTGTGAAGAACAAGCCGGCAAGTTTACTTGTTGTGCCGTTGGGAAAGGCACTTGGCGGAATTCCCCCATCTTGGTGTGGTAGACAGATGGCTGGCAACTCCTAAGCGAGCACGTATAGCGCATTGATCGCTTTCTCGTGATAGGAGGATAAATATACAACTAACTACAGTAACTTTGTAGGTCAGGAAACAAAAAGTTATTTTGTAGCATGGAGTTGAATCCAGATATTATTTTCATTACTGAAACGTGGGAACGTGTACGTCTATGATGGTCCATCTTCTTCTGGTCCATACAATAACTTGGATGGTTATAATTTCTTACCAAATTAAAGAAAGATGTCTATTGGAGTTGGCATATATGTTAAAAATAGCATTGGTTTTTCAATTATTGACTACTATTGATGAAAAACTGTTTCAATCTTTGACAATGAGAATGTTAATAATTTTACAGAAGTTATGTTTGAAAACTGTCATACTCCCTCAATAAACAAACCAACTCATGTTGCTGATTCCCCTGCATCAGTAATAGATTAAATTTGGATTAACATATGTGACGATACTTTCAAATCTGGTATTATTGCGAATCCTATATAGGTGTCACGTCCATGCGAGTAGTTTTTCTCGTTCTTCGTATGTATTTCTACCTTCATATCGCATGTTTTAACGCTTGTCGTTGTGTCGTGTCTTCCTTTTCTTGAATTTTTCTTTCCATAACTGTCGCCTTACGCTATCTTCATTTTTTTCAAGAATAAAAGACTTGATTGATTGATTGATTGATCATTTACCTGTTTTCATGTGTCGTAATGTCAATAAACAGCCGCAGTCTGCAAAACCTAACTTAAAAAGGTGTTTTTCATTGACAAATATAAATAAATTTAACAGTCTGCTGGAAGATGTAGCCATCAGCGCGGTTTTACGTGAAACTTGTCCAAATCCCGCATTCGCATTTTTGATGAAATTTTGCAATCAATCAAAGCTTTTCATTAAGGGGGGGGGGGGGGGTTACGCCGTGTAACAAAAATTGACATTGCCTTTTTTCGACAGCTATGCAAGCAAACTGTGCTGACATGCACTTCACGCAAAAATTTCAACAAAATAACCACTCGTTTTCATTTTATGGGCCATTGTATACCCCATTTTTAGCCCATATCTTTTTTACTACAGGAAAAATTTAGGCTTTTTCCTTCAGCTTCCACACCTTCCATCTCACTCTTTATTCCATACCCACCATGTATACCTGCAAATCCTTCCGCACATTTTCCAACATGACCATTGAAATCTTCCAATTCATTTGCGTTTGCCATTTCTTACTCACGCGCCAACTCCTCATAAAATCTCTCTCAGCATCTGTCTCAGTGACGGCTCGTGACCATTTTAGACGGTTAGGCTGCATGACTTGAAAAGCTGGCCCAATACTCGGCTCTCAAATGAATAAAACTGTCTATTTCACTAGCAAAGTGGTAGGTTTTATTAGGCTATGCACAAATACAGGTACACTGGCAGCATAGACTTTCTATAATAGAAAGTCCATGCTAGCAGGTGTCGC
Source organism: Trididemnum miniatum (assembly GCA_964006365.1). Classification (NCBI taxonomy): domain Eukaryota; kingdom Metazoa; phylum Chordata; class Ascidiacea; order Aplousobranchia; family Didemnidae; genus Trididemnum; species Trididemnum miniatum. Next base: position 12,122,738 of record OZ023235.1, on the reverse strand, counting down.
ATGAATTATTATTACTCAGCAATTTTTTTTATTATTCAAACATTTTTATTATTATTACTTAACAATAACAGCTCAGATGGCCGAGTGGTATAGAGCGTTTGTCTCTTGAGCTGTAGACTCGGGTGTGATTCCGAGTCGGGTCAAATCAATAAATTTAAAATTGGTATTCACAGCTTCCCTGCTTGACGCTCCGCATTAAAGGGACAGTGTGGAGAACAGCCGGCAAGTTCACTTGTGCCGTTGGGAAAAGCACTTGGCGGAATTCCCCCATCTTGGTGTGGTAGACAGATGGCTGGCAACTCCTAAGCGCGCTCGTATAGCGCATTGATCGCTTTCTCGTGGTAGGAGGATAAATATGCAACAAAAAAAAAATTTAGCAAGTTTTTCTATCTAGATAGACTACCGGTATTCTGCTACTGTGTACCTAGTCGGCTAAGCCTAGCGGACTACAAATAAGCTAATCTACAAACCTAGCTAAGCTGCGGCATCGATCAATCAACAGCTCAAAAGTTTTTTTTTAACGCAATTAAGTTTACTAGCATTTACCGCTATACTACTAGTTTAAACTGTAAGCTGCCCGTATCATCCCGTATCTTTCTTTAAATCCAGTATCTCGATACAATTGCAACTCATGTAGAGCCAATCTCTAAGCTTTATACCTCAACAGGGACGCCAGATTGCTTTGAGCAAGAAATGCCAGATTGGACCTCAGAAAGGTGTAAATAGTTCCAAATATATAATACTAGTCATACAGTCTGCATGTATAAATCAACATATATAACACCAACAGTCTATTGTCCAATACCCTTTTTTTTGTTACGGTACAGTTCTATATTATTTTTTTGCTCATAAATACTAGAAATATAAAAAATGGAAACAGTCCGCTGAAACCTCACTAGTTAAACATTTTTCAGCTGGCATGGAAACTGCACCTAGAGTAGAGGTTCTTAACCTGTGGGTAATTACCCACTAGTGGGGAATTTGAGGATTTCAGGTGGGTAATTTAAAGTTCTGAAACACAAAAGACATGGGCAGTAAAAACTTTGAGTAGGAATGTGAGAGCCAAAACGATGTTAGGAATCGATAAGCATGACGTTTCGAAAACTTGACCGTTTTCATCATCAAATACAGTTCGCGATAGATCATAAACTGTTAAACTGAGAGAATATTTCTCAGTAGTGCAGCATATTATGATACCATGGTGATGAAACAAAAATCTCATTGACGATTTGAACCAAAGTAAATGTTATTCTTCTCAATAACTTATTCTTTTTGTTACCGGTACCGTACATACCGTTGTGCTTTTAGACATATCACAACGGGTCATGAGAACTCATTTTGATTTTTCCGCCAGTTTTAAAAAATATGTGGGGTAGTGGGGAATGTATGTTTATTAAGTAGTGGAAGTGGATAATGAAGGAAAAAAGGTTAAGAACCCCTGACCTAGAGTATTACCTCCAACAAGCTAGTAGCATTTAAGCAAGCAAATCCTGCCTACTTTAATTAAAACAACTCTGAAAAACAGTCGAAAAGCATTAGTTTGGTTGTGTTTGATTAGTCGTTAGCAAAAATTACATTTGTGGTCAACAATATACAAATGTAAAGCAACAAGTGTTTTAAGTGGTACCGAATAGTAGATGTATGTACGATTTAGTTGAACAAGCTAGATTTTGCTAACTCATGAGTCACAGTTTTTATAAGTGCATTGTAAAGAATGCTCAAACAATTAACTACTAGTGAAAAATGCAAGCAATGTTTTGGTTTTTAAATTGTAAAACTTAATAAAAAGCCTATGCATTGTTCTCTCTACAAATAAAAGACAATAATTTAAGCTTGCATTTTAAATTTTTATTTAGGTGGAATTTTATGATTTGGTTAATTACAAGCGTCAACTGAACAAATCTATATAAATTGCACTTTCTGTTATTTCGGTAAAAAATTGGTGTCTAAACTTTTGATTAGCATGAGAGTAGGCTAACAACTATTGCTTCTCAAAGCACACTACGAGTCTGCAACATACTGCATTATCTATCACACTTTTCATAGTTTTTTCGGCTAATTCTAACAAAGCTTTTTAACGATTATGATTCTTCCTGCGGCTTCAATATTAATGACATACATACAAAATAAATAATACCGAAGCATCCTTCTCAAATTGAATAATAAATCAGTTTTTCTACAATTTAAGTGCTCTTGCAGTTTTGATCTAGCTAACGCTGATCAAACTGGCTTATCAACTTAAAAAACAATATCTATTGCTATCACACAAAATGCTAAAAATGAAGTTTCAAACTCAGCAATCTGGCTAACTATTCAAACTTAAGAGCCAAAGTTTAAAAAGCTTGCTGAAAATCAGTGTCAAAGTGAATTACAGTTTTCTTGGGCAGTTTCTAACTTAAAAAGAGTTTGAATGTTCATACATACTGCTGACTCATTGCATAATCCCCCTCCTCTACAATTCTAATTGAGCTAAGAATTTCATGTTCCTCAGCAAATATTTCATTTTCACTGACTGAATCAGCTGGTACCTCAAATGATTGGATAAACAATGTCTAACTTGAACTTTAACCCTACTACAACTAAGGTGGTTGGAATCTGCCGGTGGGGTTGTTCAAAAGCTTGCACTTAAAAAACTACCACACGTAAAAACTTGAGATTTCTGAGAGAGTTATGTCAAAATTTCATGTCTTGCAGAAGTTGAAAGTTAGTAACAATTTTATGGACCCCGGTTGAAAAAATAGGATTTCCATCGCTCCGTACTCGCTTTAAGAAAATAAATAATTACTCCTTTATGCGCTCTGTCGGATAGAGCGGGACGCATTTTTATGTAATGTACCCAGCACCAGCAGAAACTTGAACATTACATAAATAGGCTATGCAAGCGGGACAGCGAATTCAACCAAGCGTTGTAACGTAGCATAAAAAAGTCCAGCGTTATGAGTCAACTTGTTGTTTTGACAAGGTGATGAACGACTAACAAAAGTTATAACCAAGCTGAATAAGTTTGCTCTGAAATCTCCCAAGAGACAGCTCGTTAAGTGCAACTATGCCGTATAAATCCCCTTTATTTTTCTGTTGTTAGGAAAACCAGTTCAACATAACTTCACACTATCGTAAGCATCAAATCAGCACTCGAGACTCCGCAAAACATAATTCAATTTTTTTAACTTTCCGTAGCTTGCATTATTCACAGATGTCGGTGAGCCGCAGCTATCGTTGTTTTTTTTAATCATCTGGGTTTTTGCAGCAATTAGGGGCATAGGGTTCAATGAAATTTCCAAGGCACAAACAATCAATTTTCAAAGTCATTCTATCTGTAGGAGTGGGGTCATCTACCCGGCTTGGCGCCTGGGCAACACGGCTTTGAGATCCGAAGAAACGTCGCAGCGGTGGCGAGCCGTTGGCGACATTGCGTCCAATATCACCGACCCAGGGATCGAGCCCCTGACCTACCGCACCGATGCGAAGTCGTTTCAACTGAGCTAATCGGCCGGTGCAGCTAACATAAAGTACCGATAAATGCTTTTATTCTTCACGCAAATATTTTTAATGCAAAAATTTTGTTATCAGTGCAATCTGCAGTTTTAGTAGTCAATGCAGAGTGATTTTTTGAAATCGCAAGCTTTATTTTGTATGGGACTATTCATGCAAATAGGAGTAAGAATTCTTTTAAAGAATCAAATATAGCCTAATTGGCGTTACCATTTGGCTCTTTGATGATTCAGATGTAGAGGATACCGCTGTTTGTTTCTCATTTCCTTGTATTAGTATTGCCATAATGGAAACCTCAGCATTTCGGTTCGCACTATAGTTAGTGCAAAAGACTACCAGGTGAAACAGTTTATTTAGCATACAGTATTAGTGGCTTACAATAAAACAATAAGGAGATGTAGGCCTACCATATTTTAATTTCAAAAAGTAAAATTTTCAAGCAATTAGTGGTAGAAACCGGTAGTTAGATGCAACGCCTTCAGTTCAGCGAGAAAGAAATTTATACAAATGCGTGACATTTGCCAAAGCCTCTATATGGTTAGTATTTTTATTGTAGGCCTACTGTCGTGCTGAGCTAATCCAAGCCTAATATGCACTGCGTTTAAGTGTGAGCTGTCGTTTTCAAAGGGACAAAGCAAAGTCCGATGCTAAGAGTAGGCCTATATTGACAAAAGCTTCACACAGTTTTCACTCCACTTCAAAAATCATTAGCCAACGTAGTTATGTTTTAAGTTTAATAAGGATTTAAAAGTGTTAATCTGTGGACAAACTAAGATTCAAAAGTCTACCATGACTTTTTCCCTCTCAAGTAATGACGTTAAATATGGTTATTAATTAGTAAATAATAATATAATTCTTAATCTTTCAATAAAACATAAACTAGTCCAATAACGGCGTATAGGTGGTACCTGCCACATAACGTCATTATGGAGGTTTACGTTACAGCACTGATGGAACAGGCAAAATTGAAACGCTTTTCGAACATATCCTTGTAGGAAAAAATACTTTATCCCATGATAATGCGAGAAACGAGTCTCTCAGAAGTTGAGTGCCTATTCGCTTACCATACGTAAACTGCTCGTTTCTGATCATACGTTTTGTTGTTCGAGAAATCTTAATCATCATTGTAAAGATCCTAGCTAACTTTATTTTGAAAACAACAGATAATGACGCATTTGTGAATGCTGTTATGAATAAATTTGGTGCCATTGTGAATCCAATGCATTTAATTACATTTATATAGGATCAGCTATACCGGCCGTTGGCTCAGTTGTTCAGCGCGCACGCTATCGGTGCGGTAGATTTGGGGTATAAATCCCCGGTCGGTCAAATCGGCACAGGTGTCGCCAACGGCTCGCCACTGTTGCGACATTCCTTTGGATCTGTGTAGCCCAGGCGCTGAGTTACGGAGATGGGCCCGGCACTCGCTACACGCTTCGGCGTAAAACCGCGAATATAATGAAGATTTGATTTTTTTTAGTATCAGCAATTGTTAATCAAAGATTGGATTTTCTATTTATGATTAATTGACAAAGTAGCGGTAAATACTGATACATTATCGTATCGCAAAATGATTAATAACTACTCCAGAAAAAACGTGACCTCCAGTTTTTTCACGTTATATAATTTCAACGCTTTTATGGCAAACAAATATTTTACTTTGTTTTATGCATCGGGTAATTTTTGAAACGTTGATAAAATACTCGTATATCTTATTTATTTAGCTCCTACTCGATTATTTTTTCTTGCCCGCCAACGTCGTAAAAGATATATAAATAGTCTTGATGAAGCACTGGACGAAAACAATTACAACATTATGGAACCTATTAACTTAAATGAAAAAAAAGATTTTACAGCGAGATTGGATCAAAGTTCCGCAAGAAGCATTACCTGGTCTAACAAGCCTCCTATCTCTGTCTGCCGGCAAAGTATCGCAAATCTTATCATTGGTAACACTAGAGTTAAAACAGAATTCCGAAACATTTTCAATGCAAGAAAGGCTTGAGAATTATTTTTTACAGTAGACATTATAACAATGATCGTTGAAAACAAACAGAAAAGTTGAACGAGCACGAAACGATATTCTTACCGCAGTTGCAGCTAACAAGGCATCCAGCTTGTACACGTACATGAACTAGGGCAAGGTGGGGTAGCGAGCCCCCCTTAAGCGACTTTTGCTCTCTGTCCCAGAATACAAAGTTTTTTAATTTAATTTTTGTTTTGTTTAATCTTAGGGTTCAGGGCTATCTATTCCAACTGTCATTTTCGAAAAAAAATTGCGCTCTGGCTGATTTATTGAGGTTTGAAAAAATCTCAAATTGGGCGTTTTACCCCCTGGGGTAGGGTAATACGCCCACCCCAAAATGCCAAAACGCCCACCAGTGGGGTTTTACCTATACATCTCAAACCATTTATTTTTCCACAATCTGAAGATAATGACTAAAAAAGGCAATCCTATTGGCAATTTTGCATTTCTATTAAAGATTGTTGAAAAAAGAACAAAGAAGAAAAACGATTTTGAGACCAATAGGATACATATCAGAAATACTCAATGAAGCGAAAAACATTTAGGCTTGCGAATGAGCAGTTGGGCATAAATTATGCACCAGGGCTCCCAGAGTTTCGGATTTCCGGCATTTTGCACTTCAAATCGACACCTACCGATTTTATTCCAAAAGTGCTTTTTTTCTAAAAGCACCTACCCCCCTTTAGGTTATTGCACTTACGCGCTACCAACTAGGAAGAGCTTATTTTGAAAATATGATGGTAGGGCTCATGAAAATGATTGTCGAAATTCAGATTCGGTTCAGTTTAAGTGGAAGTGATTAGGCCTAGGTTTGGTTTGTTGGTTTGAGTAGAGGTGATCATAGGCGCACGCAGGGGAGAGCACGGTGCCATGCCCCTCCCCCCCCCTTATTTGTCCTTATAATAAGGTGCTAAAACCTAATTTTCAGTCTATAATTTCTCAAACTAATAATAGTTGCAGCCTCTTTTCACTTATTTTAGTCAAGCTTCTTTTAGATTCTTCATTCTATTTGAATAAGGTGATGAGTTACGAGTAGGATATTTTTGGCCTATCATTATATATTTTAAATTTTTTGCTGTAATTTATAATAAAATCTTCTGATAATGCCTCAACAACAGTCAACCAAAAAGGGACAACCATCCATCAATGAAGACATGCTGAAACCCATCATTAAAAGCCTGCTGGTAGATTCAGCAGTGTTAACTAAAGCTTTTTCTGAATCCCAACTACTGAACAGTCAAATTGAAGCAGCTGAAAACCTCATTGCAAATAATACCTTTATTGATATTATTGTGGGAAAATTAACAGAGAAAATTCTTGCCAATGAGGAATTTCAAACTGCAATATCAATGAATCTCTCAACCTTAGTCGAGGCTAAAACATCATCTTTAAATGAAAAGATTGAAGAACTAAATGGAAAATTGGACAGGGCTGCCCAAGAAAATGAAAGCCTCGAGCAATATTCTCGCCGCAATTGCCTACTATTTCATGGGCTTAAGGAAGAAGAAAATGAAAACACAAACAATCTAATAATCAAGTTTATTGATGAAAAGCTGGGATTATCCATTAATGAACACGATCTTGACAGAAACCACAGATTAGGGTACCGGCACTCATCAGCATCTGCTCAAACAACAAAACCCAGCCCATTATTGTGAAATTTATACGTCATGACATCAAGGAAAAAATATTTGGTACTAAAAAAAGACTGGCTGGGAAACCATTTTTAATAACTGAATCTCTCACAGCAACGAGAATAAGATGCATCAAGAAACTTCATTTATTAAAAAGAAAAAACGAAATTTACTCTTACTGGACGAACGATGGCAGTATATACTACATGGAGAATGCTCTTGGCAGAAAGGTAAAAGTTGTTTCTCTTTTGGAGTATATGGTATAGGCTAATCTACTCAAGATGAAGTTTAGTTACTGCTTGCCCTTGGTTCACTTTTCATGAAGAACTGAAGATTTTTAAGCTTACTCTTTATACAGCTTAATACACTCTCTAGCTGATTATAATGGTAGGTCATCTGTCTTTCAGGATAGTGCTTGTATTGCTTTAGCACTAAAGCAAAAGTTGGACTATTTTACATTTTGTGCTTCTGTTTGTATTACTTTTTTTTTTCTGTCGTTTTTGTTTTCTCAATTTGTTCTCCTTTTCATAGGAGATCAAACTTAGTGTATAGTTGACGTGAAATGAGAACTGCTTTTGATAATTTTGAATCTTCTCATGATTTATGTAGTGGTGACTGTGAATATCATACCCCTTCCCAACTTGCTCACACCATAAAAACTAAACATAATAATGAATTGGCACTAATTCATTTTAATGTGAAATCTTTGCCTAAAAATAAATCTAAAATTGAGCTTCTTTTGACGCAAATGCCCACTTTGCCCGAAATAATAGCAATTTCTGAAACAAAACTTAATTCCTCAAATAGACATCTTGTGGATATTAAAAATTATAACTTTGTTCATTCTGATTCCTTAACTAATGCAGGTGGTGTAGGCATATATATCCGAAAAGACTTGAGCTATTGCATTAACTACAACGTTTCGGTGGATAATAATGACTGTGAAAGCTTATTTATTGAAATACTAAATAAGTCTCCTGATAATAAACATCAACCGAGAAAGAATATTATCGTAGGGATTATATACAGGCATCCAAGACAGTCTTATTCAGCATTTCAAGATAAATTATGCAACATAATTCATGAGCTTAATCGATCCAATTCTTCTTTTTTTCTTGTTGGTGATTACAATATTGATCTTTATTGATCCAAAATTAATTCAGATGTTGAAGTGAAAAACTATCTCGGTGATTTATATTCTGCTGAGTGCTATTCATTAATTAATGTACCAACAAGAATATCTCCAACATGTACTAGCACTCTTGATCATATCCATGCTAATTCAATCAATTAAACTCGCTTATCAGGTGTTTTTTTAATCTTTGATCTATCTGACCACTTACCAACATTCTACATACTGCAGACCGCTGGCAAGCCCGACAAAAAGGAAACTAGTAACAGACTAATTCATGACATGAAAAACTTTAATATTGAAACATATGCAGAAGACGCTTACAATAGACTCCAGTGCTTGTCCCTACTATCAGATCCAGACACTGACTTAAACAATTTAATGAAAATCATTCAGGAAGTTACATCCATTCATGCTCCATTAAGAAGACTATGTCGTAAGGAAATGAAAGCTAAATCGAAGCCATGGCTGACTAAGGGTCTACTGAAATCTGTTAAAACAAAAAATATAATGTTTCAACTTTGCTATAAGCAACATAATGTAGATTTAATAATGAAGTATAAGAAATACCGAAACAAACTGACCAAATTGACGCAAATTGCAAAAAGAATGTATTATCAAAATCAGCTCACTAGTCATAAAAATGATTTATCTCAACGGTGGAAAATAATCAATGAAATTATATGCAATAAAAAGAGATAGCAAGAGACGATAACCTCTATCATTGATTCAAAGGGAAAAGAAGTTTCTGACCAATCAATCATTTCAAAAACTCTAAATGAATTTTTTGTAAATATTGGTCCTAATATGGATGCTAAAATACCACCCTCTAGAAATATTTTCAATATACCAAGTGTTGTTAATTCATTTGCTTGCGAACCAATCACAAATGATGAAGTATATCTTCAACTTAGTCAACTCAACCCAAGGAAAGCCAACGGACCTGAAAATTTTCCCAATAAATTTTGGAAGTTATTAGCACCAATAATCTCACCATTTCTAGCCAATAAATTTAATGAATGCTTCGAGGTGGGAAAATTTCCTGCCACTCTAAAACAAGCTAAAGTAATTCCAATACACAAAGGTGGCCCTAAAAATGTAGCTATTAATTATAGGCCAATATCACTCCTGTGACCATTATCAAAGGTCTTTGAAAAGTTAATCTATTTTAGACTTGAAAATTTTTTGACTAAAGATAATATTATTTCCACTCAGCAGTATGGGTTTCGAGAAGGCCATCCTACTGAAATGGCCATTGTTGATTTGACGAATAATTAAAAATTGCATATTGACGAAGGATATTTTACATGCTGTATATTTCTAGACTTGTCAAAGGTCTTTGATACGGTCAATCACAAAATACTTCTAAAAAAGCTGGAAGCTTATGGCATTAGAGGCAATATGCATGACCTTCTTTCTAGCTACCTAAGTAATCGTCAGCAGTACACAGAATGTAATGGTGCCCAGTCAGAAAACAACGTGATTAAATGTGGTGTACCACAGGGATCAACTTTGGGTCCTTTACTATTCACTCACTCACTCATCACTATTTATTTGTCCAAAAGTATACACAATACACAAAAGGAAAATAAATACAATACAAAAAACAGGACAGGGAGACTGCGAAGGGACCGTGAGGTCTTCGAGTCAAGCAGCCACCCTAAAAACTAAATTATTGTTTTTAATAGCTGGCAATTCAATGGTTGCAGTTCGTGGACAATCGTAGATAATTAATAAATGAATAATCTTAAAGATAAATTAATAAATGATCATGGCATATACAGCGACACTGCCGCTCGCTGGAGAGTGAAGGCTACTTCATAAAATGGAAACTGGCTAATAGCTCTTCAAATAGAGATTTTTCAATGATTTTTTGAATTTCTTTAAGTTAAATTTTCTCATTTCTAAAGGTGTTGAATTCCATATTTTTACCCCTTTATATTTGATTGAGCGTTGTAATTTCGAAGATCTACACCTTGGTATGTGATAATTGAGACCACAGGCTTGCCTGCGGGTTGCTATGGAGTGACAGGTATTAACGTTTGTGAAATAGCCCTGAAAATTAATAGGTAGATTATTGTTAAAGTGACGATGAACGAATAGGGCTGTTTGCAGTTTAATCATGTCGTCGAGTTTGAGGATGTTCAGCGATTTATAAACACTGGAACTAGAGTGTCTCCAATGTACACCAGCTAGAAGTTTAACTGCTTTGTTTTGGAGAATGCGAATAGAGTTAAGATGGGTTGAAAACGTTGAGGTCCAGATCGTGATGCAGTAGATCAGATGGGAGTTAAACATGGCATGATAAAGTTGAGTTAATACGTTTTTAGGAAGAAATTTTTTGACTTTAAACATTATTCCTACAGAGCGAGAGAGTTTATTGTGAAGAAGTTGTATGTGGGATTTGAAGTTGAGGTCAGAATCGATTTGTACCCCAAGGTACTTAGCTGATTTACAGACACTTATCTTTGCATCATTGTACAAAATATCTTTGTTTTGAATTTGCAGCTTGGAATTACTCGGTATCAATAGGGCAGTTGATTTTTTGGCGTTAATACAAAGTTTATTAGCTTTCATCCAGTGGTAAACTGATATCAGTTCAGCATTGATGTCGTCGATTAATTCAGTTGGACATGAAGCACTAAAACTAAGACAAGTGTCATCCGCAAACAAAATAGATGTAGCGGATGTACTATTGACCAAATCATTAATGTAAAGCAAAAATAATAAAGGGCCCAGAGTGGAGCCCTGGGGAACCCCCGATTTAATTTGGAAAAGATCCGAATGCTCTATTTCGTCCACCATGACAAATTGTTTCCTAGATCGCAGATATGAGTTAAGTAGATCATTAGCAATACCTCTTATTCCGTAATGTTCAAGTTTTTGGATTAATATATCGTGGCTGACTGTGTCGAAAGCTTTTTTAATATCTAGAAAAACTAAGCCAGTGTGTAGGTTAGCACTAATGTTATCATATGCGGTTGGAATTACTTCAGTAACTGCATGTATGGTGGAGCATCCTTTACGAAAGCCATATTGAGGCGGTGCTAGAATCGAATGTTTGCAGATAAAGGAGTTTATTCTTGTAAATATTAATTTTTCGAAAATCTTAGAGAAACACGTCAATAGGGAGATTGGTCGATAATTTGAAGGGTTGCGCTTGTCTCCAGATTTGTAAATTGGAACTACTTTGGCAATTTTTAAACTGTCTGGGAATATTCCGAGTAAAAACGCCTTGTTTATCAATTGTGAAAGAGGCTCGGAAATGATATTTGCAGATGACTTGAATATTTTTGGCGGAATGTAGTCAACGCCACAACTTTTATTGGATTTTAACGACATAATGGCAGCAAATACTTCAGCCAGATCGGTAGGCTGCATAAAAATTGAATCTGTAACTCTTTTCGGTAGATAATGTTTGAAGTCGCTTGTATAAGATGTAAGATTTAAGCTATCCAAGATAGAGTCAGCAATATTAGTAAAGTGTTTACAGAATTCATCAGCCATAAGTTTTGGATTCTGAATAAGAGAGCCGTCAATTCGGAGTTCGCTGGGGGTCGCTTTGGACTTTTTTGTTGAGTTTGAAGGAATAAGAGTTTTGACGGCTTCCCACATTTTACGTCCATCGCCTTTACAGTTTGACAATTCACGAGCAATATATAATTTTTTAGCCAAACTTTTAACTTTCGTCAGCTTGTTGGCGTAGGTTTTATATATCACTCTGAAGACATTGCTACCTTGCAAAAAGTGCGTTTTGTACATTTTTTGTTTATTTCGAATGGATATTAAAATTCCTTTGCTGATCCATGGTTTGTTTTGTAGACGCTGTTTTTTGCGCGACAAACACTTTATAGGGGCATGCTGATCGACAATCCGTTTGTAAGAATTAGTAAAGTAATCAAAGACGTTGTTGAAATTTTCAGCAGTAATTTCAGTTAGATCTTCGAGGAAACGATCAGCAAACTGTTCAACATCGTTGTTAAAATTTTCAGTTGAGAAGTGACTCATATCTCTGCGCAGTATTTTCCCAGACTGACATTGTTTTCGTTTTATGTTGTTAGTAGCCACTACCGCAGTTAAGTAATGGTCGGTGAGATCCGTTCTAAGTATTATAGGGAACAAACGACGTGTTAAATCATTAGTTATTATGTGATCAATTATTGTCGCAGAAGTTTCTGTAACACGAGTAGGTTTAGTAATGATAGGGAAAAAACCCTTGCAAGTCAAAACATTGATATATTCTTGCGCAGCTGTGGATCGGTTTGAGGTAGATATGTAAATATTAATATCTCCGAGTATATACGTGCATCTGTTAGTTAGCATGGGATTACAGAAAGCCTCATCAAGCTTGCTAATGAATTCAGGTATATTAGTATTAGGATGGCGGTAGAGGACAACAATGTTAAAAAACTGGTTACATCTCCGGTCCTCAACGCTCAACCAAATATCTTCACAATGCTCAGATCCTATCCAGTTGTGCTGTACATTATAGAAATTAAAATGTGTAGAAATATAAACACCAACACCGCCAGAGTTTCTTCGGGGACTGCTAAACACAAACTCGTAGTTTGGTATATTAATGTTGACTAAAGGTGAGGTTTTGATTCGACTTTCAGATAAGCAAATTACATCGGGCTTGGGTGAAAATTCATTAAGTATTTCAAAAAGTTTATCGAAGTTTTTTTGCAATGATCGAATGTTAATATGTAAAAAGAACAATGAGCAGTTATTTTTAGTTTCAAATTTAGGGATTAAATCAAAGTATTTGCAGCGGGCGACCGTATTAGAGCAAGCATTAATTAAGGAATCACAATGATTAGCTTCATTAGTAGAGTCGGCTACTTGACTCGAGCCCAAAAAATTCAGTAAATCTTCGCCGTCGTCCAGCAGTTTATCACAATTTAGGTGCAAAAAAGGGGCAGAGCACATGGTTGATCAACACAACAAGAAAAGACCAAGTTCAAAATGAGGGCATGATTAAATTTTAAATTACTGCGTAGCAATATTCAAATGATTGTTTACCAAACATGTCTGGCAAAATTCAACTCAACACAAACTAATGTAAAGCTTTAACACCATCTATAAACAGACAATACTCGCCGTTCATAATACGCCAGTTCGTTTTTTTCCCAAGGTTTTTGGCTTCCTTGAACAGTGGAAGAAGTGACTTCTTTTGCAGGTAAAAAGGCTTGGGTAGGTGATCAGTAATGTAAACTGAAGGAGCATTCTTCAAGTTCTTACTTCTTCGTTCGTTATAAACTTTCAAGTGTTTTGTCGCTCTCAATACTGATTGTTTGTCTTGTATATTGCTCAGCTTACAAATGATTGGTCTGTTAATTTTGATCCCGTCTTTGTAGACGGGTCTCTGGGGTAGCCTGTGGAAGTCAACAAGTAGTAAGCTTTCGTAGTTGTCCATGCGAAGTCCATCCATTAAAAAATTGTTCAATTTATTCCGTGTTTCTTCTCTAGTTTCCCAGGGGTTAGTAGAGTGTTCCTCAATGCCATGTATGAGTATATTGAGTCGTTTTGAATATGCTTCATTGCTTAGTTTATCGCGATCAGCTTCCATAAAATAACTCTCAAACTTCTGTTCAACTCTCTTCGTGTAATCAAGAGTGTTTTTTTCCTTTTCTGAAAAAAATTCAAGTTTGGCTTCCAAGATTTCAACTTTGTTTTTGAGATCTACGAACATTGTTGAGTCTGTCTTCTGTTTTATAGCGCATTCAAGTTCATCACAGCGTTGCGATAGTTTCTGGTCCAGTTTGCTGACATAATTGTGCGTAGCTGTTACTGAATTTTCAAGCACATCGATTCTTGTCGTTAGTTTTTCTAGAGATATGAGAATTCGGTCCAACTTGTCATTTATTTCTGCCATTGTATAGGTTCTAGTTGAAACTGTTTTTAAAGATATAGCCAGTTCTTGTATATCAGATTACTGCTACTTGTACAAAGCTTTTCTTTTCTAACAGCCGACTCACTTCGAACCCACGTTTCAGCAGTTAAAAAACACGTGTGCACTGCATGACTGTCATTTTAGAAGTTGTCATTTTGTTGTTAGAACTATTCTTGCTGTATGTTAATGACTTACCTCTTTATACTAAATTTTACGTTAATTTATTTGCTGATGACACAGTACTGATGTTGAAAAACAGAAATATTGATCACCTTCAACAACAAGTAAATGAACAGTTAAATGGCATTAATGATTGGATGATATACAATAGACTGTCTATTAATTACTCCAAGACAACTTATTTCATTACTCAGCCAAGGAGTAAAAGAAAGCTATTAAATGAAATTAATATAAAAATGGGAGAGCTGACAATTCAAGAACAAAACAATGCAAAATATCTGGGAATCCACATTGACCGAGCTTTAAAATGGAACTTACAAATTGAAATGTTATAAAAAAACTTGCAAGTGCAGTGAAAATCTTATGTAAAATCCGACATTATGTAGATCGACAAACACTAATTATTCTCTATTATACATTTGCATGCCCTCACCTAAAGTATGGAGTATTGGCGTGGGGCAACGCCGATAAAACTTTAATGCAAAAAGTAACGGTTATGCAAAACACGATCATTCGAATTAATAATTTCAAACTGTTAAAAGACCATGTCAAAATGAGTGTCCTGTACAAAGCAATGAACATTCTACAAGCACCTGACATGTTTAAACTAGAAGTTGGTAAATTCATGCATTCTTTTCACCATCACACACTGCCTGAGAGTTTTCAGAGCTATTTCACCCCAACCAACGCTTCTCACAAATATGTTACAAGATCTGTTGCTAATAAAAACTATTTTATAAAACGTGTAAATACGCAAAGTGGGCAATCTTCGTGTACGTATACTGGAGCTAAAATTTGGAATGATATTTCACAAAATTTGAAATTAATGTCCAAGTATAGATTCGCCAAAGAATTTAAAAAACAAATAATTGCTAAATACTGATGTCACAGCCTCTACTCATCAAATGATGTCGTTATTTGTTTGTTGTTTTTTTTTGTGTCTTGCTTTGTTCGTTTGCTCATTGTTAATTTTTTCGAATGTCTTATCTTTATATGTCATGGGCAGTTTGACTTTGATGACCGTAAAACGGTCTTTCGCTGTCCAGTTTTGCTGCTGCATGGTTGCCAACCTATTGACTTAAATGCTTGTTTTTCGCTAATTTGTATTAGCTATGTGGAACTGTGTCAGTGTAAACAAATAAACTTACTTACTTACTTTAGACATAAGCTGCGAGAATAGTTTTGCATTGTCCATTGTGACTGCGCTCACTGCACGCTTTTTTTCGATAAAAAATGTGCAAGAATGATTGCTTTTTTATGTGAAAACCTTAAAATTTTGCTGGCAGCTGGGGCATAGCCCCCAGACCCCCTTAGTTTCCGGCGGCTGGGGGTTTCGCCCCCAGACCTTCGACTTCAGCCCTCCCTTGCCAAATCCTGAGTGCGCCACTGGAAAGTGATTGTCACATGTCAGAGCATTTTGTGTGTGCATAATACATAGTACCAGGCGCGTAGCCAGGGGGGCAAAAGGGGCAATTTCCCCCCCCCCCCCCCGAAATATTTTCAGTGACCACTAGCCTACAAAAAACAAAGATACTAATGCTATAACGTAAATCTACTAACAACGCAGGCAGGGGCGGATTAAGACCATTCGGGGGTCCGTGAATCTAACAACGCAAGCAGGGGCAGATTAAGACCACTTTTCGACAAATAAACTACGCTAAAATGAATATTTTTCTTGCAAAAGCCCTAAAAATCCGTGGCGGCTGGGGGCTCTGCCTCCAGACCCCCTTAGCTTCCGGCGGCTGGGGCTTTGCTCCCACACCCCTTGTTGGGACATCCCTTTGCCGAATCCTGGGTACGCCACTGGAAAAGCCTATGAAATTTTGCCCCCCCCCCGAAATTTTGGGCTGGCTACGCCGCTGCATAGTACATAAGACATTGTTACAGCGTATTATACAGTTAAACGCACTAAAAATTGCTTTTTTTAGGTAAAAAATGTAAAAATTTTCAGTGGCTGGGGGCTCTGCCCAAACACCCCCTTGCCACCAGCGGTTGGAGGCTTTGCCCCCAGCCCTCTTGTCCCCCAACATAGCCCTTCTGTTGCCACTTTTTGATCACCCGTTTTTTTCCGGCTTTTTCACCATTTTTGGCTGGGAGCCCTGATGCACCATAAACAGCATTCAAACATATAAAAATATCAAAAATCGATTTAATTGCTCTACTCTTCATTAAATTATGGAAATAACATTGAATTCGCAGTTAAGACAAATGGACTAAAAAGGCTTTTTCTTAATAAAAGCTTCATGTCCCCAATTTTGGCACAAGTAGCAACGTAGGCTACCTATTGGGGGAGCAAGGGGTCTCAAGCCCTTTTTAGAGCTAAGCTTTCGCTCTTTTTTGCTGTTGCTTTTGTTGGAGAAGTTCGTCCTTATAGAAAAAATGGACCAAATTCATTATAGGCAAGGTAATAAGCGTGGTACCTAATAAATTTAATATAATTGCCTTTACGAAATTGTAACATTGCCTTGTCAATTGTTATTTTGTACGATAAAAGTTGAATTGTCTTTTTATTTTACCAATGAGGCAATCGTCGCTTCCTGGGGTAAAACGCACATGTGGGCTTTCTGCTCTAGGCACCTGGTGGGCATCTTCCCCCAAACGCTAGAATTGATTTTGGCAACCAACAGCTCAGACTGTTCACGTTGATAGCTGATCTAACTATGTGCAATTCTAACTATATGAAATACTTAAAACGACTCACTATTTCTTTTCGCTAGCATAAATAAACTATTTTGGTGACCCATTCCTAAAGCTTTCAAAACATAATTTTGCCACCTGAAATAAACTTTATGATTTTAAAACTTAAGTAGCCTACGAAACGTCCTGCTACCCAACTTCTTGCGAATGTTAAAACAGGATGGCTTTCCTTTCCAATGTATATTCATAGCAATTATGACGTGGTTGCTAAGAAACAGCTTGTGAGCATATTACCTCGAGTGGGCGTCTTGCGTCACTTTACCCTACACTTCTTCTGCTGAAATTTATACATTTATCGGCTTGATGTATCTGCAAAGTATGTTGGGACTATCAAATCATAATGTTAACGTGCTCTTTAACGACAAGACCGGAAATCTAATTTTTGGATCTGTGATGAGCAAAAACAGATTTTCTTTCCTTTTTCTGTGGGTGCTAGTAATTTTTTGAGTTTTACTGACTTTATTTACAGCTGTTTGTTCAGTGCTGGCCTGAGGCTATTGCGGCTAGGTTTAATTGATCAAGCAGGTTCTTTCAGCTAGGTATACTTGCTGCAGTGTGATTGGTGCAATAACTTTGTTTGACATTTAATATATGTACATATATTACTAACATATCGCAGAGGTTTAATTGTCATGACGGGTGAGAAGCCCTCTGGTAACATTATCTCTTGAAAGAGAAAGGACCCTCTTTGAAATGGTAAAGAAACAAGTTTCTGAGAATGTAAATGAAGAACCTGATGAAAACTGCCATGAGGTTCTTGATGAAGTTGGATTTAATTCCGAACTTGATGAAAACTGCCGAACTTGATGAAAAATTTAATTCCGAACCTGATGAAAACTGCCATGAGGTTCTTGATGAAGTTGGATTTAATTCCGAACGTAGATCAAGGAATGAAGGTTCATTACCAACGCCACCTCCCGATTTTCTTGGTGGATCTCAACATGTCCAATATGATAACGTGTTCAGCCATTGGACAGCGTCTATTAGAGAACGACCACTCCAAAATGCGATTCAGCCATTGGACAGCATCTATTAGAGAACGAGCAATGCGCTGCCAACTGCAATAAAGACCAATTGTCCATTCTGGACACTGCGCGAAGTCGTTTTCATCTTACTTTGCTTGAAGCCAGCTACATCACAGTACGGCGACCTAATTTATGCAAACAGAAAGAGTTTGTTTACACTCTCAATTTGTTCAAGTAGATTTCAGGCGGTCGCGACGTGTCCAATCGAAAGTCGCTTAACGATATCGCATTTGATTGGCCAGCGCTAAATCGCTTCGCGGACGATCGAAATTTCAAAAAAATACCACAACTTGCTCTAGAGTTCTCACTTTGACGCGATTACTCACTGGTTAGTGCGTCACGAAAAGCTTATGGGATAAACAGCTTTTTCAAAGCTACCTCTAACTCAAAAGAGTTATGATAGAGTATTTCCTCAAGCCGAATGTGAAAACAGCTTTTTTCAAAGCTATTTTGAAATTCTGTACCACCAATCAATTATTCAAAAACATTCGTTTCGAAATCAAGCCTCATATTCAACCTTTTTGGATCTGCTTGTCATTGTATATGAAGCTGCTAAATATCCTCAAACTGAATACACACGTTTTACAAAAGTAGCGACGTTACCGCTATGCTTCTTTAAAAGTAGCGACGCTACCGCTACGCGCTACTGATCTTTAAAAGGAGCGACGCTACCGCTACTAAAAAAGCAGCGCGCTACTGCCCACCCCTGTTTATTTGTATACCGTTTCATGTATTAACTGTGTAGCCTATTGATTATACTGTGTCTAGTTGTGTCGGACAAGTTAGGTTGTTTCTGGGTCACTGTTAGGCTGTGATTATTATTTTGCTTTGTTTCATGAATACCGGTAGTTGCTTTAGTTGACCTGCTTGTAGTCTGGCTTGTATGATTCATCTTTTCAAAGGTGGCTGTATGATAGATTTGCGTCTTTCAGAGATATCTTTGAAATCTTCAATCAAAATTGCAGCAGCTGCATCATACCACGCGAATATTTGTCCTTAGATGAAACACTTTATCCCATGCGGGTTGAAATCGGCATCAAACAGTTCAACCCAAATAAATCGGCAAAGTATGGAATTTTGTTCAAATCTATAAACACTTGTCGTTACCCATACACGTTCACAGCACATACCTATGCCGGACGGCCAAAAAATTGTGATGAAGTGGCTAAATGCATATACTATATTCGAGGTACAGAGAACACCGTGAAAACATTAATTACCAATCTGGAGAAATACTACTCTATCAAGAAGAAACATTGCTTGCGGTCGATTATATACGTCAATACCCCTTGCGGAACGGCTCAATCAATCAATCAATTTTCTGGGCCCGCTTACCCTTGGGGGGTCGCGGGGGCAACAGCTCGAGTTGGAGCCTCCAAGCATCTCGATCCTCTGCAACAAAGGATAGATGCTCTGCTGGGATGCCAAGGTGAGACCAACTAAGATCTTCTACGTAATCTCGCCATCGAGTTCTGGGACGGCCAATCGGGGTTGAACAGAGCAGTTTTTTGGCTGTTCCTTCCTGGGACATTCGTGTCACATGTACATACCAACGCAATTGCGATCTTTCTAGTCGGAGAAGTAGCGCTTCGATGTTTAGAGATTCACGAATATCTGCACTTTTAACCTTGTCCAACAAGGTCAAACCGCTAATTCTTCGCAAGAATCCCATTTCCGCTGCTTGAACTCGAGACCTCACTTTCTCATTCATGATCCAACACTCATGGCCATAAGTCAAAATAGGAACATAGACCGATCTGAAAATGGATAGCTTTGCCTTGGTGCAGTAACAACCGTCGGTACTCTGATGGCAAATCGAAAAGGGATTCCAAAAAAAAATTAAACAAGTTGGTGAAAGAGATTTAAACTCTTACGAAGTTTACTGGGAGCAAAGCGGGAAATTGGTGATGAATGTATACGTAATCAACACCAAAAGCACCGGAAAACGAAATGTTTTGCTTCTTTCCACAATCCAACCAATTTTAGGAACTGTTAAAGACGAAACAAAATCAAAGCCAGCAATTTATTATTTCACCAAGGGAGGCACTGACATAGTTGATCAACGATTCAGCTTTTACTGTTGCAAAGCCAAATCTCGTCGTTGGACAATGGCTGGGTTTTGCGTACTTGCTGAATACATGCCGGGCTAATTCCTCAGCAGTAGTTGCTCTCAACGAAGGCAAAGATCCCCATAAGCAAGATTCGTTTGAGTATGGTTTTTCCCTTGTTATGCAGCTTACTCGACCCTTTATAGAAACGCGCTCTCATTTAGGTCTTCCGAGGGTTATCGTAGAGAAAATAAAAATTGTGCTACAAGAACCAAAAGACTCTTTTGACTCATCTGAGCTTTCAGCTTTTCCAACTCAATCAACTAAGGCTCGACGTTGTGTGGAATGCACAGCTAAAACGACTGACGGAGTAAGAAACAAAGTGGGAAAAGTTTTGAGACAGTGTCAAAGGTGTGGTAAAGCTGTATGTCAAAAGCATTCTTTTAGGTTTTGCGAAGGTTGTCAATAAGTTTCTGGCTGGAAATTGATTGACCTATTGTACGCGCGTTTTTTAGCTCGTAATTTTTTCGTTAAATTTTCTTTCGATTAGGTTTTTTGAAATTGTGTGTATAATGTAAATAACAATAAACTTTCACATTTTTTTTGCTTCAGCATTGAGATTGCCATACGAACGTAGACAGTATTGTTGCAGAATTGGTGGTAGGCCTACATCAAGTACAATTCTACTACAATCTAAAAAAAAATTGGCAGAATTTTTGAGGAAGTAAACTTCAATCACCTCACTGACAAACACGTAAACCTATTAATAAGGTTTATTCGTGTGATGTTATTGTAAAAAAAGATTTTGGAAGCGCCTTGGGAATTAAAACTTTTTCGGCAGTTTTTAGTTCAGATAGATTGTTCCGGCAAGGCATCATCTCTAAAGCGATTTTTGCAACGTCCAAGAGCCAAAACAACGACTAGAAGACCAAATATCAATAAACTGCACTAAACATTTCCAGAGGCAAAATTGTGAGAAAACTGGCCTCTGTGCATTTGAAGTTGCTCCTTAGTCCTTACGGACACAGAGTGCACCTTCTCTAAATATAACATTAGCATCTGTATTACGCATTTCTATGCTGAAAAAAGTATCGGAGCATGAAAAACTCAACTATGAGCGGCCTGAGGGGTCCGCGCATCTCCAGCAACTTATAGTATAGCATAATAGGTTGTAATGTCTTTTACAAAGGTGACAATTGCAAATCGCAAGACAGTCGCTTAAACTATGTAAATCTTTGTTCATAAATCGACTAAATGCAAATTTAACTGATTTTTAGCAATAATTAGTGTGCTGAATAATTCAACACAAAACTTCAAAACAACAAAGATTTGTATAGGCGAATCGAAATTTATCCAAATCCGCTATCACCCTCAATATACAGCGGTATGTTTCTGACAAGAAGAAACGTAAACAATAGAAGGGTCATGCGCATGTGTAGATCTCAACCTTGCATGTGTAAATGCGCACTTGCCAATTAAAAGTCTTATCGGTGTATCAGAATTTGCATGATATAAGCATTTCTGAAAAATCACGTAAAAATAGCTCCATTTTTATTTTAGCAAGTTATCAAAGCCAAATTTCAATATCAGTTTATATTTTTAAGAAGTGGAAAGCGAAAAATTTGTGATTTAGAAAAGTTGCGAGCTGAAATAACGTTTTTTTTTTCTGTAGGCCTACAACACGTTTAGCAAATACAGTATAAAGCAACTAGGGATGTGCCGAGTCGAGTCCGAGTATTAATTGATACTCGGCCAAGTATTAAACCATTATCATTTTGACCTTTTTTTTGCTTTGTATCCGAATTTGAGTCGAAATTAGGACTTCTACGGAAGTGGTGACCTTTTTTTTGCTTTTCACCTAATTTTGAGTTCATATTTTGACGTCGTAGATATTCGGACTCGGCCGAGTAATGTCGTGAATACTCGTTACTCGGCGAGTCCGAGTAATTTTCCTTGAGGCACACCCCTAAAAGCAACCGCGTACTCCATCAGTAATTTTAATTAAGCAAAACAATCTTAAAAGCATTGGTTTCGAAAAACTAACCCTAAAACAGTGCTGCTCAATCATGTTGGCATCAAGGAGCTATATAGGGCCTACCTCTTTTTGAAACTGTGAAGAAGTCCCATTTAGTAAAAATTATGGTTACCGATTATAATTTTAAAAGAAAAAACGTGAGTTTTACCTTTGTTATTTTTGCAAAGCGGGGAATCTACCTTATGCGGCTAAAAAAGTTTATCCATTTAACTAAAACTCAAGAAACTCCGGAAAGTTCTTTTATGGTCAAGATACTCTATTAAAGGCAGCTGTGTTAAGTATAATAGGGTTCCAAAAACTCTTGATGAAGAGCATTGCCTTATGATCTGTTTTATAAAATAAAAATAAAAAATGATGAAAATTGACAACGTGTAAAGCATTTGATCTATTAAATTCAATAATCAACTAAATTGGTTTCTGTTTTTTTTTTCGGCCTACATAATTATGAAAAAGAAATTAGGCCTACAAAATTATACGTTAATTGGACGAATCAAGACTCGCTGTTGGTTTTCAATTCTTCACAACCTCCTGAGGAGTGTCAGGCAAAAAGCTTAGAGAACAAAATTACTTCATTTTGCTTTTTTAAAATTTTGTACCACAAACCATCCGTGTAAGTGACAATTCCAATGCATTCTATATTTATTAACTTGCTGCTTGCTCAGCTATAATCATTAGTTCAACAGCGCAAGAACAAGACGTGGGTGGGAGTTGAGCCAGTAACTATGCCCATGACCGATCACTGTGACACGCCACCGATTTTTATTTCATTACTTGCTGTAGTATCACAAAAACAAAAATAAAGCTTGTTTAAAATAAGTGAAATATTTAAAATATTGCAATCCTGACATGAAGACTATATACGAAAATATCATTTAACTATCATTGACAGTGTTCATGTTTTGAAACTTTATTATGAGCAAACTGATTCATTTTTCTCATATTATACATTATTATCGTGCTTTGATAGGTTGATTGATGAAATAGCAAGCGAATGCCGCCACTCCACTAAACTCATTATAGTACTACGACGCTGACTCATGAGCGTAGTCGACTTTCGCAGTGCGTCGACATATGTTTTCAATTATGAGCGCATGCCTTCTCTTTTCTCTATCTTTATTTTATTTTGAAGGTTATGCAACATTTTGAACCGACGTTGAAGTTTAGTCAATTATTTTAATAAATTAACAGATAGTGATTAGGTAAGTATATCCGAAGGAGAGAGCATAAAATTTTTCGTTCATCAGAAAGTTTGCGGCTTCTCTACCTGGTGGAGTTAAGAAGATACAAGCTTATAGAGCGCGGGCGAGATCCGGCACTGCTTAGGAATACGAAGACCAAAAGATCTTAGTTGTAATAGGGTTAATAGCATATTGGAAGATGGCTAAGTTACCGGTATCATAGTCCGTATAGTTCCACTGCGTATCAAAGATTTTCAAAAATTCGAAACAGTTGCTAAACTAAGAAAAACCAACATCGTGAAGATCAGCCTACGACTTGCCTCACAAACTTCTGTTGAAACCCTGAGTCTACCTGATGAGCGGTCAAACCGCGAAACTAGTCGTAGAATTGGTTTTTACCGCGTTTATTTAGTAAGTCTTCAAGGCCTACCATAATATCTTAATTATACTTCATATAGACCTACATCGGCTGCAATTATTTCAATACTAGTAAAATCAGGCCTGCCATTGCCGACATTTGCCCACTAAGCTAACTGCTCAATGCTATAAAGCCTGCAGTTGCAGGGGCTTGAGTATGTATAGCTACAAATTGCAATGAAAGCGCTGTCAGCCCTGTGGCGGAGTGGTTAGGGAGGTAAAACTCTCTGTCACAAGGTCCTGGTTTCAAAACCTGAGTTTGCCTGATGAGCGGTCAAACCGAGAAACTAGGCGCAGAATTGGTTTCAACAGCGTTTATTTAGTAAGTCTTCAAGGCCTACCATAATATCTTAATTACGTTTCATATAGACTTACTTCGGATCTAATTATTTCTATTATAACTGTTATAACTAGGGCGATTCACGGTCAATAAAGTCATTTTTTTTAGACGTAGAAAATAACTCTAAAATATGTGGAAACAAAATTTCACGGTCGTAGAATCAGTATTGCTGAAGTTATAAAGTCAATAAATGTCAATTTTTGGTTTTTTAGATCAATTTTTTTTATTAGGTCAATTTTTGCTTTCTTGCTTTTTTTGCGCGATTCTACTTTATACTCAAAAAGAGATGACTCAGATAATTTAGAGATGGAGGTTCGTAACTGTTGGTGGTACCAGGGAGGTGTATGCTATCGCCAGAATGTTACCGATATTACAGTTGTACACATGCTTAATTTATTAGTGTAATGTTTAATGTGATTTGATTGATTTCGATTGTAAAAATCCGTTCAGACAGCTGTGCGAGATTGCAATCTGAACAAAATTGGTTTATGATGAAATAAGCTTTTCGTCGTGTTTTCTTTTGTTACATATTTTTGTCGCTACGTGCCAGTAGTCAAAGACATTAGAATTGAAAAGACAATGCATAAGTTATTCGAACATACTTTGATGTTACAAAGATTGCAATACAGCAAATAGCAAAACACTTGAATACAGCTCTGGATTCTGCGCAATTATGCGGAGCAGTTAAACTTTCTGCCAGAAAACGTGCGGCATTATATGTGCGTACATTATAACCTAAGCACTAACTGAAGTGACTTAAATGTTTTTTTTGCTTATGGACTGGTTCTTTCATTTCATTGTTTCGTTAGGTCAATAAAGTCAGTTTTTTGATAAAATAAGGTCAATTTTTTGAGATTTTTAGGTCAATAAAAAGCCGCTCTAGTTATAACGAGTAATACTGAACTGTGAATATTATTTTTTTTATTTATTTAGTTGCATATTTATCCTCCTATCACGAGAAAGCGATCAATGCGCTATACGAGCTCGCTTAGGAGTTGCCGGCCATCTGTCTACCACACCAAGATGGGGGAATCCCGCTAAATGCCTTTCCCAACGGCACAACAAGTAAACTTGCCGGCTTGTTCTCCACACTGTCTCTTTAATGCCGATCGCCAGGCAGGGAAGCTGTGAATACCAATTTTAAAGTCATTGATTTGACCCGACTCGGAATCAAACCCGAGTCTACAGCTCAAGAGACAGACGCTCCATACCACTCGGCCATCTGAGCTGTTAAATAGCCAACAAACAGAGCCGGTGGCAGAGCAGTCAACTTAGGGGGGCCAAGAGTTTATCAAGGGGGCCAAAGTTTGAAATTAAGCACAAAAGCCGCTGTCTTCAAAAGAGCAACCTTGTTTATTGGTAATGCCAAGCATGTCAATTTGGGGGTTCAGGCCTCCCCTTGGAGCCAGTTTCGGGCTATTAGCCCTCATCAGCCGCCCTCAGTTAAGATACATTCATCTTCCAGAACGAATGATCATGCCAGAATCACTCATCCCTTCGGATAATTTCAATTTATTTTCAAAAGCACAACAAGCACTTTCTGGAAGCAGTGAAAAACCATTCGGTTGTCTAAGTCTACTGCTCCCATCAAAAAAAAAAAACACCAAAAATAAAAAATCTTGTTTTGAGACACACAAAATTGCATCAACATTACCGGTTACATTTCACAGCAGGAAAAGATTCAAACAAAAAGCAACACAAAACAGTAATAATACACGAACAACCCTAGACCTATAGATATTTATATTTGAATAATAGGCTATGGCACAGTCACATATTGCTATCGCATCATACTTTTGAATAATAGGCTATAGCATTGTCACCAGAGCCGAAAATAGCACCCCTGCACCCTCCAATCGAGGGGGGAGGGGAGCGCACGTAAAGGGGGCCCCGTCGCGCGATGTTGGGCCCCCATACCATGTCGCAAAATGTGCAGTCAAGATTTTCGGGGGAAAATTGGACGTCGTAAGGCATGAAGACCTTTTTTTTGGTCATCACCGGATGTTTTGGGAAAATTGGACTTCGGAAGGCATGTAGACCTTTTTTTTTCAGTCTTCACTCGATGTTCGGGGAAAATTGGACGTCGGGGCCCCGGTATATGATATGGGGGGGTCACGCATTGCCTATAGTTTCGGCCCTGACTGTCACATATTGGTAAATATACCTTAAAAGATTTAACCTTCATGGTACGTATCCACTCGTGAGTTTATGTCACCACGCTAGTCAAATTCTTTACATGGCTAGAGTATAATCGAGTTTATGTCACCACGCTAGTCAAATTCTTTACATGGCCAGAGTGGATACGTACCACAAAGGTTAAATCTTTTAAGATGTATTTATGCGAAGGGATGAGAGATCCTGGCAAGATCATTCGTTCTGGAAGACGGATGTATATTACCTAAGGGCGGCGCTGTCCATTGCTGACGATACTAATATATATCTCTCACATAATGATATTGATTCTCTTCAAACTCAAGCAGAACATGAGAATATTAAAATCAGTAACTGGGTAAATATCAACAAATTAACTATAGGCTATATTACAAATAGAGCGCGGGGGAATAAAAATGCAGCTGTATCTAGTTTTAAGCTTTCCATAAATCACAATTTAACTGAAGAGACAGACAATGTTAAATATCTTGGCGTTCATCTGGACAATAAGCTTTCTTCAAAAATTCATATTGATATGATAACGCGTAAAAGTTTGTCGAGTAATATACAAATTAAGACATTATGTTCCTTTTTCCATTCTTAAATTAGTGTACTACGCCATGTTTCACTCTCATCTCCAGTACTCATTAATCAATTGGGGTAGAGCGCAGTGTTGGAACGAGTCCACCCATTGAAGGACTCGAGTCGAGTCCGAGTCATTTGGGACTGTGACTCGAGTCGAGTCCGAGTCCACCAAACTCGAGTCGAGTCCGAGTCCCAAGATTATTCATAAAACAACTGGCAACTGATGCCTAGACCAAATCAAAACTGCAAAATCACCACGGAGTCACATCGGACATCGCAGTTTCTAGTAGTCGACAACAGTAATATCCAATCCATGCGTTAGATATGGTTATACGGACTTTGTATCCAACCATCTAATTCGCATTTATTTTTGGACTTACGGCGCGAAAGATATTATTAACATATTGATAGGATTACCTAAAATCCGTTCACGGAAAAGTAAAAATCAGAACGGATTTTGCCTTTCAACCAACTTGGACTTGAGTCCGAGTCCGGGTGGATGACTCGAGTCCGAGTCCATAATTCTCATTGAGAACTCGAGTCGAGTCATTACAACACTGATATACACAGTGGCGTACGCACGGGGGGGGGGGGTTTCGGGGGTCAACCCCCCCCATTGACGACTGAAAAAAATGAAAACCTCTCTTTTTGAAACGATCCGCCTTTTTTCATACAGAGATTGCCGAAAGTGTCATCAATTATCATGTTTTTCTGTGCTATCCAACTTCCTTATGTTTCATGATCTTGTAAAACTTCCTTAGTGATGCAGTAATACCGGTGGTCAAACTTTTCTGATGCGTTGCGCTTGAGATTGACGATTGCAGAAAAAGTGAAACCTTTCGTTTTTGAAACGAACCGACTTTTCATCGTACGGAGTTTGCCGAAATTGCTGTCATGTTTTTTTCTGTTCTGTCCAATTTTCTAATTTAATTTTGAGAAACTTTTATTATGATACGATGCAACAATACCGGTATTCCAACTTTTCTGATGTGTTTTGCTTGAACTGCAATTTTGTCATTGATGCTGCTGTGAGGCAATTGGTAAGTGGGAGTTCCCTTAACGCCGAAGTATTTGTAGTAACTATGGCCGCTCACAAAACTTTTTTTAAAAAATCAAATCTTCACTGTAATCGTTTCATTAAACTCGCTGTAGCATTGCAGCGTCGTAGCGAGTGGCGGCGCCCGACCCCGCGGCTTAACGCCTGGACAACGCAGCTCCTAAGAAACGTCGCAGCGGTAGCGAGCCGTTGGCTACTTTGTGTCCGATTTGACTGGCCTGGGAAGTGAGCCTCAGACCTTCCACATCGATAGCGACAACTTTAACACTGCGCTATAACCGGCCGTTTTGTTGAAAAATTATTAAAATATAAAAAGCTAAATTGACACTGCCCTAAATGCTAAAAATAAAATAAAGATAGGCCTGCTGCCAAGGAAGACCACACCAACAAAAGATTTAAAGAGGCCCAGGGGCGGAACGGGGAGGGGGGTGGCAAAATTGTTTTTACGCACCGCTACTGTCTCAGGAGCTGGAGTACTCCGTTTCCCAGACACCCCGATTATGTGCTTGAAAGTATCTGATGATATCGACGCTGTGATTTGGGTGAAAAATGCTTAGATAATATCGACACTGTTTTTGAGTTCAATCGCATGATCAGAGACTCCTCTCGCGCAATAACTTGTTTTACCCCCCTGGCTACACCCTGTTTGTGACGTTGCGAAAGCTAGCCTACTTTAGTCAGTTAACCTTCCTATGACCCAAAAATGAGGTCAACTAAAGTTTTTTCTGTAAATTTTTAACCACAGATTGACAGCTTTAGTTTCGTGAAACCTTTTCGCTCCTTAAATGAAGCCCAAAGAATCAAGCAAAAGTGTGAATAAAATATCTGGATTGTTTTTTTCGTTATGGCGTTGGTAGCTGCAATTTATTTTTTTTATTTAGTTGCATATTTATCCTCCTATCACGAGAAAGCGATCAATGCGCTATACGAGCTCGTATAGGAGTTGCCGGCCATCTGTCTACCACACCAAGATGGGGGAATCCCGCTAAGTGCCTTTCCCAACGGCACAACAAGTAAACTTGCCGGCTTGTTCTCCACACTGTCCCTTTAATGCTGAGCGTCAAGCAGGGAAGCTGTGAATACCAATGTTAAAGTCATTGGTTTGACCCGACTCGGAATCAAGCCCGAGTCTAATACAGCTCAAGAGACAGACGCTCCATACCACTCGGCCATCTGAGTTGTTCATAGCGCAGTAATTTAGACTAGAAACGTTGTACTACCCGATGCACTTTAATACCTCTGAACTACTATAGGCTAATTGTAGTATTTTTACGTCATCACGATGTGATGTCACTGAAACTCTCCCATTGAAAAATCCTGCGTACGCCACTGGATATACAGTATATTGGGTGGTCCATGCCATCTCAACCAATCACTTGTTGATTACTTACTAGACTTTCAATTTACTTATTAATTACTTACTACTATTTATTTTTCCCCTTTTTCGTTAATTTAGTATTTCGACTCATAAATGCCGGTATCTTACTTTCGTAATCCCAGATACTGTTGGAAAGTGTGCCCACTGTGTTGTTTTAAACCTGTGTGTGATACGCTAGCTGATGTGTTTTTATATCATGTCTAGGGCCATTTTTTTGACCTAAAAAAACATATTTTTGTCTTTATTTTAGCAAAATTTTGACTTTATTTTGGCCTAACCGCTTTTGCCTAATTACTTATGTCTTGTTTCACTTTTTTGATTAAAAATGGTTTATACTGGTAATTCGCTATTTACAAACATTTTATGCATAATAGGCCTAAGTGCTATTTCCTTCTCAATTACCGCACGCATTTCCACTATTTCAACTTACTATTTCGGAATAATCAAATAAAACTGCGCATAAAATTTTAACAACAGCTCAAAAATTCAAAAAAATCTACGTTTTTTTCATTTTTGTAAGGGTTAGGGTTAGAAAATTTTTGATGAAGAGAATTTTGACCAGTTTTAACTTTATACAAAATTTTGACTATATTTTGACTTATAAAATCTATCAAAACACACTCCTGAAGGCCTGAAACAAACGTTAGTACATGTTTGATCATGTAATAAGATCCTAAAAAATTTTTGACTTTAGCGGGCCCTAATCATGTCGTAAGTTGTTGCATTTGAGAGCAGCAGACTTAGATGACGTATTGGTCTTTCGCTTCTTCCCTCCAGCGCTATTTTGCGTCATGGTAAATAAAAGATTAGTTGAGCTGAGTTATCCCGCTCTACGATATCTTACTGGTGCTGCAGTTATTATGGATTAGCTTTAAAATATTGGTAGGGATAAGTGTGGATTTTTTAATCCTCATTGTAGAAGAGAACCAAAATTGGATAGTGATTTAACGTATAATTTTTAGCGCTTCAGGGTCGTTTACGCATTCCACGCTAACGGCGTTGGTAATACGTTATCTGCGCAGGTTACGTTCGCTGGAAGCGAAGCGTAACCAGAAAAAATGCATTTATAAACGGTTACCGGTAACCAGTAGGTCAGTCGTCAGGTAACGATCTAGTCTACTAAGTAGCGGGTATAAGCTTTTTACTAAGAGATTAAATTGTTAATAAGGTGAAAAGGCTAAAAAAAGTTAATTTTCAAAATCAAGTCATTTCAGTGCTTAAATGACATGAACAAGCTAATCTACTGAATCAGTTTCTTGTAAACACAGAACAATATCTGTAGACCCACAGTATGCAAATAATAATGTACCTTGTTTCAGGTACAAGCACAGTAATGTAGGCCTAGATCCCTTTTTACAAAACTTTTGTCAGTTTGTAGTTTATTCATAACCATGATATTAAATAGTTAAAGAAAGTGGTTTTATGATAATTTGTTTAAAAGCTTTTGATGATTCAGAATCACATAAATATCAGTTCGATGCAAAATTGAGGAAATTTTGAATACACAGGTATTATATTGTAAATCCTAATCTAGGCATTGGTTGGGAATTGTGTGAATCAATTAATGCATATAAACTAAATTAATCTGTAGATCTGTGATTAATTTATGTGATTTGGTGTGCTATTGGATTCAAAAGCTACCGATCACTCTCTATATTCTGCAATTTGTATTGTACAGTGCAGACTGCTGAGTTTCATAATTTGAATTTTGCGATTTAATGGAACTAGGCCTGTGTTTAATATTAAGTGTGATTTTGACGTGATTTCTCAATCTTACTTATAAATATTTTTATTCTTAGTTTCTCTTGTATTGTATCTTATGTACTGGTATATAAATGTCTTATCTATCACCAAGTATAAGAATTTTATTATATATCTCTAGTCTATACGCATGTGTAATTGTACATGATAAGGTGCAATGAGCAGTTTTTGTTGGTCCACAGCTCTCCATAGACAGACCACGTTAGGTTAGCTTTATTTTCCAATTAGTACTTGGTAAAAGAACTAGCAGTTTAACGCAGTAGGCTTGGTTTGCAGGAATATGGAGGCCACATCAGAAGATCAAGAAGTTATGAAAATTGCAAGCAACATAGCTGATGCAAAAGAGGAAGATATTCCTGGATTTTTGATAAAATTAAGTGGTGTGTAGTCCGGTGGTTTACTTGAAATCACTAAATTTTTACTAAATTCGCATAATTAAGATAAGCTACACAGCTATTGAACTGTACCACAATCAAACACAGGCTGCAATTCAGCACTGCAGTAGCCTATTTGTTGGTCCACAGTCCACTACTGGCAATGTATTGTAAGGTAGCTGTGACTAGCCTAGTGGTACATGCTTATATAAAATTTAAAATTAAGTTCACGACATTGATAGAATTTTGGAATACAATAAATTTGGCACGAAAATGGCATGAGGATGAAAAATAAAACTGCAGTAGTTAAAACTATTTTTCAGTTTTTAGATTTACTGTGGTGTTATTTTCCAGTGGTAATAGAGTCTTTCCAATTTCCAAGTTATTACTAGGAGCTGAGGAGGGAAGTATATTGGGAAATGTTTTGTATCTGTTAGACTACTGCTATCTGTTTTTGATCCGTGATATCATTCGCACATTGATATCTATGACAAATTGCGCATAATACCAATTACTCGCTTATTCCAGTACTGAGTATTGCACTTACATCTTTAAAGTAAGAAAGACTAATAAGTTTGTCAAATGCACATTATCTCTGTTCTTTCAACGTTTTTCAATGTATTTCAACTTCTATAATTTGTTGTTTTTCAAGAATCTGCCAAACTTGTGAGCAGGCATAATCAGTTGTTATCATCAGCTGCACAAGCAAGGCAAACTGCTTTGCTTATACTGTTGATGATGCCAGCTGCATTTGCCGGTACTTTGCTATAACATCCAGCTTTTAGAATTACTGTTGTCTGTATTTTTCCTCCTTAAGCTGTTTTTGTCCCATAATTTATTGTATTCCAATGCTTCTACTGTTCTATCTCTGCTGTTACATCTATTTTTAAGTGTCTCTTTGCCATGGTGCCATTTGAGAAAAATGAATTCACCAAAACATTCACAAAAGAGCAGTTTTGTCATGTGCTATAGTAATATTTATTGATTTTTTTTGCTAATGCATCAGTTTTTTTTCCTGTAAGTTAGATTTAACCCAAGGAATTTGAAAAGAGATTTTGTATAGTTTAAACTTTTGCACACTTTAGTTAAAATTTGAATTTTGGAAATTTCTCACGGTTTAAAAAAGAAAACAAAAGAAAAAAAAATACAAAACTTGCTTGGTTTAAAACTTATATACTATGGTTCTATACAAACATGTTTGTGTCATGTTAAGATCGTATGTATTGATAAGTTCAATTATTGGTTCGTGATTCCATTTTGTTGCAAAATAAATTAAAGTATATGCTTTTGTGTGATTAAGTATTGTTAGATCTATAAATGGTTTTAAAATGCGTCCGAAGCTTTGTTGCTTTGCAGGTCTTTTGGAAAAACATTCCAAAAATCCTGATGAATTGCAAGTATTTGAAAAAAGTGTTTGGAAATATGATCTTCTTTCTTATTGTGTTATAGCACTGAGATATGATTTTACTAGCGTGAGTATATCTACTAGCTAGTGTTTTAAGGTAATCTTCAGATACAATAGTTCAATGTCAAAGTATTTCAGTCAGATAAAATCTTCATTATTCTCACGATATTACGCTGAAGCGTGTAACGAGTGGTGGGGCCCATTTCCACAGCTAAGTATCTGGGAAACTCAACTCCAAAGGAACGTTGCAGCGATGACTAGCCATTGGCAACACGGTGTCTGATTTTAGCGGCCTGGTAATCGATCCCAAGGCCTGCCGTGTCGATAGCAATGCCTACCACCAAGTTGTCATAGTATCCATTATTCCAACCAGTCGGTTGTCGAAGGATTTGATGCTTTTGACTGTATCATTAATCTAATCTTATCGTGATAATAAGTTTTCTTTGAAGTTAGCAGGTTTACTTTGCTGCACGGTTGAACCTCATCGACTTAGTAGACCCGTTCTGGATCCTGGGTGTTGCAACCATGCCCACTCTTGTTTTTTTAACTCCTCTTCTACCTGCATGCCATAGAGTTAATGGTTTTGTTGCCTCTTCCTTTTTTGTACCATTGTTATATTAATCTTATCGCATTATTCTTTATCGTGTTGACAATGCAAGAATAAAAGATACTACTACTACTGATAACTTAAAAATGTTCTTAATCGAATATATTCTTGATATGATGACGAATGAGAAAAAAGGATTAATTATTTTTTTTTGTCTTACTTATACTTGTCTCACCTAAAATTTTTTGTTATAGCTTCCTCAAGGTTTGGCTGGTGCAGTATCCATTGTCAAAGTTTTGTGTGAATGCAGTTGCTCGTTACAAATTGATGAATCTCAAGAATTTTCCAAAGACGCATTGCCTGAGGCAATACCAAGTATTCTTCGTTTATTACGTATTTTTCAGCGAAGGCTTGCTGATTTACCGAACGTAAGTTGCGAATAAACTATGCTAGAAAAAAACAACTTAAAGCCCTAAATTTTTGAACTTTTAGAAAATCTCTCATAGGAAAACAGATGAAGCTTTAGCTGAAGAGATATTTGGATACTTGAAATCATTTGTCACTGTGTTTCCGCATCTTTGCTCCTGTCTGCTCAATTGCAGTGATCTTATGCGCGTAATATTAGAAGACGATAAGCTCTCGTCGAAAGCTATCTTGTTGGTTCAAACTGTTATGCTGGTGAATAGGTAAGTTTTGATGTAAATTATTTGCGTGCAACAAGACTTTGATCTCTGACTGACCATTTCACCTTATAGGATTTTCAAAACAAACTATTATTCAAATGATTTATTGTTTCACATATAACTTTTGAAACAATTAGCGTGTTGTTGTAGTGGTTAAAGACAAAACTATCGGCGCGGGAGGTCTGGGGTTCGATTTCCGGGCCGGTCTGAGCGGACACAAAGTGTCGCCACCGCCGCGACAATACTTCGGTGCTGTGTTACTCACGCGCTAAGCCGTTGAGATGGGCCTCGCCACTCGTTTCACGCTTCGGCGTAATATCGCGAGTATAATGAAGACTTGATTTGATTTTGAGCGTTAAAACTGCGGGCTTAAGAAAAGCGTGTGCAAAAACCGCTCTTGATAAAGTTTTCTTGTTACAGATTTTGTTTGCCTCAAGTTGGTCGAAAAAACTTGTGTGCTTTGCTGGACGAATTAGTATATATATTAACCACATCAGAAGATGAACAAATAGCAGGAACTACAACCCGTTTGCTGCTCTCGATGTGTGATGCTTATGATGAAGTTGTCGATATTATGATTGGCAGATTCAAGTAAGAAGTTTCCTTCAGCGATTGTCGTGATTAATCAGTGACTTTTAAGAATATGAAAACTTATAAAACTTAGACTAGTGCGGAAATTAATTCTTCATACTCCTTTTTTGTGATAGCTAGAAACGAAAGCGTTTGTACTTTTTTTAATTGTATTTATGGCTTACCGATACCGATTGGATCTCTTATTAAATGATTACTTTTCTTAACAATACTTTTGTAGTTGATTTCAATTTATCCATTAATTTACTTTCTATGAGGTTAGGGATGTCCATTTCAGAATAATTACGTATTCTAAAATAATTCCGAATCTTTTTTTTTTTTCGAATCCTTAACCGAATCCTAAATCTATAAAACACCGTTAGTACTATTTTGACATCAGTTCAACACGCAACCGCTCAACTACTGCAAGACAAAAAAATCAACCATTTTTTTCATCTGGAATAAATTTATAGCCAGCGCAAGAATTACAGCACTATAAATTCGAAGCATATATACACGCGGTGGCGTAGTCAAGGAGCTAACTGGGGGCATACCCCCCTCTTAAATTTTAGAAACACATGGAAAATACGGCTTCGTTATATAATACAAGCGGTGCAGATGCATACTACACTCATCTCTTACAAATTTCTTACGGCCTCCGACAAACACCGCATGATCACAACCGGGGGTCTGGGGGCAGAGCCCCCAGCCGCCAACAGATTTTAAGATTTACGAGGAAAACATTCATTTTAGCGTAGTTTTTTGTCGAAAAAGGACACGCTGGTACCCGCAATAACTATTAACAACCCTAACCCATTATAATCTACTACAACGCCGGGGATAAAGGGGGGCATGGCACCGTGGCCCCTTCCCTCCTGCGTGCGCCTATGATCACATACAAGGCCGAACGCGCGCATCCGTTTATGCTCAACGTCTGAAAAGATATATGACGCGCAATTTTTCCTCACAATTAAACCGAATCCTAAAAACAACCGGTTCAAAATAGAAACCGGTTCCGTTAGATTCGATATTCTGAAATGGACATCCTATATGAGGGTTTCTTATCGTGAAATCCACAAACCCCTAGGGGGGCCGCAATAGTAATGCTTGAACGAACAAATGGGTCAGTACACCCAAATACAAGGGTACTATTATTTATACTTGTGCGACTATTTAATATCGACCGTTGTAAAAGAAATCCGCAGCTTCAAAATGGCAAAAGTCATTGCTTATACCTGGGTATTAAACATCGAACTTATTGACAGAGGCTTAAAAGCTGTATTGAATCGATGGAAAGAGCACGGGTTTACAAGAAGTTTGCAGCGGTTGATTCAGATTTTAGAAGCTGGCAACACGAAAAATGCTTTGCTCGCAAAGAAGAAAAATGCTGTGAATACTATTTGGGCTTTTTATATTGTGAGTATTTTTTTTTGTTGAATGTAGTCTTTGCTGTAAGTTGTATTGGTAAGCTTGGTTTTAATTTTACATGGTTTATTCACCTACCTGGATGCCTGCTTTACTCTCTTGTTTTTGTGCAGTATTTTTGGGGAAACGATACTACTGACGTGGCTCAGGCTTGCACTGCCTGTATATAAGCTTCATTCTTTCTTATGTTGTTGTAGGGTTGGAAAACACGTCAGCGTATGCGGTCATTTCAACGCAATATTCCTACATTGCAACGCAGTTTTCGAAAAAAACAGTCCCAGAAAAAAGAGAATGAGGAACTGAAAAAATCTGTACGATGGCAAGAGACTGAAACTAAGCGAAGAAAACAACGTTCTTTCAGACAAACAAGAGAAAAGCAATTGCAATCTATAGAGATTGTACCAGCCAGTAAGACAGTTGTATTTTCTTCTACACGACCTTGTGGCAAATCCACAGAAATGCAACAAGTTGTCCAGCTATTATCTGGTTTTTGTTTTGCAGCTGGGCACAAATGGGCACTTAAGTCTGGGAAGAGTGAGGTTTGATAAAATATTAAGTCACATCTTTTACGACGTCGATGGAAACTACAGTTACCGTAGTGCGACAACTAATTTCAGTTTGATGGTTTTGCTATGAACTAGTAATGCAATTGATATACGGCAATCAGCTGGTTTTGCACGAAGAAATACAGCAATTTTAAAAGTTTAAGAGATTCAAAGTCTGCTGTGGGTGTAAAGTAAAAGCGACATTAACGGTTGAAGTGATGCTTAAGCCGCTTTTTACAGCTCACTCGTGAGCATTTTCTATAGTTGGATAACCAGTAGCTATTGCATTTTGTGATTAGAAAAAGTTACTGCGTTCATTCAAAACGAGGAACACAAAGCTGCTACGAAGATACAAGCTCACTGGAGAGCGTTTGCGCACAGAAAATTATACAACGCCAAACTTGAGTTTCAAAAAAATACTGCTGCTGCAATAACCATACAGAAAGCGGTAAGCTTTTGATGATCCCTAACTAAAGGAAATTTTGTTGTTTAATGTTTATTGTAGGCAGGGTTTGATTTTTACCTACATTTTTGGTAGGGTTGTATCGAGTAAATTTGTGGTCTTAGGACTATATGGTGTACTCTTGTTTTAATATGTCTAAGAAGAGCCTGCTCTGTAATATTACTTCGCGAATTAACAGTCTATTTTATGTCCTACAAATTAAACACGTAGAAGCCTGTGCTAAAAAGGTATTGTATATAATAACCGATTGCTACGGAAAAAATGTGAGTTTTGTTTCGTTTTTGTTTAGGTTCGGAAGTTTTTAACTGCTAAAAGTCCCCAAAGTACGCCTTACAAGAAAGCAGAAAAAATGGACGCGGAAAAAAAATCCGTTTACGCACAAGAAATTAAAAGTTGGCAGATGTTACATAAGGTGAGGTTATTCTACGGAAAAATGTTGCGTATTAGGATTGCAGGCTATACACAGCTTTACCTTGAAATGGGACTATTGACGCCGATTTTTCAGAGGTTAGCGTATTTGGCGCTTTGTTGTTGGGATGTCAAGGTTAGGGCTAACCCGTTCCGCCGCTAAGAACCTCGGATTTGGTTGCACCCGTTTCGGTAAAAAGCCACAAAAATAATGTATTGTTTTTACTTGAGTCGAATTTTTGCCAAATTATGTTGTTTTTTTTGCAACAATTAAATCATTTACGTGTTTAGCGAACTGCTGTTTCTCGTGGAGATGCGGAAAATAATCAGAAAGAAATGCAGAAGTTGTTGCTAGATTTCTATCGAACTAAAACCGTCGCCATGAAGAATGAACACAAAACCAGCGCTCTTCTGGCCAGAATTCACACCGAGGAAGAGACGC
This sequence comes from Trididemnum miniatum, assembly GCA_964006365.1. NCBI lineage: Eukaryota > Metazoa > Chordata > Ascidiacea > Aplousobranchia > Didemnidae > Trididemnum > Trididemnum miniatum. Next base: position 12,084,847 of record OZ023235.1, on the reverse strand, counting down.
TGAATCGTAAGTGGAATTTTGGTCAACTTCTAGAACTAGCCCATTTCTTCCTGTTTAGTGCTATTAGTTGAAATAACAAAATTTGCTTCTTTCTCGGTGTTGGTAAACTACCTTCTGGTAATGCTGGCCATTAGTCAATAAAACAGTGATTTTTAATGTGAATCGCTACAGTGCACTAGCACCTCTTTAACGTGGATAATAGAAATGAGTGTTTATGTTGGCAAAGAATAACGTGGCATGACATTTACTTATCCTATTGATTCAGCATTCACATAATTACCCTGCCACGACTTCACGTGCCCGATTTTCGTGGGCATTAGGCTCGCGGTTCTTGTAGTTTCTGCATCATCGTCAATTTTTTGGCATCATAATTAAACATGTGATTATGATATCAAAAAATTGATGATGGTGCAGAGACCAGAACTAGGAACCGTGCGTCCAAAGTCCACATAAATTGGACATGTGCGGTTGTGCACAGGGTAATATTAAAGGGGCGTGCCCAGAAATTTGAAAAGGGGGTCGCAATTTCCTGTTTCCGTTTCCACTAAAAATATCGGTGAAGACCAAAGAAAAAAAGGTCTTCACGTCTTCCTACGTTTAATTTACCCCCAAATCAAATGAAGACAAAAAAAAGGTCATCGCGTCCTCAGATGTCCTGTTTCCACTGTTCCGCTGACTGGAGATACATGTCAACCGGAGGGGGGCGGACCCCCCTGGGTACGCCGCTGTATTATAGCACTCCTTGGAAACACAGCTACCTCTCAAGTTTAAAGAACCTCTATACCGAGCTTTAAACAACTACGAAATTGTATACAAGAAACGCTTTGATATATCAGTGATGTGAAAACTTCGTGTTTTATCAGATTTGCCTCCAATGTCAGAAGCGGCGTCGGATTCAATTGATAGATTAGCTTGCAAATCAGCTGTAATACAACGAGCTGCAGTAATTGAACATAATAAAGAAAAGAAACAGCTTGCATATCCGTGGTGGAAAAAGTTCGCGATTGAAGATGATGAATTAACTAGAGAAGGATGGTAAAGAAAATGTTTAGCTTTGCATCGGCGCTGTTATTGATTTCCTCTATATTTTTATCGCTGTTAGGCTATATGCTTTTGATATTTTGTTACTATATTTGTAAACCGGTACTTATTTACAGTTTTGATATTTGGTGGTGGCTGAGATCCACCAGAAGATTGTGTTATGCCTTGATGATCGAGTTGTACCCAGTAGGCTACAAAAAGTTTGGTTTACGCCAAGATGGTTTTCTCAATAAGCTGTTGTATTTTTTATTAATAAAACAGATAAATTTTACGGTTTGATCTTTGAACTTTTAACGGGCCGTTAGCTCAGTTGTTAAGCGCACATGCTAACGGTGCGGGAGGTCTGGATTTCGATTTCCGGATCAGTCAAATAGGTCCAGTGGAAACTAACGGCTCGCCACCGCTGCGACGTTTCTTCGAAGCTGCGTAGCCCAAGCAGGGGTGCTGAAAGAAATTTCGGGCCCCGGGGCAAAAATTTCGATTGAGCTCTTTGGTCATGAACAAAACAAGGGTGAGAGCCTTGGCAGATGTTCAAATTTCGATTCAACATCTAGTGATGAGCAAAATAAGGTCATAGCGTCCGCAGATGTTCGAATTTCAGCCCGAAATCAAAAAAAACATCATCGCGTCCGCAGGCCGTAGTTTGAGCTGATGAATTTTGCATTCTAAACGTGACAATTCTGAACCCCGGGCCCCCTTGTGTCCCAAACTTATTCAAGCAAAGAAAATTAACTTGCGACTTTAAAGTGCCAAACTGAGCATCCATAAAAGATACATCAGCCAATGCTACAGCAAAGTTGTCATTACAAGAAAAGCATTTTTTAATATACTTTAAGACAAGGAGAAAGTGTCATACTGTCGTCCATACACATGCACTTATGGTCTTAACTCAAAACAGAGTCACTGCCATGCGATAAAACCCTGCATGGGGCGCGACGCCCTCGCCAGGAATGCAACCCTGAATTGCTAAATTAAATACTAATGTGCAGCATAACCAACTGCAAAAAAGAGAATATTTGCTAAGCAAGAAGAAAAAATGTGGCATCCTATGTAATTTACGTGTTACTACAGTACATTTATTATTAATTTCGCCATTGATTTATATCACATATTACGTTATGATGCAAAAAAAAAAACAGAAATAATACACCAAAATATCAGACATAAAAGGCATTTACCTGATATTGCACAATACAAACACAACACAGTTAAGCAGAAGCTATCATCACCACATTCCTAAGGATATAATCAAGTTCTTCTGGGGCCTTACCCCAGACAGCGACAGTAGCCTGCCTGACAACTTTTTTCTGCTGGATTTGCAGAAACACAAATATCTCATTAATATGTTTCAAGTTGTTCTTGCCTTAATATTTTCAATTAAACTTTACAAAATTTCCATCAATATAGTTGTTTTGCTGTTATTTTAAAGTTTATTATCTTAAGGCTATAAATCAATATTCTGTAGTTGTGATTCAGTACAAGCTTGCCCAATTCAATTGTCATTGAAGTAGGTCTGCAATATAATTTCATTTTTGGTACATTTACTCATTTCTAATTCTTATGATGTTATGTTAAATTGCAAACTACAAAAGTATTGATAGCTGATTGTCTGTTACTGAAATGGATCAATTATAAACAAACATGCTTTCCTAAAGTTTCATTTGGGAAGCCCAAGGCAAAGTATAATCTACTTCCAGCAAAAAAAGTTTAACACAAATTCATCTCTACAGGGCGTTTGTGGAACAGAAAAATCCTTGCATCTTTACTGTTTATCAGTGTAGTGCTTCCAAATGCTCAATCGATATGTTTCTTTTGATGAGAAGAAACGGTCTGATAATAATTGTTGAATCATCTTCGTGATTGTTGGATTTTGTATTGAGTTGGATATCAAGGCTACAAAATATAGGAGTACTGATAAGCATAATTCAAAGTGAACATATTACAAAATACAACGCCATTCAAAGTTTGATACGATCAGCAAAACTATGTAGTTTTGATACCGTAAACAGATGTGACTTCACAACTGGACAATTAAAACAATTAATGTGGTACAAGGATCAGATTAACTGTAAAGAGAAAACAACTTTTTCAAACTACTATTGTACCAACAAATACATACTTAGAAAAGAATGAGAAATCTTTTGAACAAGGCAATATTTGCCAGTACTTGGTATACATAGCCAAAAACTGCTCATGGAACCTTCTCAATTACAATTAGTAGAGCCATTTCTTATGACCTAAAAAATCAAAAAATATGACTTTATTAAAAAAGCTGGAGTCTTGGCCAAAATATACGAGACAGAGATGAGACTTTCAAACCATAAGATCGAGATGAGACACAGATTTTGAGCAAAAAGTTGAGATAAGACCAACACTTGAACGAGACGAAATTTTTGTAATCAGGCGTTTACAAAAGATCATGAATCTTTAAACTGTAAATTTTTGACATTTTGACGAAAATCTTCATCCGGCAAAATGTGGCATGCCATGTATAGCAGCTGTCTTATAGAAAAGCCAAAAAACTGCAACTATATCACAAGACGAAAAACAAAAAAATGCAAAATTTACTGACGACGCTGTTCCCTTTAAGATTTCAGCAAGTGCAAATTTGCCCAAATATAAATTTTAATAATAATTTGCCCAAAATTTTCAAGGGTTTAAAGAAGGTTTGATTCAAGTTTTCACCCTAAATTTGAGTTCCAGAGTATGATGCTTTCATTTTACACCAAAATAATGAACACTTTGATTTAAATTTGGCCAACAAAGATTATTTCAGCAGGCAAAAATTCAAGCAAAAATTCAAAAAATTTGCCCAAAATTTCTCATTTTTCTCAAATGAGGGAACAGTGACTGATGATATCAATTTTGAAGCACACTTTTAAATATGGCTGCGAGGCATGCTTATTTTCGAGACTTTACACTTTCAACACCGAGACTTTGCAAAAAATTGTGTCTAGAGATTGAGACACGTTTCGAGACACTACAGCACCATTTATTAAGTTTATTTTTTGAAAAATATGGCAATATATGAGCTTATTTTAGAGCATCATATTTTGCTACTCCGTAATGTAAGTAACAAGTCAAATGCAAGTGTTTTTAGTACATTTTGAAAAACACGGTCGATCAATGATTTATAAACATGTCTATTTCATTTGAAAATCATCAACTCATTAGTATCACTCAAGTTCAAATGTCTTGAGCAGATAATCAATAGGTAAAGCATTGAAGTATAGTTTCATGTAGTGTATATACAATATTGTATTGTTCAAGACTTAATTATCACATTTTAATGTCTGCAGGACCTGTTTACACTGCATGTGCAAAGTTACTGGAATTTAATCTTTGTATTTTAAAGAAAAAACAAATGGTCATATTTTAAGACCTAAATCAGAAAATATGACTTTTTATGACCTTACAACTTCTTAAATACACCCTGAAACAAAGTAGTTTCTGCATTATTACAGATTTCATAACTTTTTGTAGCACCAAGAAGAATAGGCTATGACTAATGGCTTTTACTTGCCCCAACAATTAGACATGTGTACAGACTAGAGATGTCTAACAAAATTCTTGAAAAAACACTTGGTGATAGATAAGGCATTCACATACCAGTGCACAAGACACAACATGACACACTAAGAATAAAATTATTTACATGCAAGATTCAGAAATCACGTCAAAATCATACTTAACATTAAACATAGTTCCGTCAAACTGCAAAATTCAAATTATGGTATGCAGCAGCCTGCACTGTACAATACAAATTGCAGAATATAGAGAGTGATGGGTAGCTTTAGAATTAATACTTGACTAGATCACATAAATTAATTACAGATCTACAGATCAATTTAGTTTAGATGCATTAATTAATTCACACAATTCCCAACCAATGCTTAGATTAGGATTTACAATATAATATCTGTGTATTCAAAATTTCCTCAATTTTGTATTGAACTGGTATTTATCTGATTCGGAAATCGGAAGCATCCATGGCTTTTTAAAAAATTAAAACCACTTTCCACTTTCTTTAACTATATCATATCATGGTTACGAATAAACTACAAACTGACAATTAAGCTTTGTAACAAGAAATCTAGGTCTATATTACTGTGCTTGTACCTGAAACAAGGCACATAATTATTTGCATACTGTGGGTCTACAGATATTGTTCTTGTGTTTACAAGAAACTGATTCAGTAGATTACCGTAGCTTGTTCATGTCATTTAAGCACTAAAATAACTTGATTTTGAAAATCAAATACCGGTAGCTATCGGTACTATACTCTAGATTAGACTACACATTAACTTTCTTTAGCCTTTTCACCTTATTAACAATTTAATCTCTTAGTAAAAAGCTTATACTCGCTACTTAGTAGACTAGATCGTTAATTTACAAGAAACTGATTCAGTAGATTAGCTTGTTCATGTCATTTAAGCACTGAAATGACTTGATTTTGAAAATTAACTTTTTTTAGCCTTTTCACCTTATTAACAATTTAATCTCTTAGTAAAAAGCTTATACTCGCTACTTAGTAGACTAGATCGTTACCTGACGACTGACCTACTGGTTACCGGTAACCGTTTATAAATGCATTTTTTCTGGTTACGCTTCGCTTCCAGCGAACGTAACCTGCGCAGATAACGTATTACCAACGCCGTTAGCGTGGAATGCGTAAACGACCCTGAAGCGCTAAAAATTATACGTTAAATCACTATCCACCAAAATTTGAGTGGCAGGCTGGCAGCACTACACTATAATGTGAGTCGTGAGAGTATGTGAGATGATCATTCTTTCTGTGTGTTTGGGCTTGACTAGATATACCTGCTATATGTCCAGTAGCGAGTAGAGAAGTGAGAAGCTCAATCGATCGACCAGACTCTGACCTCAAAACACTGAAACATCAGATGATTGTAGACAGTTGAGCATGGTTTTATTAGGCCTATTAATTATTGGAGCTAGCTATCTGCTAATCAAGGTTTGCAAAACTCTTTTGAATCAAGCTCTCTTGCAAGCTTCTATCTGTTCTATATCAAAATAAAAGCAGAATATTGGTAACTGAGTGGCATAACTATTAAAACAGTGCTTTCTATTCCTTCCACATATCTGCAGTATGTAAAACCATGAGCTGTTTAAACTGTTAAAGGGAAAACACAGAAACGCATTAGATATTCATGCTCCTCTTTGAGTAGCATTGTCTTCCATTGAACCACAATTGGATAAGTTGGTTGCAAATGCACACTAATTTGCATCAGAATTCGAAAAAAATTTATAAAAGTGTTTGCGACTTGCTTTTGCTGTGTATTTGTTACAAAAGCTGAAAAGTAATACCGGTAATGGCTTTACTCTTGTCTTTTTTTTTTCGCAAATTGATCGGTACGCCAAGTGAAGGAAGGTGCTCAGTCGTTACACAGCATAAAAAAGTTTAAGTAGCACTGTTGTAGTACACTAAGTTACTTTAGTCTAGCAATCTCTGCAGTAACTCCTCCGGTTTAAAGAGTCTGCATTCACGAAAAGGCACCAGTATCCAGGTATTGGTAGACTTTAAAGTTACAAGTTAAACAGTTAAAGTGTGAATCTGCATGTTAGGAGTGAAAGACCAGAGTATGAGTCCCATGTTTTAAACTTGAGTTTATGCTGTGGTGAACAGGTACGGTGAACATGATGGGTCTCATCTAGACTAAGCCGTCTGCGTCTTTCATCGTCTTACGGATTATGCCTTTATGGGTGATTATGTGTTTAAATTTCGGATTATGTTCACAATTGCTTTACTTGCATTCCCCATACCAGTACAAGTGTTTTCATAATCTTGCCCCTGTCTACCTTAACGATACTTTGACCTTTTGTAAGTTGAGTGTTACACATCAAAAACTTTGAACAACTGTTTAGATAAACAACTGCATCAAGGAAGTACCAGTACTGGTTGTACACTTGTTGTTCCTAGCGCACTGAATAGTGGGCCCAATAAGAAAAGCACATAGTTGTAATGGAAGATAGTGAGCTCACTGAGCAAACTTGGGCTACTGTTACAAAGCAAAAGGTCGTTCTTAAGCTGAAAAATGTACGGTACCAATCACCAAAATCGTATCAAAAAAGGGGTGAGCATGTATTTTTCTTCCTTCAAAAAAGGATAGTGAACAAGCTGTAGCTGCATTAGAAAGTGATTTTAAGGTGACAGTTACCAGCAGAAAAACGAGAAAGATGCTTCCAAAACTAAAGATATGTAATATTGATGGTCATGACTTTGTAGAGAAAGAGGATCCGAAGTCTGCAATCCTGGAAAAGAATGTGGAGATAAAAGAATGTTTGGACCAAAATAAGAACAGTGTTTTTGATGTGATTTTCATTTCTGAAAAAGGTAAATTTCTGTCACAATATGCTGTTATTAAAGTCTCTCATTGCATTTGAGATGTAATTTTGAAAACTGGCTGTTTGTTTATAGACATGGAATCACATTTTGTAAATGATCACTTTCATATCGTTCAATGTTTCAAATGCCAAGGTATTGGCCACAAGTCTGGTTCTAAATACTGCCTGCTCTATGATAAGGCTTCCTCAATATGCCTGTACTGTTCTGGTGATCAAAAATCCATCAGTTGTAAGTGGAAGACCGATGAAAGCAAACACCAATGTGCAAACTGTAAAAACAACAGATTTACTGAGATTCGACAGCAGGCTGGTCATACTTCAAACAGTAAGCACTGTCCCCTGGTGCAAAAAGAATTTAATCGAATCAAAAATACCACACTAACTGTGTCAAAAAACTCTCAAAGAGTTCAAATTCACCAATATTGAGGAAAGTCACTAATATCAACGATGATGATGCAGATAAACTACATACTGGTACTATCACTGGCACAACTACAGACAACATTTCTAAAATCCCTGCCAATAAATGTAATCATCCAAATGCATCTCTACTGTTGATAAATGTAAGAAGCCCGGAGAACAAAATTAAATTGCTCCACCTGTACATAGCCTAATACAAACCTGGTTTTGTTGCGATAACTGAAACCTGGGCAGATATCAAATGTCCAGATTCTGTATATATGCCCACTGGCTACCAAACTTTTCGAAGGGATAGAACCAACCAATTAGGAGGTGGGGTTATGTTTCTTGTCTCAGACTGTTACAAGGCAGAAATTGTTGATCTACAGCACAATGATGTGGAATCTCTTTGGTGCAGCATTAAATTACGCAGCTATTCATGGTCTAAAGATAATATCAATGGTTTGCTAGTGGGTGTAGTGTATCGTCCCCCCAAAAGTGACCATCGCTGGGATCAAGAATTGTTTGAGCTCATGCGTAAATCTAATTCTGTAAAATGCACTCATAAACTGATAGTTGGAGACTTTAATTTTCCCACGATAGATTGAGACAATTTTCAATTTCGACTCTGCTGTGATGATTTCATCGACACCATACTAGACTTGAAATTATCCCAACATGTATTGAAACCTACGCGTAATGAAACTATATAGGATCTGATTTTTTCTTCTAATCCCAATCTGGTATCCAATGTAGATATAATCGAACCTCTTGGGATGTCTGATCATAACATGGTCTTTTGTGAATTGACCTGGAGTCAAACCAGTTCTGTCAATGGACCTTCCAGTATGAAACATCACAGCTTTCAAAATGCTGATTGGTAACTTTTTTCAGAACTCATAATTTAGATTGACTATGAGAAAATCTTTGAACACGAATCTGTGGATGATATATGGAATGCATTTGCAAAGGCTCTTTCTGAAGTTGTTGACTTGTCTATGCCTGTCAAAAATCAAGCAAAGAAACGACATGCTGCACCGATCTGGGAAACTAAGGAAGTTACTATTGCACGCAAAGCCAGAAACCAAGCTGAAAGAGTTTATCTTAGTAACAAAACTCTTGCCAACAAAGAGAATAGAAACCAGACCTCAAAACAATTAAAAGTGTCTGTAAATCGAGCAGTTGAAACTTTTGAACATAAGCTGGCTGCGAATACTAATGTTAAGCCATTTTGGCATTATGTTAAATCAAATAGCAAAGTTAAAACCTCCATTGGGCCACTGATTAGAAATGACGATAATGACTTAACTGATGATCCTCAAGAATGTGCTGAGGTTTTAAGTTTAACTTTTTCCTCAAGGTTTTTACAGAAGAAAATTTCGACTCTATTCCTTTTGCTATCCCACTAACTACCGATGAACTTCATGGTTTCCAATTCACCGAAAATCTAGTGGCTCGAAACCTTGCAAATACAAAAAATTTTTCCTCACCTGGCCCTGATAAATTTCCATATGCTGTTCTGAAGGCAGGGGGATCAACTAGGCTGACTACTTTGTGCAATCTCTTTCAATTCTCTTTAGATTGTAGCACTCTTCCTTCAATTTGGAAAGTAGCTCACATCACCCCTGTCTTTAAAGGCGGGAATCAGAAAGATCCCCTCAACTATCATTCGATTAGTCTTACCTGCTGCATTTGTAAGTTAATGGAATCTTGCATCTGAGAAATACTATGGCAATTTTGGTCTGAACGCTCCTTAATGAATCCTTCTCAGTTTGGCTTCACTCCAAACTCATCTTGTGCCTACCAGTTGTTGCAATACATAGATGAAATCACTTACTCAGTTGACCATGGCTCGTGGAATGATGCTGCTTACCTGGATTTTTCTAAGGCGTTTAATTCGGCACCACCTGAGAGGTTATTACGAAAATTATTCGCATTGGGGGTTAAAGGACTTCTAAACTGGATACGATCTTTTTTAACCAACCACACCAAAATTGTTGTAGTTGAAGGCTCACATAGCAGCCCAAAACAGATGATTTGTGGAGTCCCTCAAGGCAGCTGCCTGGGTCCTATTCTCTTTATTGCATATCTTAACGATATTGATGACTGTCTTCAAAACACAACTATCCTAAAATATACAGATGATATTAAGATTTATTCTTCTTAAAGTGGATCTAGCAATTTGTCTCCTTCCATATTACAGCATAATTTTGACTCACTAAATTCTTGGGCATCATGTTGGCAACTTCGCTTCAATGTTAATAAATGCTCAATAATGCACTTTGGAAATAACAATCCTGAGCATTATTACCACCTAGGTGGTCTACCCATACCAAATGCTAGTATTGTTTAAGATCTTGGGGTCTTGATATCTTCAAATTTAAAGTCTTTGCAGCATGTTTCCAAAATTGTTAATCAGGCAGAGTCAATTCTGGCAATCATTAAACGAACAATAGTTAGTCGTGATGAACATGTATTCCTGAAATTGTATAAACAGTTAGTTCGGCCCCACTTGGAATATGCTTCCACCATGTGGAGCCCCACGCTGCAATGTGACATTCGTTTAATTGAAAAAGTCCAAAAGCGTGCCACAAAGTGCATAAAAGGGCTTTACAACAAAAGTTACTCAGAACGATTGAGCATTTTGAAGTTGGACTCATTGCAAAAGAGACGTCTGGTACGTGATCTTGTTACAGTGTATAAAATCATCCATAATTTGTCACCGTTAGATGCTTCAAAAGTTTTTCAATACGCATGTGAAAAAAGCACAAATACTCGTGGTCACAAATACAAGTTAACAAAAAAACACATTCACCTTGATTGCAGAAAATATTTCTTTTCAAATCGAATAATTAATACCTGGAATAACTTACCTGACCACATAGTTTTAAGTTTATTCTTACCTGAATTCAAACGCAAAGTGTGTAAATTTATTGAAAATGAGGACGTAAAATGGTTTTAGATTGTTATTTTGTAATTTGTATTGTTGTATCCACTGGCAATTGATAAGTTCCTGCTGGAAGACTGAATAGGAGGCAAATACTGCTGGTAGGAAGGTTGCACTTGTTTGGTTTTTCTACAGATAATTAGCACCCTACTGCCCCACTTTCAATGTCTCCGTATTGTAAACAGTAATTCTTACCTGTAGTAGTTTTGTACACAATTTCAATGTCTCCATAAGCAGTAGTTTCTCACCAATTTAAATGTCTTTATGTTGTAAGCAGTAGTCCTTACCTGTCTCGTGTTTTTGTTGTGTTTTTTTTTCCTAAGTGATGAAACTGCTGTAAATCTGCAGCTTTTTTAAGATTAGACTAACTGTTTGTGAAAATGCGCATTGTGTTTGTGATGCTTGCGTTCTCTTAGTGCTACTCGTTACTCTTGCACGCCTCTGTTTCCACTAATTGCTTGCCATTCTGTGTTCTTACTTTTATTATTATTATTATTTAATTTTTTTTTTGAGCTTCATACTCTTGCACCCAACTGTTTCCACACACTGCTTGCCATTCTGTGTTTTTATTCTCATTTTTTAATTTTTTTTTTTTTTGGGCTTCATATGTGTATTGATAACTTTTTAAGTGTTGCTGTGAATCTGATGCTTTTGAAAGATTAATTAGTGAAAAATTGCAATGTGTACAAATTGCTTGCTTTGCTGTTTCTAAACACTACTTGTTATTTTTTTCTCCACACTGTTCCATAAACTGCTTCTTTTTTTATTTTTTCTGTTTTAAATTTTCTCAGCATTGTCATTTACGTATGGGTGGTGTTAGATCATTACTATTATTGCTACTGGTAAGTTGGCTTGAGCTCACTGATTATCAATTATATTTTTTACTGACCTATATTTTTGTTTTTTATGCTTGTCTGTTTGGCTAATTGTTAAATTGTGTAATTTAAATGCTTAAAATGTGTATGTAATTGAATTTGCTTGGAATATCAATTGGAAATTTGGACTTGCTGCATTTCCCTCAAATGGATTGTTGATTTCCTCGATAATCTTGCGTGATTTCTGCCGTGGCATTTCTGTGCTGGATCGGTTTGTTTGTTTGTTGTTTGTTGTTTATAATGTAAGAAGCAATAATGATCTATAAAAACTTAACTGAAGTTAGGATTGAATTTTGTGAAATCTAAAGCTACCGGTATATTTTGTCATGCAGCTCCTGATATGTGGAACTTACTACCTTTGTCTGTTAGACGTAGTGACACTGTCTCACAGTTTAAAATTAATCTTAAGAGTCACTACTTGGCCTAGCTTTTCATGATGTTCATAATCTTTAAAAATCATTTTGTAAATCTGACTCTTGATTTGAATGCTAGTTTTATAGTTGATGTAGGCTATATTTGTTTATTTATTGTGTTGTATTATTTTGCTTTTAGAATGTACTACATTTCTTCAGAGAATGTTCGTTTTGGGTAGAGCTAGTCAATTGATTCATAAATCTGACTCTGGGTTCGACTGCTAGTTAGTTGATGTATATTTGTTTATTTATTTTTGCCATATTATTTTGCTTTTGCAATGTAGGTACCACATTTCTTCAGAGAATGTTCCCTTTGGGTAGAGCCAGTCAATTGATTTATTTTTGAATTGCTGAAGATTTCTTTTGGCAGTATTGCATTAGCACGTTGAAGATAACTCACTGCTGTGCACACTTTCCACTTGCGCTACGCTTTGCATTTCTGTTATTGTATCTATTTTATGCATGTTATGGTACTAATTTATGCGTTATATGGTGCTGTTGTGCACACTTCACACTTGCGCTGTGCTTTGCATTTCTGTTATTGTAAATATTTTATGAGTTTTATGGTACTACCACCTATAATGTTGTATAATACGGTATCGATATGTTTTTGCTAGGGATGTGCTGGATAGCAAATTTGCCGGATACCGGATATCCGGCACATCTAACTTACCAGATATCCGGTGCGTCACTATCCGGCCGGATACCAGATAGTAGCACTAAGCCAAAATTAATATTTGGAGGCTTTTTGTCCACGGCTTCACGCTATCGTTTTGCTCGACTGGTGAGCCATGAAACTATTGCATGAGGTCATGTGACACACAGGAAACTTTTAAAAGCGTTGAGTCATTAAGAATGGACTTCATTACTCTAAGTTGGCCGAATCGGCATCGCGGTCGGGCGGTAGGAGCTCAGTTGATATAATGACCATCTTACTGATCGCTTTTGATTCAACTACGATCCACGACAATACGTTTGTGTATCAGCACGTTTTTAACGCTGGGCTTTATTTTCGAGTAAGAAGAATCATGTTAAAAGTGTGGATTTTGGTGAAGAGTGCACCAAAAATCGGACGCCAAGTCAGTCAGCCACCATAAGCGTCTAATTAGCGGTAGCAGGAACAGTGCTTCCTCAGGTCTAATACCAAAGGAGGCAACATATGTCCGGCCTCCGTGGTGTTTTCATTATTACATTAAAAGTTGACTGCATGCACATTGCAGGGTAGCTAAAACACTTCAAAATGTAACAGCGCAAAATCTTAGCATTGTTTTCACAAAATTTTGCACTCATGCTGTATGTCAGGGATGGCGAATCACTGACCCGCGGGTCACTAAGTGACCCACTTGCAGATTTCAGTGACCCACTTGTAGTTTCGAAAACTGTTGGAAAAAACGGTAACGAACATTTACGTAATGAAGAAAAGTTTATCTGTCTATGCTGTGGCATTGAAGACCTTTTATTTGATGTTCACACCCAATAGCCTATTTGCGAAAAGCTGGGAATTTATGAGGTGAAGACCTTTTTTTGCTCTTCGCATAAATTTCGGCGGAATTCGGAACATCGGAAGGCGCAAAGATCTTTTTTTATTTTTTTTTTGCTTTCCTAGTTCAAGCCCCTCATCAATATCATTGCATCCGTGACCCACTTTTTTTGTGGTCTACGATCGTATATTTCACCCACTACTTAAAAAGGTTCGCCATCCCTGCTATATATAAAGGGAGAGGAAAACTATCAAGCGTGTGGCCTGCGTCAGCGACGTGATTTTACGAGTAAAGCAATCGAGTTAACAATTACTACTCATGATGTTGATTTTTGTGGTTTTGCGCTTGTGAGCAATTTGTGATACCCATCGAAAACAAACTTCAAAAAAGTTCAAATCGTCATTTTACTTGCAGTATTACGCCGAAGCATGTAACGAGTGGCAGAGCCCATCTCTGCGCCTATGCAACACAATTTCGAACTCCAAAAAAAAAACAACGTCGCAACAGTGGTGAGCCTCCCACATCGATAGCGATGTTTTTAACCAATACACTAAGCGGTCGGTAAAAGACAAATTTGAATTTGAATTTTCACTTGCTTTGAGCTTTCATCAGAGCTACTAAAAAAAGGAAGGTTTATAGTTTATAAATACCATAAAATTGCTGCAAAAAATCGATCCTGCGGTAAATCTGCAATGATGGGTAAATTTCGTCAAACTTTTAACACAAACAGTCAATTGATGAACTAAGGGCGTTGAATTAAAGACTTCAGTGTTACAAAACCGCACAACATTTAAAAGCAGAAGCACATCCATTACAATGCTACTGGTATCTTGAAACGTCGTTTTTTGAACGTAGAAAACAAAGTTTCTATAAAAATTCTCTCCCCCTTCCCGTTTGCCTTCGAGAAAAAATTAGCACATATGTCGGCTGCGCATTGCATTTGTTTGTTTTTTTCATTTTGAAGAAAAAACGATAGTGCAAGTTATAGGACAGAAGACGGGCTTTTAAACGTAAATTATTTGCATGGTCTTCACGGGAGACAACGGTGATGATCATCGAAATTATACCGTCCCGGTTTGATGCCGATTGATTACTGCCTACTGCTACACCATTGAAGTGGCTTTCCTCATGACAAAACTTGCAGCGCCGAAAAAATAAACTTGTAAACTAAATTTAAATCCACTTGATATAAAAAATTACCAACGCAGTCTAAGGTTTGGACTCGGTTCTACTTTTTGTAGAGAGTCCAAACAAAATTAAAGTTTTCAAACTTGCACCAAATTTTTTCACATTGATCGAAAAGGTAAATTTTATTTTTACCGAGTCTTCTCCACGCAATTTTCCTGAACTTTGAAGATATCCGGTATTTGGCCGGATAGTACTTCGCTATCCTCAAATAGTGCCAGATACCGGATATATATCTGGTATTCGACACATCCCTAGTTTTTGCTTGCCTAAGTCACCATTTCTGTCCACTTTCGTGTGTAGCTTGATTATCATATCTCCCTTTTTTTTTTACCGTGCCTTTTTGGCAGAAATGCTGGAGACTTTTTCCTGCATTCATCTTAAGGGGTTGATAAATACCAATTATTATTATTACGCGGACGGGCTATTCTACACGCGGACGGCTTACTCTAGATGAGACATGATTACCCAGCGCTTCATCAGGTTATTCAAAATTTGCATTTGCAAACAATCTAAAAATAGATTAATCAAGCATTGTTACCATCCACTAACGTACAGATTAATTTGTCATTCTGGGAAATGTGGGGGTTAGTTTGAATTAAGTTGCCTCTTATAGAATATCCACTTGAAAGCAGAAAGTGGGACTTCCTTCTGACGTCATGTTATAACAATGCGAGCGTCCGACTATATGTAATGACGTGTTATGAGCCATCTGGGTGTCAGTGGCAAAGTCTCGCTTTAATGTGGACATTCTATAAGAAGCGGTTTGGTTCGTATGAGCCTTGAAATGTGCCAGTATAGTTTAAAATAGCCATTTGTTATATTACGTTGTTCTTCTAAACAAGTGGTTCTCAACATGGGCTCTGTTAACTTTTAGAGGGGCGGAAATACTCAGGGGGTGCTATGGGGGGGCGTTACATTCAGAAAGTGTAAAGATAATGGCTAGAAAACTAGAAAAGAAAAGTAGGGACTTCTTTTTGTTTGGTTTTCACCGAACTCTTAGTGGAAAAATAGGACACCTGCGGACGTTTATTGGTCTTCACTGGTTTCTTACTGAAAAATAGGACATGTGGGGTGTGGGAGGCAGACTAAGGAAACCTCTGAAAAGGGGCGCTGGGGGAAAAAGTTAAACCACTGTTCTAAACGATACCCCAGTTATAAATGTATAGAGTTACAAGTACTATGTCTGAAAAATGGTTAGGGAGTGCTTTAACTGATGATTAGCAGTTCTTTGTCTTTGGCACTTCTACCATTACAGTTGTATATCACAGGCCTACAATATATTTCAGGTTATTCTGTTTATGTACTTCTAAGGGTGTGGTTTATTGGCAAAAATTTTTTTTTTTGAAAAGCACAATGCACTTGACAGTTCTAGAAATGAAATACCGGTACTGAAATTGTTAGTATTTTATGCATATAACTGTTTTCATGATTTGGTTGTTTAACACTTCACCAGGGTTCTTCTTATAGATCGTGACCCAGGTTGCAATTCTTATCAATCCTGACTCAAACTGCAGTTTTTTATAGACACCAGCAGACTGCATGATACTGTACCAGAGTTCTCCAAAGAATAACAAGACTGAAAAGTGTGTGTAGAGTGTCTTTGCGAAAAAGATACCGGTAGTAATTTTGTCATGCTTTATCAGTTGTTTTTGCTAAACTTGTGAAAGTTATGATATTCTAGTATTTGTGTGACTATAATGGAGAAACCAAATGATCACTCTGTTGCAAATGAACCCAGTATAAGCAGAAAAAGAGCACACTCACCCACTTCATCACCATTTAAAACACCAGGTGATCCTCCCAAAAAAGCTACTCTTGATCGATCAGCTAGTATTGGAGATGATGGATTATCACCAAAAAAGAGGAAAGAACTTATTGATACTGAAGAAAGATTGAAAATGCAGTAAGCCTAATCAATTAGGTTATTTGTTTTCTTAGTGGCTATTTGTGCACTTTTTATTTTCTCTTGTTGTAACACAATCCAGTATAATCATGTTTGCACAGTTGCACCAATGATATTAGAACTCAAAATTGAATTTCAGTCCAGTCAACTATAGCTGTACAGTCTACTCTGCGTTCATCAGCAATCAATCAAGCTTTTTGATATTTTATGTTGGTTCACTTATCGTGCTTAATTAACCTTACTAACTGTTGTCCACGTGGTTTAAAATTTTTTAAAACATTTTTGAGTTTGACTTCATGTTCAGTTTGAATGCATTGCGAAGTCCATAATAAATCTAAAGCTTTGCTCGTTCATGTTCATACCATTACTGCTAGTTATCTGCTAGATATTCTGTTTGTCAGCAACGCTGTTCCCTCTAGGATTTTAACTAGTGCGAATTTGCCCAAATATGAAAATTAATAAAAATTTGCTCAAACATTTAGAGAGTGTAATTCAAGGTCTGGAATAATTTTTGTTTACAGTAAAAGTTTTTATGGTAAAACACTTTCATTTGACTCAAGAAAACTTGAGGACTTTCAACTAATTTGCTTTTAAATCGTTATAGCAATGTGCAAAAATTGAAAAATTTTGCCCAAAACTTCTCATT
This sequence comes from Trididemnum miniatum, assembly GCA_964006365.1. Classification (NCBI taxonomy): domain Eukaryota; kingdom Metazoa; phylum Chordata; class Ascidiacea; order Aplousobranchia; family Didemnidae; genus Trididemnum; species Trididemnum miniatum. The sequence goes on along the minus strand of OZ023235.1, from coordinate 12,067,588 downwards.
TTTTTCAAAATTTTCACCTTGGGGAGAACACTGGTCAGCAGTCAATGGCAGCATGTGAATCAATCGTAGTACTTCAATTATTATTTTCTCACCATCATGTTTGCTCAGTAATGCATTTTACGTAAACACATTTCTGTTATTCACCTATCAGCTACGGGCTATTGGGTTTGGAACAGATTGCAGTTTTACGTAGATCTTACTTGGTTTTCTCATCTGAAGTATTAAGCATATTATTTAGATTACAAGATCTCAGAAATTCTTCACATATACCGGTGCATACAATTTCGAAGTGATTGTTGAAAAAAACGCTAACTTCAAATCATAAGACTGACCTATTATGCAAATGCAGTTAGATTTTGAGCACCAAGTTCGCCTGTTTAATGCGTTTTTTTGTCCATTAGACGTTTAGTTGAATCCTTTTCTGAAGATCAATTGAATCGCTATGAAATGTATCGTCGTTCTTCATTTCCAAAAGCATCTATTAAGCGTTTGATGCAGACCATTGCAGGTTGTAGTGTCTCTCATAACGTTGTCATTGCCATGTCTGGCGTAGCAAAAGTAAGTTTGGAGATAATGTGTGCAACACGTTGCAAGTTACTAAGTTAGTGTGATGTTGCAGTTAGAATTGCAAAATAATGCATGAAATTCAGCTTTCAATCATTGTTTGCTGTTTAACCTTTCAAAACATCAATCTGATTTTCTCGTTGTAACATCATTAATTTGTATTGTCAAGCAGCAAAGTTTTTTTTAGCCTTGCAAATTATTATGCAAATTATTTGCAAATTATGCAAATTATTGTGAAATTTTAATTATCTTGGTAACCAGTAAATTATAACTAACCACCAAACTGAAATCTTCAGCCGTAGTTATGGTTTAGTTGGTAAGAGCTGACCTCATTTCATGAGCTTCGCCTATTTTTGTGTTTTTTTCAGGTGTTTGTTGGTGAGGTGATGGAGCAAGCTTTGGATGTAATGGAACAATTGGGTGAACAACCCCCTGTGCAACCTCGGCATATTCGTGAAGCAGTTAGAAGGTTAAAATTTCAAAAAACTGTGCCATATTCAAGTGAAAAGCAGCCAACATTGACGTAATGTGACATACTGAGTGGCTACACTTAGCTGTATAGTTGATTAGCTATGAAAGAGTGAGGTGTATGAACGGAAGATGAGCATTTGATAAAAGTTGGATTTGCTGAAGTCTTAAATCAATGTGTTAATTGCCTAGTTGATTAAACATTTGTAGGCTACTGATTTTGGTTCACATTTAACAAACTCTATAAAGCATTCTCTCCTATTTTGATTAAGTATACTTTATAGTGTTGTTGTTAGCTTACTGATGTAAACTTGTCCTGTAGTACCGGTACTGTATGGAGGATATACAGAATTACTACATGTTCTTGTATTGTTTTTGACTTAATACGTAAGAGCTCCTTGTTATTATGTTTTGTAACCGAAGTGTATCTTTTGGAGAGCATGTATATCCAGTGACTCAGAGTGTTTGACTTAGCATGGGACAACTTGAGGTATCGTTTGTGCTGATTAGTCGTTCACTCTTCTTCCCCTTGACAGATAGCATACTTGATATGTGTCAATTGCTTGCAACATCCTCTCGCATTTTCCTCTTACCACCCTAAAAGAGAGATATCTTAGTTAAGCCTGAGTTGTCTCTACACAAAATCGGGCACGTTGAATAGTCCCAATTTTTTGTAACCATACTTGTGCCGTTATCAGCTTGTTTAAAATGTTAAAGTAACTCCATTGTCTTGTGCTATGTTTTGTCGATTGCATTTTGGTAAAGTTATTATACGGTGTATTTATAGATACATCTCAAACATTCCACTTGCTGGATCAAAATTTTAATGTTTAATTTTTATTTCGTTGGATACATTTATAGAGGCATGCTTTCAAATTGTGGTTGCGTGTTTATTCTTATTGCAATGCATTTTTTGACGGTTGATTTCTCTCTTATACTTAATGAAGTCTTTTGTGTCAGTTTTGTGAAAGAATGAAACCGGACAAGAAATTGCATTTCTTTCAATTTCATTTGATTTTTAAACGAGTTTGCTTGGTTGAAACTATTTTATAATCAATTAAACGACGTAGGCCAAGTTAGACTTGAACAAAACTAGATTTCTTAAAACAACAAAAAGCTTAAGCTTTTTTATCTGTTAGATCACAAAACTAACTTATTAAAACAAAAGTAGCTTCCTCTCTTTTTATGAATTTGCGAATTGTCGTCATATTGATATTGTCGTTTGTTAGAAAAGTGACACGTAAATTAGCTGATTGCTGCTGCAAAGCGTAAACATCAAGTATAATATTGAATTGTATTAACTTCACTCATATTTTTTGTTGCAGACTGTAAATTATTATCTGTGTACTCAATTTTATGATAATTTTATACCTTTTCATGTTTAGACTTGGTACTTAAGCAGTTTATTGATGCGATGTGAATATGTCAAATTGCAATGAAAGCACAAGCGAGGAACAGCAAAGCGAAACTTCTCCAAGTGCAGAGCAAGATCAAGTTAAAACCTCTCCAGGCACGAATCCCAAAGGAATATTAAAAAATACAAAGCCCAACGAGCATGTAGCGGAAGACAGTGTGAAAGAAGCTTCATTTGATGAAATGAATATTTTAGCAACATACCATCCTGCCGATAAAGATTATGGAATGATGCCAATAAATGAACCAAAAACACCATTTAATCGTGTGGACGCCCATCCATCGCAGCCTGTAAGTCCGGAGATGCTGTCCAAAAAACTGGGCGTTGCAGAATCGAACAAAAGAAAGTCGTCCGGCTTCTTGCCAGGAGTTACAGATCGCAGTATACTACGAATGTCTACAGAAGAAAAGGAGCATGTAAAAGAATTTGAAGAACATCGGAAACAACATTATAATATGAAACTAGATCTTCAACGTGGTAGGGAACTGGCAGCGCATGATTTGTCTGATCTAGAAGAAGATTGAATGATGGGAATGCACTTTTTGAAGTGTTTGCCACTCTCCCTTTATGACCTTTGCAAAACACTGCTCATAGAAAGTAATCGTCAGATTTTAGTAAAGTACTGTGCGCAATTATAGCTCTACCAAACCTGGTCAGTTTAATGCAATTTTCTGTTGTTGTCATTTTTCCGCTGTGAGGTTTGCCGGTTTCATTACTGGTTTTATCAAACTATTATTTGTTACCTAACTGTTTTTAACTAACCTTGATGTTTATTTTGTGTCGCACCTTTCCATTGATTTTTAATCGAACAGTAGCGCAATATTATGACAAACTTATTGCTTTGAAGTGAAACTATGGGGTAAAGAATAGGATGGGAAAAAGTTTGATTTATTGAAGTGTAAGAGCTGGAGAAGAAGTTGGTATCATGTCTTATTTTGTAGGAAGCTTTAGTTTTGTGTCAAGGTATTACAGTTATTAAGGTTTACTACTGTTCAGATTTTAAGTAACTTTTGACTCATGGGTTACGTAGGCTGTTGTTACCGGTATTCGTTTATATAAGTTTGTAAAAACTGTGTTTGTCGGTATTAACTACTGACACTGAAAGGTAGCTTACTTTTTGCACACTTAGGAGAATTTAAACAACGTGCTTTTGGTTTTATTCTGTATTATTTTTTTGCTACAATATTATATGCATGTCACAGTATTGATATGTTTTTTGCTGCCAACTTATTTCTGTGAACTCTGGTTGATGTTACACCTTGTTCAAGCATTTTTACCTGTTTTGTTTGTAGCCTACTGCTGTGTTCAGAATTTTTTGTGCTTAGCTTTCTACCGTTAGATGTTTTGAAGCAATTTTACAAATTGATGTTATGTTTTACAGGATTTAGATGATTAGGGATAACATATTGCTCTGATAATGGAAAAAGCTGCTGAGAAACTTAGTTACAAGACTGTGTTTGTTCAAAATGTACCAAGTACTTGCACAAATGAACAGTTGCACGAAGTGTTCAGTGTGATTGGACCCATTAGACAAGCTTTTGTGAATAAACCAAAGAATTTGGAGGAGGTAGTGAGCAGCAACAAGAGTCTGGTTGGATTTGTAACTTATTTATCTCATGACGATGCAGAAAAAGCTGCCAATGCTCGTCCTGGATCCTTTGTAATAGAAAAGAAGAGACTGAAAGTATGTTTTGCTAAAAAGAAACTGACGGTGAAAAAAAAGAAAAAAACGGCTCTGCAAGAGAACGATATAAGCGCAAAGCAATATCGTGCTGCTGACATAATTGCTGACTTTGGTTTTGAGATTGTTCCTATTCAAAAACCTAAAACAGAAATTGAAAAAGATAATGTCATTGAGGAAAGAATGGATGCAGATGATGCAATATTAAAAGCTCAGAAGAAAAAATTGTCCAAAACGTTTCAAGTTGAGATTTCTGGGTTTCCTGATTCAGTCGATATCGAAACTTTTGTCAATTTATGGAAACAGAAAGGATTTGCTGTGCCTGAACAATTTTCAATTGTAAATGAGAAGAAAGGGTCTGATATTTGTCGCAAAGCTGTCGCAAAAATGGGCAGAAAACAATCAGCTTTAAAAATATTAACTCATTTAAATGGTTTTACGTTAGGTGAAGCAACGTTGAAAGCAACTCTATTATTAGATCCAAATTCTGAAGACTTCGACAGAACAGCAAAACGTTCGAGAATGATTGTTCGAAATTTAAGTTTTGGAGTTAAAGAAAAACATTTAAGGGAAGCATTTGAAAAGTATGTATCGATACAATGTGTTGCGGTTTGATATGATTTTAAGTGTTAGTATTTAATTCAGATTTACCCTGTCCACATGTCCAATTTATGCGAGCTTTGGGGCCACGGTTCTAGTTTTTTCGTTATGACCAATTTTTTGATGCCAAATCACTTCTTTGTACTAGTACATCAAAAAGTTGATCATAATGCAGAAACTAAGGACGAAGAACCCCGGGCCTAAAGCCCACTAAAATTGGACTTGGAAATATGATTTGAAAATATTATTGGTTGACTTGGAACAGGTGCTAGAGTTTACTAAAATAGGGATTTGTTTTGATATTATAACTTGTTGGTACGTTTTATTGAAATCTTTCGTGTGGTAGTAGCTGGGTTTTGGTTCAATTTCTGCTTAGAGTGTGGCCATTTTTTTCAAAGAAAACATGTTTTTTTTGGTAATGAAGCAGGTCTTGGTTAGCCTGACCGCTAACCTGTGTGGCAAAATCGTGTGCTTTATGCATTAGTATAACTCTTTGTTTTGTTTTCCAGATATGGAACTATTACTGAAATAAATATTCCTCTCAAAGCCAATGGGAAGAAAGCTGGTTACGCTTTTGTGCAACTATCACATGTGTTTGAATCATTACGAGCTATAAAAGAAGTGAACATGTCCGAGATAGGAGGGAGGAAAGTAGCGGTTGATTTATGTTTGCCAAGAGAAGAATATAAGAAACGTCAGGAATCCGAGAAGGCAACAGAAGTAGATAATGAACAGATGGATGGTAAGAGAAGTTTAGTCATTGAATTTGGTAAAAAATGAGGGTATGCGAACGTTTTATTATGAGATAGGTAACATGTTGGTCATTGAAAAAAAAAAGTGTATCGCCAGAAATTTTGTTAGGAATCTGCTTTGGTTTCTTGATGGTCTAAGTGCTTTAGGTTAATGTTTTAATATGATCTTGGCTTCGTTTACGTGAATAAAGCAAGCTAAATATTGAACCTCGTATTAAATCGATCCGACTTCATCCTGCTTTTCACATGTGTGACAATTTCATCACAACTTGATGTCAGTTAATTTTATCAAAAGGACAATGGATAAAAAGGTAAATGTGGCGTTATGTAAAATACGGTAGATAGTATTGGCGGCATTATTATGTTTTGTAATTTAGTCGATTAAAAAGTTTTAGTAAGCTTTGACTACCTTGTTTCTTTTTGCACTCGGGACTATCTCCGTAGTAATCTGTTCAATAATAGTTGAAGAAGAAAGTGATGCGGAAGATGATCAAAAAAATGGCTCAAGTGATGATGATAGTGATGACAACAATGCATCATCATCGATGAGTGATTCCGAGGATGATGGATTGGGCTCTGATGATGAGAAGGAGTACGGAACAGATGAAGACCAATCTGATGAGTTCGATTCAGACGAATCGGAAAACGAAGATCTTGATGAAAGTATGATTGGTTTATCATCAACTTTTTTTTAGTGGAATTACTAGACTCCAAACAGAACGCTTGGTAGATTCTCAAACAAGTTTTTTTTTGTATGCCCATTGCCCAGTTCTCGTAGTGCCATTTCAATTCCAGAAAGTGTTAGGGTGAAACAAGACCACCACCTCAGATAACGATGGTGTTTCTATATTGTTTTAGAACCAAAGAAATCAGCGAAGAAGCAATCAAACGATGCTGTTGAAGGAAAAACTGTTTTCTTGCGAAATTTGCCGTTCGACATTTCCCAGAGTAAGCTTGAAGAAGAAATGAAAAAATTTGGAACGTTTAGATATTGTTTGGTATGCTTCTATAGTCTTTTTGTTAATTTATGAATGTAGTGACTTTTTTCCTTTTTTTATCAGGCTGTGATGAATCCCGACACTGGATTTTCAAAAGGCACTGCTTTTGTACAATTTCATACAAAAGAAATGGCAGATGAATGTGTGAAGACTTTGGAAGATGAAAAATCTGTGAGATCTTATACTATTAACCTTGCTGCAATTAAGCATACAAGATCTAACGAATTGCAAATGAAATCAGTTGGCAGTTTTCCTTTAAGGTCTTTTGGTTTACAAAGTGTAAATATGAATGCCTAATTTTGCTACATGCGATAAACCGGAGCCATTCTAGCGTATTTAGGAGGGAGAGGCTATTAATCGAAAACAAAATGTTTTTTTTTTTGCTTTTCGGCTAGAGTTATTACCAATCTAATAATATGTAGGGCTAAAATTGACTGAAAAGAATGAGCCTTCATACATTTGTGACACAATGCGGTTTAGCATTTTTAGTTACCCTAGTTAATTTCAGCCTCTGATCATGGATGAACGACGAATCATAGCCGCTGTTGCTCAGACTCGAGAAGGTTTGAAAAAGCATTTGAAGGAAAAAGCAGAAGAAAAGAAAGATAAAGACAATAGAAATATGTATTTAGCCACGGAAGGCATTGTTAGACCAGGTATTTGCGAAAATTTGATTGCTATTGAACGTAAAGTCCGCGACAATTTTATCATTACGAAATGTTTAGTTCATTGCGCATTACACTTTTCACACCAATTTGTTAAAATACCAGTAGGTATGTTCGTTGTGTGCTACGCACCCTTTTTCTGTTATGGCGAATTTTATCCAGTAGCAGTTGAATGCATTTTTTCTGTGTAGGTACGCTTGCTGCGGAGGGATTAAGTGACTTGGAAATGAAAAAAAGAATGAAAATTGAAATGGCCAAACGTCACAAGTTGAAAAATCCCAATGTTATTGTATCTACGACTCGTTTGTGTGTTCATAATGTTCCAAGAAGCGTGGACGACAAGCAACTGCGAGTGAGTGCATGTTATGATATAAAATTATAAATAGCTTTCGTATTATTTACTATCGGGACCTACTAAACACCGCAAAGTACGACAAAGGACCCTAAAACCCTAACCTAACGTAAAGTTCTTTGTTATGGTTTGATTCCTAGTCCTTTATTGTTCTTTGCGGTGTTTAGTAGATCAATTCGAGGTCCTTAGTTGTCCTTTGCGGTGTTCGCTAGGACCGTTTACTATCCATCAATTTTTGGTTGTTTTGATTGAAGAAGGTTAGCCAACGCGATAGGCCGCAAATTGACTTTAAGTTGATAATGAGCGTGTAGTGTTTCATACCATCATACCTAAAAGAATCGATGAGATAACCAAGTAGGTAAAGCGCCCGCTTTTAGAGGTAGATTCTGTTTCGGTTTCCACTTGGTCAAACCAATAACTTTTGGAATTGTTCATTAAGACATTCGACGGTCATTGCATAAAACAAGCCAGCAAGTTAACTTAATGTGCCATCAGCTGAGCTACAGTATTGTCATGGTTTCTTCTTCACGTTGGGAGTTTTGACTGGGGTTATGTTTTGACTTTCAGTTACTGAGTTTTTCTCTTTCAGGTTATTTGTAAGGAAGCTTTGAGAGGAGCGGAGGGAGCTTGGATTACTGAATGTCGAGTAATGCGCGATATGAAGAACGTAAACCAAGAGGGAGTCGGACGATCTTTTGGTTACGCTTTCGTCAATTTCACCAAACACGAACACGCACTTTTTGCTCTTCGAACTCTCAATAACAACCCGGAAATATTTGGGCCTGAAAAACGACCAATTGTCGAATTTTCACTGGAGGATAAACGAGTTTTGCAAACCAAGGAGCAGAGACGTTTAAAACAAGTGGCCAGGAACGAAGAACAAAGAAAACAGAAACAATCTCTAGAAACTTTCGATGAAGAACTCGCTCTACCTCCAAAGAACACTAAAGCTCTTCGAGTGGAAAAACTGAGACAAAAACGCCAAGAACAACGAATAATGAAACGGAAAGGAATGGAAATGAAATCAATTAGAAAGAAAACGGCCGATGCTATACAGGAAGCGAATAAAAATCGGCAGAATTTTGTGGGCAGTTCCTGCCTAACAGCTGGAGGGAAAAAAGTGAATCTCCCGAAACACATTGGACCAAAAATTCGGCAACGGAATAAAGCTCAGGTGTTAGAAAGACTACGAGAAAGCAAAAAATTAAATAAACCAGTTCCCAAGAAACTGGAAAAGAAACGAATAAAAGAAAACGTCTCCTCAAAAGTTCAGCAAATCCGCTTCAAATCTTATCAAAATCTACGAAGATCGTCGAAACATCAGCAAAAGAAATCGAAGGCTAATTTTGATAAATTAGTTGCAAATTATACTAAAAAATTTCGATCTGGATCGAATGCAAATGCCCCTCGTCTTAAATGGTTCGATTAAATTAAGTTTTTACCGTTCATCTCTGATGCTCTTTTCTTCGTCATTGCCTTAAAATATACCTACTCGAATGAAGTTTGGTGAATATACATTATACACTCACAGCTTTGCCGATTTATTGAAGTCATTGCAAAATCCACCGCATATTAAATACATATTGCTTTTGACTTGCACCCTACTAGTAAAAAAATAACGTTAACGTAAAACAGGTTGAAAAGCATAGTGAATCGACTTTTTTATCTCTTTCAATCACTTGGGACAGCACGTACAATCATTAGGAATAGCACATAATCTTCACACTGAAAATAGTTTCAAGCAGGCTTCAACTTTCTTCTACGACCAAATTTTCTGGAACGCATTTTCCACATATGGCGCATCAGTGAAGCAAGAGCTGAAAATTTACATGCATCAATTCATAAGTATCCCATGTGAATAATAAAATTAATCCTAGCTTAACTCTTCGGCTGTGCAGCTAACACCAGATTCGACCTGTTGTTTCACACTCAACTAGTTTCAGTCTGGTATTAGTTCATTCTTTCTGACACCGAAGTTTTCAAAGATAGATGAATGATTTGATGAGGGAACAGTAGTTTTTGTAAAGTTAGTTCCACAGATTAGTACTTATCAGTTTTGTGGTCAAAAATGCCATAACTTACCTATGATCAATATCACCAAGTAAAACTTTAAGAATAACGAAAATTTCAGGGAAAGGTCAAGAATAGGAATCTTATAGTCGTACAAATCGTACTCGTCCAGAATTGTTGCTGTTTCGGTAATGATTTTGTCTAAAATATGTATAATTTATCAACAGAAAAAAAAAAACAAATAATTACTGCCCTAATTATTCAATTCGTTACCAAAGATACCAAACTATCGTATTCGTAAGTCTTCTATGTTATAACGGTTTTCTTATGGTTTTTCTTGCATGTATTCCCAGAAAAGTTATTTTCAAATAATATTGAACAAAAAATTCAACAGTAATTAAGAGAGACTGCGAAATGAGCTTGCGCTCTTCGAATCAGCAGCCACCCGGTATAACATCAAATGCGATCGGCTCCAGCCGCGAATCGAACCCGTCACGTAGGATCTGTCATCTGCGAGCGGTACCCTAACCAAACGGACAGGACGCGGTTAAAATCAATGCAGTACTTAAAACTTACATTCGCAAAACACTCCAAGTGGATACAGCACGATCCAAGCATGGTACCTTAACCACGTGAATAAAAATAAATCTCTATTGATGATTAAGAGCATGTACACTGGATATCTAAAAAAAATCATTTGTGAAAAAATTGTTTTCGAAAACAATAATTCAGAATGTCTGAACATTAGGGTGTCCCATTTTTAGGCGACTTTTCAGGAAAATAAGGCCTGGGACGCGTTCTGACTAGATTTCTGAAGCTGATTCCAAAAATGACGTCATCTTGAGTACCACCTAGCGGATTTAGTACAATTTTGACGTTATCTCGAATATGGTACGAGTTAGAAAGATAAAACTTGCACCAAAATGCTCGCAAGGGACGGTTTCCTATCTATAGTCTACACATTACAAAACGCTATCTGCAACAGAAAATGAGTTCTTTTGAATAGACATAATTTTTGCTCATTTTCTCGCGAAAGTGACCTACACCGCAAATATGATGGTGTTCACTAAAATCTTTGCTAATCAAACATAGTTCATTAGTTTCGACTTCCAGGTAGGCCTATATCTGTTTAATACTACACTGCTTTGGTAGTAGTAACTATGAACAGTAAACACTGTTTCGACCTCACTAGCGCATCAAAGCAGTTGGTGAAAAGACAACGTACGCTGCAAATCTGCTTCACAATTTTTTAATTACGAAATTAAGAGGCCTAAAAATTAGAAGCCGTAAATTTAAAACATTTTTATAGCTCTTAGTTTTGTTGTAACGACATTTATATTATGTATTGTTAACCTACTATTTATGTTGCTAGTGATTTAAAAAAAATAAAAAACGTGTTTTTTTATTTTGCTGCGTATTGCTATTGCGAACATTTGGGGTTGAGTAAAATGCTGAAAAACACGTTTATGGGGAGAGTGTTTCGATAACACACTTTTTGAAATTGTAAGTTGATGCGAATCAGGGTTAGATTTTAATACTCTTTTTATTTAGTGTGCCAACAACATGGGACGCTTGGTGCTATTGGCAAATAAGTAACCTTCCAATAAAAGGACCCAATATCAAATCGGGAGAAACAGTTCGCTTTTTTAAAGACATTTTAACGAGGGAGTCGAATCGTTCAATTTTTCAGGTTCGGTTTGGGTTCAACAGCGGTTTCAAATTTCGGTTCAGTTCCGGTTAAGGTTTAGATAAATTGAAACACTTCGGTTTAGGTTCGCAGTAAAAAATGATGTAATTTTAGTAACACAATTCAAAAAAATAAAACGTACAAAGCAATTTTTCTTGGCATTGACAGGCCAATATGATGCATAATATACTTGCAGTAAAGGCAATTTCTAGATAATTAAATTGTTACTATGCTCTGACACCGGCGGCCTATTCAATCCACAGGTAGCGTTAAATTAGTGTCAAAGCGCTTTGTTTAGTCTGTTCCGCGGGTAGGCTACTACGGGACCAGGTATGTCAAACGTAAAAGAATCTTCACCATGCATTACTTGCATAAGTAACGATTATTTTGAATTCGAACCCGCTTCAAAGTGACGCGAGTGACTTCACGGAGCAAGCCACTTTTTCAATCGGTTCGGGTTCGGATAAGGTTCGCAAGTACTCACATCATTCGGTTCAGTTCCGCTTCGCTCTTTGGGATTTTGAAAAATACGGTTCGACCTACTGATTTAACCTAGAGCTACGACTGCACCACTTATCCCAATATGAAATGAACAACCAAGGTGATTAATTCATTGTGTCAGCAGCGATACACAAAAAAGATTTGAAATTTTTTACTACGAAATGTCAAAATGATAGCGCGCGACAGACACCTTGCACAAATTGTTACGTTCAACGATCAAACCCAAATCTCCATTGAGCCAGTCAAACGACTTGCGTTCGCTGCACCTATAACCTCAAGTTGCAGAGCAAAAATTAAACACAAGTTAGCCTACACAACGACTGGCCATTAGCTCAGCGCGCGCTATCGGTGCGGGAGGTCTAGGGTTTGATTCCCGGGCCGGTAAAATCGACACAGGGTCGCCAACGACTCGCCACCGTTGCGACGTTTCTTCGGAGCTGTGTTGCCCAGGCGCTAAACCGCGGAGATGGGCCTTGCAACTCGTTACACGCTTCGGCGTAATACGAGTATAATGAAGATTTGATTTTTAGCCTACACAACAAAGAAAGCTTTAGTTTGCAAAATTAAATCGCATGAGCGTATCGTTAAAAATAAATGTTTAAAGGGTTTTCAATAATGGTCTAGCGGCTCGTTAGCGGCCTAATGCTGGAAAAAAGCAACAGAACTGTACCGATAGCGGACCAACAAAAAGTCCTGCTAACAACTAGGCTTAGAGTTTCCCTTTTCCTCGGATTTTCAACTATCCGGGAAACGGAAAATTTTTCGGAAATTCCGGAATGCGGGGAATTTTTTTGAGCTTGATTATTTTGACATTTTTTCTGATTTTCAGCATTTCAGATTTAATTTATGTTGTTTTGACGACACTAACGTTGCCAGGATTTTGTAAAGGATTATCAAGTCTATCCGAAATGAACAATCCATCCACAAATCCTTTTATTTTTTAGGCAGCGACCAGCAAAAATTGTTTTAAAAAAGATATGCAAACAAACTTATAAAAGTCGCAACAAAGATCCGTCACACTTTCTTCGAAACAGGATACCAGAATCCATTTTCGCTCCTACCCACAAGAAATAAAGCGTATTATCTCATCTCTGCGTAATAGTTCTTCTTCTAGTCTCGAAGCATTTTCTTCTTTCTTTATAAAAACTGCTTCGACTGTTCTTGCTTCTCCATTATTTTTAATTTCTGTATTGAGAAGGGCATCTTTCCAGAATCGCTTAAAATTTTTTTATACCTATCTACATATCTGGGGCTAAATCTGAGGTACATGATTATCGTCCAATTTCACTCCCACCTGTGTTATCTAAGGTATTTGAAAAAGTATTACACAAAACAATTACCACTTTTGTCGAAAAACATTCTGTTCTTTTATCTACTCCATATGGTTTCAAGGCGAATTACTCTCCAGAACATGCGGTTCTAGATGTAGTTTCTACAAGCTATAACAATATCTCTAATAAACAGTACACTGGTCTTATCATGCTCCATGTGAAGAAAGCATTTGATTTTGTGACTCACACAATATTTCTGCGCAAGCTGGATCACTATGGCATACGAGGTAATGCACATAAATTGCTTTCATCCTATTTATGCAATAGACGACAATATGTGAACATTAACAATGTTAATTCTAACACACAATCTATCAACTACGGCGTTCCGCAAGGATCGATATTAGGACCTCTTTTATTTTTACTCTTCATAAATGACTTGGAAAATTCAGTGAATAATACACCTAGATTTTTTGCAAATGATACATGTATAATTGCCAATTCATCTTCTATTTTAGAACTAGAACAGCATTTAAACCTGGAACCGAACAATATTGCAAGTTGGATATCAGCCAACAAGCTTACTCTTAATCCTACGAAATCGTTTGCCTTAATTGTTTCTCCTAAATCTGAAAATAATTCTGTTACTATGAATCTATCTCACCAACAATGCAAAATTGAGGTAGTTGAATGTGTCAAATACCTTGGAATACATTAAGATAATAAATTGCAATTCAAACAACATATTAAAATGCTAGAAACCAAACTTTCCCGTCATCTTGTGAATTCTTTACAAAACTAAATCGTTTTTACCCTACCATATACTTAAAAAATTACATTATGCGTTTAACCACTCTCACGTGACCTTTGGATTACCAGTTTGGAGTGCAACTCCTAACTCTAATTTATCAAAATTGCAAAGAATTCAAAACAAAGCAATTCGTTTACTTGCAGGAGTGACTTGGCGAGATCATACTTCTCCTCTCTATGCGCAACTTAATATTTTGTCCATGGATAAACTAGTTTTACCTGTCTTAGCAAGTTTTATACATAAATACCATCTCAAAAAATTACGGAAAAATTTTGACAATATATTTACTTTGGTATCATCAATTTACTCCCGATTAGTGATGGGATTTAGGGGGTTCGCGCGAACCCTTTCTTGGAATGTCAGGATAATCAGCGAACCCATTCTTGCTTTTTTTACAGACATTATACCTTCATGAAGGAACCTGTTGTTAGTACGATACAAAAGAGAACCTGTTCTTAAAATTTTGAATCCCATCACTGCTCCCGATCAACTAGAAACTCTTCAAATATCAACAATACTTTGTTCCTCAGTTTGCTACTAATTTATTTCAACGTCCTATCAAGTTTAGAGGCTCAAAAATCTGGAACAGCATACCCGATCAACTTAAACAACAAAATCACAAACAGTTAAAAAGTTATTACTTGCACTTTAAGTTTTTGTCTATTTGGGTTAGATTAATAATGTAGTTCTACTGGTACTGTATTCCGTAATTTAGCTACACATTTCTTATATTTTTTTTTTGTCTTTTTTAAAAGTATGAAACTTGATTAAGTCATATGTACTAGATATTTTCACAGGTGGTCGCTTGACTCGAAGACCTTTAGGTCCCTTCGCGACCTTCCTATACACCGGTACATCTGTAAGTCCACTCCTTGTGCCGTAATTTATTCAACGTTGATGTTATTGTTTAAAATCGTGGGCGTTCAGATGCATGAAAATAAACTCTGGTTGTTGTTGTTGTAATGGGAGGGGTTGAGAATGACGTCACATTTGACCAAACGTAATGTTGTATACAGGAGCGGATCCAGAAAGTTTTGGTGGGGGGGATTTGAATTAGGTTGAATGTTAACTAAAAGCAAAGACGTTTAGACCCGGAAACGGGCGTAAATAAGCATTTTGAAAATGTTTAATGTCAGGGGCTTATTCAGAATTTTTTTCAGGGAGGGGACACCAATTCTCCGTCAATTTTTCAAGCGTAGTTATTATTTCCGGCAGAGTTAAGTTGAAGCAACTTAAGTCCCAAAAACGACTCTAGGGGGTCCGGGAGCATGCTTACCCGGAAAAGTTGCATACTGTAATGGCCATTTTAGTGCTTTTTGAACAATTTTTAGGGAAAGTTTGTCACATTTTTGGCCCTTAACTTTAAGTTCTTCACTTTATATGATGCATTTTGTAGGCACAGTAACGATTATGCGTGCTTAGGACGATTAAGGCATATTGTTAAAGGGACAATAAACCTTAAATTTTCAGTTTGGCTTAAAAAACTTCAAAAAAATTTGTTTTTGAATGGTGTTTGATTTACATCCGGAAACGCCTTTTTTCAAAAGTTATTGCAGCTTTCCGACCTCCGTGGAATGGATAGTCCTCTGAGAAGTTGGTTTCGGCTGCCATTTTGTTTTTGGATTAGCTTTTTCAGTGAAACCATCACTATGGTAACCATGGTCATTTGGTCCAGCTAGCCTTATCAAGCCAAGTACTGTAGGATAGATTATGACTGTACTTCCAACACACTCTGACTGGCGTAGGCTCTCTCAACCAATATTGGTGGCGTAGGCTCTCTCAGACTGGCGTAGGCTCTTGGTTGATAGACTAATAAGACTGCAAAGTTTAAAAAGGAACTTTGGTCCATATTTACACATTTTGAACAGTAGCATCATCCTTCTTTTCGAGTTTTCTACCCTGATCAAAGTACATTCGGCCTTAGGGGAGTTTTCTCAAACAGTGACTGCGTCTGCAGATTTATTTGAACGCAAAATTTTGATTAAACCTTAGACTAGACAAAACTTCATCCATTTAGCCAGAAAATTGCAGCTCAGATGGCCGAGTGGTATAGAGCGTTTGTCTCCTGAGCTATAGACTCGGGTTTGATTCCGAGTCGGGTCAAACCAATGACTTTAACATTGGTATTCACAGCTTCCCTGCTTGACGCTCAGCATTAAAGGGACAGTGTGGAGAACAAACCGGCAAGTTTACTTGTTGTGCCGTTGGGAAAGGCACTTAGCGGGATTCCCCCATCTTGGTGTGGTGGACAAATGGCTGGCAACTCCTAAGCGCGCTCGTATAGCGCTTTGTTCGCTTTCTCGTGATAGGAGGATAAATAAGCTACTAAATCAAAAGCATATTCTTAGGTGGGAATTTATTTCTATTGGAGTTGGATGTGTTAGCCACAAACAGATAAATAGACTAGTCTACATTTTGTTATAGTTGGTTTTTTGTTGCTATTATTGATAAGTCTAGTCCTATGCTGTTTTAAGTCCAGGCTTAAGTTGTAAAATGTTTTTTAATTTATTGGTTTATCACAGAAACATCATTAGCCTACTGTTCATACTAGTCTAGGCAAAATTTACGATGATCTCATGATTAATTATTCACATTATTTTTCAGCTTTCATGCTGGTTTGCTAATACAATTTTTCCATACATTTCACTGCTATTTGAAACTCTCATTTTCAAACTCTGAAATACAAAAAGTTTTTGCTGGACAAAATGATACAACCATGCAAAAATTAGATATTTATTCCAAACAACACTTTTATTAAAGGCAGTGGCTATGGTTATGTGACCGTAATTTTCGTTTTCTGAATTCAAAGTTACATGATAAGCAAGGGTGGAAACCTGGCTACTTGGCGTTAGGGTGTCAGTTTCAGTTTCGGTGTGTTGAAACTCAGATGTCAGCTTTCAGTTTGGGTTTGGTTTCACGGCTGTTGAAAAATAGGTTTCAGTTTTGCTTATGCAGAACTTCGGTTCCTGGGTTTCAGTTTCGGTTTAAGTTTCATTCAAAAAAGCTATTTTATTTTGAACACGGATTTTTAAGTGCTCTATTTTTTAGCGTTTTTGTTATATAGCGATGATAAGTAGCAGGTCAGATGGCCGAGTGAGGAGAGCAATTGCTTCAGAAGTCTTGGGTATAATTCCGAGTCCGGTAAAACCAAAGACTCAAAAATCAGTATCCACAGCTTCTTTATTCGACGCTCAGCATTAAAAGGAACTGTTCTAGCGATGATGGTGATGACGATTTTTGAAACCTGAAACCTTAGAAAATTTTGAACAGGTTTTAGTTTCAATTTCGGTTTTGACGTTTCAAGAAAAAACGGTTTCGGTTTAAGTTTAGGTTTTCAAAAATTTGGCTGAATAGGCGTCAGTTTGGGTTTCAAAAATTTTCTTCAAAACCGGGTTTTCAGGTTTAGGTTTAGGTTTCCACCCTTGATGATAAGCAATTTTATTCTATTAGCTTCACGAACCCGATTGTTAACCCTAGGTCACACGAATCCAAATCTAACCGAAGCGATCCGAACCGAAGCCGCAACGAGAATCGATTGCAGCTATTGCAACTTTCCCGATAACATGGAATAAAAAATTTTCTCGTGTCAATCACAATTGCTTTTTAGTTGTTGATCTTCACCCTGGCCACGTAAAGAGTTTGACTGGAATGGTGACGTAGCCACACGAGTGGAATGCGTACCACAAAAGTTAAATTCTTTAGGAAATATTTATGCAAAGGGATGAGTGATCCTGGCAAAATCATTCGTCCTGGAAAATGAATGTTTCTTACCTGAGGGCGGCTGATGAAGGCCAATAGCCAGAAACAGCGCTGTCTCGCTCTACGGTACGATTTACTGGAGTGCTTCGCACTGTTGGTGATGGAGTGCTGTTATAGACTCAACAAGAGGAAGTCGTCATGACTTGCCGTCCGGTAGGCCAGGAAGGACATTGCTTTTTTAGTTGTTTATTTCAAAATAAATGCACACAGTGAACGACTGGTAAGTATTATCATTAGTAAATATGTTGCCTCAAGTAGGCTAAATGTCGGTCACACCAACTGCTCTGATGAAATATGACAAGGTCAAATCAGTGTTTACTGTTGATAGTAACTAGTACCAAAAAAGTGTAGTATTGAACAGATATATCTAAAAGTCGAAATTGAGTGCATTGTGTGTGATTAGCAAAAGATTTTAATGAACACCATCATATTTGTAGTGTTGATCACTTTTTGCCAGAACTGACCAAAAAAATTTTTTCCAAAATAACTCATTTTCTGTTGCAGTTAGCGTTTTGTATGGTGTAGACTACAGATAGAAACCGTCCCTTGCGAGCATTTTGGTGCAAGTTTCAACTTTCTACATCGTACCATATTCGAGACAACGTCAAAATTGCTCTAAATCCGCTAGGTGGCACCTCAAGATCACGTCATAATGAAAAAATGACGTCAATTTTGGAATCAGCGTCAAAAATCCAGTCGGAGTACGCCCCGAGCCCAATTTTCCTAAAAAGTCGTTCTAAAAACCTAAAAAGTCCTTCTCAAATTGACAAGATTACACAACAAAACCCTTTCAGTATTGAATTTATGAGTGCTATTTCCAGAGGTGGACACAATTTCGTTACTTCGTTAATAACGAAGCTAATTTTTTCATTAACTAGTTAATGCGTTAAATTTCTTTTTGAAATTAACGGACTAAATCAACTTACGCTACGTGCTAGATAACTTCCGTTAAATTTTTGTAAACGCTTATTTCTCTTATTGTTGGTGAAGTTTGACATCGATAAACTAGCAAATTACGACCAATGAGGTCAAAAAGCGAGATAAATCAACAAAACATATTGCTTGTGAGCAGAAAAATTGCTAAAATGCTTACGCAAACATTGATATCAAAAACTTTTTTAGCTTTTTTTTATAAAGAAATGCCGTTTTAAGTCAAAATTAACGATTTAACGAATTTAGTTAACTTCCGTTATTTGGAGCTGAAATTAACGTTAACGGAGGTGCATTACTGTGTTAACGAAGTAGTGGTTAACAGAGCTAACGTTTTGCATTAACTTGCCCATCTATGGCTATTTCGAAATTGTCATTCATTGCTGAAGTTTAATGGATTTGCAAGTGATCCTGTTCAAAGTTAGCCTGACTAGCCCACATCACTAGAAGCCTCTAGTGATGTTGGCTTCTAGTGATAAGGGCTAGATAGGCTACCGGTAACTTAGTTGTGGGTTAGTAGTTATAGGCTCTTTCATTGGGTATCGTTGTTTGGGGCCGGTCGCTTGCGAAAAATAGGGCACAACCTAGAAAAGAGATGAAGTCGAGATGTCCAGGTAAAGCAATGCAAAAAAGTCTTTACAGTCTGGAATGAGTTTAGCCTGAATTGGTTGTGCGTAGCAAGGCTGACGAGACTTTTGTTATAGTCAAAGCAAATAAGTTATCTCAAGTCATGGAGCAATAAAGCATTTCTGCTTTCCATTGTAGCAAACGTGTAGCAAAGCCCAAAATATCCGAAAGCATTTATTTTGTAGCTTACCTTATGATATCAGCTGTGCTCCAGGACAAATACAGGAGCCAGACGAAAGGGATTTGTTGTACTGGCTCTCCGCCCAACCACAAACAAAATAATGCAAAAGAACGCCCCGAACTCTAAATACGCCAACATAATTATATTTAGCGAATGAGCGAACTCTGTATTTAGCAAGCTTTAGCAAATGAGCCCCGAACTCTAAATACGCCAACATAATTATATTATTGCCAATAACTAAACATATTTGTAACTCTTAAAGAGTTCGCGTAAAACAAAAGACCAATCTTAATCAAAACATGCATCCAGTAGCCATCCCAAATTCATTTTATAAAGTAAGAGCTGGCTAAGCACTTTAAACAGTGTGCTAACCTCACCTGCACCAAAGAAACTATCCAATTAGATTTTACCATTCCTAAGAAGGCATGGACCGCCTCCAAAAAGGATAATGTTACAGCAAATACGACCCAATGTCCAATAGACTCGTACACGATGCTTTGATAAGCTGAAAAGAAACATACATCAAAATCATGTTTTTCACGCAAAAGCATAACAAAATGCGGTACGCAATTTTCTGCTCAAACTCATTAGAAAAATATACAGCAATGTAAAAATAAAAAGACAGTTCGACTTGCCTACATTATATTAAGAAAAATAAAACTAGCGAATAATATTTGCCAAATACGGCAGAATATTTTTTATATTCCCTTTCCAGATACCGTTCCAAATACATCGAATTATTGGTTCCTTTTTCATGAGACTTAAGCCTGGGATTTGACAATAGACTAATGAAATCACAGCATTTCGATATTTTAAACGTTTATCACTATTACCAATATAATCTGGTATTACTAAATAGTACAAGTCCATTGTCCGCAAAAAGGTAGTACTTCAAATTATTCTCCTTGCTCAACATTTACTTAACAATGTTTTTAAGCTCTCACCAAATACTTGTGCCAATACCATGCAGACATTCTAAAACGGGACGTCGCGGACAAGTATTATTTATAAATAGTTAAACATCATATAATCCGCTTTTGGAGCATTACTTACGAAACACATTAAAAACATAGACTTACTTCCAGGACGAATTATGAAGCCTAATGTGCAGTTCATAGCAATTGCAAAAAATGCCGCCAATTGAATAGAATTGTACAGAAACAAGTAAAAATTTTTGGCATACAAAATGGTGTCGTTTTTATTGGCGATGTCAGCTTTGAGAGCTTCTTTGAACCGTTCCTGCACATTTATAAACAAATGGTATTGCGGTTTTGGCAAAAAGCTTTCAGCAGTACTGCAGTAAAAAACTTACTATTCGGTATGCAAAAATAAACTTTCTACAGGTGCCCTGCTACAAACAAAAAGTTGGCTATTCGACGCATAAGCTAGGAGCGTCATTTTCACGCCTGCCATGATCACAAAACGATTGGTTCAGCTCCAACCCAAGCTTCGCGGCTGATTTTCACAAATAGCAAATAGAATAAGCTAACGCTCACCGAAACACTTAGAAACGACGGCAACCTAAGTGCGTTAAACTTTCATCCTAAATAATCCGACTTCTCTTAAAGGCAAAAATAGAGATAAAATCTAACTTCAAGCTAAGGTTATTTCAAACCAATGAATGGAATGAGCTAGTTCTCTTTCAAGTCAGTACTCAGCAGCCATCCAAAACATGTGTCAATCGTCAATTCGTAGCAAGGTATCATACCCGTAACCCAAGCGTGGTACACTAAACCATATGGTCAAGTTTACGTGCTCAAACACAGGACATGCAAAAACATCGAAAAAGCTTTTCAAAAAACAAGCATCTCCCAAGTTTCACAAAAACGTATTAAAGTAACTGATTAGTGATCTCCATGTTGGATCCAAAATATAATCCATATGCCACAAACGCTTACAATAGAACTCCAGCAGCTCAAACAAGATAGAACTATACGAGGTGAAGAAAGTTTAAAATCAAGTACAAAGAGAGCTTACAAGCTGAATTTTTTCATTATTTTCTATATCAATTTCTTCATCATCCGACTCAGACTTCCAGCGTTCAAAATCTAGCTTTAAAAAATGAGGTTTCTTCATATTTTCGGGTAAAAGTCGCGGCCACCATTCACCCGCACCTTGCTTTGTAAGCTGAACATCTATATGGGAGGGGGTCACTTTGTATACACATGCCTAAAAAAAATTCAAAATGCACACGAAGTTTACAACACATTTCGTCCAAAGTAGCTGATTTTACAAACAAAAATATGGTTTGGGCCTAAAAAAAACATTGAAACCCTGAAAAAATTTCCCAAAGAAAGTCAGCAACTTTATAACATTTAGCTAACAAAAAGTATAGTAATTTTCCTAATTGGTCGCTGCATCGAATTTCTCCCTAATTCGTCACTCCATTTTGTTAAAAGAATATTGGTTGTTTGAAAGTCTTATTTAAACAAAACGATAGTTAGTTACAATGTGCATTCATTACTGCACCGTCCCTGCAAATTATATTCTAATTGAATGCGTACAACGGACAAAAATAAAAATCTCTTCGAACGCCCTTACGTGTCGTATCGTATACACTTCCTAATTCGTCCCACGACTAATCGCGTGAATTTCGGCTCCGCAAGTGATATACGCAACCGATTAATAAATTTTTTTTTCGGGGAGCATTCTGCTATTAATGAATTCAAAAATAGTGGAAATAGTTCCGTTTGGGAAAAAAAGTGAGACGACGAATTAAAGAGAAAGATGAAGAAAATGGGGGCAGTTTCTTTTTGTCAGTTTTCTACTTTTTTCCAAGCTGGCCAACAACAACATTTTATTTAAACAGCATGCGACTGAAATTAGAAATCCTGTTTCGACAATTAACCCAATTCGAGACCGAAGAAAATAAATTTTGAGGGCTGTTGGAAAATACCGGTATTTTGGAAAAAAAAATTGCTTCATGATTAAGTATTGTTTTTCAATATTTTTACTGCGCAATAAACCATCTTTTCTCTGGCTGTTTTTACGGAGTAAATTAAAATGAGGAATGGAGTTGCAAAAGGAGTAAATTCGTGACTTTTGAGAACTACAAAAATGGCAAACTACAATATTTGTACGCATTGCGTAATTCGTCTTGACGAATTCCGAATTAGTCGCAACGAATTCTCAAATTTTACCTAATTCGTCATTTTTAAACTTTAATTCGCACAGGCTGAAGTAAGTGATCGATTAGGCTAATTTTTTTATGTATGTTCTACGGATGGTCCAAGACCACCCCATGCAAAAAAATTAAAATGCGAGCTGAAACAAACCCACAGGAAACGAGAGAAGAAAAACTGTGACGAATTAGGAAAAAAAAAGCTATGTATGTATATAAATGATGACAAAGCAACAACCAATGCTTGTAATTGTCAAATTCGCCTTTGTAACAGCATAGGCGAAGAACACCAAATGCAATGCTAATACTACCTTTTGCTCATTAAAATGATTGATGGAATATATACCGCACCTCTATATCAATTGGCTTGTAAAAATTCAATTCAAACTTGTACAAATTGCATCCTTTAGCACCCTTTCCTTTTGCTGAAACAACAAAAATACAACAGCTTAAAGAGGAAAAGCAAAACTACAGTAAACCTCAAAACTGGATGTTTCGACAACATACATTTAGCTGTCATCATCATCAGCAGTGTATGCAAGGCAGAACAAAATTGCAAGAACTAGAGATTGCAGTCTTAACTACAAGTCATACCATAACACCGGCAACAAGTCAAAATAAGTATATAGCTATTGCTTGACATCGACTCCTAATCCACTCCTCTCTATTGACTTGATTGTTAATTTAACTCAGTTAGTCTTTACGTTAGCTTTTAGTTTATAATGTTATAATACACTACTCATTTTTACATGTTGCCTGGGTTATGCTCAATGTGTACAGTGCAGCTAGAATTGTAAACTCTAGTTCTCACAGTTTTGTATTGCCTTGCAAACACTGCTGATGACGACAGCTGAATCTATGTTGTCGAAACATCCAGTTTTGAGATTTACCATGCCTTACTTTTAATCCTTAAGCTATTTTCGGCCTGTATTTATTGCATTCTGAAAAATACAATAGTTGTTACTATCCAACCATATTTTCTACATTCATTTTCTTGTCTTGAAAAACATGACAAAAACACATTGCATGGAATGAGTCAAAACTTGCTTAAAAGTTCATGTTGTTCAACATATTTTCTGATTGATGTTTTCTTTCCAAGTTACTAGAAGAAATTTTGTATATAATCAATGCTGCTACAAAAACAATAATTTTAACTACTGCACCACATGAACAAACATTTTATTACTATAAAAACTAAAAAGCGATTTGGATACAAGAATTTTGCCTTTTGCAAAAAACCTGTCGTTGACTTTGCACTAGCCAGTGGGGAAGTGCTGCTAGCTGCAGCAAATATGTTTTCAAGTTTTAGTTCAACCAGGAAAAGAGCATAGGGTTCATTGTCGATACAGATGGTTGCATTGCAACATCATAGCAAGGCAATGTTAATGATACAAAACATTAGCCATATTAAGTGCAGCGGCATACTGATATATATTGTAACATGGTACAGTATTGAAGAAAGTTTACAGAGTACAGCAATGTTATCAACTATATTTACCCACAGCAGTATACCACACCTTGCAGTGAAAAAGAGTTGTCTTCCATTTTGATTTTAGGATTCTAAAATGAAAATACTGCATATTATATATGATGTCAATATAACAGTATAAGCTAGATGCTGTGCAATCTGGCAAAATTGCTTAAAGACTGAAAGCTCAAAACAATGTTTTCTCTTTCAAATTTTATTACCAATTGTGATGCATTTTAACTGATATTTTGCTTTTATAAGAGACGAGATTACCTTAGCTGTGTCAGAGTGTGCTTTATTTATTGTCACTCATATTACAACAGTTACAATGAGATGCTCTAATCTCAATGACAAACATAATCATTGCAAATTTAATGCAAGAGGAGAAAATACAACTGGTTGCTCTTCTAATTCTCACAGAGCAATTTATTATGAGTATATCACAACAGAAGTTGTTAGTAACAAAGGAGAATTAATCCTAGGTTATTAACAGATTACCCTACAAAAATAATGGTACCGGTATGAGCACTATATATGAACACAATATTGTAGCCCAGAGCCCTTAACTGCTTATTGTAATTGATGCAATAAAATATTAGCGTAGCGCAAACAAGTTTTCAGTACCAGACTACACAAATACAAGCAGCAAGGCTGATTCACATGTTGCATGTAATCCTCGATGCGCACAATTCGTTTGGTTTCATTTAACTACAGATGCTGTACCTCTGCTTCCGCAACCATTACTTTTAGGCTTAAAGTTTCTTTACGTTGAGCCCATAAAACAGGTGGCGAAAGAGTATCAGTATCATCAACAATTTCACCAATTACAACCATTTTATTACCGGTATGCAGTCTTTGCCCTGGTATTGATACTGCAATAGCCTAGTAATAGCCTAAAAAAAATCACAACACCAAATGCTTCATTGTGCCACACAACTCACTGCACTGCTGTCGACTATTATTTATACCTGAGTACCCTGAAGCTCCTAGTTGCTTAGCCAGCCCACTCATAAAAAACTTATCGGTACCGTACAAAAACAAGCTGAGTTTGAAAGTCTAAAGCTTGATAGTGATACGTCTAATTGTCACCACTATCAGTTCTGAGAAATCATGCATTTTAATTTTTAGCTTTTAGACTGCATAAATAACATTGAATTTTTGTGGGCTCTATCTAGGCCCATAGTTCCTGGTTCTCAGTGGCGTACGCAGGATTTTTCAAGGGGGGGAGTTCAGTGACGTCACATTGTTATGACGTAAGTTTCAGTGACGTCACAGCTACTATAATGCCATAATGAAGAAAACAATCCAGCTGTTTTATTCACACTTTTGCTTGATTCTTTGCGCTTCATTTAGGAGTGAAAAGGTTTTACAAAAACTCAAGCTGTCAATTCGTGGTTAAAAATTTACCAAAAAATTTTAGTCGACTTCATTTTTGGGCCATAGGAAGGTTAACTGCCTAAAGTAAGCTAGCTTTTGCAACGTCACAAACAGGGTGTAGCCAGGGGGGTAAAATAGGTGATTGCTTCCCTCCAAATAAATCTTTTCAAGAACCAACATCGATATAAACAACACATACAAACCTTGATAAAAACATTTAATATGCTCTCATTACAAAAGGGGCAGTTTTCCCTGTCTTAAAAACTAAAGACAGTGACGCATGAGCAAAAACTGCCCTCCCTACCGAAACATTTTTAAATTACAATAAATTACGCGCTAGAGGAATCTCTAATCATGTGATTAAGGTCAAAAACACATCGGGGTGTCTGGGAAACAGAGCACTCCAGCTCCTGAGACAGTTACGGTGCGTAAAAACAATTTTGCCTTACAAAAAACAAGAAAGGTTTCACTTTTTCTGCAATCGTTAACGTCAAGCGCAGTGCACAAGCAAAGTTTGACTATTACAGTATTGGTAGGCCTATTATTGCGTCAAAAGTTTTTCAAGATTTTACAAGCAAGTTGAATAGCACAGAAAATCATGAGAGCAATTTCGGCAATTTCTGTATGAAAAAAACGGTTTGTTCCAAAAAGAGAGGTTTTCATTTCTTTTAAAATCTTCAATGGGTGGGGTTTTGACCCCCGAAACCCGCACCGTGCGTACGCCACTGCTGGTTCTAGTTTCTGCATCATAATCAATTTTTTGATGTCACAGTCTGACAGTCTAGTTGAAAAAAGTGATTAGTCTATGACATCAAGAAATTGATTAGGATAAAAGAACAAGAACCGTGGGCCTGAAGCCCACGAATAAATGTTAATTATGGACAGCTGGACAGGGCATATGATAGATACAACTTCAAGTTACTCATAGTCTATTCTAAATCAGGCAAGCTGCGCAAGTCTCATTCAAGTTTGCAAAATGTCCTAGTCTTTACACTCTTTGCACAGACTCGAAGATCAGAACATGACGATTTGCTCGCGTCGCGCTAAATCTTGTATACCCAATGACATAATACAATGATTACGAAATGAAACTGCGCCAAAAAGCATTTTGTGTTTCATCGGTCACGCTTCAGTGCATGCGCTCACTTTTTGCTAAAATGCAATTTAAACTGCAATCTCGTCAGTGGTATAAACGAATTATAAATGAGGTTATGAATGTAATTATCAGAGCTAGATGTCTCTAGATGTTTTTGAGTGTCTCGGTCTCGGACCTTGAAAGTCTCGGAAAATGGTCATGTCTCGATCGAGACATGAAAAAATTTTGGATTTAAAACAGCATTCAGGTCTTTGATGCGGAAGCAACAATGGTACTTACCTGATGTATTTAAAGTAAAACATTGTGCGTGATTTCGCCCTTTGCAAAAACATTTGGCCACATTTTGTTAAAACGAGGAAATACCGTGCATTAATGTGTGCTACCAACCTTCGCTTATCCATAATTTTTTTAATCTACCGGTATCTATTGCGATTGTTCTGTTTTATTTCTTATTCTTTGCATTGTGAAATTAAAACTGGCAACACCTTTCTGGTAATCGGTAACAACAAGCACGCAATCCATGATGGATTTAGGGAACGGAAAGGTCGCTCCTTGTACTTCCCATTAGATCCATCACCACAAGAAGACTTAACAATACACATCATGGCGACCAATACTCATATTTAGTTGAATCGGACTCGATTTTGTTTTCAAAAACAAGTTCGTTTGCAAAAAAAACAAGGTTTTTTTTAGCTACGTTTTTTTGTAAAATAGTATTTTTTTTTTTACAAAAAACACGTGTTTTTTTTACAAACGTGTTTTTTGTAAAAACGAAGGCAAAAAAACAATTTACATCACTAGCAATGAGCGATTTTTTTGCGGTGACAATGACCGAAAGAAATTTCAAACTATTTTCGTTTAATAATTGCTTTTTTCTTCTGATGATAATATAACTTAATAGCTATTATACAGGTAATGACATAAAGTGTTTTTAATGCGTTGCTCAGT
Organism: Trididemnum miniatum; assembly: GCA_964006365.1. Taxonomy (NCBI): domain Eukaryota; kingdom Metazoa; phylum Chordata; class Ascidiacea; order Aplousobranchia; family Didemnidae; genus Trididemnum; species Trididemnum miniatum. The sequence goes on along the minus strand of OZ023235.1, from coordinate 12,040,307 downwards.
TCCCAACATAACTAATTATTTGTTTGTACCATTTGTTTCGAAAATGTGCTATTGCTCCCCTTCTGCCCCCTATTCCCTTTCGCCCACAAGGAAGCGATATCGCCGTAACAGTGATCTAGACCAGTGCTTGTCAACCTTTTTTGAAATCGTACACACTTTCAACTTTTACTTTAAAGCTTGTACACCCCGGTCTTCACAACACAATACACTGAAATTGCATCAATGATAATAGAAAAAATAAAACACCAGTTAAGGAAAATATTTATTTGTACCAATAAGTCATTTCAATAGCCATTCAATGCAAAACTTGCTGTTGAATTTCATCAGCTAGTTTAGAAAAGCGAGGCAACAATCTTGTTTCAAGTGCTCCTCGCATAAGCGTATCAACATCCATGATTGCGTTTCTTTTCTTTGTTTTTATTTCAACAAGAGCGGAAAATCCTTGTTCGCAAAGGTATGTCGTAGGCATGCGAATAAGGACGGAAATAGCTTTTTGAGCAAGATTCTGACATTCCGGAACTTCGTAAAGCGATACCCAAAATTCATTGTAGTTTTTAAATGATTCGAACTTGGCTTTTTGCACTAAGTCCGACCGCAGTTCAATAAATTCATTGGTAAGGTGTCCAAAATCAAATTCTTCATTTGTAAACGGCTGCACAATCCATAACAGAGAATTAAGATTCAAATAATTATCAATTGGAAAATAGGCCTCGAAATTTTGCTGTAGCAAGTTGAGGTGCTCATGAACAAGTGATTTTATCTTGGCTTCAATGTTTGGATTTTTGTTTTCCCAATCACTAATCTTGATTAAATTGTTCAAAGATTCAAAATCAGAAAAATTACAGTTTTTTACATTACTCTGCCACAATTTCAGTTTCAATTTAAAAGCTTGAATCTCACTACTAACTTCAAAAATATCGCATCCTTTTCCTTGAATCGATAAATTCAACTGATTTGTGCTTTCAAATAATGCTGATAGATAAGACAATTTTGCGAGCCAATAGATATCTTCAAAATTTGCAGACATTGGGTGTCTTTCTTGAGCAAGAAAAGTAGACAGCTCATTTCGCAGTTGAAATATGCGCTTTAAAACTTTTCCCCATGATAACCAGCGTACTTCAGCATGATATAACAACCTCAGTTGATTTGCTTCCATATTTTTGCAAAGTTTTGAAAACACTCTGTTTCTTTGAATGGGAGCGGACGAAATTTACAACTTTTTTGATGTCGCTAAGAACAATCTCCAGCTCAGATCTCTGATTTTTATCATGGTTTAATTTTTTTGACAACGAGGGCTTCTCGATGTATCATACAATGATTTGAAACACAATCCGGTGAAACTTTTTTTATTTTTTGAACAACTCCATTTGTACAACCTTGCATCGCTGCTGATTCGTCGGTAGTAACTGACTTACACTTCGTCCAATCCAAATCATGTTCCTCAATGAATTCATTCAATTTATCAAACATGGATTGAGCTGTTGCAGAAACTCCAACTTTAACACAGCACAAATAATGCTCAACAGTAGTTTTGGCTTCCGCATCAACAAACCTACAATAAACGATTAGCTGCTGATCATCTGAAATATCGGTTGTTTCATCGAGTTGTAAGCCATAAGCGGGACTCTTTTTGAGCTTGACAACAAGTTGTTTTAGCAAATCTTTTGAAATATTATCACATCTACGCTTAGTTGTATTGTCAGATAAAGGAATTTCCCTCACTTTGCTAACAGCCTTTTTTCCTCCATGTAAAATGTCAGCAGCAATTTCAAGACAGGGAAGAACAACAGATTCCAACTCGGTATATGGACGCTTTTGTTTCATTACAACATGAGCCATTTTCAGGGAAGCAAGCACTTATTCATTTCCATTTTTTACCTGATTCTCTAAGAGAGAAACTTGTTTCTGTTTATCACGCAAAGATTCTTCAAAGAATGCCTTTGATTTATTTTGATGATTGGGATGCTGTGTTTTCAAATGTTTTTGTAGATGGCTTGGGGCTAGGTTACTGTTTCCAAAAATGGCAGGACAAAACAGACAACAAGCAGAAGGGTAAGGATTTAACATTTCTTTCTCTGTTCGATAAAACCCATACATAATATAATCATCATTCCATTTGCGTTTCTTTGTGGTTCCAGTTTTATTTCTTTGAATGTTTTCCCTTGTAAAAGAATATTGCTTCTTTTTCTTGAAATTACTACTTTCAGACAACTGTTCTCTATCAACCTCATCGTATCTTTCAACAACATGCTCAAGCTTATTTGATTCAATGGAGTCTTGATTTTCTACAGAAGACTTCTTAAAGAAATTACGAATGTCCATTATGATAGAAAAATTTAATAATGACACCGCTTCATTGAAGATCAAGAACTCAATAGGATCGATCACTCAAAAGATGTCAAATGCTTAAAATAACATTGAAAAGGTTGCCTAGGTATCTACTCCAAATTGACTTGAAGATAGGATCATATATGCCAACTTCCAGGTTACTCGGTCTGCTAAGAGGCTCACATCTAAAGTTACTCAGGTTGACATGATTTGGGCAAACGACTTGGAGAAAAGCAGTTTATTTGTGGCTTTTCTCCAAGTCGTTTGCCCAAATCATGTCAACCTGAGTAACTTTAGATGTGAGCCTCTTAGCAGACCGAGTAACCTGGAAGTTGGCATATATGATCCTATCTTCAAGTCAATTTGGAGTAGATACCTAGGCAACCTTTTCAATGTTATTTTAAGCATTTGACATCTTTTGAGTGATCGATCCTATTGAGTTCTTGATCTTCAATGAAGCGGTGTCATTATTAAATTTTTCTATTGTTGAAGCCAAGTTGGATATCACTCCTATCTGAGTTTCTGATAATTGGAGTCTCATGATCCGTTAAAATTGTTCCTTGCATGTTGTACATTGCTTGGTTAGGGTCAGCTTGAAGAATACGATTAATATTTGTCAAGACCAATGTGAAAAGTTCTATTGCGTTCTTCTGTGAAAAGGGATTTGTAAGGCAATTCACTACTGAAGAAAAGAAACCAACCCAGCTCCTTATTTGTTTGGAAACACTTGTCCGATTTTCTTGAGCAGGAAGTGACTTTTCATGAAATTGAATTGTACTTCTGTTTACGTCATAGAGCCTCAATAACATGATATGTTGGATTTTACTCTTGTCCCGAAATTACTAGGCTTTTTTCAGTGGAATTATAGCAGAGAGTTAGTTTTATTGAGAGTTTTTTTTGGGGGGAAAGGGGGAGATGGTAACAGGTAATTAGTCTAAAATTGGAGGAGGGGATGGTGGCAAGGATTTAGTTTGGATCTTAGCAATTAGATAGTAGCGGGGATTTAGCAGAGAAATGGTTGCAAGAAATTTTGGAGAGAATATAAGTAGGAATTAACTTTTTTGAGGGAGGTTGTTGCTATGCTGCACTGATGAGACCTAATAAGGTCGAAACGCGTCTGCAGCTGCATTTGGGTAGATGGCCTTGTAGGTGCTAGAGGGGGGGGGGGTTGCTTGAGTGGAGTACCGTATTTTTGACCTAGCCTAGGCAAATTGATTCTCTAACCAGTTTATTTGTGGCTTTTCTCCAAGTCGTTTGCCCAAATCATGTCAACCTGAGTAACTTTAGATGTGAGCCTCTTAGCAGACCGAGTAACCTGGAAGTTGGCATATATGATCCTATCTTCAAGTCAATTTGGAGTAGATACCTAGGCAACGTTTTCAATGTCCATTATGATTATTTTATGGCAACATACTAATTGCTATTTCTGTTAAAAAAATGTAAATTAGAAATATCGTTCAACTATTGCACTGTTGCAATCATAGTAGAGTGGTAAGTGTCTTTATTTTATTACAAGTGTCTTTCTCAACTAGCTCGATTGAACAATAGTTGACAGCTTACTTAAACACAAAAAACTGCTCGCTCAAACTTTTTGCACATGCCCAAACTCGCACAAGTCCAGCAGACAATTGTTATGTCATAGTGGCGCGAGCAGTGTCAATGCACCACAGCATCTACAATCAGCTTAAATTGTCTCTGTGGTCACCACTGTTGCCAACTTAGCTACTTAGTATCTAGATCTAGATACTTTTTAGTCCCCTTAGATGCCAATTTTTTCGTCTAGATCCTAGCTACTAATCTAGATACTTCTATAACTAATCCAGTTTGTTTATTGTTTTATCCCTTCGCGGAAGAATGCCAGAAATTATCGCTTTAATTTTGTGAGCCGTTCTTCCGAGTGTTCAGCTCAGTACCGGTGCTTTTAATGGCCTAAATTTTACTCTGAACTGAGTGAGCAACGCAATAACCGGATTAACTGCGATACATAATGCACAAGTTAGTTTTCCTGGTGTGCAGAACATCCAATCATATATTGAAATTCTGCGAGTAGCCTGCCGGTACTTCAGATATTGTATTTATAAGCTGAGTTAATCTTAACAATTTTTTGAGGACTATGCTCTAAAAAGATGATAAAGTGAAGAGAGCATTTGCTAATTGTAGATAGTTCAAAACTTCTGTTACAAACTATTAAGTGTTTTATCCTTCGCCTCTACACAGTACACATTCGTCTTGTAGACTTTTGGAATATTGAGGTGTTTTGTTGAAAAACTTTGATTGAGCACATGTGCAGATATTTTTTTAGATTGTTTTGCGTGAAGTTGCAGTGGAGTAAGCCTACAATATTGAAAGGATAGTGTGCTGTGCACAAGATTTACAGATGCTAATATAGGCTAGTTCTGCTAATATAGGCTATATAGCCTACACTAGGGGTGTCCAATCCGTGGCCCGCGGAAAGGTTTTGAGTGGCCCGTGGGACTTTTCCGAAATTACCAATATTATCAACGTAATTGCTACGTAATTTATGGTGAGCTTACATTCCAAGAAATAGTCATTTAATGTTTGCTTTCTTGTAAGTTAATTTTATTGCATCACAATGGAAATTTTTTCTCATCACATTTTCGATATCGTCACGTTCACATCTTTTCCACACAATTGTGTTCGTGCTTCAAAAGTAGTCAGTAATAAACTAGGTTGGACCGGATTTTAGCTCAACTGCTTAGCGCACACGCTATCGATGCGGGAGATCAAGGGTTCAAATCCTGGCTCTGTCAAATCGGCACAGTGTTGCCAACGGCTCGCCACCGCTACGACGTTTCTTCGGAGCTGTGTAGCCCAGGCGCTGAGCCGCGGAGATGGGTCCGGCAAATTTGTTACTCGCTTCGGCGTAATACCACGAGTATAACGAAGATTTGATTTTGATTTGGTTGCGATCCGAATTTATACCATAGGCGCACGCAGGGGGAGCACGATGTCATGCCCCCCCCCTTTGACTCTATAATAAGGTGCTAAAACCTAACTTTCAGTCTATAATTTTTCAAACTGATAATGGTTGCAGCCTCCTTTCACTTATTTTGGCCATGCTTCTGCTTTTACACATACCGTAAGCTGTGAAAATAATTTTGTATTGTCACGAGTAATTGCACTCACTGCATGCCCTTTTTCGTTAAAAAGGTGTGCTAAAATGGGTGTTTGTTTTATGTGAAAACCGACCCCCTTTGCCTGCTTCGCCCCCACACCCTCGGTTGTGCCCCTCACACCCTCGGTTGTCCTTTGCCGAATCCTGGGTGCGCTTCTGTCTGAGACGTGAAAATCTCGAATTTTTAGGTCGGAAACCGACTTAGTCGAGAAGAAAATCGTTCGATCTTGCCGAATATTGCCAAGTTTGTTAGAAAAAAACAGTGCCAAACTTGACATCGAAATGTCGGCGCGTAGCAAAAACTTTGTTAAATTTACTGTTGGTACGTTTATTGTTCTTATAATAGTAAAAATACACATTTCGAAGATTAGAGTTTTAGTAGCGTCTTAGTAGTAAACACTCCGGTGGCCCGCGCAATCATTCGTAAATTGCATGTGGCCCTTTGGTCAAAAAGGTTGGACACCCCTGGCCTACACTGTTAGTGCGTAAGTTTACCAGGAAGTTCATGAAACTGCTAAATTCAAAGTTTAGTCCATTTAAAACCATTATAGAGCCAATTGCTGAAAACTGATCATATGACTTGATCGACTAGCAAATCCATGATATTTCTCTGTTGTGTTTATTTTCATTCATTTTTTGCTTGAATTTGTGGCTGTGATCAGGGGCGTAGCCAGGGGGGGGGGGGCAAAAGGGGCAATTGCCCCCTCCGAAATATTTTCAGTGACCACTAGCCTTCAAACAAAGATACTAATGCTATAACGTAAATCTACTTACAACACAAGCAGGGGCGGATTAAGGCCACTTTTCGACAAAAAAACTACGCTAAAATGAGTATTTTTCTTGCAAAAACCCTAAAAATCCGTGGCGGCTGGGGGCTCTGCCCCCAGACCCCATTAGCATCTGGCGGCTGGGAGCTTCGTCTCCACACCCCCGGTTGGAGCACCCCCTTTGCCGAATCCTGGGTGCGCCACAGGAAAACCCTATGAAGTTTTGCCCCCCCCGAAATTTTGGGCTGGCTACGCCACTAGCTATGATGTGTTTAAAGGTGTTTCGATGTAACTGCGACTAAAATGTGTCTTCATTAGGCAGAATATTTCTCCAAAAATTTAATGTGCGCTATTATTAAATATTGTATATAAGTTACTTCATGTCAGACTCCGTAATATCGCTTGTTTTTTGTCGCATTAACGCACTTTTTGCGGTTAGATACTAATCTAGATACTTTTATTGCTTAGATGTGGTTTAATCAAAAATCTAGCTACTTCCTAGATACTTTTGGTAACCGATCTAGATACTTGAGTAAATTAATATCTGGCAACAGTGGTGGTCACTCGTGTATAGAGGCCTTCTTAAGAGTAAAGTTACTCCAGTACAATCAGGTCAGAATCATAGTTCTGTCTATTTATAATGATATAGTGACACCTGATATGAAAATAAATTCTCTAAATTGTTTTATGGTACACCCCAGTACACCCTATTACAGTGGTACACCCTTTGAAAATTTTGGTATACCCTTGGGTGTACAATACACCCGGTTGAAAAGCACTGATCTAGACTAGCATTATTAGCTTGGTCCAAACAACAGTCTCCTAAAGTGAGTTCCAAAGAAACTGAAAAGCCAAGAAAATACCGAAACTTCACAAATATTCCCAATTTTTTTGTATTTAATGGCAAAATTATTTACGTAGGCCGATATTGAAGTTCATCCAAACAAAGGAATTGTCGAATTGTGAGCAAATTACCTCAAAATAGCTTTAATTCTACCTTAGCTTGAAGGCATTACGAACACCTGGAAAAAGACCCTGGGCATTTTGAAAAAGACCCTGAGCATTTACCCCCCAAAAAAGGCCTAGTTACGCCACTGTCTCTGACTTATGTTCCAGCAAAGTTCGAAGTTTGAGATCAGTGGCGCACGTAAGATTTTTCAATGGGGTGGTTTCAGTGATGTCACATCGTGATGACGTAAAGACACTGCAATTACAGTAGTTCAGAGGTATCAAAGTGTATCGGTTGTAATGTTTCCTGTCTAAAGTAATACGTAATTGCAGTTAACCATGATTATGCTATATAACTCCATAACTAAGAAAACAACCAAAATACTTCATTCATACTTTTGCTAAATTCTTTGCGCTTCATTTAAGGAGAGAAGAGGTTTCACAGAAATTCAAGCTATCAAGCCGTGGTTAAAAGTTTACTGAAAAAATTTTAGTTGATCTCATTTTTGGGCCATAGGAAGGTTAACTGACTAAAGTAGGCTAGCTTTTGGAACGTCACAAATAGGCTGTAACCAGGGAGGTAAAACAGACAATTGCTTTCCTCCAAAAAATCTTTTTCGGCAACAAACATTGATATAAACAACATCAAAAACATTTTTGAAAATGGCTTCAGTGGAAGGATACATACCCCTCATCCTACCCCCCTGGATCAGCCCCTGGCCGTAAGCTGCAGAAACCATCAAAAGAGTCTGGCATATTTTAGTCACTTGGCACCATTAGTTTTGTTCTTTTTTACTAACAGGCATAGTCAAAAGAAGGGGAAGGCACAATGCCCCCCTAAGTTCGCTCCTGGTGAGCCACCGCGGACGTGTTTGTCAAATTGACATTTTTCTGGCTCTGATTATTGCTGCATCTGGTAGCGAACGCTTTGGGTCATCAACTCTTTTTATTAAGCCCACTTAAATGAAGTTACACTCAGCCACTCAAATGTGGTTAGTAGAGTTAAGGTTTGCAGAGCTTCTTTGTTTTACTTTTTTACGAAACTCGAACGTTAAAAGGTGTCAATCGACGCAGTTAAATTGATCACATAATTTTGTTGCTGACTACCAAAAACGTATGTAATCTCCATGCAATATTTCATATTTGCAAGTGTTAAGATAACCTTGCTAGAGTGCTTGCACCAACGCAAGTGTTAAGGCGGGATATAAATATGTCATTATTATTATTACTATTTTACCATAGCTCATTGCTAGTGCTTCGCCATTGGGCAAATGGACAATGAACAGGGTCTCAGCTATCTCTAGTTACGCCTCTGACTCAGAGAAAATGAAATTCAGTTTTTTAGGCTATAAGTTAGATTGAATAAGGGACCTTTTTTCGCAATTTAGTCGCTTTTCAGAATGAGATATGATGACCTAGGTTCAATCCGATCTTTATACAGAAACATTGCACTTTTTCTGTTTAACAATTTACCGAAAGCTCGTCATCTTCCTCCTGAGCTTTAACTTTCTGCATTTTTCTCTTACTAACTTCATTCTCCATCTTCTTAGCGTTTCTCTTTATCTATTATTTCCATTTATCTGGTACTGAATTTTGAAATTCTCACGCTCCCTTAAAACACGACCAATTACACCGACGCTATCCGTCGTATTTATCGATACCTTTTACGTGCTACATTTCATTGCGATTCTTTATTCAATTAAATGAAAAGTGCCGGCAGTTACTTTTTTTGAAGCGCAGTAAAAAAGGTTTTGCTTAAAATTAAATCTTCATTATTCTCGCGCTATTACGCCGAAGCCTGGAACGAGTGGTCGGGCCAATATCCGTGGCTTAGCGCTTGGGCAAAAAGGCCTACAGCTTCGTAGAAACATCGCAGCAGTGGCAAGCTGATGGCGACACTGTGTCCGATGTAACTAGCCCAGTAATTGAACCCAAGACCTGCCACAACGATAACGTCATCCTAAATCACTAGGCTGATCTGCCGTTTTGTTGTAAACTATACCGGTACCTTAATTAATGCGCAACCCATGACCTTTCGATCGCATCCACGTAGGAGGTTACATTAGAACAAATAAAAGCCTCGCGCATTCTTAAGGTTTATTCTGTAGTATTTATGATAAAGTTTTATTATCACTACGTGGAAAATATTCGATATTATGCTAAGACTTTATTGGGGTCCAGCTTCAGCATTCAAAAGGTCTGAATTTGGACCGCGGTTCGTTTCTTTTGGGTTTTAATTGTATTTTTGAAGTTAAATGTAAAAAACTTTTGCTGTTTAATAATTAACCTATCCCTTCTTCAATTCGATGTCGCGCCTTGTACCGATCTTTTTTTGATTCGATTTTTAGTACATTTAAAATATTAAGCGATATTTTGAAAGGGTGTTTTACAATTTCGTTAATTCTACTTTCAGATGTAGGCCTAAGAAGATTATGCACTCAGGACTTCATCTAAACTTTATGATGTGACTCATCGATAAAGAATAAGCACGCAGTTACCGGTACTCTGAGGTAGTTGTCACAATGGAGCAATTTGAAACCCTTTACCCGCCATGGTTCCCATTTTGGGAACATCGTAATAAGGCTTTTTAATTTACTAAGTAGAAATCGAATTTTGTTCAAAATCGTTTTAATTGAAGGGTAAACTTGTAAGAATCAAGTGGTAGCAAAAATATATAAAAATGTTTCTGTCCATTGTGTGAACGGGTTAAGGTAATTTGACACAAAATGACATTTGGCAACACGCCGACTAATGCGAGATTTTAGGACATACCCTCATTAGTTTTTTGCCCAAATTCTACTGTATTGTAACCATTATGAATGCTGCTGACAATCTTATCACTTACTTCTGACAATTTGTTTCTTCCTGCTTTTTTGCTCGCTCTAAAGTCGGATGTTCCCAAATTGGGAACGTTGGCGGCTATTGGTATCAAAAAATACACGTTTTTTTATGATAGCTAATTCTGCCAAACAAAACTGTAGAAATCATAATGACTGAAAATGCCTTTATGCTATAGATGTAATTCAATTGCTTTTCTGTAATGTAATTAATTTCTTGGTTCAGACGCAGGATGCGTTCTTTTCTCACGGTTACATTTTATGGTAATCTGTGAGAAAGCTCTGCTGATGATGCTGTTATTTATTGCTTCACTTTCTTAAACCTACTATTTTATAGCAGTTTCTACAACGACAAAGTAAGGCAAATAACATCTGATATCTTGAAAGTTCAAAATATATTTTCAATTAGCCTAGAGGAGTGTTTCTTAACTTTTGTTAAGTGGTCGACTCCTAACGATATTGGGAACCGAACCACAGGTCAACGAGCGAATCAAAAAGTTTTGTTTTTTGAAAAACATTGCGCTCTTGGATCACATTTTCGGAAGTTACGGAGCCATTTTTTGTAGAGATCTCCAAGAAAAAAAGTCTTCACACTGTCTGAAGTTCTTTTTTTTTTGGTGGGCTAGCTGACGCAATAGGCTAACAGATGCAAAGTTGTAGCCTACTATGTGTTTTGTAGGCTAAATTGTAAAATTTTAAATGGCTTCCACCAAATCCTAAGAATAGCTCTGTCAAACTCCGGTAAAAATACACATTCCTAAAGTCAACTGCATGAGATAACAGTCATGAAAGTCGTAGGTGGTATAGGGTAGAGAGGTTGAGTGAATGAAGGGGATGCATTTTTGTGCGCAACAGCTCATCCGTCTGTCGCATGGCGACAGAAAAATAAAAAATGACAAGACAAAAGGTGAAAAGAGGTTGAGTATTAATTCAGATTTAGCTAAAATTGATGTAGACCCGCACTCATGAGAAATTGCTAGGATGATTTAGGGGCAGACTGTTACCGGTAACTGGAAAACAAAAAATCGCGGAAAAAAGCTTAGGCAAACTAAATAAGGGAAGAGTCTGATTGCTTTTTCTTCCCGAGCATAGGCTCTAAATTAGCCTAACTATTTATTATTGAGAGATTGTTTTTCGTCTTGAGGATTTTTTCTAATCTGAGTCAGCATAGGTACCTGTTTACTCAGATTTCAACAAGCTAGCAAAGATTTGAAAAAAAAAAGAGCTAGAGGAGCATAAGACTGTCGTTTAGATGGGACTGTTGTATGCATTCAATGGAATGACAGTTGCCCAGTTGTTGCTTGATAGCAATTATGTCGACTTTTTCCTGTTTCAAAACTGAAAGAGTAAAGGAGAAAGATGTACAATCAAGGCATGATAGGGGTAGATGTATGTGATCGCCTCCTTTCCTCTCACTGGCCCAGACTACAATCAAAAGAATGGTGGTGGAACTGGTGCAGCAACTTACTGAATTTTTTCGCGCTGCTGCATTTCGATTTTACAACTTTGCAATTCAATCCAAAGCTACTCATCTGCACTTTCGCAGGAAATTGTTCGCAGCTAGGTTAAATCCGAAGAGGCAAGAGTGCGTTTAGGAGGTCCCTACTGCACAAGGAAATGCGTCAGTCAGGTTTGTTAGAGTAACTCTAATTCTGGACGCAATAAGTTAAAGAAGATATGTGCTTAGCCCAAAAACACTCGACTGGCTTGCGTAAAATAGCGTCTACACAAGGCTTGTAGCACTAGTTATGACAGAAAATGACAGAGTGATACATGAATTTTGTGATGCATTTAGGAACTACGTAGCGTCATCACTGATAGCCGCGCTTATTGGCCGCAAAAGTTTTCAAATTGCGGCCCACAGCCGGCGCTAAAACAGTCGAATCAGGGGGGCAAAGTTTGAAATTAAGCACAGAAGCCACTGTCGTCAAAAATGTACGCTTGTTTTTTTTGGGACTAAACATGTTGATCGGGGAGGACCAGGTCTCCCTGCCCCCCTCCTTGGCGCCGGCCCTGTTGCGACCCCAATGATTTATTGCTGTCAAAAAACAAACTTTTCTTTGATATGTGATGCTCAGTTTACATTGTTTCAAACAAACGTAAAAATAGGTATTTTCAGCATACAAAAGCCGCCAACGTTTCCATTTTGGGAATATAAAAAATAAACAAGAAAATAACTTTTTTTCACAAAAACTAAACTTGACTTGTTTGTTTTAGCACTAAAGCACTCTTCTGATAAAAAATTGTTAAAATATATGCACAAGGTCTACATGCAGCGGGTAAAGGGTTAAAAGATATATGTTTCAGATCTTGGGCAGAAGAATTCGTGGCTATGAGATTATGGGCAATTTTGCAGTGAACATACAAATTTTCCCGCAATTTCGGACCCAGATCAAAATAATACAAAAATCGTTGCAAATATTGGAAAAAAAAATATTGGCATCAAATTGATTTGTATTTCACAATGAAATTTTAAAGTTTTGAAAAGTCACCAAAAGTCAATGCAATTGGGTTTAGGCTACGTCCAGCATACGCGTGGTAGAGCGAGCGAAAAGTGAAAGAAAATAAGTGAAAGAAAATAAAACTTCCTGTTTACAGTAAGAGCGAGAAATCAGTTTTGCGAAACCTTATTGCAAGCCATAAACTTCTGAAAAAAAAAAAAAAATTGCCAATGTTCACAAAAGTGAACGAGCCTTTCAATTTGTGATAATTTCTCCATTGCCAGTGAAGACATCACGCCTGAAACATAACCAAGGCTGCTGCAACGATAGCTACGTTACTGTAAGTTTGCAACTAACAATCTGGCAATGAGACAATGTTTTGTTCGGTATAATTCATGCACCGTGTCAGAAATCACTTCAGTAATAATCCACATGTAACGTGAAAAATCGTGTCCCCAAAACGTGGAAAAGAAAGAAAACAACTTTCAAGAAATATAGTGAAAAACTCTTCTCGTTGTCTGGGCGTGCAATCAAAAGTCCTTAAACGAGAACGTGACAGCACGTTACTCTATCCGGAGAGGTTTTTTTTTTCTAATAAACATGTAGGGCAACTCAGACTCAGATTTTCACTGACAAATTACGTTTAAGCGTTGTGTTGGATGAGAGGAAAAATACTATTCACAAAATATGTCTGAAGTGTTTTTGGAAGAGATTTCGTCATACGGAAGTAGAGCTGAAACGCGTTCTTGTTCAAAGCAACAAAAATGTTAAAGTAACAAGCTATGCCGACTTCCGATATGTAAATCAACTGAAGCAGATCAGACAGAACGAGACGATTGCCATGTTTTGAAGAGAATTAATCTTAAAATCCTAAATAACGAGCTCAAAAGTTCAACCAACTTTTTTGCTGTAATAGCAAGTTGAGTTTGGTTTTAAAGGCCCACTGCACCCAAATTCATCGATAGTTGTAAATAGGTATTAAATATATTCAAACATTTTCGCGAAAATTCGATCACGATATCTGGTCTCGGTAACGAAAAAACTGGTAAAATATCGTTAAATTCGTGACGTCATTGGGTACCAACAACCAAGAAATAATGCGACTTCTAAAAGCTTTCGCTGTGCGAAAGCTTTCGCACTTTGCCGAAAACTTTCGAAAGCTTTGCGAAAGCTTTCGCACAGCGAAAGCTTTTAGAAGTCGTATTATTTCTTGGTTGTTGGTACCCAATGACGTCACGAATTTAACGATATTTTACCAGTTTTTTCGTTACCGAGACCAGATATCGTGATCGAATTTTCGCGAAAATGTTTGAATATATTTAATACCTATTTACAACTATCGATGAATTTGGGTGCAGTGGGTCTTTAAATGAAACTACAACATATTTATCCTGGAAATACGTAAATCAAAAAAATACTGCTACCGTTATTACAAGAGATGAGACCAGCCTTACAAAACTAATTGAAAATAAAATTATTTTGCAAGACGGCAAGTTGAATAGTTTGCTCAATGTATGAAAACCTATGCTTTGCATTAGTTTTTTCTAGCAGTAGGCCTACAAAAAAAAAGAGGCTAGGATATATACAGTACTGCACCGGTACAATGAATTCTGTTCACAAATTTTCATCCTGTTAGTAGGATATACTAGTCGCTCCATTACTTGAGACCCTCGTCATTATCAAGCTGGTTACAGCTGGTCCTGAAACAAAAAGTGTTCAGATCGTAGACGTGTGTAAAAAACTTTTCCCACAAACAGGCGCAATTTTTCAGGCTCAATATGGGCAATAATGTCTTTCAACGTGAATCGGCGGAGGCCTGTGGGCATGCTTAGGTCACTCTTCCTGCACATACGCCATTGTCTTGATATCAATACGCCAAACTCTTGGCAACTCAATATCCTGAACATTCGCATAGCCTACCGCTGTTGATGAACCTCCATCTGAGGGAAATACAAGCATCAGGGATGAATTGGTTTACAGGTTACGTCCACTAGGTCGTTTAATTTTAATGCCCCGTTAAGCCCAGACTTCGAGTCCAATGCACAAAATCTCTTCAATTTTAACCCCTTCCGAGTGCTATATATTTTTAACTGTGCACAAATACAGCGTAAATTTATGGTATTTAGCAACATGCATTATGAAGAATACAACCTTTACGTTTGGTCTCAGAGACCATGCAACACCCTCAGTACTCTGCCAATAACTGTTAAAATGAAATTATAAACAGCGCCCACGAAAGTTTAATTGTTGTTTGCCACCCACTGTCCTTATTTGGGTTTGTTCAAAGTCTTATCACACGTTGTTAAATCCTAACAATATATGTTTTGCGGGCAAACCTTTTTGATGGGTGTAAGTCAAACCTTTAAGTGCTTCTGATTGCTCGATTAATTAGTGAACATCAATGCCAAATGACCGGTCAGCTAAACTGTGAATTTGTCATGATAAATTATCTGAATTAAATTGCTTTACGGCAGTAGGCTAACCTTCAGCAGAATCAGCACTAACAATAGAAATTTCACTCGTCTAAATTATGAATAGCTCAGCAGTTGCTGAATTCCTAGCAAAATGGGGAATGACGCTGCAATGAGTCAAAAAAGGTTATTTGCAAATTGCGTTTGTGTTCAAGTTAAAAAACGATCTACTAGCTGGAGGATGCTTCAGATCGCTTAAGAAAAATGTTTTCACAGAACATTGAATAAGTGAGACGTACTAATCAGTCGGAAAGCTTGCCAACGAAGGCAACTCGCAAATCTGTTGTCGTTGTGGGCTTATTGTATTTTTAGGTACTATTAAGTATTTTAACAATCTAGGCAATGTAGGAAACTAAATATATAAAAATGCGCATCAAATTTAGTAAGCTGTTTCTATCAGTCTCAATTTTTCAATTTTATTGCAGTCAAAATTAAAGAATGCCTACTTGCAGTTAAGTGCAGAAAAATAAAAAAGAATCTGAGACAGCGCCTGAACTTAACGTTATTTCATCGCTTAAGTATTCGGAAATAGTACACTATTAGGCCTACCAATCAAGTTCGAAATTTAAATTGGCCATGAGACCAAACTAAGGCAGACAGATTGGCAGTCGGTCATAATGTTTTACTACCAAAATAATATTTCACATGCATTTTATTAATGGTGCGTTTCCAACGCAAAAATACTGACAGTGTAGCGAAGTGACGCTGTATGCGGCTAATGCTGTAGTAACTGACTGTCCTGTTTTTTGAAAAACGAGAAGGTTTCAACTTAAAAAGCCTGTAAAGAATTTTTGCAGAGACTTTTTCTTTTTGGGGGGAGGGTGGAGGTAAAACTATGACGTTATGTAATCACATTAATTTGCGTTAGGCCTACGTCATAATTATAGGGCGATTTTTTTGTGACCTTAAAATTTTGAAAGTGTGGCTTTATTTACGCAAAAATGTGACCAAAATGTGACTTTATTAAAAACAAATGCAGACAACAAAAAAGTAGCAGCGGTTTGTGATTAAAAGCAGTAAAATAATCTTAAGTACAAGTGCTCAAATTGTGGTGCACGAACATGAAATAGTGTGTAACATTTTTTGGTTAAAAAGTTTCTGTCTTTAGCAAGTATCTTCGAATTAGAAAAATTGCTGAGGCTACTACTGCAGCTTGTACCACTGAGAAGGGGAAAGCTGGTGCAAATGCCCGGAGGCCCACGCCAGGGGGTGGGTAATTTTCTTTTTTTTAAGAGAATTAAGGTGCTAACAAAAATTTGTTTTATTTTTTAAAGAATGACTTTTGAATATAACTGTTTGAATTTTTGGCCTAAATTAAGGTCTCAAGACCATTTCAGCGACCCTGATGTGTATGCATTATTGGAAAATATAGAACTTTGTGGGCTTTACATTTTGCACATAAACACTTTGATGCAGTTTGTATATCTGTTTCAGTCGAAACAATAAAAGATTTAAAAAGTTGGAAAATTAGGAAAAAAATAGCACAAAAACACAAAAGCACGTCACCGAAAAACATAAAATGTAACTTTTTGTAACCTTATAATTTCTCAAATACTGACCCCTCACCTGTGAAACTTTCTCTCCACGCTTTTTACGCTAATTGGAACCAGCAAGAAAATTGTAACTTTTGTGACTAAAGATCGCTCTATAGTCATAAAATATGGATCTTGTTTTTGAATAAAATAGAATATCAGAATTAAGCCTAACATGATTCAATAAATAACTCAGAACTTTGTTGTTGCGTTTTCATGTTTAACTAAATGTTAAGAGCAGCTGATCACATGTTCTGTTACTCAATGATAACGTCTTATGTTCTTTTATGAAAGACTTAAGTTTATTTTGGCTTATATATAATATCATCGTCAAAATGCAGTCAAACGCTACATAAAGCAATCAAATTAAAACTGCAATTCATCACCATAAACTTTTATTTCTAGGTCAATTTGTTTATTCTTGTTATGCAAACACGAAGAAATAAAAGGAACACGAAATATAACAGCAGCCCTAGAAAAAAGACATCAGTACGACATAAAATTCATCGTCGCTTCAATATTATAACCGGTTAGGATATTGTTTTAAAAACTAGGCAGCATAAAGGCTATGAAAGCTTTTCCAGTGTTGTTAATGTAAGCTGATTGTAAAGTAAAATGTTGGAATGTTTACTTATAATATGTTATCTTGTTTGAAACAGTTATTGAAGAATTGAATTTAATAAATTTATCTGTTTGTTTTGCTGTTATAATTAACTGATACACAATGTTTAGTTCAAAACTATAAAAAAATTGCATGACATTTAAGAGCTTTAATAACAAGGAATTCATGTGCTTTGCTGGGTTAGAGCAGCTGGTATTGAAGTATCGGAAAAACTGCAGTGTTTCCGGTTCAATTTTTTCAATGGTTAATCTAATTTACGAGTCGGTTAAAGCAAGAAAGCAATAACGTTACATAAATGGGTAAGACTGATCAAATCTTTTAACTGCGAAAATAGCTTAACAAATGTCTAATTGACGAATAGTCAAGTGCTTGGGAAACAATTCAGACGGCATAAATTATTTCAAGATGATTTTACGTCAAGGTTAGACTTGATCAAGGCGATATTTAGTAAGAAATTTTGGCAGAAGTAATGTGATGCAGTGCAGATACCATAATGCTAGACAGCTACAAGAGACTGAAGGCAAATTCATATCAGTAGAGTGGTCTCAAAATAGCGGCCTTACTAAAGTGTTATTACTATTTTTCAACAGTTCGTTTGCTTTTTTCTTAGTAAAAACTTTTTGCTATCAATGACAGTTCAAAAAACGTTAGAACACTGATTGATTTGTAAAAAAACCCATAGCGTTCTAAAACCTTACCAATGATAGTTAAATAGATTTATTAAGGCCAGTGGCGTAGCAAGGGGGGCGGTCAGCCTCAGGCGGCACGCCCGGGGGGGGGGGGGGGGGGGGGCGGCATTTTGGATAAGCTTTATGTAATTTTTTTTCCTAATTATTTTGAACAACCATTACTTTGCTGTATCGCTCACTTGCTAATCGTAAATGATCCTATTGTGTTGCTCAAAGCCCAGGCTCAAAATTGCGAAAATAGGCCCGCCATCTCGTTTACACTTCAATGTATCCACCGAGTATAATGAAGATTTGATTTTAATGTTTATTATGTCACAATTGCGAACTGTTTTCTTCTTCGTCTTTGCATTATTTGATTCGCCATGCACCCCCCTCCCCTTTGGCAATGTAATAAGGTGCTAAAACCTAACTTTAGTTTGCAACTTTTCGAACTAATAATGGTTGCAGCCTCCTTTCACTTATTTTAGCCAACAGCCAAGCCTCTGCTTTTAAACATAAGCTGCGGAAATATCTTTGCATTGTTCATAGCAGGAGCGTATTTAAGGGGGGCATTGGGCCATGACTTTTGACTCTGCCTTTTAGTAAAAAAGAACAGCTAATGGTGCCAAGTGACTGAAGTATGCCAGACTCTTTTAATAATTTCTGTAGCTAATGGCCAGAAGCGAATCCAGGGGGGTAGGATGAGGGTTATGCTTCCTCCCACTGGCCATTTTCAAAAAAAATTTTTGATGTATACAATTTTTCTATAATTTCGAATCTCTTCGATAGCGAAAAATTTTGCGATAGCGATAAGTCTTGTTATGAAGAGGCGCAGACTCGGCAGACCATGGAATGAATAATGGTCTTTCGCACTATACCTCGACGCCCATGTTTTTTGTTTCATACGCCTCATAGTTAAATTGTAGTGTGTGTCTTGCCGGCGTCTACTAAAAAAGTTCTGTTCTGTTCTTACGCCTTACGCACGCATAGCCTAATCGAAAATTTGCGCACAAATAAGGCATCATATTTGGCGAAGCATTCAGAATTAAGGTCAAAAAATTTAAACAAACTTTGCCTGAAAATCATTCAAAAAACACTAAAATAGCCATTGCAGTCTGTAAATTTTCAAAAATTTTCCGAGGGAGCTAGCCCCCGGACCCCCACAGAGCTTTTCTTGTTTCTTAATCAGCTTCAAATTTGTTCTGCCGAAAAAAATTTACGCTTGAAAAAAGTGGAAATTATGCCCCCTCCCTTTCAAAATTTCTCGCTACGCCACTGGTCCATAGTGACTGCATCACCGCATGCCCCTTTTCGATAAAAAAGTGTGCTAAAATGAGTGTTGTTTTATGTGAAAACCGTAAAAATTCGTTGGCGGCTGGGGGCTACGCCCCCAGACCTCCTTGGCCTGCGGCGGCTGGGGGTTTCACCCCAGACCCCTGGTTATAGACCCCCTTTGCCAAATCTTGGATGCGACACAAACATTGCATATCATTTTTGCGTATTATTGTTGTGTTGACGGTACGGAAATGAAAGACACTAATTAACTAACCTTGTTAATACACACTATAGCTTCGTAATCATTGCTGTAGATACCGGCCGTTAGCTCAGTTGCTAAGCGCACGCTCTCGGTGCGGGAGGTCTGGGGTTCGATTCCCGGACCGGGCAAATCGGCACAGTGTCGCCAACGGCTCGCCACCATTGCGACGTTTCTTCGGAGCTGTGTAGCCCTGGCGCTAAGCCGCGGAGATGGGCCCCGCGACTCGTTACACGCTTCGGCGTAATACCGCGAGTATAATGAAGATTTGATTTTGATTTTGATCATTGCTGTAGTTTGCGAGGCAACGCGCTTTTAATTTGACGCATATTTTGTCATGCAGAATAGATGACCACATTTCAAGCTGATTAATGCTTAAAAAATTATTGCTCATTTGGGGGCGGCAATTTTTTGTACCACCCCGAGCGGCAGAACCTCTAGCTACGTCATTGGTTAAGGCTAAAATAGGCTAAGTATGATGCGTTTGTAGTTGTATTTTGCTTTCTGCATTGAACTGGTGAAAGTTCCACTTTCTTCAGTGCTTTGGTCAGGGGTCAAAGGGCTCGAGTCCCCTGAATTTTTAATTATGCATACTTGAAAGTTGATACTTTGTACTTCTAGACGAACGATACTGCGCATAAATATTTTCTCGATTCTTAGCTTGAGGAATGAGGAGCGTATTTAGCGCGCGGACATTGTGTATGGCCCCTCTTTTCGGAATTTTCTTTTCAGTAAATATGAACGACTGTCAGTAGGCCTAAGTGGCTGAAACATGCTAGACTCTTTTGATGGCTTTTATGCTTGATGCCCCCCCATTTAAAAATTTCTCGCAAAGCCACCGCTTAGCCTCCTTCTTAAAAAATTCGGGGTCCGCTCCTGCAGGTTTGATAAGATAAAAAATGAATGACTGACCGCATCAGTCAAATTTGGCACCGATTATCATAAGCGAATTAAGACAATGATCCCAACTCTAAACTACGCTGCTGGTTAAAATAAACATTATTTCTTACCAGAAATCAGTCGTAAAATTCTATTCTTGCCTGTTTTATTGTCAAATCGTAAAACCCAACGTAGGCTGGTACAATAAACAAACACAGCGCAGAGTCCGAGCATGCTAAACTACATGCTAAAACTAGTTTTGTGACAGTGACGGCCGACAGCTTAATCATGTGTTTTGGTTAGTGTTAGTTTTCGCGGGGCATATTTTAGCAACCTCGATAATTGAAAAACATGTCTACAGAATTCAAAACAGCAAAAGCAAACCAAAGTTATCAGATCAAATAATATGAAAGCATCTTACGAGCGGCCAGTTTACTCTAGAATATACGCAGTGAGTTAAATTTTCATCATGCGACTGTAATTTCAGCAGAAACAAATGACGTAGTATAGGCCGATGTTTTTTTCCTTCTCATCAAAGAGGAAAGCGAACGATTTATGGCTAGTTGATAGAAAATGCAATTTTTGTTCATTAAAAATTCTTCACATTTTAAACTGCGAATTGGACGTATATATCTACACATGTCGTCTGATGTTTTGCGAAGCATCATACTGTCGTTTCCTTCAGATCTCTGCAGAGTTTACGTGAGTCACGTTATCGTCTACAATTTTTCGTAGCTTTATGTCACTTTGCCCACAACATATTGCATCTCATGTTATGTAACCTACCATTTGACTAATAGGTTTTGAAACCACGTTTCATTTA
Source organism: Trididemnum miniatum (assembly GCA_964006365.1). NCBI lineage: Eukaryota > Metazoa > Chordata > Ascidiacea > Aplousobranchia > Didemnidae > Trididemnum > Trididemnum miniatum. Next base: position 12,019,321 of record OZ023235.1, on the reverse strand, counting down.
TGCTAAGGTGATTGTAATAGAGGTACGATACTGACGTAAAAAGCAATACGACACATTGTACCATGAAAAGACCCCCTTACCTATTCAACATTTTGTTTTCACAATGACGCAATTACGAGTACGAGAAGTCAGAATAATTCAACTTGGCAAATGTAGGCCTTTAAGGCAAACGCAGGCTTATAATAGGTTGTGTAACAGCCGTCACCGTATCGCTCGCATTCAATCGCAAACTTGATCTAATCCGTCTAATGATGCTTGTGTATAATGAATACGTCATTTGAAGGAAATGACGTAGCCTAATAGTTTCCACTTTATTATCTTAATAGTTCAAACTTCAAAATCACTATGTTAATTAGCAATGCGTTTAAATTCTATTAAACAGTAATGTTCCTCAATTTTATGCGATTGACTTGCAATTTGATACAGCCGCGTATGCAAGTCATGGAGATGGTTACCGCAAACTCGTTGACGGGCATCCGGAGGTGAGTATGTCAAACCTTTTTGAGAAAAATGTTCTATGTTACCGCAGTCTTTAGGGGATCGAGACTTTGGAATAGATACCTTTGGTATAGAACAGCTCCAGTCCATATCGCGATTCCTTTATTTCATACAAATACCATAGTATTCAATCAGGTCTGATATTTAATCAAATTTAAACGTACTGAAAACTTGGAAAATGTGTTTTTGACAATTCTTATTCTCATTTTACTACACTTTTAGAATCATGCGTTTATTTTGTTTATTAGTAGTATTGTTGTATGGCGCAGCTGCTGCCTCTAGTAACATTTTTCAATCATTCCAAGAATGCAACATAGTGACTTTACCCAACATCACGTACAAGTTTAATGTATGGGTTCTCGTTCCGTTTGAAGACAATTACAAATTCTCAAAAAATCGAGTCCGGCCAGCATTAGACAGAGCTCTTCAAGATGCCAAAGACCAAATCAACAACACCAATTTGATTAGCTTATCTTCGATTTTAGACGTAAGTATGGTCTGTAGTGTAACAGCGTGTTATGTAAGGCTTTTTATAATACACAAAAGCTACATGCTGGCATGCAGTTTAAGCTCTAGCTCAGTAGGGATGTGTCGAGTCGAGTCCGAGTATTAAGGCATTAATCGGACTCAGCCGAGTTCAAGCATTAGTTGATACTCGGCCGAGTATTAAAGCATTATCATTTTGACCTTTTTTGCTTTTTATCCGAATTTGAGTCGAAAGTAGGACTTCTACGGACGTGATGTACTTTTTTTGCTCTTCTCCTGATTTTGAGTTCATATCTTGACGTCGTAGATACTCGGCCGAGTAATGTCGTGAATACTCGTTACTCGGCCGAGTAATTTTCCTTGAGGCCCATCCCTATAGCTCAGAAGTTCTCTACCGGGGGCCATTGGCCACCTAGGTAACCACGAGACATTAACCAGGAAACCACGAGCGCAATATTTATTAATCTGTTAATGGTGACTTACCACTAAAGACCAGCGAACGACTATAGCTACTATAAATGAAATACCGACAGAAAATTTTATTGCTAAGCAGGGAGCCACAGGTGTTAAAAGTATCTAGAAGTAGGCCACAAACCATAAAAGTTTGAGAACCACTGCTCTAGCTATTGATAGTAATCTAGCACTTTGACAGCGGAGGTTGTGCCTTTCCTCGACTTGTTGGTACCATTTGCATTAAATGAATCAGTTAGCGTGTTTGGTTGAGGTGTAAAAGATAATATTGGTGGTTGAAAAGATACTTTTTCCATTCAGCATGAAATATGTTCTCTATTTGCTGCTGTTTTTCCTTTTCCAAGCTTCAATTCCATTTGAGCTAGGCGGAGGGATGCTAATTATCAAACCACGCTTAACAAGGTCTATGCTTGACGGCTTAGGATGACTCTACATAAGGGCTTGGGATGACTCTTCATAACGGGTTTGATGTACCATGACGTTGATTGCATTATCTTTTGGTAGTTTCTAAATTTTAAGATTAAACAGCGTAAGTTTTCTTTTTGCTTATCAGGCATCACCTAGAATTTTCATCAACATCTAATCTAAAATCAATTCTTTATTTTTGGTACACAAGTTAATACGGTATACAACACTATACACGCAACAATTGCAACATTTACAAAAAAGATTTCATCCAACATGTCAAAACTATTTTATTACCAAAAGGACCCTTTACAGCAAAATATTTTGCATTCAAAGTTTGCGAATTTGAAGATACGTTTAAAGGTCTTCGAGAAATTCAAAAATGACCATAAGAGCGTAACGTCATGTACCATTCCTCGCTGCCTCTCAGCAATCGCTAAGTTTTAGGGCAATTTAGTCTTTATCAAACAAAATTTGCTCAATAGATTTTTCAAATTTTCAGATTTGGCGCCGGCAATTGCGTAATAGACTTTAAATATGCATAAATTTGCAGTAATTTAATTAAAGTTAAAAATAGAAAACATTTTTCAAATGTTAAAAAAAAAAACTCAAATGAGTTAGAACCGCAAAAAAAAAAAGCGAACGCATGGCGTTTTTATGGTGGGTTGCCGTCAGCTAAGCCCAGGCAATATACATGCAAAATATGATGAAAACAGTCTTATTCAAAAAATGAGATGATTTTATTTGCTCGTAATATCTTCGTTTTGTTTGAATAACATTTTGCCCGAAAATACGTGAAACATGATATCTTTCTGAAAAAAGCCACATAGCTCAACTTGAGTTACGAAAGTATTGTATTTTTGATATTTTGTTCAAATTTCACTGGCGACGGGAAATCATTTCCTATAAGAAGGGCTCAAAATCTAAATAGTCGTATACAGGGCGGGTTTAGAAGGGAAAGATATGGGGGCTATATGCGCGGGGGGGGGGAGGGTACTCGTAAATCACGTCCTCTGATAAAAAAGGTATGCTGCTAACATTGAAATCAGATCTTCGAAAAAAGGGTTGGGCTCCCCGCCCCCCAACCCCTAAAACGGTCCAGGGCTGCGAACTCGATCGAATTTTATTTGAGTTCAAGTTCGAGTTCAACCTATTTTAGCAAGTCCGAGTTCAAGTTTGAGTTCAGGCAGATGCATATCCAAAATCGCGACAACTTTTTCACCGCCGGTGCTCATGCAATTAAAAAAGATAAAAATATAGGTCGCAATGACATGAACAAATAAACGACATGCAGCTTTTCTTTTGGTAAAATCGTAATTTCAATTTACTCGGATTGTGACTGCTTGAACAATAAACTATATTTCGTAGTGATCTTTTATTTCTTTTCAACAATTTAAATATCTTTCTAATGAACTCGAACAGGTTTATTCGAGTTCAAGTTCGAGTTGGAGTTCAGAAAAAATATTTTTTCGAGTTCAAGTTCAAGTTTGAGTTCGGCAAAATGATCGAATTCTTTCGAGTTCAAGTTCAAGTTCGCAGCCCTGATGCGGTCCTGCTTTCACGTGTGATTGTGATGATTGGGTAAACGTAACCAATCGCAAAAATAGTGGGATTTTGGGGCTATTTGCGTTTTTCTGTAAATAAATTGAAAATAAGCATTGATCGATTTTGGACTTGAATTGTCTGAAAAAACTTGAATTGTCTAAAATGTTGCTTTTTTGCAGAAAGTTGTTATTTCTATTGAATATAAGGACACAAAATGCAATGCCGATACGTCAACCAAGGTTGCGTCAGACATACACGACGTCAGCCTTCTGCAACAAGCTTGTAACGAAACCGGCAGCGGGAGAAAAGACGCTGATGTCATCATCGGAGTATCATGTGACTATGCCGCCGGCCGGGTTGCCACTCTGGCAAATCATTGGAACTGGCCCCTGTTGTATCCGGGGACACGGTAAGTTGTGGTTAGATATGTGAAAACGCTATGGCCATGGCAACGACGAACGTAAATGCGCGCCCGCTGTAACGGCATATGGTGTTTATTGAACATCCATACAATAATTTGAAAAAGCTTTCATAAATTTATTTTTAGTTTATTTAAAAACCTGTTTTAAGATTGCAAAAATAAATCACATTTGCGTAAAAATCACATTTGCGTAAAAATCTGTTTTACTGCTTACTTGTGAACAGAAATATGTAACACTGTGAAATATGTTGGACTGCGACTAACATATTTATGGCTGATGTGAATCATTTGATTCCAAATTTTCAGCTGGTTTCAATACTCGTTTATAGCATGCATAGACTCATGGCATAGGCACACAAAAAACTTAGTGTAAATACTCATATAGTAATTCGTGTAATTTCTTGCCCCCTTAATGGTAAAAAACTAGCTCTTTAAAAAGTTGCTTAGGTACAGTAGTTCTAGGGCTACAATCATCATTCCGTTAAAACATGGAGTTATACTTTTAAAAGCCGGCCAGTTAGCTCAGCTGTCGACGACATCGCTATCGGTGCGGGAAGTCTGGGGTTCAATTCTCAGGCCAGTAAAATTGGACACAGAGATGCCAAGAGCTTATCACCGCTTCGACGTTCCTTTGGAGCTGTGTTGCCTACGCGCTAAGCTACGGAGATGGGTCCTGCCACTCGTTACGCACTCCGGCGTACGTAATACCTCGAGATAATGAAGATTTGATTTTTGATTTGATACTTTTAAGAACTCAAACATTTGACTCTAAAGCTGGTTCTGAATGTTGTTCTACAATGGTCCGTCCTGGAATAACCAGAACTGATTTTGGAAAATTTATGGTAGACTTTTTTCATCTCCATCAATGGAATAAGTCCTTAATTCTTTACACAGTGTAAGTGTGTTACTAATAGTAACATGACTATTTGTGTAGGCAAGAGTGCTTAAAAATTGCTACCGGTAGTGATGGTAGCAAAAAACGAACAGTTTTTAAGCATGAAAACTATCAAAAGGAGTTCTTTAGTAAGACATAACGAAACTCAGTGCACTAATTTTTTGAAGTTGATCACAGAAATTGATGTTAATGTAAGAGCTATAGACCTAGACCACTTAAACATAATAAAATCTATAGAGGTTGTGACCAGTGGTTTACTTTCATTTTGTTGCTGCCATTTTCATCCGCTTCCTCACAAATTCTAATTATACGAGCTTAAAAAAAGCTGTGGAACATGTTACTTGTTTGTACGATAAAAGCTTGTGAGTGACATCTGATATTTAGCATTAAATTTGTTTGTTTTTTCTCGGTAGGGGAAATAGCCACGGAGCACACGTTGGGTCTACCACTCCTACCGATTGCGCTACGTCTGTTGGTGGGATAGCTGATTCGTTCAGATTGGAAGGCTGGAGCCGTTATGAGTATTACGATTACATATCTAGAGATACAGATGAGGATTTTGAAGATGAAATGGAAAGTATTTTGCACGATATTAAAAGCCAAGTCAGAGGTTAGATGACCAAAATAAAAAAAATCAAGTCTTCGTTATACTCGCGATACTACGTCGAGGCATGTAACGAGTGCTAACGGGTACCATCTCCGTGGGTTAGGGCCTGAACAACACAGCTCCGAAGAAACATCGCAACAATGGAGAGCCGCTGGTGACACTCTGCCCATTTGACCGGCCCGGGAATCGAACCCCAGACCTCCCGCACCGATAGCGTGCGCTAAACAGTTCAGCTAACCGGCCAATAGGTTGGATGACTAGTTACGTAGTAAACCGCCTGACTTAGTTAATACGGATATATCAATGTCATTTCTTTTCAGGTCTACTAGTTAGCCTTATCATGAGTCTATTTCATACAACACTTAATAAAATTAACCACTGGGCTTAGTGCTACAAAAGATGAAAAGAGTTAAATTGTTTCAACAAAAAGCTTCCTGAATTTGGTCTGAAGCATTATTATTCAATCATTTTTCATAGCTTGGTGGGGTTTTTGCACCTATCACTATTACTCTTATTTTGTTGCATATTTATCCTCCTATCACGAGAAAGCGATCAATGCGCTATACAAGCTCGCTGAAAAGTTGCCAGCCATCTGTCTAGTGTCTACCACACCAAGATGGGGGAATCCCGCTAAATGCCTTTCCCAACGGCACAGCAAGTAAACTTGCCGGCTTGCTCTCCTCTCTGTTCCTTTAACGCTGAGCGTCAAGCATGGAAGCTGTGAATATCAATTTTAAAGTCATTGGTTTAACCCGACTCGGAATTAAACCCAAGTCTACAGCTCCCGAGGCGGACGCTCTCATCACTAGGCCATCTGAGCTGTTAACTATTCGTATAAAATATACGTTCCTGGCCATCTATTCGTATAAAATATACAATATACGTTCTTGATAAGTTCTTGACAAGATTGAGTTACCCTGTCCACATGCATTACGTACTTCAGTGAATCAAAAGCTCTCGGGCTTTTTGCGTCATAATGAAATTTTGATGTCACAATCAAAAATTTGATTATGATGTTGAATGTCCGTGAGCGTTAGGCCCACTTAAACTGTACATGTGGACAGGGTAAGTGTGGAATTTCGAAGCCCTAATACTAACCGTTTTTACGAACTGTTTCTCACCTATAATCGTTCTTTTCAGTGACTATCTGGTGTGTCGGAAGAAGAACAATGAGAAGAGCAATGAAAGCAGCGGAAGGGCTAAATATGACTAAGGGAGATCATGCTTTTATCTACGTCGACTTATATAACTCAAACAGTAGCTATTTCTGGACTGACGATGACGACAATTTGGCTGCCGATACTTCCGATCCTAATGATAAAATTAACATCACCAGTAAGTTCTTTGAAGTCAATTACTTATTTATTGTTTTCTGGTTTTTTGTTTCGTTTTTCGTGAAAGAGACGCAGCATTGCTCCAGCTAGCTCAAAACGTGAAAATACGTTGGTTTGTACACGCACAAGTCTATTTTCTTATTTGTTTTTTGTCATTTTTTGATATCTTTTGTCGTTTTGGCATTTTTGACCAATCAAACTTTTAAAATTTATTACAAGGAATGGAATTTTCTTTCAAATTAATGCCCAAGGACAAACGTTGTGGCCTCATAAAAAAGAAGTAATGAGCGGTTTATTGTTTGAACCTGTCAAAAACATGTTGTTGACAAATCCGGCAAGTTCCATGATTTACAAGGGCAGAATGTTTTTACGTTGCTGCAATGTAGTGATAAAATTAAAATCAAGTAGGCTAATTGAACATGTTTAGCTGGCGCACTGTCGAATGAAAGTGTGTTGTCTCATTTCGTGTGGACTACAAGTAATAAACTTGAGTATGACGAGGGCCAGTTGCGTAGCCACGGGGGGTTGAGGGGGAAGTGGGGGTTACACTCCCCCCATTGAGCCTCATGTGACGTCATACTTACATCTCTTTCTAGTACAGAAGTGTGAAACAGCACAGAGTTCACTTTTAACTGTTAGGCTACCCTCTTGTGATATTTTTATACTCGGGTGTCGTGTTTATAGACTTTAAAATTTGGTGGCGTAACCACGGTACGAAAAAGTTAAAACTCTTTTTGAGACTGAAATGGCTTCATACTTACTTCTTTTTCTGATATTTATTTCGAAGTGCTAGATCAGCGGTTCTTAACCTTTTCTGGTCTGTTTCCCAACATAGACTTTTATTATGATCGAATTTCCCACCCGACTATTTCAGCCAATGCTAACTTGAGACATTTTATAGACAGCCAATGGGTTTTGAAAGACTATCACAACGCCTAAACAAACTGCAATTACTGTATTACCATAGTGATATTACATTGAAATACATCAAAGCAAAAACAGTGTGAATGTTGAGTTGTCGACTTTTAAATTTTTAATTGATTGGCTTATTGTTCACCAACAAGTTGCTTATTGTTCACCATTTTACTTCGTGACTTTTTAATTTGCTTACTGTTGACCAACAAGTCGATGCAACTTGCTTTCACTCCATACTTGTGCAAAATCACCTAATCCTTCACTGCGTTACCCATAATTTAATGAACCGGTATTTCCAATTTTAGCATAGCAATATAGCATAATATAAAAGAGTCACCCTGAAGCTTTTTGTCTTACACTCCTCAGAAGAAAGCGTAAGCAAATGGAGCTAACTGTCAGGCAGATTGATTATTTCTTTTGATCAACGACCACATGGCTCAATGTTTTTTTTCTTTTCGCACTTATACAGTTAGCAGCATTCGCTTTCCCTCAATCATAGGCACGTTAATTCATTCTTTTGATCAACGACCATGTGGACCACTTTTTTCCTTATCGCACTTAACAGTTAGCTCCCATGTACATAACTACTTGCAGTACCGGTTTGTAATTACCACCAGTACTTTGACCTACAACTGTGGGCTGTTATTTTATGACTCATGGGTTGCTAACTGTATCGAAAAAAGGAATAACAATGCCTTTGTTGATAATCGTTACAAAACAATGTCCAGGGCAGTAGGTTAGGTTTTTGAATAAAAATTGCGTTTTTGTAACTAATTTTTTTGTCTTTGGAGAAATTTGCCAAGTGTTTATTAACTCGGATGGAAAGACATTTCCCACTGCTTTTACCAAAACTTCCCACTTGTGGGATTTTTCGCACCGGTTAAGAACCACTTTCCCAGATACTTAATTTTTGTCATGGATATAATCTGGTTTTGTGATCATTGCTATAATAATTGTTTTGTTATTTTTTGTTATTGTCATAATAGTGGTTTTGAATTGTCATAATAATGGTTTTGTAATTTTTGAACAGCCTCACCTTGATAGGACTGATTGCCCAGAAAAAAATTCACTTGTTGTCATAATAACATGAATTACGTAGGGTTGTTTCTTTGCCGTTATGCTTATGAAGCGATGACGCAATTTTATTAGCAGGGCAGTGCCGCTCCAGTACACGCAACTGCCCTCGGCCCCTCAGACCTTCCGTAGAAAAAAGGCTAAACGATTTCAAGAAAAAAATGATTTACGTAGCTCAAAAAACAACTAAATCGCTAGCATTTGAATATCGCTTTACCAATTCCTTATGATAATTGTGCCTTAACTGCCTTCGGTATTTTTAGTTTAAAACATATCTCTTAAATTAGAGGTCATCTTTTGTTATTATACAGCGTATGGTCAAATGTGACGTCATTTTCAACCCCTCCCATTGCAAAATCTTGGCTACGCTAGTGACGAGGGCCAATGTAGAGCGGAAAACGTTCGTAATATCTTTGTAGTATTGTTAATAAATCAGTGCAAATGCATCAGGTTTTTTGGTTGCTGTACCTCGCAACTTTATGGTACAAGAAATCAACCTCTTTACCGAAATTAAGAATATTTTATGTTTTAAAAGCGATTTTGAGTAAAACTCAGCTTTAAAACTTCATCCTGGAAAAAGATGAGTGGTTTCTTTGATCTTAATGCTTTTCTCTACAGGAACTGTGTTTTTGGTTTGGTTTTCTGTTGGCTTCAATAATCGAGTCTGCGTCTTAAAAACTGTTTCAAAAGGTGTGTTTTTCTACAAAAAGCATTAGTTTCAGCCTTGAATCGAACCCGCATCGCAGAATCTCTTCCCTCGCTCGGTACCCAGCCAATACACTATGTCATTGATTTTAATCCAGTGTTTTTCAACCGGGGTTTCGCGGAACGTAAAGGTTCCGCGTGTACACTCCAGGGGTTCCGCAAGTTAGCAATTTAGAGCTGGGTTCAAGTATATGCAAACTGAATTAATGCACAAGAGTTTCTCGACTCTCCGATGTGTTTCATCATGGGGTTGAAAACCACTGTTTAATTTATGCTGAAAAACTTTGGTTTATGAACATGTTATAAGGAATTGTAAAACGATCTTGTTGAGTGATTTTTAGTTTTGTGTCATGACTTGTGGTAATTTTAAGCACTTTGCACTTTTAGTTCAATATACAGATGACTATTTACGAGCTTTAACCATCGTAAGCCTAAAGATACCATCTGATCAGGAAGAATACATAGATTTTTCTGATTTCATCAAAAACGAGATCGCAATTGCTTCAGATGGTGCTGTAATGGAATACAATGAGTTCGTCAATCCGTTTATTGCTCTTTACTATGACGCAATGATGACGTTCATTTATGGCATTATAAAGTGAGTCAGACTGAAGGTCGTTTATGTTCAAATTTTTTTATTTGCTCACAAAGCGCATTGTATGACATATTAGAATGTTGTGAGCTAATAAACAATGTAAACATAAAGTCATAAATTGTAGCGAAAACTGACGACCAGCAGATGGTTTTCAATTTGTGTAACTTCAACTTCTGTGCGTGCTTTTATTTTGCTCACAGAGTTACTAATTTCAGGCATTAGTAAAAAATACGTGATAATTTTAATACTAACACGGATTAACCCAGTTCACCACCCTTGTACAAAATCTTTTCATTGATTTACAGCTCACTTCAAAGAAATTTGAAACATATTTTAATATCATGGGAGTTTAATTTTAACAAAAAAAACCTGCCACGAGATGTAAGGAATTTATATCATATTCCTCAACTGTCTTTTAAAACTAAAAACGTATCTAATCTGATATTTTTATTATTTCCACACCATAGTTCATGCAGCTTATGAATAGACTTATCATAATAGTGTCTGTGGTTTTTAGCCTTTTTGGGCTGCGAATCCTTAACACATGTAAACTTTTTGCAAGAAATTTGTCACAGCCGGTACAGGAAGACAGCCTATTCATGCGGTATTTGTGATTGGGTTTTAGACCCTTTGAAGCATCTTCGCGGACCCCAATTGAGAGCCTCTTGTCTATACATAATATAAAGCCTAAAGAAGTTTAGTGAACTGTGAAAAGATATTCTTAATTTTATAGAATATCTTAAGTAATCGGTTATTTATTGTTTGCCCTTTAGTGTGATTTTATTGATCTTAAAGTATCTTGAATTGTTTAGATCTTTTTGTAACGGAACAACTGACTTAACCAATGGGGAGCAATTTGCCGAGATGCTCTGGAATGTTCAGTTTGAAAGTTTGGGAAGAAACGTTACAATTTCAGAAAAAGGAGATCGTAAAATGGAGTACGTAGTGATGGATATGGATCGAGAATCACGAATGTTTAAGGTGAAGAAATTGAAATAACCTCTGCTCACGCCGAAAGGCGTACGCAGAAGTTTGCTGAGGAGGACGAGTAGAAGATCCTTTTCATAAAACGACTCAATTTTTCTACGAAAATCTGAGCTAAAGTATAGCTCTTACAGTGTATCAGTAAGAAATTTGAGAGGAGCGCGCGTACAGGCGCTTTCCCTTGCGCAACCTCTACTCACCTTATTTTGAATAACATTAAGTTGGCAACGATGAAGCATTTGTTTATAGCAGGGCGTCGAACCGAACCGGAACGTAAACCGAAAACCCGTATTAACCGCTTCCTTTCATTGAACCCGAACCCAACCGTAACCTTTATAATTTTATAGACGCAAACCGAACGGAACCCAAAGTCATCAAAACTCTTGAACCTTAACCGGATTTGAACCGATAAAAAATTTTTGATTCTAACCTGCGCGATGCCGTGGGATTGTTATGTCAAATGTCACTGACGTACACCTCAGCCATGATTCGAACCTGCCAAACAAGATGTTCCATTTACTCGCAGCATCGCTGGAAGATGTAGCTTGGTTAGATTCGTTTAAATTTCATTTTATCAAGTTTCATATCAATAACCCAGTTATTGCTGATGCAGCAACTATAGAGCCTAAGAGTTAAATCTTACTTAAAAAGTTTAATTTCTTAAACCTATTCTGCCGGGGCTTTTTTGAAGCGTCAGAAGGCTGGGAGGGGGACCCGTAGTGTCCGCTCGTTTTGAACACAAATAACTTCGCATGTAAAGGTAAAGGTACGGGACAGCGGGTGCAAGCACACATTGTTTAGGCCATTTTCAATTGTCGGCCCATTACAATTTTCAATCACGAATGATTGAACGCTGTTAAGGGACATAACATGACGAACAACACATACACAAAATCCTTCGCACTTCCGCTTGTGCCGAGCGCCTGGCGCGAAAGCTGCGAATACTATTTTTAAAGTCTTTAGTATGACCCGACTGGGAATAAAACCCCAGTCTACCGGCTACCAAGTGGACGCTCATAACCGATACACCAAGCGCCGGTAACTTCGCATGTACTCGGCTAAAAGTTTAGAAAAGTAGATAATTTTATTGTTATTTCGCCTGCATGTCTTTTATGACAAACGACTAAATTACTTCATGCGTTAATTGCGCTTTATTAAGGCGCACCTGGTTTGATCGCTTTTGCTTTTTAAAAACCAATTTATTCACAGGTTGCTTTGGCCTATCCCGGAGTTGAAAGCAATTTTGAGGTTTTGAATTCAATCGACTGGCCAGGAACGAATGCTCCTGTAAACATCCCTGAGTGTGGGTACATGAATGAATTTTGTCCTGGAGAGACAGACACAAACCCAAGTGCAGTGGTTTTTATTAATGTCTGGGTGTGATATCCACAAAAATCAACCATGATTTCAAATGTTTGATGTTTGCACGCTTAAATTGATGGGAAAATTTGTCATAATCAACTAAAATTTATAACTTGGTTTCGGTTTCATCATATCCTTTATGCTATGTAACCGTGTTTCACCGCCGCAGATTATCAAAAGCGGCCGTTGTAAAACCACCAAAGAATGTAATAAATAATGGCAAGTGTATGTGCGCTTGCGATGAGACTGCCGCAATTTCGTTTCGCGGTATTGTAAATGCAAGAAATCAGTCCAAATATATCTAATTCATTAAATTTTAATCCCTTTCGTCATTATTCCAAAGCTATATTTTTCTGAAAGCATGTTTTCTTTAGTGGAAATGCTTGGTTAAAACCCTTGCTAACTTTGCGCAATATCACTTAAATGTTTATTAAGTTTTATAAAGAAAAAGAGTGAAATAGCCTATCTTTAGGCCTGCGCCTCCATTGTTAGAGCATTATAGACTGCTGTAGATTGTCAATAAGCTCATTAACATGAGCATTTTGAAATAGATTAGGAAACGTATATGAGGTCACTCGTGACGTTGCATATTTATGTAAGAAATGCCAGACAATAAAAGCGAAATTAGATCCCCACAGACTATAGGCCTAAAACGAAAGTTTCTGTTAAAAATCGAAAAGTTTTCAAATCTATTAAAAACATAACGTCATGTATCCAAGATGATGCTTTACGCTTACTTTGATGTTGATTAGTTTGTTCAATTAATTCAACGAGTTGAAATTAATTGTGAAATTTTTTTTGTTTCCTGTTTCTAAATCATGGATTTAATTATTGATAATATCAAACTTAAATCAACATAATCATGTGTGAATCAATTGCATGACGTCACGAACCCGTGATTACATGCACAGTACTGTATTGTTTCATGAGTTAACTTGCACGTCCAAACTTATATTTGTGTTTGAAAGTAGTGTTAGTAATAGTAGTTCCTTCTTTCTTTTGTATTATTAAAACAAGAAGCTATTTCTTTGATAACATAATCCCTTCAGAAAACTATTGGAAAAATTAGGATGCATTTTTACTATTTCATTAATGATTTTTCATATTCTTAAGGGGTGCTTCTTGGGTGATGACAGATTCTGTGGGCGTCAAAAGAAAATCAGGGCTAGGGGTGATTGGAATCGGCTTACTTCAACATATGCATATGCTATCAGTGACATTGAGATTTTTGCTTGTTTTATAATCACCCTTTCGAAAAAAAAAATCACGAATACCTTCCTAAAATTATTTCTGTCGAGTTCTTTGTAAAAGCTAAGTATATATGTTGCCGGTATAGATGCCGGTGATTTATTTTCGGAAATCCATGTTTTGTTTCTTTCGAGCCTCTATGATTCATTAACTTAGCTTTTACACTTTATTTTTTTACAGCTGTTTTAATAGCAGTCGGAATTTGTGTAGCTGTTATCCTCTTTGCTTGCGTTGTGGTGATTATATTATTCAGGTAATTTATCGATATTGCCTAAAGCACTGAACAAATTTTTGCTTTAAAGTTGATTTTTAGGTCCAACTCGTAATTACTCTGATGTTTACTCAGAGCAGCGATTCCGAAAGAGGGTTTTAAACAAGGGTTCCAAAAGTTTATCCACTTTTTGATTACTTCAAGTTGACATTTTACGATTTTTCGCATTAAGAGTTTCTTTTAAATTCAAACCAACTTGCAGGGTTCCTCGGACAAAAAGGATTTCGAAACACTGCCCTATAGAATAACCTAGTTTTTCTTGGAGCGTGTTTTTAAATCAATATCAGTTGCTAAAGATCTTCCCAATTTTTTGCTGGTATTTCTGCAGCAAAACGGACACAGAAGTGGTTGTGTGCATTTTGCTGCCGGTTGGCAAGGTCCAAGCAAGAAAAATATGAACAATAAGCCATATTTTTTTAACAAAAGAAAAAAGTATGAAAGCAAAACAGAGTTGAGTAAAAGATTTCGGAAGCTTGATATATTTTGAAAGTCAACTTATTTTGCTTTGAGTGATGGCGCTGGTGAGTTTGTAGAAAGTATCGAGGAGTCAGCTCCAAACAACCGCAGGTTCATTTCAAAAAAAAATACTGCTGGCAAATAATTTAAATTAAGATAGAATCCCATAGAACCATCAATTAAACTAACTCATACTAAGTTGATCTAATCGCTATTTTGTCTCCATCAGACGAATGAAAACTGAAAGAAGATTGTTGAAAAAAGCGTGGAGAGTCAGATGGGAAGAGATAGAATGGTCATATAGACGATCAAGTTCTTTCTGCGAAGGAGTCGGCTTGAAGGTGCTTATTTTTTGACTGTTATTGCCGTTGCTTTTTTGTTCCTCGCATCATGCTTTTATTGCTGCACATGCTAAGTCAAAACAGTTTTGATTACCTTGTTTTTGAAGTGGTTTATCATTATTAAACTGCTACAAATTAAAATGACAAAGTGTTTTAAAAGCCTTACATGGCAACACAAATAAACTCTTGTTGCAAATTTCGTATCAATACCGACTTTTTGTTTAAAATTTTTTTCATAGAATAAGTCTCCAAGCTTTTTTTGAACGTGAAAACTACTGTACTACCCACAGTTTTTTGATAATGAAAAAAAGAAAAGAAATCATTTGCAGGAGACCCACTCAATGGCAAGCAGCACAGGAAGCCAACATATGGTAGCAGGAAAACAGGTGTTTACGAAAACTGGATTGTTCCGAGGAAAAACCGTTGCAGTGAAAGAAATCAAAAGGAAAAGAGTCGTTTTGGATCGGGATTTACTGATAGAACTGGAAGAGGTTGGCATTTTTTGAGTGTTTAATTATACAAACTTGCACATTAAGCTTGTGTGTAAATATTTAATCCTACGTGTAACTGATAAAAGCAGTGGCCTTTCGTTTGATCTTTGATTATTTAAATTATAAAACATTACTACGATTATCATGAAACTTTTTGTCCAGCGTTTAAAGTGTAAAGTCCAATCTTGTGACATATAGTACACGAATGTTGTTGTGTCCTAAATTCGCTAGCAAAATAGCTTCTTGAAAATGGCCGTTGATTGGTTGAAGTAACAGCAGCAAGCTTCGTGAAGTGGAGTAATACTGTGAACTCAGTGATCCAAAGTACAGTAGATCCCGTACCCACGCCAGAACCCAATCCAAGCATTTCCTCATATTTATTGCTCATAGTCATGACATTAGCGTTTAAAAACAATACAACGTTTCCTTTTTTCGATTTTGAATGTGTTATGATAAGTATAAATACATTATTTGCATAAAACTGTATGTTTAACAAACAATCGGTCTATTGGCGTCTTGGTAACGACGACGCTATTGGTGTGGGAGGATTGTTTCGCAAGCCGGTCAAATTAAACACAGTGTTGCCAACTCCTTGCCACCTCCATGACATTTGTTCACAGGCCGAAACTGCGGAGATGAGTCCCCTACGCGTTATACGCTTTGGCGTGTTGCCGCGAGTGTAACGAAAATTTTTTTGTGATGTTGAACAAACTAGATTCATGATATCGACCACAACCACATTTGCAAATTCATCGGAGCAGTGGACGAGCCCCCTCATATAAGCATCCTTACAGAATACTGCGCAAGAGGATCTTTACAAGATTTTTTGGAAAATAACATGGAATATGAAATGAAAGACTTTTTCAAGTAATTGGGCCTAAAGATATTTATGTGCCCGTGCATTCTATAGTAAATATAAGCTGTTCTAATTGAATGTCACTGACAATGGCTCATGACAATGATGCTGTCGCTAGTTACGTGTCTTTTCAGCAAGAGAAGAGAATAAACATGGTCAAAATCTTTTATAGTCTAGAATAAAAATATACGACGTTGCAAGTCAAATTTAAACGCACTTTTATTTCGAATAGAGGTGCCCCATGATTTTAGTAGATGTTACCCCACCTTTTTATGTAAGCTGTATACAATTGGTAGTGCTATAACTTTAGAACGATCAGCTAACATTGACACACATGCAGCCTCATAAAATTTCGACAAACCACTGAAAATTTTCATAAGTAAATGCCGTTTCCTTCTATAGGTATCTCATCACTGTGACAACGATTGTAGGCGGTCGTCAGTGAAAAGTAGTTTGGATATGAGGTCCATGCTGATGAACGACCATCGTTGTTACCACCATTTTGACACTTTTTTGTGTTTTCAGAAATTCGCTGATTAGTGACATCATCAATGGCATGTCGTTCCTACACCGTAGTTATTTTAAATACCACGGGAATCTAAAGTCTTCCAATTGTTTGATTGACAGTAGATTTCAAGTCAAGTTGACTGATTTTGGCTTGGTCAAGTTTCGAGAAGGTTCTCGCACTGACAGTGTGACAGGATTCAAATATTATGAAAGTAAGTACACATGAGGATATTTTTGAATAAAAACATAAAGACTGTCCATATTTCGATTTAAGTTTTAGATTTTATTTGTTTGTGACGTTCTTTAGGAAACGTTATTATCATGTTGTTTTCTGCATCTTTTTCCTGACAAGTGTAATAACGCACTGATGAATCTTGGGGAAAAATGTTGTTTTGCTCCAATCTGCTATTGCTAGAAGAACCATTATAAAACAGCCAGCACTTTTTTACGATTAGGCCTATACAATAACCAAAACAATACTCATCGGGCTAATTCTTATTCGGAGGATAGAGTATACTGCAATGGATTTGAAGAAAAAGTTACTAACAAAATTAAAATCAAACCATCATTAACAAAATTAAAATTAAATCAAGTTACTAACAAAATTAAAATTAAAATCAATCAGAGTGGCGGGGGCCGGGGCCCATCTCCGTGGCTTAGCGCCTGAGCAACACAGAAACATCGCATCGGTGGCGAGCCGTTGGCGATAAATTCTGATTTGATCGGCCCGGGAATTGAACCCGAGACTTAGCTCGCCGATAGCGATGTCTTACTACTACGCCAACCGGCGGGCTATTTCTAGATCAATATTTTTTGTGTAGATAAACTGTGGACTGCTCCAGAGCTTCTGCGGAGCTTGCAATCAGTAGGAACACCGAAAGGAGACGTCTATGGCTTTGCTATCGTTGTTCAAGAAATCATTTACCGCAAAGGAGTATTTTATACAAAAGCAGAGCACTCTCCACAAGGTATGCTGCAGCCTGTGCTTTTAATACTTGCAATGTATTTAAAGGCGTATGAGCTTAATTGACCTGTTTGCACCGTGTTATCATTTGCGCGTGTTTTGATGCAAAGCTCTTCAAACGTGGGTCGCAATAATTTAGACGGGACCGTTTAACGATGAACAAATTCTACATTGTTGTGAGCATTTTTGGTAAAAGGCTTTTAATATAGGCTAAGCCTGATAGGTAAAGGTAAAATTTTATGAAGTGAAACCGATCAAAAATGCATGAGTAGGCATCCAACAAACCAAGTGAAACCGATCAAAAATGCCAAAATGCATCCAGTAGGCCTACCGTACGCACTAGGTGCCAATATACGCGCCATTAGACCTCGTTAAATACACGTTAAAAGCCGTTACCGCCCGTATTATCCTGCAATAATCATGCCTTTATGTAGAAAAACTCTTTTAAGTGCCTCCCTCTAAAATTTTCTGCATGCTCACCTGCTGTGAGCAACGGACATCACCGAGTAAAAGCCAATTTTTTGAAAGCTTTATTTCAACCTCATTTTCACAGCTTCATTTTTTTAGACATTTTGTATCAACTGACTTGCCCACCTCTTGATGATGCTCCCTTTCGCCCAACTCTTGAAGATGGAAATTACGTGATTATTGACCCTCGACTGCGCAACTTAGTCCAGAAATGCTGGTCCGAGGACCCTCATGACCGACCTACTTTTCCGGAAATTGAAAAAGATTTCAAAAAAATGAAACAGTACGATAGTTGTTTGAGAGAATAGATTTATGATTAGTAGATATTTTTACGCTATTTGGAAACAGATACAAGATAGCCTATTCAAAAATGGCAGAATTAAACAAAGAAATACATTTCACTGTAACAGCAAAACATCACGACAAATAATTTTAATGATAGCTAGTTACTGAGAACATCAAATCCATTTTGAAAAGGGTTCCAATTTCTGGTACAGCTGCAACATGCTTACAGACGAGTTGTTTTTCTACAACCACCTAAGTTTACACAATGAGAATTGGACAAAATGTTTTTAGCAAAATAAAATCCAAATCGCGAACTAAAATCTTTCTTTATAAAAATTTGCAGGAAGAAGACCTTGGTTGATAGTTTGCTGGAGAGACTTGACAACTACTCGACTCATTTGGAAGAGAAAGTGGATGAACGAACGAAACAATATAAAGCAGAAAAAGATAGAGCAGATACTCTCCTTTATCAAATGCTGCCAGAAGCTGTCGCTGAAGAGTTGAAAAAAGGAAATGTAAGTATTTTAAGTATTAAGTAACGATCTAAGATGGGCTTTTTTTATATCTGCATAGCCTGCGTGAAACGATCCTGTTGATATGTAAGCTTGCAGTTGCGAGTAGCCTATACGCTTGGCATTAGTTTTGAAATGACCTTATTTTCGTTCATTTACGCTTGTTAAAAATACTTGAAATAACCCCAATCCTCGGGTGAATATCGTCAAAACGGGGCCTGTAACCGTTAAATTTTATTCTAGCATTTCAAAAATTTTGATACGTAAAACATTTTTTTGCAAATGAAGATTTTTAATTTAGCTTTTGTCTTTCAGAATGTTTTGCCAACGGCGTACGACAGTGTAACAATTTTCTTCAGTGACATTGTTGGCTTCACAGCAATCAGTCATGACAGCCAACCTATGCAAGTGGTCAATATGCTGAATGATCTTTATACCATGTTTGACCAGATCATTGACAAATTTGATGTCTACAAGGTTGGATTCATTACTGAATTCTTGATCATCCAATTATACAAAAAAGCACCAGTTGTAGGAGCTGAACCAGAAATATATTTAAGGGAGGGGGCGCGGGGAAAATGTTTATCTTGCTGTTTGTGCGTCTAAAAGCATTGAAGTACTGATATGTTAACATGTATGTTCAACTAATGATTTAGAGGGGGAGAGGAGTTTGAGTCCGCTTTCTTGGCTCTCTCTTTACTCCCGTATACGTCGATGGGTTGGGGTTACATTTGCAAGCAAGCTTGGATTTGGATGATGTTTATTTTCTTGGTTAAAATTTTTTATTTTTATTTAATAAGTAGTGAGTCTTTTTCGTTTTACTGCTGCAAAAGAATCTTATCCCTAAACGCGAAACAAAAATTGATTGACTGCTCAACTTAAACTTTGCAGTTGTAGCCTACGTCGCAAAACTCTTGTATTTTATTGCCACCAGCCAAAAAGGTTTAGCATTGTCCGTTGCTTCACTCAAATTTTATTAGTATCGCAAAGTGTTTGTGTTATTACTCAGGGGCGTATCTAGGGGGTGGGGGGCATTGTGCCATTACCCTCCCTTTGGCTGTGCATTTTCGAAAAAAAAAGAACAAATATTGCTGAATGACTGAAATATACCAGACTTTTGATGCTTTTGCAGTTATGCCCTCCCCCCCTTTAAAATTTCTTGCCACACCACTACCATTACTGTTGTCATTTAGCTTACGTGCTCGAAGATTTGCAAAACCACCAAAAGTATAAATGTTTTCTAAGGTTGAAACGATTGGAGATGCCTACATGGTTGTGTCAGGATTGCCAAATAAAAATGGAAATCGTCATGCTAGAGAAATTGCTCGGATGTCCTTGTCTTTGCTTGATTGTGTTCAAAACAAGTTTAAAATACAGTAAGTACAGTTTAGTTTTACTTCCAGACGAAGTGTATTTGCATCTGAACGTAAAGCTACAGAAACACGGTCAGTCGACGAATTCTACGGACTAACGGTAACTCCATAGGGGTTCACCGCTTTGGTCATGTAGATTGATATAAAAACTTACTTTCTATTTGAATCGAAATATACCAAGATTTAGGATCGTCATAGACAGTAAGATGGAATTGCTGCCTCTGACTATGAAACCCTTAAGCTATACTAGCAACTAGTAAGATAATTGTTGCCAGTAGCTTAAGGGTTTTGTATCCGCAAGATACTTGCTCAGTAGATCGATATAATTAATTCAATAAGATGGCGCAAACGATGTAAGCTAGCTTAGTCTTTGCTATTTTCGATGTTGCAAGGGATGTAGCACAAAACAAGTCTTTACAGAAAACGTCTTTGGCTTTAACAAACGGACGTAACCATCGGTAGTTATAATTTGCAGACACATGCCTAACACTCAACTTAAGCTCCGGGTTGGAATCCACACTGGTCCAGTGGTGGCCGGAGTCGTTGGATTAAAGATGCCAAGATATTGTCTATTTGGTGACACGGTTAACACTGCAGCTCGAATGGAATCAAATGGTAAAGGTAAATAATGGGTGTTAGCTTGCTCTTTCTGTCTTTTCCAGTCCGTAAGTGGTTTGTTTGTTTAGCTTATGCCATTCATGTTTCTCCCAAAACCAAAGAAGTTCTGGAGTATTTTAAAACATTTCAGCTGGAGCAAAGAGAAGATGAAGTGTTTTTAAAGGTAACGTCACAGGTTTTCAAATGATTTTTTAATTTCCAGTCACGAAATAGCGACGGAGTGGCTCAATAAAATAGCCTAGAAGTTGCCTGCCATTTGTCTATCACTCAAAAGTCAGCGACATAATAAGTTGACCGGCGGATTTGCTCTCCACATTGTTCCTCTAAGGCTGAACGTCTAACCGAAAAGCCGTGAATACTGATTTTTGAGTCTTTGATTTGACCCGGCTTCTAATCGAACCTGAGTTTACCTCTTCAAAGGCAGACCTTTTATTTTATTTATTCGGCCACCTGGGAGATAGAGATGGCTCTTCCTTTCATATCATGTTTCTAATAACATTTATTAAGGGTCTTGGGACTTGGAAAACGTGGTGGCTGAAAGGAGAAGACTTTTTTGATTTGGATTCCATGACATCTGATGATGACGTAGAAGAAGAGGAAGTGGTGATTAAATCGTCTCCTCGATTTTCAAAAACAAATCCGGTTATCGTAACTTTTGATACTGATTCACCGGTAGCAAGCAATCGTCTATCAACATCCTCGCGTTGGATTCCGGTGAATCATAATCGATCTCCATCTTCTATCATCAAAGAAAGAAGTAGTTTTGGAAGCGAGAGTCTCATGGGTGCTAATGGTCCTAAAAGACATCGCTTAGGTGTTGTACGAAATCATGATTTTACTGATCATGATTTAATACTTCGTGAAAAAAGAGCAAAAATCAGCCAGTTAAATATGGAGTTAATATGTGCTTGTGAAAACGGTTGCTCTTATCCAGCTCACAAAACAAATCGAAAAGTTCAGTTCGACAACTTTTCTCACTCCAATGAGTTGGATATACCACCAGCTGCTGAAGTCAAAAAACCCAAGAAAAGTGGAAGAGACAGCGGTATTGAACTTGGATTTGATAATGCTGCTTGTCTTGAAGATCCTAGTTCTGAAGACGACTATTTATGACCAAAGTGGCAGTAGCATAAATTTTTTGTTTTGTCTTTGTTTTTTTATACCTGTGTTTTTAGTCATGCGCACTGTGCTTCAGGAAGCATTGAAAACCTTTTAAGATGCATTAAGAAAGAAGATTGTTTAGATAAGCTGTTCGACCAAAACTTACTTCACATTATTACCAAGTTTTTCCAATTATATTGAACTGAAAGTTCCACAGTAATGAAGGGAGACTGCTAAGTGACCTTCCACTCTTTAAGTAAGCAGCTACCCTGTTTATGTGACAAATGTGATCTGCTCCAGCTTTAAATGGTACCAGTCACCTAAGCTCTACAACGTGCGCATAGACTATGTCGCTTAACGGGGATCAGTTACTGAGATGGTATCAATTGATATTGAAATTGGTTTAAGCGCGTTTGGGAAAAGAAACGCTTTGGGGGAAAAATTAGGTAAAAACAGAAAAGACTATTTGAGTGTATGCTCATAGTTTGGAATTCACATGGATGCATATTTGCAAAACACGTAGCAAGCATTCTTTTAATAAATATTTAACTTATTTTTGGTAGTCATCAAAGCATATTAAGAATTACAGGATATTCAGACCACAAACAAAAAAAATTATACGATGTTAATTAGTTTTGATGTATTTTTTACATTTGACCCTGGTTTTGTATCGTACCTTACTTCATATGTCTTCCATTTTCTGTCGGTACGTTGTTTCATATTTTTAACAACATTGTTTTACTACGAGAAAATTAAGATACTATTTGCACAAACTTAATTTAATTAATTATTATTTACCCCTATCTTGACACTGAAATTTTCATAACATGCAATGCGATTTGTCGCTGACTGTTTTTTAAAATGGTTTAATAAAATCACGATTATCAAACGGTGCACACCAGCTTTTACAATGTTGTAATGGATTGATTACCTTAACGTTATTTGGAATATCATACTTGTGCTCTGCTTGTTGCTGAAACAACGCTTTGTTGGTCAGCTTCTACACGCAGTAAGTCGAATTTGGGCTGGAATTGCTGCAGAAGATTTAAAAATTTGTCTTTTCATCAGGTTCAGCGTTTAGGCATGGCTTGAATTTTTCGTTTTGGGTTTAGCCAGAAACGGTCCCCAACTAATGTGGCCGCTTAGAAAATTCTACACGACGAAATTCTTCTTAGGGTTTTGATAGTTCGTTTGCAAGCGATTAAGTTGGGGTAAAGGTACGGGACAGCGGGTGCTTTAAGCACACATTGTGTGGTTCTCAAATGACCCATTACAAATATCGATCATAAATAATCAAACGCTGTTAGTGGACAAACAAGACAAACAACGCATGAGCACTTCGCATTTTGCGCTTGTGCCGAACGTCTGACTGGAAAGCTGCAAGTTTTTAGAGTCTTCTGTGTCACCTGACCGGAAATGAAATCCAATCTCCTGGCTACCAAGAGAACGTTCTCAATCGGAACACCAAGGGACTGAAAAAGTAAAGTAAAAATGCGGAATGCAGATACACTGCATTTTACAATTACGTAGTGAAAAGAGATTTTGCAAGTTAGTCCCTTTGCCAGACGCTAGTTTGGATGCGTAAATTAACTGGTTATGTAATATGCATCTTGTTTCGCTTACATAACACTCTACTTTGAACAACATGTAAAGCTGAAATGGGGCTGCTTTCACTAAACTTTCAAGTTAAGATATGACATTATCTACATTTTCAACAAAATGCTAATACACTCATAACGCAATTTTTGACGATAATGAATGAGTTTTTGTAGTAGAGATGATCGATCTTGCAAAGCGCAAAGGTACCGCTTTCTCAGAAAAACTAAATCATTTTTGCGGGGTTCGAAAAGCCAGAATTTCTTGGTAAGGCTTACCTGATACTCTTTCCAGCCAAGTGTACTGCATGACCAAAATGAAAAAATATAAGCACCCTCTCATATTTGCCATAAATATTGCAAACTTATTAAATTACCAACCTGATTGATATGATGCGCTTTGATTTAAAAGTGCTTATCAATCTGAAGTACAATGAATTAATGGCTGCAGGTGTTAAAAATTGCACAAAAAATTAAAAAACCATAACCTTATTATGTAACATTGTGTTAAGATGGTAGAAACTCGAAGCTGTGCTTTTGGTACATAATGACGTTAAGATGGTGGAAGCTCGTCTTTCTCGCGAGTCTGTGCTTTTTATGTAATGACGTAATGACGTATTGATCGGAATGGTCTTGCTTTGCAATGTGACTGGATAGTCAGTTAGCATTGGCACCGGTGCTAGACGCGGGTTTTTAGCTGCAATAAAGTATTTGATTTTAAACCTGGTCTGATTTGTTCAGCTGCTGTTAGCAATTGTAACATTGGCGAGCACGCCAGGACCATGAATTATTTTTGCCAACCACCTCAATACCGACTGGGAGAAAGTTTTACCTCTTTTTTGGCCAGTTTCGAGAGTTTCTGTGAAAGCATAGACGCGAAAGATGCAACCAGAAAGCATGTGTTTCTGTCAAGTTTACCGAGCGAGATGAAGTTTGAAATGCAGGAACCCGATCGGCAATTATACGAGTTGAACTTTGACGACCTTTTGGAAAAGGCTAATGAAGTAGCTGGGGGAAAACAATCTAGGAATGCGCGACAGAAATTGATTACCAGATGTCAAGAAATTGGAGAGTCGAATCGAAGCTTCGTCACTGCCTTGCATCAGCTTGGAGAATTGGCGTATCCAGAAAAAGCAGATTCCAGAATCAAGAATGATGTCTTGTACAACGTTTTGTTGGCTGGCTTGAGAGACAAACATCATGTTGATCGACTGGTAACTTCAAACGTTGGGAAGACAGACTCCCCAAGTTTTCTGGAGACGGCTAAGCGTTTGCTTACTTTCGACGGCAGCTCTGAAAGCAATGTTGTGTCAGTGATTGATACAGTGAGAACAACCGAGACTGCAGAATTGAAGAATGTTGTGGCAGAGCTCCGAAAGGAAGTACAAGAATTACGAGAGCGTTGCAATTTTCGATCTTACGCAAATAATTCACCGAATCGCAACGGGAGATTTCATGGCTTAGAAAATGGCACTTGCTATGGTTGTGGAAGAAAAGGACATATTCGAAGATATTGTCCAGAGTCCAGACATCGGGTGTACGAAAGGGAGGGCGATAAACCTCAGCAAGACGGTGGAGCACCAACCGCTTCTCAACCAGTAAGTCCTTCAGTTACCTATAAAGTTTCGACTGTTGCGGGGGAACTGTTCAAATACGCAAAAGTTATTGTTAATAGTGCTACAACTTATGCACTGATTGATACAGGCGCAGCGGTTACTGTTGTGTCGGAGTCTTTTTTTCAATCTCGTGCTCATAGCGAGTTGATGAAGCGCCCGATGAATGTGAGATTTGTTGGAGCTGGAGGAGAACCTCTTTCGATAACGGGAATGGCTAGAATAAATATTGCGATTGGCAGTATCCGAACCCAGATGATTGTGTATGTGTGTAAAAACTTGACTGAGGATTGCATTTTAGGACTAGACTTTTTACAGGACCATCAGTGCATTGTTGATTATAAGCATAAGACATTAGCCGCCGGAAACGCTTCTGTGCAGTTGCTACGGCGCCCGGATAGCAGCAACTCAATTCGGTTTGCATGCGCAAGTTTAATTGAATCACTTTTCGTGCCGCCTTTCACTGAAATTGTTGTGTCCTGCAGAGTAAAGGATAATTTTTCAGATAACGATGAAGTTATTGTCGAAAGAAATCAAGCGTTCTTTGATAAATACGAAATTTTATCCGCAAGTGCTGTTACTAAAATTCGTGATCATACCACCGCTCAGGTAAAACTGGCAAATTTTACTTCTATAGGTAAATTTTTACCCGCTGGAACAAACGTGGCTAAAATTAGCAATATTTGTGAAAATCATTGTAACGATTGTGACTTTACCTTGTGTACAGTTTCAGAATTGACGGAAAACCCGCAAGTGGTGAACGGTGATGAAGACGATAAGTTTTCTTTTTTGTGTGATGAACTAGGACTAAATGAGTTGAACGTGTCCGAGGTCCAACGGGATGCCTTGATGGCAGTTATTAAAAAACACATTGCAGCATTTTCCTTGTCACCGAATGATCTAGGTCAAACAGACCAGGTGAGTCACAAGATTGACACCGGTGATTCTGTACCAATTAGGAAGCATCCACGTCGGATGTCCAATAAGCAAAAAGTGGAGGTTGATAAACTTGTTGATGAAATGTGTGCAGATGGCATTATAAGCCCATCCAAATCTCCCTGGTCTAGCCCAATAGTGTTGGTTAAGAAAAGGGATGGCTGCTTCCGTTTTTGTGTTGATTACCGTGCTGTGAACAATTGCACCAAAAAGAATAGTTATCCCTTGCCTAGGGTTGACGAGAGTCTTGACCAATTATCTGGTTGTGGGTATTTCACTACACTTGATTTAAAAGCGGGATATTGGCAGATTCCCATGAGCCAGGGGGATAAAGAGAAAACTGCCTTCACCTGCCATAAGGGGCTGTTTGAATTTAATGTAATGCCTTTTGGACTTGCCAATGCCCCGGCCACGTTTCAGCACTTAATGCGAATTGTTTTAAATGGAATTGAATGGAATGGTGTTTTAGCGTATTTGGATGATATAATTGTGTATGCACGAACTTTTGATGCTCATTTGCAACATTTGGACGCACTTTTGTCACGTCTTACTGCACATGGGTTGAAGTTAAAACCTTCAAAATGCAATTTTCTGAAAACTGAAGTTAATTTCTCGGGACATGTTGTATCGAAATCAGGAGTGTCTTGTGACCCTGACAAAATTTCATGCATAGTTAATTGGCCAACACCTGTGAACGTTAAAGATGTTCAAAAATTTCTGGGTTTAGCTTCTTATTATCGAAAATTTGTAATAGATTTTGCTAAACTAGCAGCACCGCTTTATGATATAACCAAGAATTCACCGAAATCGTTTTGCTGGTCAAAAGAGTGCAATGATGTGTTTGTGTTTTTGAAAAATGCTTTAACAACTGCGCCTGTCCTAAAGTACCCTGATTTTTCTAAGTCGTTTATCGTTGACACAGATGCCTCGAATACCGCAGTGGGTTGTGTTTTGTCACAAGTGCATGATGGCCTTGAACATCCTGTTGCATACGCTAGTCGCGCACTTAATAAAGTGGAACGCAATTATTCCACAACTCGCAAAGAATTGTTGGCAGTAGTTCATGCTTTGCAGAAATTTCGTTGTTACCTCGATCAGCCGTTTTTATTGAGAACTGATCATGCATCCCTCCGATGGCTATGGCAGGCCAAGGATACTTATGGACAATGCGCTCGCTGGTTTGAGTTACTGGCGGAGTTTGATTTCAAACTTGTTCACCGAGCTGGCGCCAAACACCAGAATGCTGATGCCCTAAGCCGTTTGCCTAATGTTAATGAACAATGCGATGCAGAAAAATGCCCGTTCGAAGTAGACGAAGATTATAGCACGACCCACGCTACCAGTTGCAAGCAGATATCTGCCATTGATATGTCCGAGTGCTGTGGGTGGACCTCGATGAATGTTTCTGCTGCTCAGCAGAATGATGAGCATTTGTCTGTGGTGCTTGATTGGATTCGCAAGGGTCACCGGCCGCAGGCTAAAGAGATGAAAACAATGAGCAGCGAGGTTCGCCATTACTGGTCAATGTTTGGTGAAATATCGTTGCATCACGACTGCCTTTATCGAAAGCATGAAGATCACTTGATGACGGAGCGCTACCAATTGCTTGTTCCGAGTGCGTTGCAGGCGGATGTAATGGAGTCTTTACACCAGTCGGCTCATGGCGGTGGTCATCTAGGCATTGAACGGACAGCACAGAAAATTTCAGAACGTTTTTACTGGCCTCGTTGGAGATCAGACGTTGACCAGTTTTGCACAGAGTGTGCAATGTGCGATCAGAGGAAGCAACCACCCAAAAGACCTAAGGCACCTCTTGTGCCATCTTCCGAACTGGAACCAATGGAGAGAATTGAAATCGATGTTCTTGGGGGCCTTCCGACAACTAACTCTGGTAATCGCTACATACTGGTTGCGTGTGATATGTACACTAAGTACATGCAAGCATGGCCTATGCGCACGCAAACGGCACAAGAGACGGCGCTCACTTTGTACAACAATTGGCTTACAGTACATGGCGTCCCTCAGCGGATTCATTCAGACCAAGGTGGCAATTTTGAAAGTCTACTGTTTAAAGAATTAATACAGTTGATGGGGTGTGCAAAATCCAGGACGACAGCCTATCACCCTGAAGGAAACGGGGGTGTTGAAAGGAATAATCGGACAATCATTTCTATGCTGAAAAATTATGTGCAACGCGATGCACAGACTTGGGACTTGTCATTGTCGGCTATATGTGCTACATATAATGCGAGTCGCCACGAAGAAACTGGTGTTTCACCTCATTTCCTACTAACTGGGAGGGATCTCCGTCTGCCAGCTGATCTAATATCGGGCAAACCATCATTCGCTCCATCGACACATGTTATATCCGATCTGCAAGATAGAATGACCTTCGTGCATGAAGCTGTGAAGTCTAGACTTGAAAAGCGAAGAGCATCCATGAAACAACGTTATGATCAGGGCGCATCTGCTAGCACATATGAAGTTGGTGATGTTGTAATGTTAAAAAGCACTGTGTTGAACACTAATGAACCAAGAAAATTTCATATGCCGTATAATGGTCCGTATCGTGTTGTTGAAGTGTTGCCACCTGTTAATTATGTTATTGAAAACATGCATAAAACTTGCAGAAAAGTTGTGCACTTTAACCGTCTTAAGCGCAGCCGTGGTAAATTTCAACCTGATGTGCCCACTGAATTGAACGCTGAATCTGAACCCTCGAACTTAAAACCAGAGAACAATTTGATAAGTAAAGGTGGCGTTACTTTTGTTAAACGTGGTCCCGTTCGACAATCAAATGAAACATTGGGCACAGGAGTAAATCTTCGACCACGGCATACCTTGAGGCGGCCCACTTATTATTGCGCGTAATTTGTGTGTCTTTAATTGTTCTCACGTGTTTCACTTTGTTGTCACGGTTGTTGTTGTTGTTGTTTTTTATGAGGGGTCTTGGTCGCTGTTGTGGAACCTATGGCTATTTGCAACTAATGCGATTATGTGAATTGATGAGCAGGAAACCTTTCTTAAGAGGGGGGAGGATGTAACATTGTGTTAAGATGGTAGAAACTCGAAGCTGTGCTTTTGGTACATAATGACGTTAAGATGGTGGAAGCTCGTCTTTCTCGCGAGTCTGTGCTTTTTATGTAATGACGTAATGACGTGTTGATCGGAATGGTCTTGCTTTGCAATGTGACTGGATAGTCAGTTAGCATTGGCACCGGTGCTAGACGCGGGTTTTTAGCTGCAATAAAGTATTTGATTTTAAACCTGGTCTGATTTGTTCAGCTGCTGTTAGCAATTGTAACAATTATACTCACAGTATTACGCCGAAGCGTGTATCGCGAGGTGGTGCTCAATGCCCATCTTCGCGGCTTAGCGCCTGTGTTACACAGCTCCGAAAAAACGTCGCAGTGATGGCGACACTGCGTCTGATTTCATTGGCCCGGCAATTAAATTCGAAATCTCCTGCACCGATAGCGTTGAGCTTACTGTAAACTGGGCAAACCCGGCAAGTATTTAATTTTGAAAAAATTGTAATTATCTACAGCATTGTTGAAAGTGGCTGGTGGAGGGATGCGTTCTCCACATGCCCCCACGGATGCGACCCTGTCACCATGTTTAAAAATGGGTGATTTTTCAACCTTAGGACGCAGAAGAGGGCAGCTGTGGGGCAATCACATGTATTAAAGTCAACTGACTTCATCATTAGTGTGAAAAGGAATCAACACAGTTTAAGGAATTGTATGACGCTGGGCTTAGACTAACTCAGTGATTTAAGCTGACTAAAAGTACCGATTGATTGGCTTCTTCATATCACGAGAAAGCGGCGGAGGCGCTATGCGTAGGATGAATCCAGACTCGTTTAGGAGTTGCCCTTGTTTTCAAGTTTTCCGGTTGAATTTTCTTCTAACTTTTTTAATTTGCTGCTTGCCACATTCCACCAAGTAGAGACAATCATCGTGAAGCATCTTATCCAAGGATGCACTAACGAGACTAGGTTGGGAGTTGAATCATTAACCTTGCGATCATGGTCGTCGTAAAAACGAGGCTGCGCCACGCTGCCGACTATATCAATTATGCCAATACTCTAGATCAGTGGCGTAGGTAGAATTTTCAATGGGGGGTGGGGGGGGAGGAGTTGAAACACTTAACCGGATTTTAATTTCAATTTTATCACTTATGACGCGGTTGCGCAAGGCCAAGATTCATACTTTCGTAAGTGAAGAGCGGAAGCTATATCACAATCCTAGTATGTCGCCTATACCACAAAAACTCACCGCTAACTATAGTATACGTGGCCAGCCGATCGCGTTTGACATATACAGTGGCGCACCCAGGATTTGGCAAAGGGGGGTGCACAATCGGGGATGTGGGAGCGTAGCCCCCGCTGACGAATTTTTGCGGTTTTCACATAAAGAACACCCATTTTAGCACACCTTTTTATCGAAAGAGCATGCAGTGAGTACAGTCACTATAAACAATGCAAAAATATTGTTGCAGCTTATGTCGAAAAACAGAAGCTTGGCTAAAATAAGTGGAAGGAAGTAGCTGCAAGGGGTGGGGACATGGCACTGTACCCCCACCCTGCGTGCGCCTATGGACATTAATATACCGGGTGGCTGCTGACTCAAAGCTCCCTTGGCGGTCTCCATCAGTTACAGTTAGCTTTTCTGTTTACCATGATTTGAAAATAACCTCAGTTATTTATTTTATCTACTACAGTAGCTGTTGTTCTCACCTTACCATCCATGAATACGGGCCGAGCGCCAACGCTTTTCGTAACTGATTGATAGATTGATTTCTTCATCTGTATCCTCCTATCACGAGAAAACGGCGGAGGCGCTATGCGTAGGATGAATCCAGACTCGTTTAGGAGTTGCCTTTGTTTCCAAGTCTTCGGTTGAATTTTCTTCTAACTTCATTAATTTGCTGCTTGCCAGATTCTACCAAGCAGAGATAATGATCGTGAAGCAACTTATTCAAGGACGCAACAACGAGACTAGGCTGGGAGTTGAATCATTAACCTTGCAATCATGGTCGTCTTAAGGATGACGCTCCAAACCACTGCGCCACGCTGCCGACTAAATTACGATTGTGCAAGAGCGGTAAACATCATTGTGACGCAACAATGACATTTCGTAATTGAGCAGCGTTAGCACAATAGGCTTATGCTGTGATGTTACAACTTGCAACTAAGGGTGGAAACTCAAACCTAAACCGAAACCTGAAAACCCGGTTTTAAAGGAAATTTTGGAAGCCCAAACTGAAACTGACACCTACTTGGCCGAAATTTTGAAAACCTAAACTTGAACCAAAACCGTTTTTTCTTGAAACGTCAAAACCGAAACTGAAGCTAAAACCTGTTCAAAATTTTCTAAGGCTTCAGGTTTTAAAAATTGTCATCACCATCCTTACCAGGACAGTTCCTTTAACGCGGAGCGTCGAATGGAGAAGCTGTGAATACTAATTATTGAGTCTTTGGTTTGTGTGTAAAAATGTGTCTTTTGGTTTGAGTTTGGTTTGTGGTTTGGTTTGAGTCTTAGTACAGTGTAAAAATGTGTAAAAATGCAATATTATTATTGTTCAAAAGAAGAGCCACATACAACAAAACGCCAGCGAGCCTCACTTTGCCCATCGATACTATATGACATCATTTTTTTGCTGATTCATGGCTATTGACTCGATTGGTTCCAGAAACTTTGTGTTGCACGAGTCATAGTGAAAAATTGTTTCGAATCAGCAAAATATGCTTCATAATGTTCTAGTTCTTGCAAGAACACAATATAGATAGATTACGTCAGAGCATGGGGTGACTTCCTTTTAAAATTACCCAAAATCATGTGACTACTTAAGGAAAAGTTGAAAACACTTGAAAACATGTTATTGTTAGCTTGAGTGCGTTTAGCGCATAGATTACCACCGGTGCAATGTGCACGAAAACGCTTGCGTGTATTGTAAAGGCAACATTCTCATATACTGTACGTTCCCTAAATCTAGCCCTAATCTCAACCTAAACCAAAATTTTAAAGAGTTTTCTAATTATGGCTTACCGTAAAGGGAAGCCTCATTGTTTTTACTTGGCCATTTCTGCACTTTTTGACACTTCTAACAGCTGTAGCTGCTAAACTACTGTTCCAATTCGAAAGTGACCTAAAGTTCAAATGTGTGTCCCACCTATGTCTACACCTTGGTCACACTAACTTTCCCCCCCACACTCTCTAAAAATAAATTATTTTGTACCCAAAAAAATTCTTTTTTTCAACACCAATTTTGTGCAGCCCAAGGCTTTTGAACCTCTGATGCTAGCGACTTGAAATTTTCAGGGATGGTAGGCCTCAATGGGAACTTGTGTCTAACAGTTTTTGGGGGGTGGCGGTCAACGGGTTAAAAGTCAAAGGTCAAAAAACGAAATTTCTCAAGTTGAATGGCAATAGGTAGAACCTTTAAATTTTTAGAGTATACGCAATACGCATATTAATGTGGGGAACAGAAATATGCACAATAATTATCTTTTTGTGACGTCACTTCAGGTCAAATCAACAAATCTCAACAGTTTTTTGTGCAGCCTAAGGCTTTTGAATCGCTGATGCTAGAGACTTGAAATTTTCAGAAATGATAGGCTTTTATGTAAACTTGTGTCTAACAAATTCTGGGGGGTGGCGGTCAAGAGGTTAAAGGTAAAAAGTTAAGTAAAAAAATCTACCCAAAGGGTAATAACTTGCGAAAGGCAGGCAGTAGGACCTTCAAATTTATACAGTATATGCATCTCGATGAGCGTAAAAAAATATGCACAGTGAGCATCTTCATGTGACGTAACTTGGGGTCAAAGGTGAAATAAGCAAATATGTTCTTTGGCTTATAACTATTGATTAAAAACAGGTAGAAGCTTGAAATTTTCAGGGTTGGAGTGCCTTACCATGTTCTTGCACGGTACCAACTACAAACACTCTATGTCTCGTGACTTGGGATCAAAGGTCAACAACTGATAAAATTTACGAAACCTCGTAAACTCCAAACGAACATTGATAGAACCTTTAAATCTGTGGTATAGGGGTGTTATAGTGTGATCTTATTGTGTACAATGATTGAACACACCAGGTC
Organism: Trididemnum miniatum; assembly: GCA_964006365.1. Taxonomy (NCBI): domain Eukaryota; kingdom Metazoa; phylum Chordata; class Ascidiacea; order Aplousobranchia; family Didemnidae; genus Trididemnum; species Trididemnum miniatum. The sequence continues at coordinate 11,986,288 of OZ023235.1, read as the reverse complement.
ACGTGACTTGAGGTCAAAGGTCAAAAAACTTGTGTATTTTACGAAAGCTTATGATAACTAAATCAAACAAGCTAGAGTTTTGAAATTTTAAATGCAAACGTGTCATCCTGTGGTGTTGCAGTGTTTCACGATTGGACACTTTAGGTCACGTGATTCGAGGTCAAAGGTAAAAAAGTGATAAAATTTACGAAACCTCTTAAAATCTGAATGAAGATTGATGGAAATTTGAAATCTTCTGTATGGGTGTGTTATAAAGTGTTCTTACTGTGTTAGGTGAATGGGCAAATCAAGTCAAAATCTGATATAGTTTACGAAATCTCATAATATCCAAGCAAATGTTGATAGAAACTTCAAACCTGCGGTATGAGGGTGTTATAGTGTGATCTTGTTTTGGACAATGATTGGGCACACCAGGTCATGTGACTTGGGATCAAAGGTAAAAAAACTTGCTAGTTTTACAAAAGCTTATGAAAACTAAACCAAACAAGCTAGAGTTTTGAAATTTTAAGTGCAAACATGTTATCACGTGGTGTTGCAGTGTTTCACAATTGGACATTTTAGGCAGAGGTGGGCATTTTTAAAAAATTGGTTGAAGCGCAGCGCAACAAAGCGCAAAAGTTCTGTTTAGTCATAAAACGCAACGCAACTAGCGCAACCTAATTTTTAAATTGACTGAAGCGCAACGCAACTTTCGCAATCAATTATTTTTTCGCATTAAAGCGCAACGCAACTTCCGCAATCAATAATTTTTTTGCATTAAAGCGCAACGCAACTTTCGCAACGAGGTTTATACAAAAGAAAAAGCGCAACGCAACTTTCGCAATGAAAAATTTAAAAAAGCGCAACGAGTAGATGTATAAGCAAAGCAATTTTTTCTTGAGTTATTTTTATAGGTGCTTTTAACAGCACGCAGTTGTCTACAACGCGACAACGATTTTAATGCAAGTGACTGTAACAGGATTTTGCGTGGTCAATGAACAGAAAAATTAAATAAGAAGCGAAAAAAGATGCGTTGCTGATGATTGCTTTCTTCATCTTCATCCTCTTATCACGAGAAAGCGAAGAAGGCGCTGCTTAGGACGAATCCAGACTCGCTTAGGAGTTGCCTTTGTTTCCGAGTTTTTCGGTTGAATTTTGCTTCTGTCTTATTTAATTTGCCGCTTGCCAGATTTCACCAAGCAGAGATAATCAACGTGAAGCATCTTATCCAAGGACGCAACAATGAGACTAGGTTGGGAGTTGAACCTTTAATCTTGCGATCATGGTCGTCGTAAAAAAAGAGCTCCAAACCACTGCGCCACGTTGCATTGTCGCGTGCCGTTAAAAGCACCTCATCGCGGTAAATCATAATTTGCATATGCGGCGAAGTTCTCCACAACAACAAGTAAATACGATTTATTCAACACTCAATGATCTCTTTAAGCACTTGTAATTATTTTAAAAAGCAAAAGACTTTAGTGTACCACATTTCTGATGAGCTGAAAATTTCTGCTACAATAAATTGACCTATAGGCCTATTGTACGCATCAAGAAACAAACTGCTATGGTATTAAAAACAGTTACAAAAAACTGCTTACTCCAGCACATTGCGCTTCAATTAATCCGACAAAGCGCAACGCAGTATTTCAACTTCCGACAGTGCGCAACGCAACAAAGCGCAAGCAACCAGATTCTTTTCAGTTCGCAGCGCAATAATGCGCACACTATTATATATTTTTTCAGTTCGCAACGCAATAAAGCGCAAGAAGGATTTATTTTCCTTGAAGCGCAGCGCAACTTGCGCAATGGCTAAAAATAATTTGTTAAAGCGCTTCGCAACTTCCGCACGTGCGGAAGTTGCGCAACTAGCGCTTTGCGCTTCAAATTGCGGAATGCCCACCTCTGATTTTAGGTCATGCGATTTGGGATCAAAGATCAAAAAGCTTGTCATTTTTATGAAAGCTTATACAAACTAAACTAAAGCAGCAAGTAACTGTAAATTTTCAGGGCAAGTATGTTATGATGTGCTTTAGGTCACGTGATTTGGATCGCGTCATTTGGGGTCAAAGATAAAAAATTAGTAAAGTTTACGAAACTTTATGTCAGCGACATGGCCTAGTCAGCGACATGGCCTAGCGGTGCCGCGCGCAGGTGACAGATCTTACGTGACGGGTTCGATTCATGGCTGGAGCCGATCGTATTTGGCCTATATGACGGGTGGCTACTAACTGGAAGAGCGCAAGCTCACTTCGCAGTCTCCCTCAATTACTGTTGAATTTCCAGTTCAATATAATTTGAAAATAACCTCAGTTATTATTATTTATATTATTATGAAATCCAAACGATAATTGATGAAAACTTCAAATCTTTAATGTAGTCTAAAAGTATGGTATAGCGTGATCTTATTTTATACAATGATTGGACACATCAGGTCATGTGACGTGAAGTCACAGATCAAAAAAACGTGGGTAAAAGGTAAAAAAATCTATCGAATTTACGACAGCTCATAACAACTAAACCTAAAAAGCTAAAATTTTTTAGTTTTCTATGCAATTGTGTGACAATATAGCTACTAGAGCCAGGATTTTGCAATGGGGGGAAGGGGGGTGAAAATGATGTTACATTTGACCATATGTTGTATACAGGAGCGGATCCAGAAAGTTTTAGTGGGGGAGATGTAATTTTGAATTAGGTGGAATGTTAACTAAATGCAAAGACGTTTAGACCCGGAAACGGGCGTAAATATGACTTTTAAAATGTTTCATGTCAGGGGAATATTCAGAATTTTCTTCAGGGAGTGGGCACCAATTTTCGTCACTTTTTCAAGCGCAGTTTTTTCGGCAGAGTTAATTTTAAGCAACTTAAGTACCTAAAACGACTTTAGGGGGTCCGGGGGCATGCTCCCCAGGTAAAATTTTGAAAATTATTTCACTGTAATGGTCATTTTAGTGCTTTTTAGACAATTTTTAGAGAAAGTTTGTCGTATTTTTTGGCTCCTAACTTTGAATGCTTCACCAATAATGCATTTTGTTTGCACGGTTTCGATTATGCCTGCTTAAGGCGACTAAGGCATATTGTTATGAAGAGGTTCGAAATTATGGAAAAATATTATTTATCCAAAACATTGTTGAAAATGGCTAGTGGGGGTGGGATGCATGCGCAGCATACCCCACATCCCCACTGGATCCGCCCCTGGTTGTATAGCAACAAAAGATGGCCTCAAATTTAAGAGATATGTTTTAAACTAAAAATACCGAAGGCAGTTCAGGTACGATTGTTGTAAGGAAATCAAACGAACGCTTTTAGGAGGAACTGGTAAAACGATATTGAAATGTTAGCGATTTAGTTCTTTTTTGAGCTACAGTACGTATATCATTTTTGCTTGAAATCGTTTAGCCTTTTTTTACGGAAGGTCTGAGGGGCCGAAGGCAGTTGCTTGTACAGGAACGGCACTGCTCTGCTAATAAAATTGTGGCATTGCTTCATAAGCATAACGGCAAAGAACAAGATTCAGAAAATAACGCTATGTAATTCATGTTATTATGATAATTACAAAACCAGACTATCAATGACAAAGTATCTATAAGCACTTCGAAATAAATATCAGAAAAAAGTAAGTATGACGTCATTTGAGGCTTAATAGGGGGTTGTAACCCCCAAAACCCTCCCCCCGTGGCTACGCCACTAATTATAGCACTACCCTGATGGATGTTTGGGCCCCTACAAAGTTTTAACGGAAAGCCATTGGTAATTGCTTCTGTCCGAATACCGAACTATTTTTGGGTAACCAAACATGATAACTGACGTTGTTTCTAAATTGAACCGAATATTAAAATGTACCTGAGGAAAACTGCGAAGTGAGCTTGCGTTCAGAGGTGTCGTGCAGCCAAAAAATTTGGCGAGGCCCGAGTAACAACTAATACAGATACTGATCACAACCTTTGTAAAAGCCGTATTTAGCATTGAATAAGATCACGAAAATAGGAAGTTAGGAAATGATACCAAAATATGCCGTGATGCCCCGATTTTTGGTAATTATTAGAAATTTATTTTGATACCTCAAACCGTTCCTCAGTTATGGATCTTATGCGCAATCAGTCTAGCTCCACAATTTAACAAAGGGGGTGGACATTGGTGGGGGTTTGGGGACGAAGCCCCAGCCGCCAGAGGCAAGGAGGCTCTGGGGGCGGAGCCTCCAGCCTCCAACAGATTTTTACGGTTTTCATTTAAAAAACACTCGTTTCAGCACACTTTTTTTAACGAAAAAGGACACAAGTCTACCAGTACCTGCAGTGAGTGCAGTCACTGCTATAGTGTCAGACAATCAGGGTCGTAGCCAGAGGGCAAATGGGGCAATTGCTCTCCCCCCCCTAAATATTTTCAGTTACCACTAGCCTATTTAAGTTATATCATACGCTCGTCTCGGTGTAGGCAGGCAAGGGCTCACCCAAGGGGGGCACCGTGCCATGGGCCTACTCCCCTAGGACCCTTTGACCAAAAATATAGTATCATCAACGAAATTAAAGCTTTTTGCATAAAGTGCAGTCTTAATTATGTCCGACTGGCGATGGTCCGTAGCACTATTCGCTGCTTGTCATTGCTAAAGTATTTATCATTATGTATAGAACAAGCCGGATGCATTAACCAGATAACCAAGATTCAAGTCTCTGTTACATGTTGAAGGTATTTTTGCAATAAATAAAGGTATATTTTAAATATAAAGTGCGAAAAGTTACATGTTTTCTAGTTGAAAAACTGCAAATATTCGTCAGCAGCCGGAGGCTTCACATCCAGCCGCCAACAGATTGTTACGGTTTTCACATAAAAAAACACTCATTATAGCACACTTTTTTATCGAAAAAGGACATGCAGTGAATGCATTCACTACGGACAATTCAAAAATACTTCTCGCAGCGTGAGCGAATTTAGAGGGGGGCATTGTGCCATGCCTCCCCCCCTTTTGACCTTGCCTTTCAGTAAAAAAGAACAAAATTAATGGTTCTAAGTGACTGAAATATGCCAGAATCTTTTGATGGTTTCCGTAGATTATGGCCAGGGAAGGATCCAGGAAGTTAGGGTGAGAGATATGCATCTTCCCACAACGCATTTTCAAAAATGTTTTTGATGTAGGCCTATACAATTTTTTCCATAATTTCGAACCTCTTCAATAGCGGTTAGCCTTACGCCTTACAAGCATGATTAATCGAAAATGTCCGAACAAAATGCATCATATTTGGCGAAGCAACCAGAATTAGGGTCAAAAAAGTTAAACAAAATTTGCATGAAAATTATACAAAAAGCACTAAAATAGCCGTTACAGCATGTAAATTTTCAAATTTTTTTCGGAGAAGCATGCTCCCGGACCCCCCTAGAACCTTTCTTGTTTCTCAATCAGCTTTGAATTAGTTTCGCCGAAAAAAAAATAAAAAAACGCTTAAAGAAATGTGGAAATTATGCCCCCCTCCCCCCCCGCTTTTAAAATTTCTCGCTACTGTTTTGCAGCTTATGTGTAAAAGCAGAAACTTGGCTAAAATAAGTGAAAGGAGGCTGCAACCACTAATATTTTGAGAAATTACAGACTGAAAGTTAGGTTTAGCACCTTATGACTGGGCCAAAGGGGGGGAGGCATAGCACCTTAGCCCCTACTGCGTGCGCCTATGTCTTCAGACCTCCACCACTGAGACAAGCCTATGGAGCTTTGCCCCCCCCCGAAATTTTTGGCTGGCTACGCCACTGCAGACAATATAAAAATATTTTAGTAGTCCATGTCCAAAAGCAGAAGCTGAGCTAAAATAAATGAAAGTAGGCTGCAATGAATAATTAGTTTTGACGCATTCGACGGGATGACGTGTAAGCCTATAGATGTGCTCTGGGCTATCATCTTTACCAACGCATGCAAAATGTTTTCTAAATCTAACCACAGATGAAACTAACTTTTTTCCTGAATCAAAGCGATTGATTGAAGCATAAATTAAAAATAAAACAAAACAATGGAATTTATAGCATAAGAAGAGGGGGGGGGGGTATGGGAAGAATAAAATCGAAATAGTTTGAAGGATGAAAACGAAATAACACTAGCTAAATTTTTTATTATTTTAATTTTCCATTTCTTAAATTTTAAAAAGTAACACATCTCAGAAAATCCGGAGAGTTCGACCTCCCACCCCGGGCCCCAATGGCACAACGCCACTGTTTGCCTTTCACCAGGTATATTATGTCAGATGCCATCGCTACCAGCTGTGAATCGAACCGTCGAGTAGGATCTGTAGCAGGCTTGCGAAATGGTAGTCCATGCTGCTGACCAAGTGCCTGCAGTGCTTAGAGGGTATGTAGAACAACGACTTAGAAAGATGACTTAATTGTATTTATATTTTGGTGAGAGGCCATTAATGTTGCAGGCAATCAGCACTTTCTGCGATTGAGGATTCGAAGAATAGTAACTGGCCTATTCTGTTATTTTAAAACACAGACAAATCGCTCATAAATGGAAGCCCAGTGGTTTTTGTTTCGGCCGTACGATAATAAATTGCATTTTGTGCCTAGATGAAACATTTCCTTGAACGTTGAATTACGACAGTAGACCAATCAAAATCGTCCTGGATAGCAGGATGGCCAAAGGTTAATTACGAAAATTCGAAACTTTTAGAGTGTTTAAACGTTGACAGAATTCATACGCAATAAGCTCTTTTCAATCAACAAAGCAAATTTTACTAAAATGACTTGCAGGCTATCATGCATCATCATATATTTTTTTAAGGCCTTCTTTATCTTTGACGAATTATGGAAGCAGAAACTCAAATGGATTTTTCAAGCACCTCGATCTTCCTGTAACAGTAAACCAACCATGAAATTTTGAAGCTGCACCAACCAATATTTTCAATCCAATTTTGTCCAGGAGTTCGTTATAACTTTGAACCTGTGAATGTTGAGTACTGCATTGCTTAATCTTCTTTCAAAAACATTCCTTATCGCGTTTCTGTGCCAGCGCACTCGTGATGGTTCAAGAGGAAGAAACAGTGCCTTAATGCTCAGGGATAAGCAATTTTTCGATTTAGTTCACAAACTGAACAATTAGCTTGTAGCCCCATAATACAGGAGCTGCTTGCACCCGAGATCTCACTTTTCAGTTTAACTCTCATGGTCACACGTCACAAAAATAGCATAAATGATGCAACAATGCAAAATTTTTGCTTTTGATTAATGCCACCGGCGCTTAAAAGATGGGGTAGCCGGTGAAATTGGCCTGGGGCTCACACAAGTATAAGGGCTCACGCCAGGTGTGGGTGAGATTTTTCTTTTAGAAGATGTCTTATAGCTGTTTCTTTATTTAAATTTTCACGTTTAAACATATTTTTCCAAACCATCAAATTCATAATCCAAAATTCATTGGAAGTTAACTCAGTTCCAAAATTCACTGACCAGGGCGCCAACGTGAAGTTTTTGTCCAGAAAAATTCTCTTAGCGGCCTGTGTAAAGCTTCCAATTAGGTATCATAGGTCAGTGGAACTAATGACACTTTAATGTTTTTCTTTGGTCAACGGAGGATATTTAATTTACATTATTCGGATTGTTGATTCCCTGACGTCAGTGTGAGATAAAAATGCAGCCTTGGCTGCCTGAAAGCAAGATTTGGGTATTTCCCTGTTTCAAGGCTATATTGTTATATAAACAATTAAGTACTGACTTCCTATTCTCTGAAATGCGTTATGACGACAAGACGACGTTTGCATGTTGCGCGTGTCTTTGACGTAATCGATTGCTTTAGGTAGTGATTCGTATTTTTAAGTGGTTATACCGATTAGTAACCGATCTGTTTACTATTACTTTGACCAGTATTAATTGCTTTTAAATGCGTCTTACGTCCTTAAATCAAAATCCGGTGAATAAGTTTTTTGTGAATTTATTGAGTCTTAAACGGAACCTGAAATAACGTCATCATTAAAATGTTACATCTCTTCAGTAATCATGACTAATAGAGCGGGAAAAATAATAATCATTAAAAAGATATACGTTACCATCCACGCCTATAAGAAGTTTTATGTTCTCTCTGAATTTGCTTTAGTTTATTTTCATTTTTCAACTTTTTCACTATAAATTATACAGCCTTTATTTAAGGTGCAGCGATTGACACAGCCTTTTTGATATCGCGTTTCCTTTGTGCAAAGTTATCTCGCTTACGCTTCCCTACTTATATGTTTTAATAAAGTTCTATAGCGTAAAACAACACTGTTCGAGCTATTAGCCATCATCAGCCGCTCTTCGCTGAAAATTTCAGAATGCTTGACTTAATGCAGGACAATCATCTCTCAAGATTTACAATAAATACCCAACAAAATTTAACCTTTGTGGTAGTCCTGCATAAATAGCTACCGACCACTTCAGTCAGCTCTTTCGACAAAATATAGTGGTGTTTCAATTGCATTCTATTCATTATCTGTTATACTTTGCATCAGTCTCCCTCAATGCACGTCGTAATAGTTATGATGGTATATACGCGATATAATTACTCGCACTAAGACCTCGAACAGCGTTTAAGCCTGTGGTTCTTAAACTTGTCCGAGACATCGAACTCAACAAGTGTCATGCACCGAACCCTTAGTTATAAACAGGAGTGGATTCAGAAAATTTTGGCGGGGGGATGCAGTTTTGAATTAGGTTGAATGTTAACTAAGTACAAAGGCGTAGACGTTTTGATGCGTAAAAGAGCCTAAACCCTTTGAAACTGTTTCATGAGAGGAGCCTATTCAGAATTTTTCGAAGGGGATAACACCAAATTTTTACATTTTTAAGCGTACTGTTTCTGGCAGAATTAATTTGAAGCAAATGTAAGAACAAAAGTGTAGCTCTTGGGGAGTCCGAGGGCATGATCCCCCGGAAAACTTTTGAAAATTTAGATGCTGTGTTATAAGGCAAACCTTGCTTAAATTGTTTGCCCCCAACTCTGAGCCCTTTACCAAATATGACACATTTTGTTGCACATTTTCGATTTATGCATGTTTGGGGCGTAAGGATCATATTTTGTTATCTATAAGAGCTTCAAACTTACGGAAAAATTGCATTCATCAAAAATAACCCTGAGATTGGGTACTGGCAGGGCCTCAACCTAGGGGTCCAGGGGGGAACGCCCCCCTGGCAAAATGTTTGCTTCTCCTAGCATTTTTAACTGATTTTGTATTTGAGAGTAGTGCTTCCAGTACAGAAAAAAGCCTTTGTAGCTTAAATTTAGATGTCAAAATAACAGTTGTACCTGCTGGATGCTCTCAAATCACTGCATTGAACAAAACCGCCGCGAATGTGATACGTTTTTCATGACCTTTCGCCTTGTTTACTTGAAACCTGATAAATATTGGCCATACTGAAAGCCAAACAGCGCACAATCGATGCCCGCTCCAATAATCCTACAGCATTAAGAAAGACCTTAATTCCAATATGTCAGCTAACCGCATAGACTAAGCTCTAATTCTTGCGTCCACGACAAATTCCGCCAAGCTGCCCCGCTTTACAAAGCAACCCTTCATGCTTCACTGCTCCCTGCTGCACTTCTTTATAAACCAACACCCACTAATAAAATGCGGAACAGAAAGATAAAAAAACCAGCTATTTTTATATATTACGCACCTAACATTGATTCAATGATCAGCCAACACAATAGAGGCGTCCTTCTCATCCGCAGCCATGCATGGTCATTGGTCAGCTACCCTCTGTCTCAAGTCTGTATTAAAGAGGGGGTGTAAAAAAGCAAATCCCACCTAAAACATTTGGCCATTGCCGATATAGGCGTGATGATAAACTATATACCTTTAACATGTGCTCAATGGCGCATCCAGGGAGGATAAACTCTGTGGAAAGAGCTTTCACATTATGCAAACTTTTATTTCACATACCGGTATGCAAATATTTTTTAACTAGTTAATAATTGCGTCGCTTCAAATTGTTCCGTTTTCTCTACACGAGTTTCTGCGGCGATGCGCTATCTAATCTTTCTCCTCTACGCAGTGGCGTAACTAGGCCTTTTTGGGGGGGCAAATGCCCAGGATATTTTTCAAAATTCCCAGAGTCTTTTTCCAGGTGTTCAGGGGCGTATCCAGAGGGGGGCGCTCCGCTGGGGCCGCGGCTTCACTTGACTTTGGGCGGATAAGTGGACTTGTGCGGACGCAGGGTTGCTTTGGTAAAATTCGAACTAGGGGGCCCTGTTCAGTGTTAAAAAGTAAGTTGTTTTAAGCGCCAAAAATTTGTAGCATTTGTATTGTGCAAAGCTTAACTGCTCCAGTTTCAGTCACCTGCAGTATGTTTTATAACGTTTGTTACAAGTTTATTTCCAATTCCAAGACATTAGTTTACCGGTATGTAGTTACAAGCACACAATCACTAAACATTCAAAACTCAGAAGAGTGTAGACCTAGTGTCAGAGATGGCAAGAATATGATGAGGTATTATTGCGTCGCTGAACAGTAGAATATTGCCCGCCTAAACAGTGTTCAAGGTAGTCTCAGTCGTGAATTTAAATACTGAATATTAATTAGCACTAAAAGTTTACTATGACTTGAATAGTTGGGCCCCTCCTGAGCCTCCCTCAAAGCATTTTTTTAGAACAAGGGGGGCCAAGCTCCCCCAGCCTCCCCACCAAGGAACCCCTGTGCGGACGTGATAACCTTTTTTTTGCTCTTCACTTGATTTTGGGCGGAAAACAGACGTGATGACCTTCTGTCCCTTTTACGCAGTGAAAATATATCCGGCCCTGCTGGCATGGCTTTAAATTGGGCCCTTCCCCCTTTCAAATTCCTGGGCACACCCCAGTGTTGGGCAATGCCCAGGGTCTCAGCTAATCCTATAGTTACGCCTCTGCCTCTACGATATCTATGGTTACATCGCGTTTTTACTTTTCAAGTTGCAAACCAGTAATTAAAAAAAGCAGACGACATAGCATCATCGGTCTGTAAAACAAGATCGTAAGAAAAGAGTCATCAGCTGGTTTTGACAATTTTTTTATTGCATTCCTCATTGATTGGCTTGATATTTGCGCAGTTAAAAATGCAGGTTCAGCTGCTCAGTCGCGAACTGCACAGCAGCGCACAAAATATCTGTAGTTATTTTCCACTGCGCAAAAAACACAGTTAATAGGCCTAATGGCCTTGCTTTTTCGATTAACTCGATCGCAACACCAAAAATGACAACGGTTAAACAACAGCAGCTACCCAGCAGTCTCCTCCATCTACAACGATGGCTATTACTCTGCGCATGCTGCCAAAGCTTACGAGTTTCAAACCAGCATTATGATAATAACTTGAAACTGAAAAGTAATTATGTCAGAAAGCAATAATTTGAGAATACTTTTTTTGGCCTTCGATAATGCCGCCTAATAAAGGCTTAACCAAACATAAATCGAAAATGTGAAGTCGAAAATGCTTCATATTATTTTAAAGACGGTGAAGAAGTCAGAACTAGGGGCAAAAAAGTCTAAACAAAAATGGCACAAGAGTTGTTTAAACAGCACTGAAGTTGCAACACACTGCACGTAATTTTGCAAAAACTTTGCGGGAGAACATGCCCCCGGTCCACGGTAGAACATGCCCCCGGTCCACGGTAGAGCATGCCCCCGGTCCACGGTAGAACCGCTTTTGTTCCTCATTTTGCTTCAAAACAACTGAATATACTGTTGCCGCACTCCGGAAGTAACTAAGAATAATGAAGAACAGCCACACGCTTTAATAAAACAAGCTGAATTTTGCCCTCCCCCTAAAATATTTTTTGACCCTTTAAAACCTTCTGCTTAGTTGCGGCACTGGCTGATGGGAGAAGTGCATCCCTCCCTTGATCCGCCCCTGGTTATAACTTATAATTCAAAAACTCAGTGTAAACTTTAGTCGATAGTGTACTATGAATTGTTGTACCGGTACATAAAATCTTTTTATTCTGCAAATCCAAACTAACAAAACATGAATTCCACACAAAAAAATTCTATTTTACCACAACCTTTTGTGGATTTGTGTAAACTTATTCTGATCTTGGCCGAACTCCTGCTACTAAGGAGGGGGGGATAAATAAAAAAATTTGGATATCGCTTATAAATCTCCCCCTTAAAATATGCTATCTTGTGACAGAATGATGATACAAAAACAATTTTTGATCATCTGTGTTGCTAACCCCCCTGTACGTACCCCTTGAAGTTTGCGAATTCCCCCGAATAGCAAAATTAATATATCTTGCTTATTGTTTTACCAAAATGTGAGGTGTAACCATTCATTTCTGATGATTTTTCATCAGGAAGATGATTATGCCTCTTAATATGTTATTTTATGTAAAACAATTTTTAACATTTTTTTTTCTAAAGCTGCAGGAAAATTTAGAATCATGCAATTTGAACATCTGTCGATCAAATATAGCAAAAAATGAACTTTAAACTGAAAAGGGGTATTGCTGCCTTGCGAAACAACTGTGGGAATCACCAGACTTAACAGAAAGCAGAGGAGCAGAGCAACAATTACAACTCTAACAAAAGCTTCAGTTGAAAAATTTAAGCTTCGTAGTAAAGTCGGGTAACTTCATTAAAGTCATGAAGTCAATATCAGTGCGTGCCACCTATATATATGTTAATTATTCAGCACAAACTAAGAGTCCACCAATGTTTTTCAGAAGAGTTAGATCCTCTTTACAACGTTGGTCAGTTGTCATCAGCTTTCTACGAGATTCCGTCGTATTAAAGCTGACGTCGAAACTCATTTCAAATCTTAATCAATGCACTGACTTGTCGTGGTAGAAACCTTGCTATGATCTTAACTCTGATTGCTCTGCAAATTGAAGCTTTTGAGCGTTGACATTCGATGAAGACGCACAGTCGAGACTTTGGTTGCTTGTATTTTTCAGTTCGTAATTAATACACCTTACTTGACTTTCGGCAGCCATATTACATTTTCACGAAGGCCAAGATTCAAATTGATAAATAATTTTTGTCTAGCTGGATCGAAATTTCCAAATTCAGATACTGTTGCACATTGTCAGAACCATTTTTCTGCCAGTTTTGGAATTACAGTATTACCTTGAAAGATTTTCATGAACTCCATTTTTTGACTTCGTTTTTAGCAAAAAAGAACAAAACTAATGGTGCCAAGTGACTGAAATATGCCAGACTATTTTGATGGTTTCTCTAGCTTATGGCCAGGGGTGGGATGAGGGGTATGCATCCTCCCACTAGCCATTTCGAAAATGTTTTTGATGTATACAATTTTCCATAGTTTTGAACCTCTTCCATAGCAATAAGCTTTACGCCTTCAGCACGTACATCGAAAACGTGTATCATGTTTGGCGAAACACTCAGAATTAGGGTCAAAAAATTTAAACAAAATTTGCATGAAACTTATTTAAAATGCACTAAAATAACCATTACAGCATGTGAATTTTCAAAACTTTTCCGGGGGAGCACGCCCCCGGACCATCCCAGAGCCTTTTCTGCGTCGCAATCAGCTTCACATTAGTTTTGTCGAAAAAAAATACACTTGAAAAAAGTGTGGAAATTATTGTCCCCCCCTTTCAAAATTTCTCGCTTTGCCACTACGTAGAGATGAGTCTAATCGTTGCTCACTCAGGCCTCACTGAAAAAATAGCCTAGGGCCTCTCATTGTCTAAATGTGGCCCTGATTCGGTCATCTGATTGTTGTGGCATGGGCAATGGGGCATTTATCTTAAACCTGAGCATGCAACTTGTCTTTTCCAATTGCTAATTCAATCGCTGCATAAGCGTTTGTGATTTGTTTGTCCAGCATCAACACTGAGAGAGTGGAACAAAGCGCTTTACCTGGTGCATGATTGTGCCAACTACCAAGTCATTGCTCAGAGTCCATAAAACAAAACAAGTTTTCAAAACAATTATTACTGTTAGTTTTCGTTTGACAGGTTAAACTATACAGTGAATTAAACTACTACCGCTACCAGCAAAAATATTATTAGAATTCCACGTTCGGTTTAATTAAACTGTTGTTAGGATTTGATTGCTTATTGGTAAAAAAGCGTGCAATAAACCTTTGCTGGAAATTCATCAAAAAATCAATTTATTATAAACTAGAAAAAGCGGTTACATTTGGTTTTTATCAAAAAAGTTATTTAAGCGCGTAAACATACTCCTGGTTAAAAAACATAAAAAATGAATGGTCACATCATTCATATATTTTAAAAAATTACCAAAATATGCAATTTTGAATACAGGGGAGTTCGCAAACTTTCAGGGGGGATGTACTGGGGGGTTAGCAACATCCCAGACCAAAAAATTTTTTTGCATCGTGATTCCGTTATGGGATAGCATATTTTACGAGGGGGTTTGAAAAAAGTATTTATCCCCCCCTTTCGCTACAGCCTCACCGAACTCTTCCAGTTTAGTCGAACCCACTTTAAGAACCACTGGTTTAAGCACTGACTACAATAAAACAGGCAAAAAACGTTAAACTCAGAACTCGCCTATAATAACGATTTTGCTTCAAAACGCTCGCGCGCCCTTTAAAATTTAAGTGTGCCCCTTCCGCTAAGAACCGCTGATTTAGGCAGTTCTATGTATAAGCTCATGGAGAAAACGTTTGAAATTTGACTGCTTTGCTACTCTGCAGAACCCCGCAGGTTTCAAGAAACCATTTACAAACTTTTTGATGTTTTCATTTCACGTTTCATGTGCACTCAACTTTCGTATGTTGACCTTTTGCCCCACCAAACTCTTGCAAATATATCACGAAACCCTTGAGGTTCGATTGCCCAGCTTAGAGTTACTGTATTTGGGCCCAAACATCGTTTGCTAGCTTATTCACAGCGGAGGTATAGTTTAGTGCTATTAATAAATGCTATCACCGTTATTTCGATGTGATATCTGAGAACTTAGCAAAATCGTTTCCAAAAGAGGCACTATTGCCAATGGACTTCAATTATGAATAGATGCAATCAATAGAATTACAAAGGGCTAAGTATATATCCACACGTTTTTCACTAAACAAAAATGACAACCATAAACATTTTTCTGAGATACATGAAGCTACAAGTGCAGCGGTCAGAGCCGGCGCCAGAGCAGTGGACTAAGAGGGGCCAAGCGTTTATCACGGGGAGGGGGGGCAAAGTTTGAAAATAAGCAGAAAATCCGCTCTCTTCAAAAGAGTAAGCTTGTTAATTGGGGTCCAAGCATGTCGATTGGGGGAGCTAGGCTCCCCTGGCCTTCCCTTGGCGCCGGCTCTGGCAGCGGTCGTATTGGTTCTTCAACTTTTTTCCTGTACTACTGTTATAAGCACGTCTTAACGTACATAATTTTATACCATATAGTGGGATAGTGGGACTGAGCTGTTTCGGACTATTAGCCCTCATCAGCTACCGTCAGGTAAAAAGGTACTCTCATCCTTCGGAATACTTCAGCAGGTCAGGAAGGACGACGTTCGTTTTATTATTATTTATAACATTTGTCGCTGTTTCCTTAATTTCGTCGCCTGGCTGTGGTTTGTGTTATCGATGTTTTTGTTGTTTCATGGCGTAAAATTATAAATTCACTACTATCACTACATTTCTCTGAGATAAATTGGGAAAATTTTTGAATAACGGTATCTTAGTTTAAGGCACCAGCATCTTAGTTTAAGCTTCTCCCGATTCTACCATTCATCATCAGTTGCAGAAGCCTGAGTTTTGTTATTGATTTTGTGCTAGGCCATCACGATAGCCTCTGATACGACGATATCATCTTTTTCACCTGTTTCAAACGAACCACGTATGGAAATGTTCATGTTGTTTTAAAAAATTTACTAGCCTAATTATTTAAATACAGTAGATAATGTAATTATCACTTTTGTTTTTTGTTACGACCCTGTGTTAGGAACTATGCTACTCATAATAAGTCTTTTAATACGTGAAATTTTATGACTTTGATCTTCACAACCAATTCATCTTCAAAACCAATTCATGTAGAATTGGTTTAACACTGTCTGTCTAATTATCCAAAATCTCAAAAACAATAATAATGGCTCAAGGCGTAATTCAAAAACTGCAATCAAAATTAATGAACAAAATTTTGCATGACTTTATTAATATCAATTTTGTTTCTATTTGTGTTCGACATGACCAAAAGGAGCAATTATAGGCTTAAAATTAGAAATTTTTGTCGCAATTCTTTAGTAATCTCATATATTACTGCACCATATGCATTAATCAAACATGCTTTAACATGGTTTCTAATAACACCTATCTGGTCACGAACAAAAACTAATTTCTAGCATTCTAAACACATATTATTGCCATAATGAACGGAGAAATGAAAAATAAACGTCTCGTTTTAAGCATGGGTAGCAATTAAAATATTGCAAATTACCTCAAATTCTCAAAAACGTTTTCTGTGAAAGAAATTGTGCATGTTTTGCTTCGTATCAAGCGACCTCTTGTGACGAGAATGATTGATTTATTTTACAATATCTTCACGAAAAATGCTATTTTGTATTAGTGTTACGTGTGAAATGCAAGCCATTAATCACACTTGTGTTTTTGTATTTTTCCACAGCTTGATTGGTCGAAAATTACGGCAATGCTTGTATAGCGTGATAACGGTGAAGTGATAACACTTGGTCAATTCCGGTGCATACTCTTTGCATTAACATGCTGTGTGTCAACTAAAAAATGGCACGTACCCATTTAGCACGACCTGAAAGGAAGAAAACGCTCAAAGGTGTGATAGTCATTAATTTTAAAAAGGAAGTACCGTAAATTAAAGAAACCCAAATTTCAGCGAAACATGCTGCTATTTTAATACTTCGTTCTTTGCAAAATGCGTCAGTTATAGTTTAAACGTGTGATTTTGGTCCGGTTAGTTGCAGTTTTTTGTCATTTAAGCAAAAAACGTCAGCTTCCTGTTAGCATTATTTACGTTGTTTTAACACATGCAATAGAATTCCCTAAGTGCGGAACCTTTCAACCTTGCTCCTTGACCGTTACCCTGCACAAAAAGCACGAGGCTTTGCTGGTTTACAACCGATTTTTGCATGTGCAGTATTTCTTAATGGGTTACAATACTATAGAATTAAAAAATTAAATGCAAAGTTTTCGTATAACAAAAACGGTCTTGTTGTAAATAAAGCAAATGTAAAAAATTTTAGGGCTTATAGCACGTCCCAGCCAAAATATAAAAGACAGTTACCGGTCAGCAAGCATTCAGGTCATTTCATATTTAGCTGGTCGACTTGTCCTGTTTCAGAGGGGAATAAACAATAAACACGTCGGCTTTTGCGTACTAATAAAATTTTACGGACCTGTTGAAAAAAGTGATAATGAAACCAAAAGTTTAATAGTGTTGTTGCAGAATGCTCAAGAGCTTTTGGCCCATGAAAAATGGGAAGTGGACTCTAAACGAGATAAAATAACACTGCGACTGATCCTTGACTTGTTCGAGTTGATGCAAATTACCTTTACTCTCACCTACACGGACTTGCTTTTATATACAAATGAAATGTGAGAGAGCAGCTTTATTTTAACTTAAATAAAATATGTAATATTATAACCTATTTATATCTTTTTTTAAAGAAAAATGCTAGGTTCCCCATATGGAACCTGTACTGTCAAAATATAAAAGCTATTTTTGCCCATGACTTTTTCTGATGCTTTAGAGATACGACTTTCATTTTGAAGGGCCAAAAATCAAGCCCCTAAAACGCCTTAAAAACCTGGTATTGTGTATTATTATTAATTTTTGTACCTACATCTGTGCATGGTGCCTTGTGAGTTTCTAAACTCAAACACTGATAGGCCTACGACTGTTAATATTTGAAAACTTTTGTCTGGTCAACAAGGTGCATTGTGTTATGAAGCGTTTTTCAATTAGGTTTTTTGTTGATATTACATACAGTACTTCTGTGAACTAAATCATGTTAGAACAATAACGTACGCAAAAACAGAGCTCTACGACTCCCTCATACGCAAAAAACCACACGAAAACAACACAGTGCACGGAAATTGTTCGTGACTGAACACTGTATTCACAAGAAAAATAAAATCGATTACTTGAGAGTTGTCATTTTTTCAAGTGACTGCAACTTACCATTTTTTCTAGCGAATGAGTCAGCTTCTTTAAGAATAAGATATTTCAGTAGTTTACGGTTGCCGCAAATGCTAAATGGCTTTTTGATGTTTGCAGCAATTTTACCGAAACATACCCTTGCGTGACATCTCACTGTTTGAATAATTTGAATAAGAAATCAATTACAAAACAATATCTAGTTCGTTTGGAATACTTTCTCAAATATCAAGGCCTAGAAAAGAATAAACAAAAAAATAACTCAATTTTGCCAAGTTATGGTAATGGGCTATAAAAGCAATTTGACAAGAAGCCAACTTATCATTTGAAATAATGAACTTAGATTTATCATTGAGGCGGAAATAGTGATGGATATTTATAAATTGAATTTGCAGACGCTCCGCGGCTAAACTTATGTAAGAAAAATTACAATCTTAATAATTTTTTACAGCCGTTAATTCCTTTTTGGGTTCAAGGGCAAAGGCTAAGGGATATCATGCCACACTACTTGTCTTTAGTGATGCGAATTGATTTATTGTAGTACTTTGATACGTTTAGACACACAAGCAAGATAAGATTTTATTGCCTTCCAGTTCTCTCCCCTCCACCTACCCCCAAATCTGAATTTGCCGCTATAACCTCACCGTCATTTGAATCATACTATTAATATCTGTGTTTTCCTGTGTTTTGTTTGTAGGTTTCTTGTTTTTGTGTTAAGTACTTCGTAAATTTCCATCAAAAATAGCCCATTAAAGTGCTTTTTGTGATCAAACTTTTACCAATTTGATAATCGTAGCAAAGCGTTAAATTACAAACCTTTGGCACGCAAAGCATTCACACTCTTAACGTTCCACTGCTTTTAAATTGACGAATGACTGCTACGTTCAATCAATTATTAGTAAATGAAAAATTTAGGTTTTAATGAAGCCCCAAGTGAAAAAGGTTCCGGTTTTCGGTGCAAACTACAGGCTAATGCCGCAGCAGATGCCGCGCTCCGGTTGTGGTTAAAGCTTGTATGAATTAGGATAAATTGAACTATTAGAAGTTGAAAAAAAATCAAATTTAACTCTTCGACTTTTTTTCAAGAAAACAGTTAACTCGATTGACTTTAAAAAACAAAACTCAAAATCGTTGACTGTGGAAATTTTTCAGTCTATTTAGCACACTTTATAATTTAGACTATTTTAAAAAACATCATGACAACCGGTAAAAAACAGACTATCAGGTATTGAAAACATGTCCAATGACCGTTATCGATTACAGGCTGATTTACTAATTCGGTTTTTTTCATTGGGCAGTCAGTGCAGTGCTGTGTCGTTATGTCACAAGCAAAATTCAAACTTTAGTTTTGAAAAGAAGTTAAGCATTTAACTTGATCCGGTTAAGTTGAAGATATAAGCTTAAGCAAAATAAGTTCCTGGTGCTTCACAAACCTTTTATCGCGAAAAAAGAACGACAGAGACATACCAAGATCTCGACAGACATTTTCGGACA
Source organism: Trididemnum miniatum (assembly GCA_964006365.1). Taxonomy (NCBI): domain Eukaryota; kingdom Metazoa; phylum Chordata; class Ascidiacea; order Aplousobranchia; family Didemnidae; genus Trididemnum; species Trididemnum miniatum. Next base: position 11,966,799 of record OZ023235.1, on the reverse strand, counting down.
ATCCTGTCTGTCATTGAAGAATTAGGGAATTCCGTTAAATGCCTTTCCAAACGGCACAACCAGTAAACCATTTTGCCATTCGGTCAATTAATTATCCAATAACAATCAGATATCCCTGTCTTAGAATGGTAGGTATAGATACCGAGCCTAATATTTAGATGCAATACTTGCAAATGAATTGAATACTGTAGAGATATCAAACCAACATCAAATCTTCATCATAGAGATATTAGTCAAGTAAGTTGCCGTGTTTGTTATTTTCACAACGGCTTTGCTCCGTTAAGGTAATGAGTTTGCTAAATTTCCAATCTTGCTAATTCTTAAGGAGAATTTCTTTTTACAAGAGGAAAACTAGAGCAAATCATTATTGAAGAGCGATATTTTAAATTTTGTGGCAATGATAATACTTGCATTGGTTTTTATCATTTGACGTATTAGAAATTTTTCTCACCGAGACATGACTTTTGGCTGGTTAAGTTTAGTGTCAGCAAATAAAAGTCGAAGTGCCAGCTCTAGCTAGTTTATATGTTCTAAATGCATGTGTACATTAATGAAATATTTCTGCTTAAAATATGAAACGTATCAAAAGATTACGGTGTCATATAGATCAACTAACTTATAAACTTACGCTACGTATTAAATCGAAAAGTCCAACATTAATATTTACTAGTTACGTATAGTGGTAAATAAGATCAATAGACGCGACGTAGTCATCATCATCTACGTACGGTAACTGACGTCTTTCGAACTCGACAAATTGACTTAAGCGGGCCTAAAATGGACGATAGACGGTTGAACTTGGTGAGTTGGATCGTGTTACTGCGCACAGGTGGTCATTTGACAACAACCAAGGTAGACTACGTTTGCAATGCTTGGCAAACATCAGTTTACTTCCACAATTCACATATTAGTTCACGGAAGTAGCTTAGCCAATTCAAAGCAAAATCGTTTGGTGAATTTTTAAAGAAAAGTCCCGGATATATAAAACTGATACTTAGTAGTTTGACCGATACAATTCATGCTTTCTAAACCTTAAAACAGTGACGTAGGCTACGTGTTCATGCGAAAAAAGTTACGAAAGAAAGAAGTGCTTCTTCAATATCTTCTATTTTCCCAAAACCACAGTTTAAAACATACACTGTAAGTTTGCAAATGTTGACGCTTTCAAAATATTTTAGGCACGGCCCCAATACTTAGCAGGCAATCCTGGCCTTGCAGTTTTCGAGCTCACTTCTTCTCGTAAAATTCATTTCCAAGCAGCAGGCGAACTATTTCTGATCTTATTCGGTCAGGGGCATGGTCTACCGGTACCAGGCTCATGTTACAGGTCCTACGTGACGGGTTTGATTCACGGCTTGAGCCAATGCCATTCGCAGCCTCCCCAAAGTATTGTGGGAATCCTTCCTGAAAATTCTGCTGATTAGACTACATTTCTATTTCTCAAACAACTTATTTCTATTATAAAAACTGGTTTTGCGATTGAAAATCGAGCAGTGAGTTATGTAATCTTCATTAGGTTAAAACGTGTGAGCAAAGCGTTTTCGCAGATCGAGATAGCGTGTCATTGCACAGCACAACATGCATGTCACATATCACACTTTCTACGTAATCCCCATAAAGATTAATTAGCTCGCTTTACGAGAATACGAAAAACTGCTGCAAAGTAAGCAAATAAAGGTGTTTTTTATTCCAATGTTTTACGTACACGCACTTTAGTTTTAATGTGCTTTTATCGATCACATAAAAAGCTTTGATATTTTAAGCAAAATCGTTAGGAAATCTTTGCAGAATATGACTTCCAAATTGTGTCTGAAGAATTTTCATTAGAAACAGAATCATAAAACAGCTTTGAAAAGCAAAATGCCAGGAAACCCGATGATTCAATTTAGTTTAAAAACTATTTAAATTAAAACAAAAATCGAGCCAAGTACATTAAGTACAAAAAAAAAACTGTTGATGATAAATTTAATAGAATTAGGACGTTTAACCAATTTTAGATCTTACGCAATAGTACTTTTAGATCACGTAGGTCTCTTTTTATTGAGCAATAAGATTTCCAATTAAACAAAAAGCTACTTTTAGCGATGCAAGATTTTTCGACGATTGTTGATAGTTACAGTATTTGAATGTTTACATTATTTTCGTGATTTGTTGCGACTACAAAAAGACTTATTGCTCTTTATCTAGATGCTGGCCATGTTTAGCTTAAACTAAGGCTATTTTAATGCTATGTCAGAATCTAGATAGATTGCGGTATTAAAGAATATCTAATTTTTCCTTATGATTTCACATTAGTAATATCAGAAATAAAAAGTGTATGCCACGCCTAATATTTTATTAGGTCATCTAGATCTATGAGTCAAAAAAGTTCCTATTGTAACATTATTTCTTAATTAGGACATTAAGGTTCTTACGTAAATGCTACTGTGATAACAGTGGCTTTTTTATTTACGCATTTATAGGTCAAGCAGGTCGCGTATTTCAAAATTCTTGGGCAGAAAATACAGAGCTATACGTCGAGAATTGCGGAATAGTCTAGCTTAAAAATTTGGACTCTGTTCGAATGATGATGAAATAATTTGTTTCAACCGGCATTAGTAAAATCATGTAGTAGCCTGCTTGCTGGATTGCTGGATTGCTCATAGGTCTCGAGGTTTGATGCCACTCTAAGTTTTCATTTTATTCTGATTGTGCTTTGCTTCAAGACTTGAGTGAGAAGAGGATAATAATACAAGCAAAATATATTTTGTAGAGCCATTCTAAAACAGTTGGGCGGGTCTAGGTCGAGAGTCTGATTTTTTTAGGAGAATAGGCCTACTGCATGTTTAAAGTTTTTCAATTGCAATTGAGCGGTACTAAGTGCTACGCTCGCTTCAATAAGACAAACAAACATTTTCAATTGACACACGCGCTTTTACGCAAGCATGAATAAAATGAACAAGTGCCGACAAATGAAAATGGTTTAAAATAGAATGAACTAATTCAGTTTACTATAGGAACAAATTGAGAAGTTTGCTTCATTGTAAAGTGAGTTATTTTTTTCATAAAGCGAAGCGAGTTTTTCGGTCCAAACTGTATGGTTTAAAATGCGCCTTAATGTCAATTTGTTAATATAGAAATTTTCTTGTGACTTGACATAAATTAGTTCAATGTCAGGTACTTGGTAGATATCACTTCAAAGAAATGCTTAAAAGAAAAGGACGTTTTATGAGAAGAATTACAAGTTTTATTTAGAAACACAGCAAGCTTTCGGTGAAATACTGTAAGTGAATATCACCGCATATGAAGCTTAAATAAAACCACACGAAAACACGCAAGGCATAAAACAGCTGCTTGCGCAGGTGCTGATAATTAAGTAGCACTAATTCACCTAGTAGCAATTTGTTAATATCGTGGAGAAACGAGTTACTGCTTTAAGCCGATGAAATTTCGCGGTTTACCAAAAGCAACGTTCAGATTAACCAAACGTTAAAGTTAGCAAACTTTGAGAGCCTGATGTATCGCTACGAGCGTAACTTTTTAGCTTGAAAAAGCACTCTCACGCATAGCGGCATTAAAAGAATAGAAATTTGTTTTTATTGTGGAACAAACTGTTTATGAAACTGAACCAGTTTAAAAAACAGCAAAAAAGAAAACAAAAAGACAAAGAAAAAGAGAAATTGATGCATCGAACATAGTAGAACAGTTTGATTTCTCAATAACTAGAAATAAGTTTTCGAGGTAATTTCCAAAAAACACACTTAAATGACGAAATGAAATAAGAGCAACATGCATCGGAAATGATTAGTGAAATCAAATATCGTTTAATCAATTTTGCTACGTGTGGTCGTGAGATATAAAAGCACTGGTTGAAATACGAAAACAAACACTGTATGAATGGCCAGTTTGCACGCAAGACCGACCCTAACAGACGTAACCCAGAAATGAGTTTTGGAACAGTACCAGGTTTCTAATGGCAAAGAATCAACGCGGTTCTCTTCCGGTATAGTTTTGCAGACACACGCAATGCTGTCCTAAAATGTAAAGGAATTTCGCAAGCAAATTTTACCCTATAGTCCTAAAAGCAAAAAAATTATGAATTAGAATGTCACGTGAATATTTCAAAAAAGATGTACTTTAGATTTTAAACTATACGCCGGTTTCACCGGAATTTTTCAGACTCACGCCTGACCAGAATTAGCTTTTCGGAAGAAAGTAATTTTTTATAATCTCAGTTATAGCAAAAATTACACGAAGTTTTAAAACGTGGTTGGAATATGTGTTTGAATCATATTGAATGCAAATATTTTACTCTTATCGTGCGAATATTGTCAGTCGACAACAAAAAAGCAAAAAAGCGTAGCATGAGATCAGTGGATAACCTTAAAGAGTGGGTAAAAAAACCGACAGTGAAAAGGTAATGGAAGAAAAGGCAAAAAAAACTGTAATTTTATTTTTCGGTTTTCAATAGTGCGGAGGCGGGAGCGTATATAATCGCAATCTATTGCCTAATTTCCAGCTATTTCAGCTTATTAAACTTGCAAATAGTCCAACCAACGGAAAAAAGGATGTATTTGACTTTATTTGGATGCAAAATGCAGCGAAAATATTCAGAAGAATTTTTTGTATTTCTTAGAAATAAAAATAGGCCTACCTGTTAATTCTCTAACCACTATTTAGCGCTATAACTTTAGAAACAATATCGCGGCTTTCGTAAAGGCGTATATTATTTCTATTGCAGTAATTTGGTCTATTAAACATTCTCAATAAGCTGTATAATTATGAGATTGTGGTTTAAATTAATGGATAAAGTTTGTGCCAATAAATTTAAGCTGGTTGTTAAAAAAATTTGCAAAAGTAACACGCCCAACTTAATTGACTGTAGTAGACTTTTCATAAGTTTCTGGAAAAATTGTTGAGTGCATAGCATTGATTAAAGCTAAAGTTTAATATGATGAAAAGTTATAATTCAATTCTTTCTCAAGTTAAAGTTAGTGATTTAACCATATTTTTTAAACAAAAGATTATTTTTGGTTTAAATCGTGGGATGAATCACTTTGGAAATTAGTTTCAATTTAACTTCAAGGTTCAAAATCATCAACTTCTTCTAAAAAGGCCAAAAATAAAAGTAATGCAGTAACTTTTCACTTTTTTCTGTAGGTGAGTAATCTTTAGACTTTTTCTTAATTTAGTAATGTTTTTTAAGTGTATCGTGAGAAAGAGTAAAGCATAACCCCATAACTTGAGTGAAAGACCTCAGTTAAACCGAAGTTAAGTTTTTCGCACGTTATTATTAGAAATATCAAAGCATTACATCAAGTTTGCAAGTAGAAACCAAGAAATTATACTCGAAAATTCTTAGAATTCAAGATGCCGAAAGGTGATAGCGAGATCTGCGTCTCGCTTGCAGTTTTTCTGCGTTGTTTCAGTTTTTTATTTATGTTCTGTCATTTTTTTATTTAGTAGTTCATTCATTCATAGATCATGCATCAGTGTATATAAATGTGCTGATAACGGCGCATGTAAATTCAAAAAAAATTGACAATTGATTTCTGAGATATCATTATCATCGAAAGATTTATACAATAGACGCAGCTTAGACTACAAGTCTATTCATGGATGTTTAAAAAATACGAGATAAGAATATTATGACATGAAAATTTTTAGAGCATTTTGCTTTACTGCCACTTTTGCATAAATTTTTGCTGTGTCTAGGAATTAAAACAACTCTTAATTGAACCGTGCTTCAGTAATTGGCATTGCAGCAAAGCTATCAATTACAATTTTTTGTTTATCGCATGAGAATTAAATGATAGTGCAATGTAATAGTTTTTAGTTTGAATTCTTTTCCTGCAGAAGGTCAAGTTGTTTTTGTCGAAATGTCTTCAACTTTTCCCTCACTTAGGATTTGCGCCAATTTTTTCACCTTTTTCGTTCACAAATAATCTGTTGTTGTTAAATTGGCTGGTCTTAAAACAAAAAGTTTGCCTGAACGACTCAGAAATGTTTAATTATGTTTGGAAGGAGCTAATTTGATTTTCAAAAGGTTATAAATTGCAGTTTTTGAGTGAAATTTTGTTAGTGATAGTGAAATTCTAATTTTGCTTTGGCCAATGTTTTCATTTAAGGTTGAGCACAGTCAGTGATTAACACAACAAAAAGGCAATAATAATAATAAATAAATGAGAAAGAGCTAGTCCACACAGAGCTAAAGATAGAATACTACATTTATTCATTCTACAGTCACGAATTTGATTGGTACAAAGCAAATAAATACAAAAAGTGATTTTCGAAGTATGAAGACGGTGTAATGCATTTTAACACGATTTGTAATTTTATTGTTTTTCGGACGTGAAATTTTCTGGTAATTGCAGGAAATCTTAATTGCTTGAAGTGTTTGAGAATTTCGTAGAGACAATTTTGAAAAAACTGGCATTTTTCGGCGCTGTCATGAGTGTTTAACAAACTTACAGCAAGTTATTAGACGCATTTTTTGTTCAAAAGACCTGTTTATGAGCAATTCGGTCAATGATATGCGGCTAGCTATGACAATCAGCTTTCTAAAAATAACTTAAAATACTATAATAGCTGCGTAATTGCCTACAGTTTTTTTGACTCTTTGATAAAGCGTGCAATTTTAGCATGCAGCTCTCACAATTATTGCCTATAAGACTAAATAATTTTTTTTTGAGCAAATTTTCCATTACCTCGGCGCAAGCCATAATTACATTTGTGGCCTACATGTCTTGATATGAAATATCGATTTTTTTCTCCGTTTTGGTTTAGCGGTAAATTCGTTGTCCGTGCTCTGTACACGTCAGTATCAGAAAAGAAAAATTGAGCAAAGTGTCAATAGTAGATCGTCTATTAATCAGAAAGCAGCAAAAGAGCATTGCTGAGTTTAAATATCTGCTTTCCAATATATCAAGTTTTTTCAATATCATTTCGTACATAGGAACACTTTAATATGAAAGTTACGAGTTGAAAAAACTAGCAAAAAGCTAAATTTGTAATGATAAACTAGTTTATTCACAATGCAAATCGATTGAACTCCAAATCGAAAATCTGCAAGAAAGCTAAGTTAAGTTTTTCGCTGTAGCGACAAACATGCATTATTGGTCACTAGTAGCTTGGATTTTTTCGGTGAACAGCTTTGGCGCTCAAATTTTGGCAACGCAAACGACCGTGGTTGAACTAGAACTAGCTGCTTCGTTTATGCATCATATCAGTAACGCTTACTTCAGAGTTATAACACGTTTAACATTTATTTTATTGGTAAACTTGTTTACTAATGGCTATTTCATGTTTAGTTTGCCACTCAGTGAACAAATGCAGCAAAAAACTTGCATCTGTAGTTCAAACATCTGAATTTATCAACAATAGTTTGTTGAGAAAATATGAAAAATTGTGCTTTACCGCGTTTGCTTAAATTAGATTTTTTATGGTTAAATCTATAGCCTACAGTAATATTGATACTATTATTTTTACCCTAAATCTACTCATATTAATTCTATTTTAGAATGTACAATTTTACTGTTTTCTTTCTGAAAGGAATGTTTATTTGTTTGTATATTCTATAAAAAATACTGTTTTGCTACAGCTATGTTTCAAATATTGTAATGTTCCAAAGCATATTGATGTCGCATGTATATCTATTAAAAATTGTTTAAAACCAAGGTTTACATACTTTTGTATCGCCAACAATTTTATGCACTCAAGAGTTAAATATAGAATCAGATTTTATCTGTCTGCGAACCGAGGTGAATTTGGATTCTGTTTGACTCAACGATAAACAATTTGTGTCATTGCAGACTGCGCTCAAAAATCCATGTTATAGTAAAAAGGGATAAACATTTGTAAATTAGATTTGGCAACATGGCAACAAATTTGTCGGAAGATGTCCAAACCAAAGTACTTCGCTGTGATGAAAAGTGTGCTCAACTATGCAACGAAATAGGTAAAATTGTAGAAGAATACTCTTATATGGACCAGTCGGTTAGCCCAGTTTTTAAGACATTGCTATTGGTGCGGGAGGTCTAAGGTTCGCATCCCGGGTCGGTCAAATCGGACGCAGTGTTGCCATCTGCTCGCCACCGCTGCGACGTTGCTCAGGAGCTGTGTAGTCCAGGCGCTAATCGCGGAGATGACCCCCACCACTCGTGACACACGCTTCAGCGTAACACCGCGAGTATAATGAAGATTTGAAATGACTCTTATATAGCCAAGTAAATATCATTTTACAAAGCTTTTGACCGTAATTTTGTCAGAACAAAAAATTAATTAATAATATGATTTCAGAGGAGTATATACCTTGACAAATAATATATTTCTCGTTTCAGATCTAACATCGTTACAATTTTTTCATATTTACAAGTAGCGCATTTTGTAATAATATCAATAACTTAAACTTCAAGATCTTACGTTTTGTTAAAACATTATAGCAAAACAAAATATAACTGTAATATTTACAATATGTATTGCCAATTATATGATTATTGTAACTAAAACAAACACTAGAGACAAAAATAGCTTTATGTTATTATTTATATCAAATTATTTTTTCGACACAGGTGATTAATCATTATATACGTTTCTTTCTATGTAGTGTAACTACAAGGTACAGCAAGCAATAAATTAATAAAATGTGTCAATAATTATTCGTTAACATAATTATGATTAAAGAATAATTGAGTTCCAACGACCGGGCCGATACAAATTAACATTTATACTTTCAATTACAGCTGAGCAGTATTTTCATAGGTTAATTTGCACAATTAGTCAAACTGTCAATGCTCTATATTTAGGTATTATTGCTTGTTAACACATTTTTTGCGCTCGATTTTACGTTGTTATCGGTCTGAGAAGTAGTTGCAATGATGGGGACAAAAACTTGTTTCATAGAATTTTCTTTGCTGAATGTTTTAATTTGTTAAATTATTTTATTTTTTGTTGCAGTTCTTTATTACGTCATAATCGCTCTTGCGGTTATAGCCACAATGCTCGCCATACTTCTACTAATTTTTTATTGGTAAGTATTTACTAAGCTATACATCGGTGCTGTGTTTTGGTTATTATTTACTAATTTTAAGCCATCGTTAATTTGAAAGTTTTCTCCGCTTTTTTGATGCCTAATAAAATTTTATATTGCTTCAAATTGCGTAGCTATGATTGCAGTTAGCCTACTTGGCAAAATCTCCGAAAGTTGTTGGTATTTTTTCAATACAGCCGAGACATTTAGGTTGTCCCTTTATGACTTGCTGCAAAATGTACGATTAAATTCACCTTTCTCATTAACTGATTGGCTATTTATTCTGTTTATTTTTAGTCTTTACAAAAAAGAAAGAAATCTTCGTATAACGATGTGGGATGTGAAGACAGAAGATTTACGTCTAGACAAAGTGCAGTGGAATTCTCTTGTTGTTCCAACGGTAATTAGACTAGGTTATTACCATTTACCAGATGTTCACGTTAGGATAATTAGGCTAGTAACCATCTACAAAACACTTCCCCAGGCCTGAACTTTACACAGGGTTTTTATTGACGTATTTTTTCGTTTTGATCGTCTTGTCACGAAAATCCGTTTGGCGCTTTGTCCTGGACGTACTAGACATTTTTAAGGATTGTTGGCTTAGTTCCATTTTCCAGCTTGGGCTATACTAAGACAAGCAAAATATTGTAATTACGTGGTTTGAGGTCCCTTTATTTAAATTTATCACCAGCATGCCCTGGAAAATTATTGAATTCAAGACTCCCCACCCAACTGCCAAGCAGATTAAAAAACAACTTTTTGAGAAAACCTTGTACAACACTCAAAACTTTAGAGTTGTCCGGTCGAAGAAAAGCGCTTAACCTCAACCAAATGTTGAACCTCTCAAAAAGAACTAATTGTTAAAAAAATTGTTGCTAAATTATCAAACAACACCAACTCGGGACCCTTTGTTTCTCAATTAATGGCTTCTTGATTGGCTCGCAGCTATTTTTGGATTCAGTGATATTTGATACCTTTTTGGCATTTGAAATTTTCTTTTGGATTATCTTATGGTTGTCTGTTGCCTGAAATTCCAATTAATCATATCGGTTACGAAAGGTTGGGACGGTGTCTGGGCAAATAGGGTTTGTCATTTACGCAAAAATACGCACCGTACACAAACACTCTTGTTGTGTGTAATGGAACACAAAATATGCCCATTATCACATTGGAAATAGTTCGCTGGCTGTGATAAATTGTGCTTTTCAATCAATATCGAACAATACCATAATTAAAAAACCCATTCTTTTTTAAGTCTAAGATCTACCAACCGCTTCTGTGGTAGTTTAACCAAAAAGACTACCGGTAACTCTTCGAAGGCCCAACGTGCAAACAAATCTCCTGTCTCTGAAACGACTACAATGAAACTTTAAAAATTACACCTGTAGTTTCTCAGCAATGTTTTTGTCCCGTTTAGGTGCCAAACTTTTGTTTTTAGCCCATATTTTTATACAGTTGTTGGAAGTCATTGATGAAAAAACGCAAATGGGAAATAGAAGAACAAAGCATCATTACACAACCACTGGGCACTATAAAGGAAGGATTGTGGCAGTTCAAAAATACCGTACGAGGAGAATGTCACTTGAAAAAAGAAACTTAATGTGTGATTTAGATCAGGTAAAAGTGAAAATAGATCTTGTTTCTTAGAAGTTACGTGAAACTTTATTACGAAATACTTCTTGCGTAATTTTCAAATATTAAAGAGATTTTTGAGGCCTGCCAATTATTACCGTGAAACTTTGACGACTTAATGCGTCAGACTTTGGTGTTTTCTTGATAACAACCTTCTCGTTATACTGTATAATTTTTTATACATAAAATTTGCAACATTTTAATTAAAGTTTTTTTGTCCCCAAGTTTCAAAATTTCCAAGTCCATTAAAGCTGAGAAAAGCTCTATCAGTCTCATCGCTTGCAAGTTCAAGTATTGATTTTCGACATTCCACTAAATTTATCTGCCATAAGAAATAACACGCGATTGGTTATTGTTATACAGTGTAATGCTCTTCTGTACACTTTACTGCATAACTCAGCAAACAGCAAATTAGTCACGAATAAGGGGCGCCAATGTAGGTGGCAAGACTAGCTACTTGCTACTTGTCTGTCGAAAAAACGTCATGTTGCGTACGGTTACCGTTTTCTTAATTTCCTTAAAATCTGGATTTTTAGATTTTTATGATCAATCATGAGCATATCTGCAAATTTTATGGAGCTAATCAAGCTGGAGGTTATGTCACTGTGCTCACTGAATATTGTACAAGAGGTTCTCTTCAAGATCTTCTCAATGATCATTCAGATTGGGATGATGTGTTCAAGTGAGTTTAATAAGCAGAAACATAATTATGCACAGAAGAATCCAGAAAAATTTTCAGGAAAAGCAAACAGTTGAAAAGTGATCATTTTGCATTTTTTTGCATCTAGAAGTGTCGAAGTACAAATGTATCAAAATCTAGGCGTCTTAAAGCTTCTTAGCCCTATCCCAAAATCCGCTGATGAAAACATGTACTGAACGTCTAAACTTGAGTTTCTAACTTGTTAAGCTCAACAAAAATGCCAACCTCAGAGCATTTTTTTGGTCAAATCGACCCAAATAAACTTGTGATTAAAACAGAGTTTGCGCATTGGACACAAAATTGCTTTTTCATTTAATCAGTATTTACATTGCAAGTAGTAATTTTCTGAAGTAAATTTTAACACAAGGTTATATTTCAATTGAAAATGACTAGCCGAGTATAACAAAAATTTAAACTATTTCTATCTCGCTCTGACACAAGTATACTTGCAGCTGTACAAAAAAAAAAAGCAATAAATGTCATTATATTTCACGATATATGATCCTGATAAGTGATATCATAAATTGGTCCTCGAGGTGTGATGATTTAAATCTTTAGATGCAATTGTAACATTGTGGTCTATACCGCTTATGAACTGAAATTGCTCGTTAACTGCGTATTATTGCGAAATGAACCTCAGGTCAACAGATCACTCAAATGTCAACTTCGTTGCTAGATACTGCAAGCTGTAAATTTGCATAGACCATCCCATAAAAATAGACTCGTTATAAGAGCATTAAACATATGAGTAAGGTACTGATTGATAAACAACCAATGCATCCTTGAGTTATTGCAAAATTATCGTAATCTCACGCCTGTGGTGGATCAGCAATATTGTGAAGTTCTTACCAATTTTGCTAATACCAAGTCTTATTGATTTTACAGAAATTCTCTCATTTTTGATATTGTCAAAGGAATGCTGTATCTACATCAAACCGATGTCGGTTCACACGGCAATCTCAAACCATCTAACTGTCTCATTGACAGCAGGTTTATGGTCAAAATTACCGATTTCGGACTCATTGGACAACGCTTTAAAGTGAAAAATAATTTCAAATTAGACCGAACCAAAGACTTAGCACAGAGTGAGTAAAACCTCTAAACCAAATACGAAAATGTAACTAAAATTTTCTCAAAATCAATTTTAATAATTTGTAAATTCTTAATGGCCAACAGTTACACATAATTATCGAAACTTATCCCATTTTTGTTTCTCTAGAAAAGTTGTGGACAGCCCCAGAGCTGTTGCGCGCGGTAAACCCTCCTCAAGAAGGTACAAAGAAAGGAGATGTTTACAGTTTCGCAATCATTGCACAAGAAATTCTTTATCAACGAGGAGTATTCTACAGAACGGATGATTTTTACTCACCCGAAGGTAAGTAGGCTTACGCCTAACAATAAAAAGTTTACTGTTAGTTCTTAAGAAGTTACATATTGCAGCAATACTCTTTGCGAAATAAACAACATGCATGGCAAAACAAAGAACCTTGAACCAAAGAAATGTAAAAATCTCTCCTGCTTTCGCTTAAATTTTAAGTAAGGTGGTTTACGTTCAAGCAAGCTCAAAGTAGTTTGTCGTATAACCGCAATTATGATCCATGCTAAAATGTGGAAGACATTAGTTCAATTACTTTTGGGCATTGCCCTAGATGCGTGATGAAGGACCAGTACTTAACTGCAAAATCTTTTCTAGAAATTCTTCAAAGAGTCACGTATCCAAATGCAGAAGGAAAAGATATATTCCGACCTACTTTACAAGATGTTGATGATGTTTTGATCCGAGATCAGTGGAAAAAGACGTTGAAGAAATGCTGGGCTGAGAAACCAAAAGATCGCTTTGATTTTCAAGAAATTTTTCAAGTGGCAATGGGATTACAAACGTAATTAATTTTAATTTCATAAATTGATCTATTATCAAATCAATTTAATGTCTTTTATGTGTTTTTTTTTGCAATTTGTTTCTTTACTAGGAAATAATAAAAACCATAGTATTAAGTCTGATTTGAAAATAAACATAATTTGTTTTTATGAAGCAAAACTACAAACAACTTTAAGTTTCCTTTCAAGGTAGACTTTGAATTAATTAAGTCATTTTACAACCTATTAATTAGACAACTGCTTGCAGAGAAAACACATTGATCGACAGCCTCCTACAAAGATTACAACTGTATTCGGATCGCTTGGAAGAAAAAGTTGAAGAAAAAACTGAACAGTACAGAAGAGAAAAAGAAAAATCGGATAGCTTACTCTATCAAATGCTCCCAAAAACAGTTGCCAATCGGCTAAAAGCCAACATGGTAAGTTCGACATAATTTGGTACTTACATACTCACTACGCTTTTTTTAAAACGTTGACATTGCGAAAATGCACCATTTCGTCCAAATTGCTATGTCATTAGCAATTGCATTAATGTCATTAGCAAACACAAATATGTCGAAAGCGATTAAAACTTTTGACTTACATGAACGCTGCTTAAGTTCTTGATGCATAATTGAGTTTTAAGTCAATCTCAATTTCTTATCTTAACTTTGAAGACATGTAAATACACAATCTGTAGCAGATCTAACAAAGTAATTTTTCAGGATGTTATGCCAGAATCTTACAACGAAGTGACTGTATACTTCAGTGACATTGTTGGGTTCTCAGCGATTTGTCATAAAAGTACTCCATTGCAAGTTGTGCAAATGCTCAACGACCTCTACACAATGTTTGATAAGATCATCGACGAATTTGATGTGTACAAGGTAGGTTTTTGTTATTAAATTGTTATACGAACGTTGGAAAATTCTTGTGAAAAAACATCAGTGGACGCAATAAATACAGCTAATATGAGATTAGATGTGCTTAAAAAGTGTTAATTAAAAACAGAATACCTGTCTGTTGACAAACAGGTTTAATTGATCTGATAAGCCGTGTTTTCTCATGGTTGTAATTTATACGCAAGCTGGCACTGATATTTAGTGCTGCATTACTTGCTAGTTACTGCCATTCAATATGTAATTTAAGTCATGTAACTGCCATTTGCAACGTGTATTTTTTTAAGGTGGAGACCATTGGCGATGCATACATGGTCGTATCCGGTTTGCCACTTCGAAATGGAAACAACCACGCAAGAGAAATTGCTAGAATGGCTATTCGGCTGCGAGATAGTGTTTGCAATGATTTTCAAATCAGGTAAATATTTTGCAAGTTATTTTTGTCATATGGGAGCCAAGTATCGATGCTTTCAAGATCAACAGTTTGAGGTTTAACAGTTAAAGGTGCATCAACACTGAAGATGTTTTGAAGGCAACAATATTGATGGAGAACGATTTTGAAAGTTAAGCAATAATTATAGCAAAATAAACAATCTTAATATGTTGCTTTGTTTAGACACATGCCCAATGAAACTTTGAAGCTTCGGGTGGGAATCCATACTGGTCCAGTGGTGGCAGGAGTGGTGGGATTAAAGATGCCAAGATATTGTCTATTTGGTGACACAGTTAACACTGCAGCTCGAATGGAGCAAACTGGAAAAGGTACTTTGATCAATAATATAGTTGATCAAACCATAAACTTAGCGGAATAGACATGGTCAATAGGTTTTTGTAATAAAAAAGCGAAAATTGTAAAATTTTTAAAAAAGGTGGGAAGTTGTATCGAAATGACCTATAGCGGTATCGCGCGTAGATTACAGATCCAACGTGGCGGGTTCGATTCATAGCTTAAGCTGATCACTTTCGACAATCGGGTAGCTGCAGAGAGTGCAAGCTCACTTCGCAGTCCTCCTCAATTTCAGTTTGATAAAAATTGAAATATTTCTACGGCTGTATTATTTCTACGGTTGCTTCGGCACATGATTTTTTGTTGCCATATATGCTGCATTACGTGTTTTTACGGTGCGTGTTCTAGCACTCATTACATAAGCATTACAACACGATTATGACGTCTTGCATTAAAAAAAATCAAGACATGTTTTGGTTTAATAATAAGGTATATGAATTGTTAATTGATAACAAATTTTCACGATTTTTTGAAATTGGTGATTGTAAATACATGGAATAAATATGACTAAAGCGCACAAAATTTATAATAATCCAAATTATCAAACAAAAATGTCTGGTACAAATCAGCTAACAAAACCAACACCAACAAATAGAAATTAATTGCATGACATTAGTCTTATAATTGATACATTTGTTTTGGCTTAAAGACAGCTTCCAGTACAAAGAACATATCAGCCTACCTTTAGTCACTTTTTAACTATTAGCACTATTTATAGTGACGACTTCCTTTTTGTTGGTATTTAAATATAGTTTTCTTGTCCTATTACAAATTGACATAAATCATGAAATAGGTGCGCTTTTGGCCAACTGCTGCTTTTGATCAATGAAAATCTTGTAACACTCTTAACATAAAACGTAAAACAAAAAAAGGCAAACAAAAACTGGTTGCAAACAAGAATATAAACAAAAGCAAATGAGCGGCAATATGTTGTTATTACGATCGATAACAAATAATTAAAGACATTCAATACAGATAGCATGACAAATCATTTCTAAAATGTAAAGATAGCACGTAATAGTCAAGCTTTTAAATAGCCTAATTTCGAAAACGCTTTATTTTTGGCTCGAAGCAAACATGCATTTGATAGGTGGTAATCACAAAATAATCGTCAGCGCAAAAAGTTAAGTGTATGCAGTAGTAATAGACATCAAAAGAGAGTTATTTTTGCGCTTTACTAAGATATCATCGATAGTTAACTCACGCTTAATAAATTTATTAGTTTTTCAAAAGGTTGCAGTCACATTTTGTGTTCTGTTAATTACTAAAATTTGTAAAAAGGTTACCCCTTAAGACCAGCTCAAGTGGCCAAGCATGTATTTTTAGACCTCTAAACAGTAGCAGCTATATAACTTTTAATCACAAGGCAAGGCTCTTTTGCACATAAAACATATGCCACTGTTTGCTAAACTTTGCCAACATAATCTTTGTTCAAGGTTTGAAATATTGGTTTAATTCTTAGAAAAACAAAAGGAATCAATTGTAATGTACACTATAAGGTGTACATAGGCCTACGCGAATAATGAAAGAAATCTTCTAATGATATAAAGCTTGGCGATTACAACGTTTTACTCATGAAAAAACATAAAGTCCCACACGAAAAATTTACATTGCAGTTTTGTGTTTTGAAGTATGTTTTATAAATTATTTGGGATATTGTTGATAATGCTAGATTTCTTTGTAAACAAAAAGAAAAAAAAATCTGTAGGCTATTGTTTTAGCCAAGAACATATTAGGGTCTAAAGACTACGAGTTTTTTATGAACTTGTTCACTTTACCGATACGTTGTATACGTTACTTCTTAATATTGTAATAATGAAACAGTCAGCATCATTTTCAGTCTCAAATTCGGCAAAACAACCATTACGTTTAAATCATATAATCACCACACTTTAAAAGTAAAATAAGCTTTCTAAGCTCATTCAATGTTAACGTTGATGTTAGTTAGGCGTAACCAACCACAAAGTCCAGCGTCAGCAACCAACTAAAAACTGAATATAATCGAAAAAGACAGGTGGCACGATAACATGTTTTCACAACATAGCGGCAGTATTCTATCCTCACAACTTTATTCGAACTTTTTACAATGCAGCTGCACCTTACAGTGATTTGTAGAATTTGTGCAACAAAAGAAAAGTTTTCTCTGTGTTTAAATGCTCCAGTTTTGGCAAAAGTAGCTAGCAATCTCCTTTCAAACATTTTGATTTTTAAAAAATGCCCCAAAGTGATAGCTTTATCAAAGTTAAATATATCTTTTTGTTTCTTTGTTTCAGAGCGCAAAATTCACATTTCTCCTCGTACAAAAGAACTTTTGGATGGGTTTGGAAACTTCAATTTGAAAAAGAGAAAACACAGCGTAACACTCAAAGTAAGAATACTTTTGTCGTATTTCTGTATTTCTGCTGTTGGTAAAATTTCTAATCATCTGTTGTTTTTGTGGAAAACCTTTATATTTTTTGTTGCAAAAACAATCATATTTTTTTATGCGCATTAAAAAATTAACCTATGTTTCTTTTCGGCGTTCATTTATACTTAAGCCTCGGTGTTAACCAAGTTTAACATTTTTCAGGGTCTTGGAGAATCGTGGGATACATGGTGGTTAACGGGCGAAAGAGACATGGGTTCGTACAAAGACATCTCTTCGTTTAGTCCTACTTCGTTGCTAGATATTCATGCTGAAGAACAGCACAATCAAGTGGAGCGCAGCGTATCGTCTATGACGGATTCTAGTAGTTGCAGTTTATCGGAATCGTCCACTGGTTACAATAGCGATCTTTTGGAAGAAATCGATAACGAAACTAGTAAATTGGACACTGAAAACGAAGCAAATGTTAATGTGGACACCAATGAAACTAGCAGCTTGTTGGAAGAAGCTGATTATCGATCGTCATTACCCTGCATTGCACGTTCAAACAAAGACATTTCCCAATCCAACAGAAGCATCATTTTTAAACAATTAAATAGCAAATCAAACTCTACAAGGACAAATAAATATACAACCATTGGTGCTATATTTTAAAACAATTTTTTATATATCATATTCTTATTTATTTCGTTTTCATCAGCTCGTGATTTTTATTTGCACGAATAAGAGAAAAATAAAAGAATAGAAATTGCCTATATATGGCAGAAAAAATGATTATTTACAAAGTTTAAGTATTCTATAATGAAGTTCAAGTTTTTTAAAATGACAAACAATTACAAAGCGCATTTTTTTTTTTATAATTAATCAACCTGATCTTGACTGTCTTGTAAACGCAAACCTCCTTTTCACTGCAAAAGTTTTCAGTACGTATTTAATATTATTCATTGCTGTTGCACTTTTTTGTCACCATTTTCTTTTCATATGCGACTTTTATTTTGAAACTGTATGAGTTTGTGCTGTGGTAAATTAAAATTCAAAGAAGATATTAGCCAAAATCTATTATTGAAAGCAGTTATACAGTAGAGTCTTTCCGTCGGATACGCTAAGATAAATCATTGAATAGCCTA
This sequence comes from Trididemnum miniatum, assembly GCA_964006365.1. NCBI lineage: Eukaryota > Metazoa > Chordata > Ascidiacea > Aplousobranchia > Didemnidae > Trididemnum > Trididemnum miniatum. The sequence goes on along the minus strand of OZ023235.1, from coordinate 11,948,425 downwards.
GTCGTATTTAAGAAAAATGTAAGAAAAGGAAAGATTGAGCAACGTTACACTAAGCTTGTTTATATGATGCGCTTTCAGCGCGAATATTTTGACATCAAAAGTTTTCAGCGCGAATATTTTGACATCAAAAGTGACCTTACAAAATTGAAAAGTAATGCGCAAGACATTAAGAATTGATATAATCTTGTAGAATGTAGACTATGCGTTCAATGGCAAGAAATTCGAAAAGTGAGTTCAACTGTAGAAAATTGAACGATCCTTGAGTTGGTTTAAAAACATTGATCTACAGTGTATCACAAACCTTCCTAACGTACTGTAAGCTTATCATGAAAACGGGCTTACAGTAACAAAAAAGTAGTAACTGCAAAAAACGCTCGACAAAGGCTGGAGGCAAAAATTTTGTGAAAGGTACCATCCGTACAGTAATTATCTTGTCCCTATATTTTGTAATACAAAGGAATATTACAACTCGATATAGGCCTATTTAATCATATTGCGATCAATCAAATGTGAAATCCCATAAATAGACAGACTATTCCAAGTTTTTATTAGTAGGTTTAAATTTGATATATCGATACGAAAATGCTCACGTAAGTCGCGTTATTTACTACAGACTGAATAGAGCAACATAATTATAAAATAAAGTAAAATCACACAGAGCCGACAACAGCGAAGCAGATCATAGCGTTTTTTTCTGATTTTATGATCTAATGATTTTGCTTAACTTTATGATACAAGCTCTAGCTATTGACTGTAATCGAGTTCTCTGTCAGGAGAAGTTGAGCCTTGCTTTAACTCAACTTACAAAGCAACCTATATTAGTTGAAATTTAAATCGAATTATGACAAATATACATATTGTCATCGGCGCAAATTATTATTTACAGTAATTGAACCTTGTCGGAAGGAACGGTAGAAAATTGAGTGTGAGCACGTTTAAATCGAATTATCATCATCAATGCTCAGAATAAAAATTTTGTTACGCTTCAATGATATATCGATTTACAAGCATATTGATTTACCTATTTGTTCCTGATTACTGCTTGCACTGTGGTGTATGGCTTATCTATAGCCTACACTTCTTGTACATTTATGATGAAATTAGATTAATTCACGCAAAACTTTAAATAAAGTAAATATGCGCAATGTGGGAATTGCAAGATTTCACATCAATTTATGATATATCGGTCTATTATAAAAAATATTTAAGGACGAAGTCGTCTGTTTATGATCAAAATAAAAGTCCCAACGAAAGCTTACCTAATTCAAACTTACAAAAATCAATTACCAATACAAAAAATAGATCAAAAGAAAAAAGTTGTTTTTTTTAATATTAGATTGGCCTCCATTATAAACTAAAAAATTATAATGATACAATTTATATATAAATTGCTTAATTACTTGATGATACGATATTGATCATGAAATTAAGTGATACTACCGCAACAAAACTTAGTTAAAAACAACGACCACATAAAAAGTCTGCAAGCATGTGCTATTCCGAAAAAATAGAACAGATATAGCAACAGTTAAGCGCGTTAATTTGAATATGCGTAGCCGTACGATTTCACCGTGAACACGACGTGGATGAGTTTATTTATTGCTTTATCTTATCTCTGAAACGAACTGTTTTGACACTGTGACTCAACCGAAAAAAAAAAATTCTCATAAGCGTACTAGAGCGCTCAAAATAGAAAATAAAATATTCTCAAAATAGCTTTGGTTGGATGTGCGTTCGCGGTCAATTTTGGTTTTGTCATTGGTCAGTTTCTCATCTGATTTTGCAAGAGGCTCGAAATAGGTTATTTGGGTGTGTACCATCACTGCCACCTTGCGGTGTAAAGTTTTTGAAAAAAGAAGAAAAGTGAAGAGAATGAGTATAATCGCAGCACAACAATGTTTGATAAGCGTATATGTTCCATAAACTTAACAAATGTTTTTTTTAGAATGACATAAATAAAGTTTTTAGAAGGTCGGTTGAACCTAAATTATGGTTCAAGTACTTTAGTCATCTAACACCACCGTAAAGCAGTTTTTTCGAGGTTACAGAGACTCACTTTGGTTCCTTAAGAATCGGAAAAATTAAGGAAAAAAAATAGATTTATATTTTGGAATTCTACAGGTCCATTTTAGCTTTTCCCGGTAACTTTTTCCTTAAAATACTCTTGTGCAAAATATCTGTAATAGGAGTTTTTGTTTGGTGTGTAGCAATAAAGAGAAATTTTTTTGCCTTAATTTGTTGTACCATTAATGGCGGTAGAGAGCAATTATTCATTCAATGACAGGTTACGTGTTGGAGCATATCATTGTAAAGCTTAACGACTGAATTTGTCAGCAAATATGTGATGTTGGTGCTTACAGTACAAATTGCGTCTCATTGTTGGAAAATCATATTGATTTATCATGCAAATTCAGCCTTTTAACAAAAGGTTGTAGTTACTAGAAAAAGCTTATTTAGGGAATCGGTTACGAGAATCGCCCAGATGAATTTGCTTCAGATGCATGTTAGTTTGCCCTTACTTGATCCCGCTCTAATTGACCTCGTAATGGAGGCGTTTGCCATCATAATGTTGATATTCAATTTGAAAACAACGTTTAACATTCAGTTTTTCTTTGTATTTAGTAACAAATTTGATTTAATTGGTTTGTAAATCAAATGCAAATCACACATCATGGTTTGTTAAAATGTCAGTTTAATTTTGATAATACCACCCACGCAGATAGTTTCATTACAGTGGAATTTGGTTAATAAATCCACCTCGGGACAGCCGGTTTTGGATTTAATATGCGGCGGCTTTAATAAACGGCGTTTCCTAAAAATGCATCTCACCATTGTGGATATCCCCCTGGAGCGGTAAAAATGCACAAAATGTAGTATTTTTTCAATATTTATTCGACACAGAAAAATCTGCGCAATGAAATTTGCTTCGGTGGAAATGTTTTCCTCAGATGGCCATCCACTTCTTTCATATCACAAAGCATGTCCATCTTCTTAAACCCAGTACGCTCTTGCCCCAGGGCCAAGCGACGAAAACATTTCCGCATCTCTGCTGCTGATGGCGTTTCTTCTTCTGAACCATCATTATCATCATCTTCGTCATCAGAAATTTCAACAACTCCATCCTGGTTTTGTGTCATTGAAACAAGATTCTCAGTGAATTCTTCCTCAGTCTGATTTTGCGCACTCCTACGACTGGTGTTCAATTAGCCTGCTTGATTAGGCCTACCAGTACACTAGGACATGTACGTACTTGTCCATACGAAACTGATAATTCAATATTGTACGTACTTATTAGCACATAATGAAGAAAAATTTGACTGCATTAAGCACGTAAACTGGATGTATTAAGCGGCGCTTGGATTTATTAACCGAAGTTTTTATAACGGGAAAGGATTAGGACGATTCCGTTCCAAACAAATTGGATGTAATAAGCGGCTGGATTTATTAACCGTGGATTCATTAACCGAATTCCACTGTACTAAGAAAGCTGTCACAAACTTTTCCACAGGCCTAAACTACTTATCGTTTAAAAAAAACTGAATATTTTGCGACGAGTTTTTGATTTGCTATAGTTTGATTTAAACTTATATTATTTATGCTGTACCATACTATTGCTCAATGATGGCAGTGGGGGGTTGAAAGCCGTGCTGTATATTAGGTCACTTCTAGAAGAGTTAACTTCAACATCATTATTATCCATAGGATTGGCTCATTCAAAGCTGTATGAAGACCGTCTTATTAGTTTGGACAACGTTGTAGGCCTACCAATCCGGTAGTGCAAGAAGTATAAAAAAGAATTGAAAAAAATCAAAAAATCAAACCTTCATTATTACTCGCGGTATATTATGCCGAAGCGTGCAACGAGTGATGGGGCCCATCTCCATGATGTTGCGCCTGCTAGGCAACGCAGCTCCAAAGAAACGTGGCCACGGTGACGAGTTGTTGGCGACACTGCATACGAATTTAACCGGCCTGGAATTAGATCCCCAGATCTTTAGCACCGATTGGGGACGACCTTAACAACTGAGCTCACCGGGCGAGGCACGAACACATAACAAAAATGAATCAAATCAATATAACTTCAGGAGGAAAAATAAAGCCACTGTAAATCTCAACACTGGACGTTGCGACAACATAGATTCAGCTGCCATCGTCAGCAGTGTATGCAAGGTAGTACAAAACTGTAAGTTACAGTTAATTTTCATTTAAAAAACTATTTTCAACTTTCAGTCATTTCAGTCAGAGAACGTGTTTATTATCAAATAAAAATTTTTGTAACTGAACAAGCGAAAATCCCCCTTTTGCTTTAACTTAAACTCGTTGTTCAGGCGAAAATCCCCCTTTTGCTTTAACTTAAACTCGTTGTTCATTAGTTTCGAAGCAAAACTTGATGCATGTTGAGATAAAACATCGACGGCTGATGTTGATCCGAGCATTCAGAGATATGGGGCAGCAAGTGGAAAGCGGAAGTAGACACCCCGTCAACTCTCAATCTGTCTTCTTATCTCACGCCGGTTCATATAAATTTGATAGCCCGTTAACATAATGCTCACCCAAGCAACCAACCAAAATAGAGCATTTCCTACCATAATTGCTTGATCCACTAAAATATCCGTGACAGACAAAAGAATCACAAAGATAGCAATGGAAATTGCAATAGAAATTACCGTTTCCGCGGTTGACATGGGCATTTTGACGATTGTATAAGACCAGGTGAGTTTCTCTGCTTTTTTTAAGAAGATCATGCTATCCTAAACAGCATGCTTTGGTAATTTTATTTCGTTTCAGTTTGCTAACACCATTTTTTTCTGTTTCCGATTTTTTTTTTTTATTTTTGATTTTTTTTTTGAACTTCAGCCTAGCATTGGTAGGAAATTTTGATCTATTCGTGCCGAAAAATGGTTATAATATATCTTGATTGTGATCACATAGAAGCTTGTAGTTCTGTCATAGCCAGCTGAAATTAATTTACAATGTTGACAACTAACACCCCAAAACAGTGTGTTATATTTTTTAGTCAAAATTTCTTATCTTGTACCGGTATAATTTTGTTATGTTATTGGGTCAAATCACATCTTCATCGTACTCCGAAGCGTGTGGTAACTGGCGAGGCCCATCTCCGCGGTTTAGCGCCTGGGAAAAGCACCTCATAATGTTTAAGAAACTTTGCAATGGCAACGAGCCGTTGGCAACTCTATGCCAGATTTGCCCGGCCCCGGAATGGAGCTCAGCACCTCTTGCGCTAAAAGCGATATCTTTAATCTCTAGGTCAAACGACTGCTTTAGATTCACGTTTAAATTACTGTACACGCATGTTAGAGCCAATCAACAGTTGGATTTAGGCCGGATCACTGAATTTGTCCTCTACAAACCCAAAAGATAAGCGTGTCTAGAATCGATAGATAGATACTAAACTTATCTTCATCTTCTTGACAGCTCATCTCCACAAATCTTGAATTGTAGGCCTACGCCTTAACACAATATGAAATTGGTTTTGAAATTTTTTAACATCACTGCAATCAGTTCATTAAAAAATGCATGCAAATCAGCTATATAACATTTGGTGCAATATTACAACAGTTAAATATGCATCAGACTATTTGGATTTACATCTGGGCAGACAAAGCTATTTAACCGTAAAAATCTGTATCAAAATCTACTTTTTTATGTAAGTGCTTCTTAATCAACATTCTATCAAAGCTGTAAATTTGCATTATTGTTCAAAATAAACACATTTTACCGCATCTTCTTTTTCGTTTTATTCTTTCTTAAGGCGGAAGACTGCTTTAATGCTCCAAGAATGAAGTAATAGGAGTAAATACAATGTTAGCGCCCAAAATGAGTTTACAAAACCTAACCGGCGAGTTGGCGCAGTTGTTAAGACACTGCTATTGGTGCGAAAGGTTGAGGTTCGATCCCCGGGTCAGTCAAATCGGACGCACTGTCGCCAACGGCTGGCCACCGATGCGATGTTTCTTCGGAGCCCTGTTGCCTAGGCACTAAACAGCGGAGATGGGCCCCGCCGCTCTTTTTACGCTTCGGCGTACTACCGCGAGTATAATGAAGATTTGATTTTGATTTACTCGAAATTATCAAAAACCCGAAATGTCTTTGAATCGAGAATTATAATGCAAAAAACAGGACGTTCTACGAGTAAACTTACCAACGACTATTATTCAAAACAAAGGCCAAAACCTAGGCAAGGGATTACTCCTAATTAATTACCAACGCTAAATTCAGTTATACTTAAATGAAATCGTATAAATAGACATTAAAGTAGGCCCTAAAAAACTTTACAACAATAAAAATCAATTCTACAACTTGTTTTTGGGGGTTTGACCGCTCATCATGAAATGGAATCAATATTTGAAAACGTTTGAGTCTTCGAAGTTATTTGACCAAATTTACAGCACTCACTCAAAATCTTGATATTTTTACATCTGGCATGCAATTTCACCGTTGCTATAGAAACTGACCAAACATAGGCAAAACTTACAAATTTTGTATTTCAAAATTTATCTAAAGTTTACAATTTTTTAGGATTTTTTTTCTTCTAAATAGTCTTGGCTCTGCTCAACACCGTGATAATTTTGATAAAGCTTTATCTGAATTTAGTTAACTTAATTGACAAATTTTTAAATCAGCTGATAAGCGTTAATCTGCATCTACAGTATTACATAACTGTGGTGGTTGTTTCACACAATTAATGTTGCATGTTTTATCATACTAAGTATGAGTGTAATACGACAGCAGCAATATCGGAGGCATTTCTGAGATACCATTTAGATGGGACCAATATATCTACCAAAAAATCTTGAAAAAATATACGAAAAATGACAACCCTTAAAAAGAATTTTGCGGTAGTAAAATTGTTTGATTTACAAGCAAATACATCCTGACCCCAAATTTTTATGAAAAATGCTTTTAGCTATACCTGACTATATGCTTATTGACATAATGACTATATCAATCAATTATAACTAACTATGCCAAAAAAAGACATGAAAAAAAAAATTTGAGCTACAGCATAGCGACGACAATATTTTTCAATACGGCTTAAATTCAACGTGTATTGATAGATTTAATTTATTTTAAACAATATGTTACTGATCCAAATCAAACTTAAATAGCAGAAAGTTCATTGATCAGTTATGAGTGTTTGATTGATCAATGATCTTATTTCGCATATTCATGTGTAGTTTTTTTAATTCTAAGCTCAGAACATAAGCCTTTTAAACAAAAACTTTGAGAAGCAATAAATCGCGAATGCCAATAAAAAAAAAAAAAAAAAGAAGCTTACTTAGACTTGCTACAAAACCAATAACATACAACAAAATTTAGAAAAAAGCGATGCTGGGCCGCTTTATTGCAAGTCTACAACTTATAACCTAATCCAACTGTTAAAAATATATCTGCAGAAACCAAAATGCAGTAATTTTAACAGTACATTAGTAACCCTGCCCTAATTGCAAGCTGGAAGAAGAAACTCCCAATCACCATGTGGAAAAATGCGTTTTCTACCAAAAACTTGAAAGAAGATTTTTGGAAAAAAAACACTATAATTTCTGTGGTCAATAAACTCAATCTAAATTAACTGGCAACGTATTTACAGCAAGCCCGCAGACTCGCTGAATATGGCCAGTAATCCATACAAATAAAAAAAAGAAAAGAAAAGAAGCGGTAAAAACTTGTAATCGCCCTAAATAATGGCCCACACAATGTGCCAGAGGAGATCGAACCTGGTTAGTCTAAATGGCACCACCGCCCCTTAATAATAATAATAATACCCTGCCCAGTGCTCACATGCCCAGTTCAAGTGGACCAATGACCCACGAGCTTTCTGCATTATGTAATCAAATTTTTGAGATCATAATTGGAAAAGGTGATTATGAATCAAAAACTAATTGGGATGTGGAAAGCCCAGGGATGCTCGGCTCACACTAAAAAAGTTGAACTAAACTTTTCTTGTATTTTTGATATTTTGAAAGTTCAGAAAAGGGTAATGAAATCGTACATCTTTTTTCGTAAATCTGCCTATTGATATGGCATTTGCCACTTATTCGTTATATTTCTGCAGTTTCATAAGTCCACACTGTATAATTAGAATATCCACGGTATATTACCAAATACATTAACAACAAAAGGCAGCAATAATCTAAACTAGCTTTTAGAGAGGCTTGTCAACAGACGTTTACTTCTACAGTTACAACCAGCATCTTGTTATTGTTACAATGCGTCAATAGGAAAGAGATTTGGTGTTTTCGTTTTGAGTCTAGTCATATAAGTCTTCCATAATCACACGTTGTATAAGGTGTTACGTAGCATAGCGTTTTTTGTCGTGTGAAAACGTTTATTTTGGAACGCTAACATTTACAGTATATAGAAGGATTTACGCAATGGTGAATCACAAAGATGGAAATTTAGGTTGTTTGAAAACTCCTAAAGAACAAAAACATTTAGTAATGTTGATGACATCCATAAACATTTCAAATGAAATTAGTATTAATCACAATCGATGCACTTTTTGATGAGGAAATTTAAGCTTTTTTGTAATAAGTTAAAGCTATAGGAATCTTTACACAACTACTTCTTTCGTTTCTTCTATTACACTTCCAGGTTTTTCAACAAAAATCGGTTTTTACTTTTGGCGTTCATGATTGCAAATGCGGTTCACACATCAAAAAATATAAACAACCTACAAGTTGTTTACAGTGATGCAAAATCAAATAGTGATAAACATAAATATCACCATCACTACTAATGACATAAATTACTGTAGCACTAAAAACAATGAAGAAAACTAATTTTCTGTATGAAATTAGTAGAATAAGTGGAATTCAAACTTTCAATGAGAAACCTACGTTTCAGTGTGAAATTGTGACGCAATTGCTTGATTAGTTTTCTAAAAAAACAAAGTTCATGTAGATGGCGCCAAGCGCTTCACCTGCTGAGTTATTCGTTTTTTTTTTTTATGAATTCTTTGCTATGCAAGCGTGCATGCTTTGTTGTTTTTATGGATAGCAGAGTCATTTTCAGATTGTTGTCGATTTAACTTCCACAGCTTCAAACGAGCAAAACACTTCTGGATCCTTCATACTGCTCTAAATCAGTTCTGAATCGGTTGCTCGCCTCTCAATTCTTTTCCAGCCAAAATCTTTTCTCGCAGCAGATGTGGTGTGGCACTTGGGTTTCTAGCTCTGCTTACCGCTTGCCGATAATCCATCACAATTGACGCATGTCGCTAAAAATAATATATATACCCATCAATAAATAATATTCATTCTTAGCCAACCAAACAAAAGCACTATACATGGTGTTTCACGCCCCGTATGGCAATTTGCAAATGTTTTTTGTTGAGATACGGAATCATCACTTCAATTTTTATATCTGCAGGTACATACGCCATTATTATGCCATTGTTTAGCTCGATCTCAAAATCCCAGATTTTTCATGCTTCAAACACAGTACACATAACGGTGTTGATTGCTCTACATTTTTACCATACTCACAAAAAAGATACTACGCAAAAAAGGGAAACAAAAGTACACACACCTCAATTTCCTCGCAAAAAAAGTAATATTAAGGAAGGTTATGTTAGAATTAGCAATGGGCGTAAATATGTAAAATCTTAAGACAGCTACCCAATTAAAAAATCTACGTAAAAATGCTTGTTTAAAGTTTGATTAGATAAGAGTTTAAAGATTAAAACTATATAAAGGTTAAGTGCACAGCTATTAATGATGACGTATTCGTATGTAATGTTAATAGATTGTACAAACCGCATTGATATCAAAGTGTTTGCCGATTGAATATCTTTGAAAATGAAAATGAGCTTGTTTAAACATTTGAAAGTTATCCAAGGTTACCGTCCACACAAGGTATGGCATTAGGGAGCATATCATCCTGTGGCGTAGCCGAAGGAAGACGGAGGCATCGGATCACTCGCTCCCTTTTTTGAAGAAGCCTAATCTGAATGTGCTAAAAACACTATTTTGAAATACCACAATAATTATTGTAAATCTTTAAGCTGCTGCAAATGTTCCCTAAAAATTTTCTCTCGTTATACACCCCAGTGGCGTACGCAGGATTTTTCAATGAGGGGGTTTCAGTGACGTTACATCGTGATGACGTAAGTTTCAGTGACGTCACAGCTATTATAATGCCATAACGAAGAAAACAATCCAGATATTTCATTCACACTTTTGCTTGATTCTTTGCGCTTCATTTAGGAGCGAAACGGTTTCACAAAAACTCAAGCTGTGAATATGTGGTTAAAAATTTACTGAAAAAATTTTAGTTGACCTCATTTTTGGGCCATAGAAAGGTTAACTGACTAAACCATAGAGCGGTAAAGCGCTGTTTGGGGCTATTAGCCCTCATCAGCCGCACTCAGGTAAAGGTAACTCATCCTTTGGAATGCTTGACCTTGATCAGCCAAGCACCCCTCCGGATTGGCCAGGAAGGACGATATTCGTTTTTACTGTTAACTGACTAAAGTAGGCTAGCTTTCGCAACGTCACAAACAGGGTGTAGCCAGGGAGGGTACAACAGGTAATTGCTTCCCTCCAAAAAAATCTTTACAAGAACCAACATTGATGTAAACAACGCATATAAACCTTGATAAAAAATTTAATATGCACTCATTATGAAAGGGGCAGTTTCTCCTGTCTTGAAAACTGAAGACAGTGAAGCATGAGCATAAACTGCCCTCCCTACCGAAACATTTTTAAATTAAATAAATTACGCGCGAGAGGAATCCCTAATCATGTGATTAAGGTCAAAAACAGCATCGATATTATCTAAGTATTTTTCACCCAAATCACAGCGTCGATATCATGAGATACTCTCAAGCACATAATCAGGGTGTCTGGGAAACAGAGCACTCCTGCTCCTGAGAGAGTTACGGTGCGTAAAAACAATTTTGCCACCCCACCCTGTTCCATCCCTGGGCCCCTTTAAGTCTTTCGTGGTCTGGTCTTCCTTGACAGTATTTTTATTTTATTTTCAGCTCTTAGATAGGGCAGTGTCAATTTAGGTTTTTATATTTTAATAATTTTTCAACAAACCGGCCGATTTTAGCGTCGTGTTAAAGATGTCGCTATAGATGCGAAAGGTCTGAGGTTCAATTTCCAGGTAGGTCAAATCGGACACAGTGTAACCAGATGCCGCCGCCGCTGCGACGATTCTTCGGTGCTGTGTTGCCCCGGCGCTAGGCCACGAGGTCGGGCCCCGCCACTCGCTACTACGCTTCGGTACTACAGCGAGTTAATGAAACGAGTAGGCCTACAGCGAAGATTTGATTTTTGTTAAAAAAATTTTGTGTGCGGCCATAGTTACTACAGGTACACCGTATTTTAGGAAGCTCCTGCTTACAAGTTGCTTCACAGCAGCATCAATGACAAAAATGCAGTTCAAGCAAAACATATCAGAAAAGTTGGAATACCGGTATTGTTGCATCGCATGGTAATAAAAGTTTCTCCAAATTAAATTAGAAAGTTGGACCGAACGGAAAAATATGACAGCAGTTTCGGCAAGCTCCGCACGAAGAAAAGTCGGTTCGCTTCAAAAAAGAAAGGTTTCACTTTTTCTGCAATTGTCAACGTCAAGCGCAGCGCACCAGAAAAGTTTGATGACCGGTAGGCCTATTACTGCATCACAATGAAAGTTTTTCAAAATTTTATAAGCAAGTTGGATAGCACAGAAAAACATGAGAGCAATTTCGGCAATCTCTGCATGAAAAAAGACGGTTTGTACCAAAAAATGAGGTTTTTAAAGTCTTCAATGAGGGGGTACGCCACTGATACACCCCCAGCATCAGCATTCTCCAAAACAAAAAATGCGGGTGTGTTTTTACGGAATGTTTTAAACTAGCTTTAAAACTGCTTTTCGTGAACCTAAAAATGCTGAAGAAATAGCGAGAATGTTTGATGGAAAACTACCGAAAATGGAAGATGTTAATTCCGCTGTTCCGTAGTAAAGCCTGCATGACGTCAGAATCTCGCATCTATGCATGCAATAATCATCTCTCAAATCGCCACGGATCAGCTGGGCTACTATTAATATGTGCCAATAGCAGTACATGCATTATCGATACACGTGTCGGGTGGTCTTAGTTAAGCTTTTAATCTCGGCATATTTAAGGTAGGTTTAGAGAGTTATCCAAGCAATGTTTTGACGTTGAATGACGTTAAACTAGAGTTGACATATGTTAATAATGTTATGTCGTCTGCTCAAGTAGTATCCTTCTTTAGTGCGCTTTCGGAAATTGGATGTTTTGCTAAACATTTTCTTCAGTTGGAAAGCCTTTGCTGATGTTGTCTAAATTTACTTCTATACTTTTTTGATGAAATGTCAAGATTTGTTACCCCATCCACATGACCAGCTTTGGCTTTTCTGCGTCACAATTAAATTTTTGATGTCATAGTCACTTATTTAATTACGACATCAAAAAATGATTACGATGCAAAAAGCCCACGGGTTTTCGGAACCACTTACACTGGGCATAAGGACAGGGTATACGCAGAGCCGGATTTACGTATAGGCTGAGCAGGCTGAAGCCTAGGGCCTCGGAGAAAATGGGGACCTCGGAGAAAATGAGGGGCCTCATCACGAACATCGAAAATATTTTTTTTTGGTCTTTACCGATTTCTAGTGGAAAAAATAGGATTATGCAGACATGAAGACCTTTCTTTTTGGTCTTCGCCGATTTCTAGTACCTCAATCCGGCCCTGGGTATATGCGTAGCAAATGACTCACCGTCACAGAAGTATCTTATGCGTTCATAAATTGCGTTGCCTATTGGTGCTGCGCTGATTTTGTGATGACGTTGTTTATGACGATGAAAAATTTTTGGGTTTTTACTGCAGATGATGACAATTGAATCTACTGTTATGTTGACGGAATATCTATAAAGGAGAACATCACTTTGCTGTACTTTTTCTGGTCGAAAATTTGCTCTTCTATATTAAAATTCTTGTGAAACACGTGCTAGCGTGTAAGAGACGTTTGCAAAAAATGCACTTTACTCATTAAAATTCGTAAGCGAAAAATGATATCATTAAACCTGTGGATATTAATATTGCATCGATCAAATTTCCCAAGTTTTACGATTTTTATGTTTACAAATGAATCATTTTCGAAATTAAATCGACCAATCGGAGCGTAGAAGATTTATGACGCGCGTTTGCTTTCATTTTTTTATACTTGCTGACAAAGCGCAAATGCAAAACTGTTGTAATTTTAACAATTACAGGTAATTTTCAAACCGCAAATGAAGTAGCGCACCTGTGGGTGGCCGTACAGTGTTGCCATTCACTTTTTAAAACTGTATGCAATTTCTGTCAAAAGCGTGAAGTCCCATTAATCAAAAAAAGGAAAATTGTATTTTCTGTGTTAGGTTAGGATAGGATGGGTTAAAAATTTGTGCCAAATACAATTGAAAATAATTGTAATGTCGGCCAGATTTTAATAAAAACGTTTTCTGTGGTCATATTTAGCTTGTTTAATTCGAGTGATAGGTAAGCAGACATTGCCATGTCATAGTTCACCTGGATACACGAGACTGGAAAATAAGACAGAAATTTAAATTTTATTTTTCGGATGCCGTAAAATTAATGCGAACGTTTCAATATTATTTATTGCAACCAAACGAATCTAGAATTTCTGCTTAGGAGGGAGAGGATTTACTTTCAAAATATTTCGACACGTAAAGCATCAGTTACAGCTGTTTATTAAGACGTTTTTAAAGGATGATGGTCACCCCAATCACCCCCCTCTTTATCTGCCTTCGATTGCAGCCCATCTCTTTAAATCATTATCATTTTTATGTCAAATTCAACATAAGCTGCGCAATAGCATGGTTTGAAACACATATTTATCGAACGCAATATTGATTTTAGCATTAGTGAATGTATTGAGATACCTATATGTAAATGAGCCTACATCTTGATGTTATACGCCTGGACAAATTGATCTTTCTAGATGTTTCAGCTTATTCTGTTGCAGCAATTAGGATAAAAAGAAACTGCATTTTATTTTCAGTTTTATTCTTTTCAGTCACCTAATTGAAGCGAAAAATTGAGACAACACCGGTATATACGAAGTTTAAAATGGGTGAAATAGACTGTTGGGTATTTAGCATTTTTTATTTTTAATGCATTTTATCTGAAAGTGGCATTTTTACTGATATATAAAGCTATTGCTCTTACTACGTCATAGAGCGCTTTCTAAAAAAGCTGATTTTAACCACTACCGGTATTAAGAAGTTTAAAATGGAGGCTGGAAACCTGTTTGATTTTAATTGATTATGTTGGTTTTGCCTTTACGGAAACGAAAACGTTTTGAGATTTAAAGTTTGTATTTCTAAATTATATAATGTAAAGTATTTGTTTACACCACAACGAAGTAAAGCTATGACTTTCCGATGGACCACAACAAGAATAAAATGCTTTTAGGCCAGTGAGACCGCAAACAGTAATGCCCATAACTGAGAAATGGTTGATTAATGCTCGCTATAGAAATAAACTGTGCAAGCTGTGAATCCTCTTAGTAGTGAGATCTAAAATAAACGGATGAATTCGCTGTTATATTGACCAAATCTTCAAAGCATCTGATGTTGCCCAAATACTGCTTCAGGTTTTTCGGAAATAGTTAGTGCAGAAGTAAAGATGAAAGAGAGAGATTTTTCATGCTTTGGGATTTTTTTATAATTTTAGATGTAAACAATACACTACTTCAACGGCCATAGACTGAAAAAAATTAAAAAATTTAAAGTATTCTGTCCAGGGCCCATGAGAAGAGGGGCAGGGGGGGCAATGACCCCGGGGCCCATTAGTCCATATCTAACGCGAAATAAATAGAGCCAAAGCAAGTTTAAAAAACAATAAAAATAGCAATTGAGCTCAATATAGGCCTAGTTTAAATAATCAATTTTATTCAGCGCATGCTTAATTCGAGTGATAAATTATAAGCTTTATTTGCTGAAAATTAAGATTTTTTGAATGTTTAAGGCTCATTACAAGCTGAAAATTAAGATTTTTTGCTTCATTTGCATTTCATTCGGCTTCGTCTTAATTAAGGATAATCTTGAATCATAAACTTTTTTATCTGAGATGTGTGGCTGCGCAACTGCGAGTATGCGATTGCGACCAATTATAACATTCCAACTGTAGCTTGAAGCTGGAGAGATCAGTGGAATATTTAGGTTTCATGTATGCAGCGTTAGAGAATTTTAAACAATCGAGTAGATGTTGCGGTTCAGGTATAAGCTTGAGTTTGATGGGAGCACAAGAACAGTTTCATTTAAAAATCGAAGTAATTTGGAGCGAAACGACACCGGTATTTAAAGCATACGCTCAAAGTAATCGGCAAGACGAGAGAGCAAGACAGTGCACGACACGAGGTCAACGAAACACAACTTTAATCATCCGTGAGTAGCAGAGTTTCGTCGCGCACAGGTAAAAATACTTTTGGTTAGAATAGGTGTTCAAAAATGTTATGTGGTTCTCGCGAGAATGCAATTAAAACAGTCCAACTTTTATGGCTCTTTTGGTCAAAAAGAGTTGCCGACCCCGGACTGGAGCAAATCTTTTCGATGATCGCATGCGCAAAAAACGGACCGTTGGACTCACTGTTTTTTAAATAGATGCTGTCAAATTGTTTGGTTTGGTATAATAGGTTTTAAAATCTTTTTTTTGGGGGGGTACGATTGATTATTATTATTCTTACAATTGGTAGTAGGTGTATTTTTGTGAGTGCATGTTGAGAAATGATAAAACGTAAATTCGGTGCACAAAAACGAAAAGAAAGGGATATAAAAAAACGATTACAGTGTAAAGGGCAGCAAAGACTAGAAAGCTTTGGCATAGTTAGGAGAGAAAGTGAAAGAAAAAGATCTTGTAAAAATATTTTGAACCAGGAAACTGCTGATGAAGTGTTAAATGTCAGCGAAAGTAGTCCAGGGAATGATATTGAAGTTTTAAATGTGAGTTTGGTATCTAATCCGAGTAATGATGTAAGCAAAGTCGTAATTGAGTGTCAGTATTGTAGCTAATGAAGCAAATGTAAGTTCCCCTAATTCAAGTGCTCATACTGACAATGGAGTTACTACAAACTAAACGCAGCATTGGTAACAAGATTCCAAATCCGCACTATGACTTTGACGTTGGCCTTGTTCTCACTGAATTTCCATCTACCTTTAAAATACTAAATACGTAGCGCGATTTATCGTGGTCATCAAAAATATTCACAAAATTTTTCCGAGGATGAATTAAGCGAGCTCGTTATATCACCGTAATCGCTTTTTCGCTATAATAGGGATAAATAGGCAACCAACTAACTCACTGAATTTACGAAAATGTTGTCTTTGTGCTTAGAGACTGCAAAAGGTAGGGGGTCCTTCAAAAAATTTGCCCCGGGCCTATGGGCGGCCTCACAGCCCCTGATTCTGTCAACGTGAAGTAGATAAACCTTACATTTTTATCCCTTTAAGTTGCTGTTGTTTTGTTTTAATACAATTGTTTGTTGCCAAAATTGAGCCTAACTTATTGCTTTTTTTACCTAAATTTTTTGAATTATTTATTTTCTTGCGGCTGTTTTAAGGATATCTATTTAAAAATTTTCGGGAGCTAAGCACATCATTGAGGTTCACCCAAACTACTGTATAGGAGATAGCTATAACCAGAGATGGGCGCGATACTCAATTTTTGAGTAAATCGATATTGATGCACGATACTTGAAAATTGAGGAGGTGTTAAATCGATACCGATATCGATACTCGTATCGCCGATACAAGTATCTCGATACAATATCAGGAAAAAATCAATTAAAAAATTTGGTTTACAAATGAATTAAAAAAACTGCTACAAGTTTGCAATCTGCGGACAATTGCAAAACGTAAAAACATCACGTATTTTTTGTTTTGTTGCGTATTCATCCTCCTATCACGAGAAAGCGATCAATGCGCTATACGAGTTCGCTTAGGAGCTGCCAGCCATCTGTCCACCACATCAAGATGGGGAATTCCCGCTAAGTGCATTTCCCAATGGCACATGAATACCAATTTTAAAGTCATTGGTTTGACCCGACTCGGAATCAAAACCCAATCTACAGCTCTCGAGGCGGACGCTCTTACTACTCAGCCATCTGAGCTGTTAGTTGGGACATGTTATAATTTCACGATTAACGTCGTTCAATGGCGTTACGAAACAATTGCAAATATTTATTAATATTATTATTTTTTTTATTATTGTTGGCATATTTATCTTCCTATCACGAGAAAACGACGAAGCGCTGTACGAGCTCGCTTAGGGGCTGCTGGCCATCTGTCTACCACACTAAGATGGGGGAATTCCGTTAAGTGCCTTTCCCAACGACACAACAAGTAAACTTGCCGGCTTTCTCCACACTGTCCCTTAAATGCTGAACGTCAAGCAGGGAAGCTGTGAATACCAGTTTTTAAGTGATTGGTTTGACCCGACTCGGAATCGAACCCCAAGTCTACCGATCCAGAAGCAGATGCTCTTACCACTCGGCCATCTGATCGGTTAATAGGCTAGTGATAAATAGGCTAGTGATAAGAGAAATTTGCGGACAGTACGTCTCTTTGAATCAATGAGGGAATTTAGCTTTATTTCACATTCTTCAGAAACCGTAAATGAACACGCAGTCAACACCTGGTAAGATTGATCTTGCTCAAAAACAGTATCGAGATACTTGTATCGGCGATGCACAAAAACATGCTTAATCGATACCGATACGCGATACTGTATTGAAACTCTTAATCGATACCGATACGCGATACTGTAGTGAAACACTTAATCGATACCGATATCGATACAAAAGTATCGCGCGATACGTATCGCCGATACAAGTATCTCGATACTGCCCATCTCTGGCTATAACATGTAGAGTCCCTTGCAGTGCTGCTAAGAAAAATTTGATCAATGAACATCAACCAAATCAAATCTTCATTATATTCGTTGTATTACGCCGAAGCGTGTAACGAGTAGCGGGGCCCAGCATCTCAGCGGCTTAGCGCCTGGGCTACACAGCTCCGAAGAAACGTCGCAGCGTTGGCTAGCCGTTGGCGACACTGTGCCGATTTGACCGGTCCGGGAATGAAACTCCAGACCTCCCGCACCTATAGCTTTCGCTTAGCAACTGACCTGACGGCCGGTCATCAATGAACATTGCACGCATTGGAAAAATTAGATTCGACATTTTCCTGCCATTCACCCGTTCAGTGTTCAGCGTCATTGGATATTTCATGCATTGTTATTCATTTTTACCGAAATTGGTTACTTAGAGTGGTGAGATTCAGCCGGTTCGTACCGGTTCTGCAGAACCGTCTCGCGAAACTTTGTTGGAACAGCGAACCGGCCAGCAATGCTGTTTATACTTGTACCATCAACAGAACCGGCTGAAAATACTTTTGTAACACAACCGGTTTACAAAAAGTTGAATCCCATCACTTGGTTACTTTATCTTGTGACGTAGCTTGAGGGAGGGGGTTATATGCTTTTTACGTAAACAAATTAAAGATGGCGGTTTCTTAATTTTGCCCTTTTTCACTTATTTTGTGGCTACGCGCCTGCCTGCAGCAGAAATAGAAATCAAAATTTGATGCCAATTAAGCCGTATTAGGAAATTTTCATCAAAAAAGCGCATTAGTTGAGAGCAATGTTCAGAAACGTCATTACAGCTCTCGTTAGTTATTTAGGTCGAACCGGCTTATTTTGATTTTTGCCA
Organism: Trididemnum miniatum; assembly: GCA_964006365.1. NCBI lineage: Eukaryota > Metazoa > Chordata > Ascidiacea > Aplousobranchia > Didemnidae > Trididemnum > Trididemnum miniatum. The sequence continues at coordinate 11,929,678 of OZ023235.1, read as the reverse complement.
AGGTCGTGTATCCTATTTTTTAAAAAAGCACTTCATTACAATTTCTTTCGTTTGATGTGTTTTGGCAGAATCAAAATAACAACACAAAGTCTTGGCCAAACCCAACGTCATTTGTCCAAAAATTTCGCCTATTGAACTATTGTAAGTCGTTTCATCAAAATAGGAAAGGTTGCAAAGTTGTTGCGTTGTGAAACTAGGCCTATATCCTTTTATCCTGTTTACTTTCCTTTCCGCGGGCCAAAAATCCTTGAGCTTACTGGATTTATATTTTTGATTTCATAATCAAACTTCTCACTGATGATGCAAAAAAGCCACAAAAAAGGGCATGCTTGTCGGGGCACATGTCGCTTAGCATTGGCAATAGTTCTTAAGTGAGAAGTTAGGCTACAGCTAAAATAGCTACTGCTGAATCACCAAGAGTCTTCACATTTCTTCGAATGCCAATTTTTGCGTAAATTGTAGCTTTTTGATGCTTGTGTAACATTGAAAGAAATACCACGAATTCATCAAATACACTTTTATGCATGAGAAAGTACTTACAAATGCGTGCATATACAATTTATCGTTGTTTTGCATATAGGCAAATACAACTTTTCTTCTTTCTTGGGGGGAGGGGGGTTAGGGGTAGGGGGAAATCCAGCTATCTGATTTGTTTAGCCAGTTCATGCTCTTGCTGCATGTTGTTGACTTAAAAAAGAATCAAGTTTCAATCATTTGCTATTGGGCATTTACTCCTCAAACATTCTATCACGTGGTGACTCTGACTTGGTTGCACGCATACAAGTTCGTGTAGCACAGGTGAGCGTGCAGACAAACAATAAAAAACAACCTAAAGTAAATTAACTAAACTTTTTAGGAAAAGTTGTCGAGCAGGCTAGAAGTTTTTGGACTGATTAGACTTCCATTTTTGGGTTCAAGCCGGATTGGTTCTCAAACATTTTTGTTCCCGCTTACAATTTTGAATGCTAGACCCAGTCAGAGGCTACATTGTACATTGTTATAGCTTAGCTTTAGAGCTAAAGTGATTGCATTTCTGTCAATTTATCTGCGCTTAGATTTAAAATCTGTAATTGTTAGACCTAATCTTAGCAAATGATTTGGCAACACTAGTTCAATACCACCATTGGTGATGTTTCTGACTAGTCAAAATTACTGCGCATCAATGCAAATCAGTTGTCACCTGTAAGTATACAGCACATCAAGACTGTAAAAAGTCTAACTTTTGTTTTTCTCACGCAAGCACATGTGAGGCCATTGGAGATGTAGTTTGTGAATTCGGTTTGATCAGGTCCAAACCTCTGGCGTAAAAAGTGAAATTTTGTAAAAAATGAAAATATTTGATTGACAGTGTGCTTTGACAGTACCTTTGGCTTGGTAAACCACATTTTTTTGCATGAGAACAACGTTTAATTTGGGTCAGAATCAATCGATACTACAGTTGCTTACTCTAGGCAGTAGCAGCTGGTCACATTAAAACGGTGGCTATTTTCTCGCATTATACAAAGATTTTAGCATGGTTAATTTAGTAACTGCACATTTTCTAAAGTTCTCATGAAATACTTCATGTTCATGCCTGTTTTACAAGACGGGCTGTCAACGTAACAACAAAAATCTGTGCCAATTGCGTAAGAATTGTACAACACGGATTTGCTGCCAAGTAAGCGGGCAATGCAATCAACCACCGCATTTTGGAAGATTGTGCATGTACAACAATTGCTGCTATTTCAGAAGCGGTTTTTGCTGCGATGGAAGAGTGAAGACGGACCAAATCTTATCTTTAAATGGCTAGGTTATATTTTGAGATATTATTTAACGACAAAGTTGAAATTAATTACAATAAGTGCAATGCAAATAATCGATATTAAACGATGATTATGATTATTTTTTTCGTGGAAAATATGACGTCAAAAACACTCCTAAGCGGGTTTGGCTTATGTTTTGAAATCACAAGCCAAGAAAAAGATTACATCGTCAGAAACAAAAAATACACTTAACAAAAAACAGACAACTTTTTCGATTTTCTAAAGGTAAAAACAAGTGCGCGGTAGACTTTTCTGCAAATCAAGCCTGGCTTTTTCATAAAACTTTGCTACCCCCAACAAGTATTCGCCATACTCAGACAAACCCTGCAAAAGTTGAGCACCTATGCGCTTTTTCTCGTTTTTTTTTTCTATGCCTATGCAAAAAACAGACTCAACTGTACATAACAATAATAATAAATCCAATCCAAAATATTAGCTAAAAATGGGAGCTTCCTGGCAAGTTTTGAAACCCTGAGTAAAACTAAGTTTATGTCAGGGGCATGGCCGAGCGATACCGCTCGCAGGTGAATTCTAGGTGACGGGTTCAATTTGCGGCTGGAGCCGATCGCGTTTGGCATAAAGATCAGGTGACTCCTGACTCGAAGAGCGCATGCTCACTTCGCAGTCTCTCTCAATTAGTGTTGAATTTACAATTCAGCATAATTTTTGAATAACCTCAGTTATTTAATTCAATTTAATTAATTCAAATAGAGTTTACTACTATGGACTTCAACGACGCAAAAAAATGAATGAAAAGTCAAGTTTTCACGTTTGAAAAACTAACAAATATAAAATACACTCACAGTGTAGCCAGTTACCCACCATCGCTCCTACGTTCCATACGTTCGTAGCTGTGCTGCATAGGTGCTAAGTTGCCGAAGAGGGCTCAGCCAACTCGTGACACACTGCAGCGAAACAGACGAGCATAGAAAATAAAAGACAAAAACTCACAATGTTATATGTAAAAGCCATGACAGGGTGCAGATTTTAAACAGTGATAACAACCAAAGTGCAATAAGCAGCAGTCTAAACAGTTAATTTCGTATGTTTAAAAAGCCTTTACTTTGAAAAGCTCTCACAGATTACGCAAATTCAACCAATTTTGACTCAACACAAGAAATAATCTCAAAATTATAGGCACGGTCTTTTAAGCGTCTTTAGTGGATTAGACTGTCCATGCTTAAATCCACATATCGGCTTGACATGACATCATAACACCTGAACGTCATTATCTTCGGTTGTAAGTCATAAAAAAGCAAGAAAGATGATCCAAGTTAAATTTTTAAGTGACTTTTTAATGACTTCGAATATTTACAAAACAATAAGTACATAGTCAATAAACCATAACAATTTAATAAAACAACAGTTCGTTAAAAGTTTATGGTGCTTAAACTAGCTGAGAAAAGCGCCACTACAACTGCTAAAGCCAAATCAAGATAAATGACAGTGGTCTATTCGCTAACTTTCCCACCGAATACCTGTTCATTTTGTTAATTTGAAAGTACATTTACAATGAAGCAAAAAAGTTGTAAATTACTGCTTCATTCAATTAAAAAAATTTTTGCAAAAGCTTGAACAAACTCTCTATCAGAGTTTTTAATTTTGGGGTCCAAAAACCCCTTATTATTTCGCTAAGATGCTTCAGTTATCCGTAAACCCAAAGACAAATGCGGTATGAGCGTATACTGTACTAGCATGACGATTCAATATTGGTGGTTACATATTTATTTTAAAGGGGTCTGTAGGTTTCATTACATTGTTTTGGGCAGCAGCGTATTTAGGAGAAGAGGGACATTAGGCCACTCCACCCCCTTTTTTTTGACTTTGCCTTTTAGTACAAAAAGATCAAATGTTGCTACGTGACTGAAACGTAAAATTCTTTTGATGGTTTTTGCAGTTTGTTTTCCCCTTTTGAAATTTGGCGCTATGCCGCTGGTATTGGGGTCTGCTACTCAGGAAAGGTTATATTTAGGGCCCGCTAAAGTCAATAAAGTCAAAATTTTTTCAGGACCAAACGTGTACTAACGTACGTTTCAGGTGTTCAGGAGTCTGTTTAGCTACATTTTGTTAGTCAAGATAAAGTCAAAATTTTGCATAAAGTCAAAACTTATCAAAATTGTCTTCATCGAGAATTTCCTTACAAAAATAAAAAAACTTATATTTCTTTCACATTTTTTGAATTTTTGAGCTAATTTTACGCGCAGTTTTATTTGATTACTCTGAAATAGTTGCAATAGTAAAAATGCGTGCGGTAATTGAGAAGGAAAAAGCACTTATTACACATGAAACCGTACTAGTAATTATAGCCTACTTTGTGGTTTTCATCAGAAACATCCATGGTCACAGACGAACTGTTAATGTACAGTGCAGTTGCGATAACAAGGCATACCAGTACACAGAGGCGGATTCAGAAAGTTTTGGTGGGGGGGGGATGTGATTTTAAATTAGATTGAATGTTAATCAAGTACAAAAACGTTTAGACCCGGAAACGGGCGTAAATAAGCGCTTTGATAATGTTTCGTGTCATGGGCGTATTCAGAATTTTTTTCAGAGAGGGGCACCAAATTTCGTCACTTTTTCAAGCGTAGTTTTTTTCGGCAGAGTTAATTTTAAACAACTTAACTAACAAAAACAACTCAAGGGGGTCCGGGAGCATGCTCCCCCGGAAAATTTTTGAAAATTTGCGTACTGCAATGGCCATTTTAGCGCTTTTGGAACAATTTTCAAGAAAAGTTTGTTCATATTTTTGGTTCCTGATATTGAGTGCTTCACCAAATATGATGTATTTCGTACGCACAGTCAGAGCCGGATTATGCTTTTTGTGGGCCTGGGGATATATGATTGTCAGGGGCTTATTTTTCATCCTATTCTTTGAAGCAAAAACTAACCACAATTGAAGCAAAGCACCAATACATAAACAGAGTCTTCACTGTGTATGCACACATTCAAATGACTCATTTTCTGGATTTAACCAAAACAAAGCTCTTAATAACGTAATCAGCGTCTATTCTTTCCAAAAGTTTGTTTTGGATGCAGAGTAGAGTTAAAGAATTCAACCTTTTTTAGTTCATAAACGAAAGCATATTATGATTCTTTGCTCTTTTTAACGCTGAAAATGACCGCTCACCAGAGCAATTAAAAATTATCACACAAAGATGCAGCCTGAGGATTAGAACACCAAGCAGTTGCATTAGACCTACGGGACGTCGTTTCTACGCTGTTGCTTTTCGATTCGCTTGCAATTACATCAAAAAAGTCAGTCACTTTTTTGGATTTTGCTGCGACTTTTTTCAGTTTATCTTCTGCTTCTTTTCTAGATTTTTCCTTTTATGAACCGCTTTTATACTTTCTCACTTTTATTTTCGAATTACTCTAGCCGACATAATATGAAACCTCCAGGGGCAGATCCAGGGGAGGTGGGGGGCTGGGTGGTATGTAGGGGATGTATCCCCTCTCACCAGTCATCATCAACAATGTTTTTGATGAAAATAATTTTTCCATAATTTCGAACCTTTTCGGTTAAACAATAAACAATCTTACCGATCAGATGACCGAGTGGTATAGAGCGTCTGCTTCTGGATCGGTAGACTTGGGGTGCGATTCCGAGTCTAGTCAAACCAATCACTTAAAAACTGGTATTCACAGCTTCCCTGCTTGACGTTCAGCATTTAAGGGACAGTGTGGAGAAAGCCGGCAAGTTAACTTGTTGTGTCGTTGGGAAAGACACTTAACGGAATTACCGCATCTTAGTGTGGTAGACAGATGACCGGCAGCCCCTAAGCGAGCTCGTATAGCGCTTCGTCGTTTTCTCGTGATAGAAGGATAAATATGCCAATAATTAAAAAAAATAATTCTTACGCCATAAACACGCATAAATCGAAAATGCATATTTGGTGAAGGACCAATCAGGGGCAAAAGAACAAACTTTGCGTAGCCAAATTGTTCGAAAAGCACTAAAACGCCCATTACAGTGAGTAAATTTTCAAAAAATGTTTGGGGACGCATACCCCCTGACCCACTAGAATCATTTCTGTTCTCCAAATTGCTTCAAATTTAACTTGGCCAAAAAAAACATGCTTAAAACATGTCAAAAGTTGGTGCTAAAAAGTTCTGAACATTTTGAACACGCTGAAAAGTTCTGAACGGGCTAAAAAGTGCAGAAAATGTTCACAGTAGGCTACCTTCGTCTTTAAAAATTTATGTAAATTGCGGATTATCAAACATTAGTCATGAAAACAGTGCAACAAGATATGAATAATAGACGAAAGCGGTTAGGTCAAGAGAAAGTCAAAATTTTACTAAAATAAAGTCAAGAATAATTTTTTTTAGGTCAAAAAAATGGCCGTAGTTATAAACTACCGCACTAGATCGCATAAAATTATGGCAGATGTCTTGAAACCAGAGCTGGGCACTCGGTGCTTTAAAAGTAACGGCGATATCGGTACCGATACTTTCCTAAAAAAGTACCGTCGGTACCGATAACGGTACTTTTTTAGAAAAGTTACGACGATATCGTTACTCGGACCCGATTTTTGGTACTTTTCAAACGAAATCTATTTTTTTTAAATTAATTTTTGTTTTGGTTTACGTCTTACAAAGCAACGAAAGTGAAACCTTATCAAGCTTTTTGTCGCATGTGGTGCTAGTGTAAGATCTGAGTTGTAGTTGCGCGCGAATCTTGATACTGCAAGCGAACACGTCGGTTATGTCAACAAGCCGACAGCGGCACGCTCACTAAAACAAGCATTCCCATGTGTGGCAACATGTATAATCTGTTGATTTCCTGCATTAGTTATGAGGCTAGGTATAAAGAGTATCATCATCAGAAACTCGCTCTGAAGAGCAAAAACGTTTCTCACTCCCCTACTTATCTGGCTACGTTGCTACGTACGAACAATGCTAAGGAAGTGAAAGAGCTTATGGCCTATGTACGAAAAAATGTTGCAGAGGTTCTTGCTGTGCAAATTTCATCATTGCATTGAAGGAGAATGTTATTATTTTCAATGCTACTTTTAGTAAAGGTTAGTGTATCAGTGGCAGCTTACTCAGAACTTTTAGATGAATCAAAATCTACATTTTCCTCAGAATTTGTAGGTGTGTAGTTTTACTTTGATTCAATGACACAGAAATAAATTTTTCCATATAGTTAAGACCAGTGGTCTTCAGTCTTTTTCACACAATCCCCCTTTTTGGAAAATGTGGGTCCGAATTGCCCCACAAAGCATTGATGAGCAAAAACAATAAAGGTCTACACGTCCGCAGATCCACTATTTTTCCACTGAAAATTGGTGAAGAGCAAAAAAAAAGCATGCGGCCCGCAGTTTGCCCAGCTTTGGCGTTCAAGATTTTTTTTTTTATAATTTTTATATGATTTTGTTATTTGCAACACATTTGTAAAAGCCTTTAAAAGATCATTAAGTATGTTGCTAATAAATCTGCATTTATTTCTTCAAATCAGAGTTGGACTCGGCCGGGCGTTTCAGGTCGGGCTCGGATTCGGACCGGATTCGGGCCGTGTTTTTCAAATTATTTCGGGCTTTTTTCGGGCTGATATTCAGCATGTCAACACAAAATATTTTTTATCTTTTTTAAAATATTTATGCTGTATTTTTTATCTGAATGTGTAATCTGTAGCAAGCGCTGGTTTGAATTATTGTTACTTTTTTTTACAGTAATGACATATAGGCCTTAATAGTGACGTAACTAAAGAGCAATGCGTTTTGGTAACATTATTGCGGGCCGAAATCGGGCTTTTGATTCTTTCGTCGGGTTCGTGCCGGATTCGGACAGTGGGTGTCAGGTTCGGGCCGAGAAAATCCGCCCACGTCCAACTCCGCTACAAATTCACCGTCTGACAGTCTGTTTCACCTTATCTTATTCAAATAGAATTGATTCTATTTGAATAAGATACCTTTGATGATCCCTTTTGGGTAAAACAGACTATCGGGTTTTAAATAGATGTTAAAACTGTGGTGAGTGAATTTGTATACAGTATTTGCTCCAACTGAACTCAGTTATTGAGCACTTTTTGAGACCCTGATTCCCGTTGTTATTGAATTTATTTCTGTTCAAAACCATTTGTTAGCAACATTGGTAGTAGAATTCGTTTATAACGGCACCTCTAGAATCACCAAGAATTGAGCGTTATAGGCGAATTGACGTTTCAGCCGAATTGCCCCAAATCGCCCTAAAACTGCTTTTTTAGTTTAATTATCTTGTAATCCTGTGAGGTGATCTGTCGGTGGGAGTAGTGGTAACGACATCGCTATCGATGCAGGAGGTCAAGGGTTCGATTTCCCGGCCGATCAAATCGGACACAGCGTTGCCAATGGCTCGCCACCGCTGCGACGTTTCTTCTGTGTTGCCCAGGCGAAGCCGCGGAGATGGGCCGATGGGCCCCACAAACTCGTTGTGCGTTTCGGCCTATTACCGCGAGTATAATAAAGATTTGATTTTTTTGTGCTTTTTAATTCGGACTGACTGCGAATAGAACAACAATAAGCTGACTTTGTTTGAATCTTATTGTAAACCTCCTTGGAGTCAGGGTTTCGTAGCAAGTTGTTCAATCTGAATCGATACTTTAAAGACAAAGGGATGATAAAGATTTATCTGTCTGATTTTATGATTGTCTTTAAAGTACCGGAAAGTCGTTTTGTCTACAAAAGACCAACTATTTTGCCTTAGCGCGATACGTATGATTTGACAACTTTGCTGTAGCGAAATTAGGTCGCAAGACGGAGCGAAAAGTGCGTAATTAATAGTTTCAAATGCCGCAACGCCTATAGGCGTCTTACATACTGAATTAGCCTAGCATTATTTGATTTACGCAAGATTTACGATAAAATGACTGCATGATCAAATGTTCGCAGTTAAATCAGAAGATTTGCCTTTGTAATTTGGTCAATTTTATAATTTTGAATGAAGTTGCCATACTAGTCACCAGATGTAAAACGTTCAAAAATTGCGTCTAACGTCATAAAAATGTTTCAAATTCAAAGTATTTATTCTGAAAACGCATACTGATTACTGACCGGTAACAAACTTCGCAGGGACCGGCTCAGGGTCGCAGCCTGGTGGTTGCCGACCACTGACCCACAACAACGTGGTTTCGCTGTACTTTTCAAAGATGCTTTTCGCGGAAACTCCCGGAAAATTTTCCGCGTTTGCTCTCTTAATATTATTTCAAAAAAAGTTACCGAAATATCGAGTAAAACGGTCTAAAAAGTAACGACAGTACCAAAAACGGTACATTTTTTAAAAGTATGGACGGTACCGATAACGGTACTAAAAAAGTACCGAGTTACAGTACCACGGTAGTTTTGTACCGCGGTACTGCCCATATTGTTCATTGTCAGCCACTCATAACATATAGCTTTCACCACAGCATTTACAATCTATAAAATAACTTATTCAATAAATAAATTTTCTTAATAAGCCTACTTATTAAATTATGGGATTAGAATGCTGACATTTCTTTATGGGTTGTTGCACAAATATTAGTCATTTCTAAAAAAGTGCGCGCACACCAAAATTTCTGCGCACACAGACCACAAAAAATACGAGGGAACATCGTTCATCAGTAAGCTTTTGAAAGGCAACGGCTTTCCGTACGGTCTGATTGATCGTTCGCGTGCTTTATTGAACACTGAGCTCCACCTTAAATTTTAGGTGAAACAGTAGCAGACTCCGTCTTGTTTCTTTTCTTTTTAGATTTAAGCGCGATGAAATAAGCCTATTACAGCAGGTAATGACTTTTATTTTTGGAAATTAATACGTGGAATTTTATATAACGCAAATTAAGGCCAAAAGCGTGCAAATGCAGCGGAAGAATGAACTTCCGTTCGAACTATGACATTTATTGCAATCTTAATCAACAAAAAATGCAATGACATACTTTTTTTGGCAAATGAGCTGATAGCTTAGGCGTACAAAACCGTCAGGAAGTTTTAGGTCTGTTTTTTAAATCCCAACGTTTCGCCAGGCCCGCCGAAAAAGGGGGGCAGAAGGGGTCACTGTCCGGGGGTTCGGGGACACAGGTGGCCCCAGGGTTCAGAATTGTCAGGTTTAGAATGCAAAATTCATCAGCTCACACTACGGTCTGCGGACGCGATGATGTTTTTTTTGATTTCGGGCCGAAATTCGAACATCTGCGGACGCTATGACCTTTTTTTGCTCATCACGTGATTTTGGGGCACCACTGACCGAAGCGCCCAAACGAAATTTTTGCCCCGGGGCCCGAAATTTCTCGCGGCGCTCCTGCGTTTCGCTGATAAGTTTTGACATCATCAGTACAAATGTGAATCCTTGATTGCACAGATTTTTGCCTCTTCGAGGAAACTATAGAATCTATATATCTAAGGTGCTTTCACAAATATGCCAAAACCGCCGTTGATACTGTATGTTCAGTTCATGCTCAACAAAAGAACAAATATCCGTGCAAACTGATGTGTTATGGGAAAGATGTTTTGGAAACTACTGTGCAGTAAGCCTACGTTTGTCTCAATTTTTCTTGTGTGATTTGAAATTGTAAGGCCTTAATCTGTGAAAACTGATCTTCAAAAAAGACTCAACTAATGCTTTCTGAGGCAAAACCATTTTCTCTTGCAAAGAGGACTTACGATTTGCAACCGCGATTTCTCAAGACCAATGAAAGATACAATGGTGGCTAAGGAGGGCAATGATCATGCATGATGCATCAATGCAGAGAGTAAACAACTTGAACATCTGTTATAACAAATTGTTTGTTCATATGTAATTAAAAAAATTGGGACGCCCTGTAGCAACATACATTCACAATTTTGACTGTTCTATTACAATAATTTCGCAACAAACGGCTATAAAATTAGCTTTCAGTGAAAGTTAGAGCATTTTTGGGTTGAATAGCATGATCAAACGGCATAAGAACATGACTATAATGCGTAAACCGTAAGCCAACCATCCAGTTAAAGGTATTGATTTGGAAAGTATTTTAACCTTACCACAAAGTAGAATCTTAAACAAATTTTAAGGCCACAGTTAAGTTTTGAAAATGATTTGGCAACACTAAGCTTTGATACTGCAAACTAAAACACGTTGGGAAGATAGAAGTGTGTTGCGATGGAAGTTTAGCCTACTTGGCTTAAAATCAATAGCATACACAAAAGTTAACTTATGGTTTTAACTGAGATATTCTGCAATTAAAATGGTTAATTTTCTTTCTAATTATTGATGATCAAAATGCTGTTCTGTTTTATGAAAACCTGTTGGCCTATGTAACTTAAATATTTTTAAAAAATCATTATTGTTATCACGCAAAGTACCCCATTAGTGGTTATACCTACTTGATATCGCAATTTTGTGTTAACTATTGGGATTTTTCGTCGCTTTTTGCTATCTTGTGTATTGTGTTAATGTACAGCACACATCATAAAAACTACTCAGCAAAATTATGAATTAAATGGTCATTTGTCTATTACTAAAAAGGCTGTTGACATACGGATGAAATTTAACACCACTTAGGGGTATTAGAATATTTTATATAATCTATGATATCATTTTGTCACATTCAATCCGGAAGATCATTATTACCATTTCAAGTGCTCTTGCATGGCTTGTTTCATTCAATTGCTGCGACCACTAATTCCACAATTGTCAAATAATTAGCCTAAAGGGTTTATATTTATTAAACTGAGCTTTTAAGTAGCAGATTACATAGGATTTTGGCTTTTCGAAACTGCTTCTGCAAGAGTGAGAGTATCTTGAGGCTGTGGAATGCATTATGTCATGAATAGTTTGAACGTTACGTGGTATAGCAAGAACATATAAATCTGCCTTTAAGATTTCTGGCTTGCCCAAAAAGCATGTTCTACTGGCGGATTGTATATTTGCTTAATCCAAGTACACTCCACTAGTATGTCTTTTTAAGCAGCTCACAATATTTTTTATGCCAGTGGTTGCTTAATTGCGTACTAAGACCCAGCAAGGTAGGCGTCTTGATTCTTTTTGACAAGATGCGTGTAAAGAGCATGAACTTTATGAGCCCTGTTTGAAAATTTTGTCTTAAGCCAAACGCCTAGCTAATTTCTTCTCCATAAAACTACCATTTTGTTACGATGTCGAATTCAAATGATCATCACCTTTCCCTCGATCAATGATTTCAAGTAAAATAGGGGTGCATGATGAATTTCTATTTCCTAATAATATAATTTCACCCTCCCTCTCACCATTTACAAAATAGCGAAGGTGAAAGGCTAGCAGCAATAACAGCATCGATTAGTAAATTCCAAGAAGGAGACTAAGCTTTTAAAAGTTATCCAGAAAAACAATCTAAAGATGCGCTTACCGATACGCGACAGGCAACACGCGGCAAGCGACAACGCGACTAAATGTAGTAAATGTAATGTAAGTAAATTTAATAAATATAGAATCTATTTCTTCGCTGCTTCCTGGTCCACATTGCTCCGTATTTTACGATATTTTATTTTCGCTGCTACGTTATTTTCTTCGTTTTTGTGGATAAATAAAAAAATAATCTGAGTCGAGTAGAAGGTTTTCGCAGGCTTTCGCTTGATCGCTAAACAGTAAAACAAAACAAACAGGGTACAGGGAAAAATTGTCGCTTGCTGGGTGTCGCGTTGTCGCCTGTCGCGTATCGGTAAACGCGCCGTTATTCTTCCTCGATTTGATTGCATTATTATGTCATTAGTAGGGCCATTTTTTTTGATCTAAAAAAATATATTTTTGACTTTATTTTAGTAAAATTTTGACTTTATTTTGACTTAACCGCTTCCGCCTTTTATTTATGTCTTGTTGCACTTTATTAATTAAATATGTTGTATAATCTGCAATTTACATAAGTTTTTAAAGAAAAAGGTAGCCTACTTCGAACATTTTCTCAATTACTCAGCGTTGAAGCTAATGCAACAAAGCGACGCATGACGTTAACACCTGGGATAACGAGCCATTGTGTGTAGCGGTATCAATTAGTGTGTAATACAAAAATTGCGTTGCTATCGCAACTGTACTGTACACTAACAGTATGTCTAGGATTTTTTTAACGAAAGCCACGCAGTATAATTCAAGGACGTTTTATTGTAATACAGCATCATATATTTTTTTACGTTCTTAACATCAAAATTTCTGTCTTTTCTCAGTAATTTATTGAGCTTAGAAAACGACCTCTCAACCGCAGCAGAGGTTGGCTGGGCTTTTTGCAATAGTGCGTAGTTTGTTGGGTCAATTGTCAAGTTGGTACAGTTTGTTATTGTTTCTAAATCAGAGTTGGATAGTCGTTTGTTAATGTAGTCTTTAATTGCGCAAAGATCATCATCGAATTGCATATTCTTCAGCAGTCCGTATGCTTTGGTTATTGTGCAGGCACTTCCTTCTAAGAACTCTACGTTGGCTGCTAGAGTCCGGTACACCAAACCTTCCACATTGATAGCGTCTTTTGCTCTGCTGACTAAGAGGCCTGCACTTGTCCAATTGTTGACAATGGTACGAACAGCTGGAAGGTTCTCGCTATAATATAAGGCAGCTCTAAGCCAAGTTGCCCATCTTGTAATTACAGGGTCAGGAGGAGATGGCAGACCAGCATCATGAAAATCTTTCTTGCGATCTTTGTTTTTGATTGTTGCTGCCTTGATCGTTGCTATTACTTCATCAATATTTTTGAAATGAGCACGCACAAGGATAGCGCAGTTATGTAGTAAGTGCGCAACGCAGGTGACATGCATCAAAGAAGGGTATAATTCCTTTAATGTCTTTCCAGCCGAAGACATGTACCGAGCAGCATCAGTCAAGAACAATGAAAAATTCTCGCGTTTTATTTCAAGTTGTCGCAATATGTTATCCACAGTGTGCAAAACAATACTGTTATTAACATTGCGACCGCTGTCAAGTGGATGGCAATCAACGAGGAATGTCTGATCTGGAGCATCTAAGCTGCCCACAAGCACACTAATATACTTTTGTTTAGCAACCTCTGCTTCATCCACAATCAGAAAGAATTTTTTGGTCACGACGTAATTCTTGAATTTGTTCCTCTTTTTGGGATGCCAATTTAGCAACACATGCCCGAGCTGCAGTCTCCGAAGGCAATACTTTTCCCATTCTAGCAAACGGAGACTTTAAAGGCCCACTGCACCCAAATTCATCAATAGTTGTAAATATGTATTAAATGTATTTAAATTTTTTCGCGAAAATTCGATCAAGATATCTGGTCTCGGTAACGAGAAAACTGGTAAAATATCGTTAAATTCGTGACGTCAGTGGGTACCAACAACCAAGAAATAATGCGACTTCTAAAAGCTTTCGCTGTGCGAAAGCTTTCGCACTTTGCCGAAAACTTTCGAAAGCTTTGCGAAAGCTTTCGCACAGCGAAAGCTTTTAGAAGTCGCATTATTTCTTGGTTGTTGGTACCCAATGACGTCACGAATTTAACGATATTTTACCAGTTTTCTCGTTACCGAGACCAGATATTGTGATCGAATTTTCGCGAAAATGTTTAAATATATTTAATACATATTTACAACTATCGATGAATTTGGGTGCAGTGGGCCTTTAAAGAAGGATGGTTCAGTTTATGAAGTGGGATATCTGCAGCTAAGAATGAAGAAACAACCTGTTCCTTGAAGTTTACTTGATCGAAATGTAAAAAGGTTTGCTTACTTTGAGATTTGCTCTTCGTCTCCAATTTTCCTTGGTGTTGCTTACTTTTTCGGTGGCTTTCCACAAAAAACTTTTTGTCGCATTTGACTAACACGTCGCAAAGGTTGCATCGCAAGTCGCCGGCAAAAGTTGCCGAAAACTCATCCGGATATTCCTGGCGAGTTTGCCTAACTTTCGCTATAGAAGATTTGGCTTGTTTTGGCATTCTTTGCTTTGCAAGCTACAACTTAAAAGACCACGTGTAAAGAGCGCAAGGGTTTTATAGAATTAGATTAATTGTCTAACAATTATGTATTTATGCATCAGCAATGACGTTCCATGCATAATAAGTGCTATTTCCTTCTCAATTACCGCACGCATTGTTGTGACGATAGTGCAAATATTGCAACTATTTTAAAAAATTAAAATCAAATAAAACTGCGCATAAAATTTTAGTAGCAGCTCAAAAATTCAAAAAAATATTTAAAAAATATAAATTTGTTCGTTTTTGTAAGGAGCTTTTTGATGAAGACAATTTTGACAAATTTTGACTTTATTTTGACTTATAAAATCTACCAAAACAGACTCCTGAACACCTGAAACGAACGTTAGTACACATATGATCAAGTAACAAGGTCCTGAAAAAATTTTCACTTTATTGACTTTAGCGGGCCCTAGTCATTAGTTGTTTTGTTGAATTTTTAAGAAGTTTACGCTAACTGGCGGAGTTGTAATGCCAGAGATGAGAGCTGACTAGCTTTTGTTATAGCCAGCTTTGGATTTGTTATTAAATTATTGTCTGTTGTGTTCGTCGAATGGTTAGCTTTTCGGTGGTCTGTTTATTTTTATTTGTTTAGTTACAACTGTACTCATGTAAATAGACTGCCAGACTCTTGCCTAATGCATCAATCTAAATGTAACGAAAATAGAAACTTAATCAAGCACTTTTTATTCCAGTTTCTTGGTTCAGCAGTCTCGTAAACTCAATATTTACAAAAGGTCAGGTGATGTTTTTTCAAAAGAAATTCATACTCTTTTGTCGCAGAAGGGGGCAGTTGCATCAGTCGTATAGAAACTCGTCAAAAGTAATGAGAAACGCTTAATCATTTGTTAGAAATGTTTTCCAAACTGAAACTAAACTCCAATTTTTACAAACTCCCTCTCTGGTAAAGCAATTTGATACCTGCAATACTTACCCATGCGCACAGTGCGATAAAATTCAAATGACAGTTTGTTTAACATCTGTCTAAACAACCGTAGGTTTGTGTGCTTCGCAGTCGTTAAAGGTAAATTTCCTGCAAGAATATTTTGATAAATATGCCCTGGCAGAAAGATTTTCTCAAATTTTTCACTTCTTGGTTAATTGATAAGTTAAATTATGTATTATTCGCGTTTGAGATCATGTTTTGTATTAATATCATACTCAGATAAATTGGTGGTCTTGCGTGAAGGCGCTTATTAAATTTTATACAATTACGCTGTATTTTGCAGCATCTAGAAAACGGCCTTAAATTCTTTTTTTGTTACGTTTTTTTATAACGTTGAGTAAAATTTAATCATTTTCTACAAAGCAGGTATAAAATCAATTAAATGCAACAGAAACTAAGCAAGATTATGCTGCCTGTGTTGTTTTGAAAAATTTTGTATTTAAACTACCAACTCCAATACATTTTAATAGCTTATACTGTAAAAAGCCGTTTAAATTTATATTGATAAATAACATCTCAATTCATTGCAGAAATAGACCAAAAATTAAACAGTTTTTAACCCAGTTTCGCATTTCGGAAATCATAAAACAACAATTCTTAGGCAGACTTTAAGCTGACAAAATAAGCCATACGACATGCTACTGCTGTATTGAATAGCTGTGGAATATGACTGATTGTGCAGGCAAGTAGCCTACTGTAAATACTGCGCAGAAGAAAAAAGCCTTGAAGCGAAGGCGCACGATTATTTATGAGAAGGAAAAAGTTGAAATCATTTCGTGAGTGATTCACCAGAAGAAAGATCGAATTTTGCATTTGAAAGCAAAAAAAAAGTGTTTCGCTGAATTTTGGAAATTGATGAAAAGACTTAGCTATATAAGCTAGCAAATCTCAAACACTCGAATTAGATAATTCACAAATGCGGTATCAATGGGTGTAAAGAATAGTTCAAAATATGAACAAAAAAAAATTAAAAATTACAGTGACACGTAAAGGCTAGAAAAGTATTGAAATCGTAATCATGGTGGTATTTGAGAAAAAATTTATCTAGACGAGCTACAATAAATAGTTTCTATGAGTTTTCTAAAGTGGTGTGATATTTGACAAAGTAATTTGCAGCTTTAAAGCAATTGTAAACTTCAGAAAATTACTTCGTCGCAAATTGCTTCAAGTGGTTTCGGAAACTTAAATAAAACACAAAAACGAAAGTTGAGGCAAATTTCACAAACAGCAAGATACCTCAAATATAAATCCATCCAACTGATGAAGACACAGCAAAAGAAAGTTTAGACAACGTTTATTGTCGCCGGTAGTAATCATAATGGCAACCAGAGATGTTAGTCAAATTGCAGTTATATAGACGGCCAGTAAGCGCAAGATAACAGTTCAATGCCCATCCAAGCCGCATTTTTGCATCCTTGGACAATATGCCTCCTGATCACTGTTTGGCGAATTCCAGCACTGTGGAAGTAAGAACATAAAAAAACTGATAGCAAGTCTGCATTTGGTATATATCCGCTGCGAATCAGTTGCTTTTTTGTAGTCAGAAGTTGAAAGGGACAGTAAATTGCATTTTGGGAAATTACGAGTTGATATCATAGTTTTGAGTAAAACGGAGATGCTAATTGAATTGGAAGTCTAGACCTGAATTGTTATGACATTTGTACGGAACATATTAGGTTTTTATTTTTATCAAATCGAAATTTTAATTTCCGTTCGCATTTTTACAAACGCACATTAAAAAATATTAAGATTTATAACCAAAAAAGATGAATATGTGATTTTTTGTTTATTATTTTTGTAAAAGCAAAATTCTATTGCCGAAGGTGGTATAATATTATTAATTTGTCCTCTTTCTTAAGCTTACACCTGTACGCTAAAAATAAAAAAACTTTGCAATTTTTTTGAATAAAAATCTTTCAAATTTTTCTTTACACCAACAAAAAATTTTTTGGTTTCACTTGCAACGATTTGAAAGATTGTTTCTGTCTTACTTTTTTTTTAAGCCACAAGTTAAAAACCACTAGGACAGTTTCAAATTGTAAGAGCAGATTACATGCTATTGTAGACGTAGAAAAGCATTGCTCTGATACAACAAAGAAAGGAAAACCACACACTGTTATTTTATTACATCTGGTAAAGTTGAAAGATGTAATTTTTCATTATGGTGCTGTCACTGTAGTCTGAAATTTGTCTGCCCCCTGACATTTTGAGTTGTAAGAACGTTTTCTTTATTTCTAATAAAACTTTCACTGAAGTTTAAGCGTCAATTACGCAGAGTCATGCTATATGTTGCAATGTTTATAAACAGCGCTTTGGAGAACAACAACACATGCAAAAAATTATCGCTTTTAGTTCCTCTGAACCTGTACGCCCTATATAGATGTACAGATTATCAAATCGATTGTTCAACTCTTTATGATATCACTAAATATGCTACAACAAAGCATTGGCAAAAAATCGATAATTTACTTTGGAAAACTGAAAAAATACCAAGTTCGATATTCTGTAACGACTATTGACAGAGCTCTTGAAAAATTGTAAATTTATAGACGGATAACTCATTGTACATTGTCGGAGTTCCGTAGTGTAGTGGTTATCACGTCTGCTTTACACGCAGAAGGTCATGGGTTCGAACCCCATCGGAACTACATTTGTATGTTGTTTTTATCACGGATCCATTTTGCGATTTCGTTTAAATGATCTACATAACTGAATTACATACCATTTGATTTTACATTTGAATTTTGAATTATTGAATTGCATTTCAATTGTATAACCTTTGAATTACAAAACCAGAAATTTTTTAGGTGAAATTTTGTGATTTAATAGCGAAAAAAATTTGTGAAAATATTAATACGTTTGATGATACACAAAATACGTGGAGTATAATGGGCCGATACACAACTACAAATGTTCCTCCTTCAACGGTCCGTTTGGTGGTGCTTGGAGACAAGAACGTTGGAAAATCCGGTAAGTGTTTTACAATTTTGTAATCATAACCAGCATTTTCTGCATATACGAAACAACGAGGAGTCAGCATGCAAGTCCAATTATTACAGCTGCTAATATAACAAAAACAAAAACTAGTCTTAACAAAGCCGAAGCCTCTTGTTACCTTTTTCACTGCATAGCCGAAGTAGCTAAGCATAACAATTGAAGCTGCAATTCCAGAATTTAACTCTTATGCAAGCATACTTTTATTAGTAGGCTACATTTCATTCGCAGATTATTTTGCAAAAAACTCTAAAAGTGCGTATAAGCTCCTGAAGTTGTGATATTTATGCTTCTAAAAGTTAGCTTATGACAGTAATCATATATTAGGCTCGGTAAGATAAGTTTTGCCTTATGTCAATCTGTTTGATTTTGATTGAGTCAATATTGCAGTTGTTTTAAGTGAAGAAATTTAAAATTGCCTTTACAAAAGCAATGATAACTCTTATATTCAAAATGAATTACGTTTTGGAGCGTTAATCGTGTCTTAAATCTGTTTTGGCTTAGATATAAACAAACGCAGTTGCTGTGAGCAAAATGGAACTACGTTTTTGTTTAAAATTTGAGTCATTTGACATACAATTTTTAAAAAATAAGCATCAATAAAATGTGAGTTTGGTCAACTTATTTTGGTCAATGAATGTTGTTTTAGTGTTAGTTTACCAAATGTTGTTATTTATGCATGAACATCATGGCCAATTAGTTGACACAGACCTAGTTTAAGTTGTAATTGACCACGTTATGGTTTTCAAAAAAGAAATTTGTTTTGACCTAGACCAGTTTACTCGAAAGATGATGGAAGAATGATCATGACACATACTGTATGCTCTGTAGACATTAGACCACTATGAGTCAAAGGATGATAATCAATTTTAATTATACAAACCGGCCATCTTGTTTGTTTG
The DNA here is from genome assembly GCA_964006365.1 of Trididemnum miniatum. NCBI lineage: Eukaryota > Metazoa > Chordata > Ascidiacea > Aplousobranchia > Didemnidae > Trididemnum > Trididemnum miniatum. Next base: position 11,910,145 of record OZ023235.1, on the reverse strand, counting down.
CCTACCTAACAAAACGGCATCAGTAAACTGGCTTTTCGGTTTAATAGCCCAAAGTGACATCGCCATTAGTCGGTTCTCAAGCTGGCAATAGCTCTTATTCAGTGTGAAGTGTTACGAAGATTTAAAAATAAATTATCAACTCGATGAGCGTAAAAGTAAACAAAATTTCTGGCTAATTATAAAATGAAACCAGAAGACTATGCTTTTTTAATATTTATTTGTGCTGACCAAACATCGTTAGCATACAGTAAGCGCTCAGAATCTGCGACAACGGCACACCTTTTTTATAAGTTGTATTGCTAGAGTTGTTTTTTGTGAAAGAGAGTTAGTTTTTTGAACTATTAGGACTTGCGCACTAACATTTAAACAATTTAAAGCAGAAAACCTTTTTCAAAAAAAAAAAAAACGCTGCCCAGTGCCTTCACTGGTAATACATAAAGAGTTAACAACTTTATAATTACCAATCTCGGCTCAGTCACGTGAATTTTGATTGTTACCGAAACCTTTTGCGAAATGCTGAACCGCCGTTGCATGCTAAAAATTCAAAATATTAAATTGCCTAGATAACATACTCTTTATCTCGCGAAGCCTGCGCCTTGGCTCCAGCTTGAATATTGAACGCATATCTTATTTACAAACAGGCATACATGTTGGTCAATTAGCAAGTGGCCAAATGATGCTTTGACGTGGTAAGAGCTGATAAATCCTGATACCAAGTTACTTAGCCCTTATCAGACTTACAAAGCTCTTTGTCGCAGACTGTCTGCACGCCACGTACAATCTAAGCGTGAACACCGAGCCTCAAATCATTGAAACATAAGTCGAACTGATCAGCAAAAGTCAATCATCGGAACTCAAATTAACCAACACAACTTCGTATACTGTTGCCAAAAAAACCTTAAGTAAAATCTTGGTTTAACTTCCTCTCGGTATTACGCCTAAGCGCGTAACGAGTAGCTGGGCACATTTTCCCGGCTTAGCGCCTGGGCAACACAGCTCCAAACAAATGTCGCAGTAGTGGCGAGCCGTTGGCGACTATGCGACCTATTTGACCGGCCCGGTATTCGAATCCCACACCTACTGCACAGATAGCGAGGGACAGTTTTAACCATGACACACAGGTCATAAATTTAAGTTTCATGAATTATATTGCAACAAGCTTAAACCGTAAAGAAAACTTGTAATGTAAAAGAGGAGCATGTTTAACTTTTTCCACTGAATACATTCCTTAACGCAGATATAAACAACAGCAATTATTTTTGGGCAATTCTTCATCGGGAGAAAATAAAATGGAATTCGTAAATTAGACGCTTTAATTGCGCTGGTTGAACTTTGTTCATCGGGTTGTATGTTATTTATATATTAATGAACTAATAAACAAGCCTTTATAAGAATGCTGAGGCGCAATTTTCAGCTATTCACTTTTATATTCATTACGCAAAACGGGCCACTTGTGCTTTGCTTGAATAAAAATTTTAAAACTACAATATGATTTTAGCTTCATAATGTTTTTTACAAAATAGGCTATAACGCGAAAGAGCATTCAAAAAAGTAACATAGGCCAACTTTAAGTACTGTGTTTTGTTTATTGGAACCACAATTTTGGAATCAAAAACAATTAATCTGTTGCATTGAAGACATTTTCGAGACTAAGACATTTCAACGTGATGTCACGTGCTACATTGACGTAATGCTCATTTCAAAATGTAATCTTTCGCATTTAAAAAGGTTGGTTTTCCTTGGTGGTATGTGTCAAAGGTTAAAAATACTTTTTGACAAATGAAATTTTTGTTTAAAAAGCATAATATGGTCTTTTGCACAATGCCGTTTGCCTTTTATAATTGGCAACTCTGAGAATGAGCAGAACGGCTAAATCAAGTCTTCGTTCATTTAGCTCCTGGCAATTTGGTAATGCGGTTTATATGATGAATACTAACTGTCAAATTTGTGTATACTGTGTGTAAAAAGAAACATTTTAATTAGATAAAAATTCTCGGCTTGCCTTGGTTACACCTGTTGTCTAGCAAATTTTTTTGTGATATCAATCTTTCACCAAATCCTTTCAATTGAAATTGATGACGTTTTGCTGACGTCATCAAGCAGCGCTGTTCAAGCCATTTATCTTCATTCATTTTTGCATATTTGTCTGTAGCGACGTCACAAACTATTTTCTGCAGATTAATATATATTTTTTTTACTCCAACTTTACATAAAACAAACTTGAGTATTATGATAAAACTTCTGAAAAGATTTCGAAGACAAAAGCTATTGCTTTTGATTGCCGCAAATAGCATTATTTGCTGCTGAAATCGACATAGATCAAGCTAAAACTATGATAAATGCAAAATGTTGGCAAGTTTCAAAGCAGTTTGTTCATTGAATATGATTTTGTTTACCTGCAGCAGCAAGCCTGCAGTTACAAATTTTCGAAAATCATTTTTTCATTTCCGTAGCTTGATTTTGCATTAATGCATAAATTGCACGATTCCAGTCAAAACTTTTGCTATAAATATTATAAATTTATCAAATGAGTTGGATTTGTGCACTGCAAAACCTGTATCGTGTTTCGTAGGCGTAGACATAATTAAGTTTGACTTCGCAAATGTCTATTTGAATTCAGTTTACATTAGATTATATCAAGCTATTTGTAAAAGGTCTGGGTCAAGCCTTGATTTACAGATGTTTTGGAGGAAAAACGTTTAGCTAAGCTGCAGGCTTTTGAGTTGACTGTTTTTGAATAAAAAAGCTTTTGAAAACAGGTCGTCTGGATCATAAAACTATAGTTATCACACACCTGACGCTTTGTTAAATGTGCAACAATAAACTTAGGTTTGAATAGTGTCTTTTGTAGCGGCACGAACCTTTAAACTAGTCACAAATCTTACTTACAACGAAAAGGGGCGAAAACAATCTTATGTAGGGACCTTTTGTCCATGATTACACAGTAATTAGAAGCAATTTGAAGTGTTTAGTGTTAATTTTAGGGTAGTTTGGACTTGCATGGACAAATAATCGTATCTAATTTAACAATATTGATAATGATAAGTTTTTTTATACACATAATTCGTAACTAAAATATTGCTTAATTGCTACTTTGCGTAGCTGTAAAATGGGTAAAGTGAATGCCTTTATTACTAGTTTTGTGTTTAATTCTAGTTGATTAATTGAGCGTGGTTCTTGTTAAGCAAATACGCCATAATTAATAAAAATCACACCGAAGCATTTAAGCTTATGGCTGAGCTGTATAATTACCCATTTCTGGAGGGGCCTACTTAAACTTTTGAGCAGAAAATTTTACTGTTTTCAGACATTTTGTAAGTGACACTTAAATGCAACAAAATAAATCTCAAACATTTTTTTGTTTTGGTTTAGAACCTAATAAGTTGGCCTAACTTTGAAGTCAAACCGGTCATTTGACCATAAAAGCCATGGAAGAAGACCTGTTAACGCAATTCACCTACGAGTGGCTCTTCTGCAATAATTATATCTGTAATATCAAAAATCTGGCATCGTTTGGTGTAGCTATCAATAGTTGATAATTGTGAGACGTAACTCTTGCTAATTTTTAAGGAACTTTTAAGGTGTTGCTGTTGTGCATCAACTTTCAAGCTTTGCAGCTGCCAATTACATGATAGGGCTGCCAAAAGCAAAGTTCTGTTTAAAGATAGGCTTTGTTTTTCTAAAGTCAAAGCATTGGACAATCAAACCTTTAACTTTTTGAATAAAGCTTACCTTTTCGAACAACTAAGGCACAAAATGGCATCTCTATTTTTAATTTTGTTGCGAAAAGAACTCGGTCAAAATCACTGCCGCAGCGTCTTTCAAAAACATGGATTGAAGTAAATTTAAACAGGAAGAGAAAGTCTTTGTTTCCATCATCAAAAAGATATTGGTTCAGTTTTTTATTATTGGCTCGTAAGCCAAGCATTTCAGCGTGTGCTTAAACAAAGTACGCTGATGTTACGGATAAACAAGCAACAATTTTGAGAACAAATTTGTAATTTTATAATTTCGAACACAAAATCAGACGTTTCAAACTGCATCATTTTAAATTTGTATTCGAGACACGTATATAATTGGATAGCGATCCAATTAATTGAGTTCTTCGTTTAGTGATAGGGTAGCTTGTTGCAAAGGTTAGCATTTGCCTTTTCAGACGCTTTAATGACCTATGTTTGAGGCGCCATTATTTAAAAGGATAAATGTGATGGAAAATGCACATCTTTTGTGCCAAGAATAGGTCAAAACAATGTTATTTGGGAAATGTTAAGCTTATAATGGGCTTTATTGTATTAAAATATGGAGCACAACCAGTAATTTTATCCTCTTATCAAGCGGCAGCTTTCAAGTTATTTTTGAAAGTGACACAACAAACATTACTTTGCCGACTTCCAAGGGCAAGTATTGTTTAAGCTTTTTGGTGAGAATACCTGGGTTTAATTTTCCGACTGGGCCGATCGGTTGCTGTAATTTAGAACTTCCAATGCCTCGCCACTCACACAGGTCAGTCTCAGCAGCAGCAGCGGCGATTGTAGATACAGTCAACGCGTTTATGAGTGGGAGTAGAACACTACTCAACTCATTCGGCAAAGATCACGGGTTCGAAACGCCAGTCAGACAAGTAAGAAGCCAAATAAAAGCAACAGCGATTATTAGTCTGTTTTTATTTTCACCATTTCAGTCGATCTCATAAGCCTAACTTTTTAATACAAATTTTATCTTTTCAAAATAAACGACGACTCCATTTTCTTATCGAATTTATTTTTGTTGCAGCATTGGTCGTTCGATTTTTGACAAGGCGCTTCATTGGGGAGTATGCATCAGGAACTGGTAAACAAAAATGTTTGTTGTTGTTTCATCTGAATTTCGCTACTGTTTTTAGCGTGACTTTTCTTATGCTGCTTTCTGCAGCCCGCGATGTGGTTTTAAGTGGCCTGCGACGTAATAAGTTTGGAAGAAGACTTTTTAAATGTTTAGTATTTTTTTTTATAGGTTCAAGTAAATTTACCGTCAAAACACACCAAAATTATTTATGTTGTCCCTGGTATGGGCCTACCACCCAAACACTTGCATAGCAAATGCTTGGAAAATAAGCCAAATTTTTTAGATTTGGTTTACATGCGTGCAAGGTGGCAAGTTGCACGCCGTGTTGCCACCATGTGCAACTATAGCGACTTGTCAATCATCATCACCTCGTGCATCGCGTAAAATTTATCAAAATTAAATGGATTTTTACGTCACAAAAGCCTAATTGTTTATGTTCAAGTTATTGGATTCTGCTGAGCTTACTGCCAGCTGCTAACGTTAGTGGATAGAGGAGGTATACTGGTATAGGTTTATTGCGGTACTGTACGAATAGTACCGGTAGCAGAATTTACTTCTGGTAAGTGGTTTAGCAAAAATGAGCAAACCTGTAAGCCAAAAACGTGAATACTGCGACGAAAACGGAGTTTTTAATAAGCAATGGACTATGCAATTTTTGTTAATTGAAAGTAATGGGAAGCCCCTATGCCTGGTCTGTCAAGAAGCAATATGAATATCTGTCGTGAAGGAATATATCCTCAAATGCCATTATATAACCTACATGAAGCTAAGTGTGACAATACCAGAGGGCAAGAAACTGTTTATTATCAGAGGGCTAGAAATTATTGCTTTAATTTTTACGCAAATTACATCTTAATTGGTATTCAAGTGTGATAAAACGGTTACGGCCCGCAATAAATTTCCTCGTACGAAAGTGGTTCGCAGCACCAAAAAGGTTAGGCAGGCCTGTTTTAGTGCTTATCATAACTTTGCGATTTTTTGATATTTCGAATTATTTGGATATAAATTGCTGATGTACAGTCATGTTGTTTATGCAGCTAAAATGTGGTTTACTTTGTATTTTTGATCCTTTTGGTTCAACTTTTAATCGATAGTCTTACACCAATGATGACGTCATTTTAGTGTTATCCACGATATACGTCACGTCAAAAAAGCGCGAAGTAAAAATATTTAGGCAATTTTCAAACTCTTGCAATTAAGCACTTATTCTGCTCTGAAAAATAGCCTAATATAAGCATCTTTAATTGCTAACAATCACACTTAAGCATTATTTCCTAATTGTTTTTTCTGATTTCCGATGAAAACAAGTTGTTTTGATTTGCTGTTATAGGATTGCTAATCACTAATCAGTAAAAAATCTATCAAGATATAAATTTAGAGCTTGAAAACATGTTTTTAACGTTCAGTAGCCTTAAACTGTTAATTTTTAAAAGGTAAATTTGAGCACAGATGATGCAACCTAATATTCTTACAAAAGGTGTAAAAATTTTGATGTTATTGGCTACAAAGGACTCAAAACCACATTTTTCGGAAGTTGACAGTCATATCTACTAGCCCATATTCGACTTTCCTCATAAAGTCAATGCAAAAGGTTGCTTGAACTGCTAACTAAAGTTCTACCTAAAGCGATTAATTGGGTTCAGAAGATAAAGAACGATATTTATAAAACGAGGGAGGGTTTCAAACTAGTCGTGCTACAGCCAATCTTAGCTAAAGTTTTGCAAACGTCCCACAATTCTCCCCATGTTGGAAGACAACCCAAAGCGGGGTACCAGACTTATGCTATGGCAAGTTTATAGTCGTCAAAAGCTTTTCTGTTTTCAATCAGCAAATTAACTACATCTGATAGACCTACATGTTAACTAGTTCTGAGTTAGTGCATTTGTTTGTAATTTGGTGCTTCCATGTTTTTTAGAATTTACTTATCAAAAAGAAATTAACATGTCGGGCAGCAAAATCATGACCGAAATTTGCGATTCCGTCATGAAAAAGGTGAGAAAAATTTCATCATTGTGGTTTTATCATTTCGCTTAACTTTCTAACATATTTTCGACATCAGTGCTGTACAGTAATAGCAATAGTGCAATATCCTGTTGCACACTGGCAGCTTAGATTCTATTTGTTCATGTCTTGAGATACGTTTACATTAGCAAATGCTGGTATTGAAAAGTTGTTCTTTATTGCTATGTTCATATCGACGTTGGTAATTTGAAATTGTGTAAACCAGCGCTCAACGCGTGGGTTTGGATAACCTATGCAATGCACTCTTGGTTCAAAATCGCTTTGAAGAAAATTTCCAACTATATGCTCAACCCACCACAGTTAGAGATACGGATACCAGTTGCGTACGCAGGGAGGTAGCGCAGCTTATGCGCGTCTCCCTCAGGTCTCTTCCAACACTGGTTAAACGTTAAAACCGTTATCGCTTGGATTCTCGTAGAAAATTTCAGAAAGCCCCATAAGGCGCCTCTCTCGGAAAATTTCTGCGCACGCTTCTGATAGATATGATACGATATGATTTCGAAGCAACATGCACTGTAAGCACTCTTAAAGCGTCTTTTCTCAATCAGGAGCTGACAAAAATTTATTTGGTGTAGGTTTCGCGTTCATGAATTTCGAAGATATCTTTTGTTTACTTGCTTTCTTACAAAATATGTAGTTTTTCTTTATCTAAATCTTGTATCAACAGATTTTATTTATCCTAAAGCTAAAAAATTGTCATTTGCAAAACCGCGTTCATTTTTTATTGTGATGACGCTACAAGACGTGAGAGAAAAGCTGAAGTAAACAAATATAACGTTAGCGAAAACGTAACAAGGCGTCACAATGGAGAAAGGTTTGAGTAAAATACGCAATGTAAAGTTTGTGGCCGTCACCTTGATAAACTTTCTGTTTTGCTTACACCACAAAAAGCTTTTTGAAATGATATCACTAAACAGACGGTAAAAATACAATTTCGCTTATCATTAACGAAATAAAATTTTTAAGCTATATCCTGTCTACGTTAGAGTAGTTTAGTAAGTCGTCTGGTCTGGATATGAGTTACTGCTTATCTGGTTCAGAGCAAACAAGAGAAGAAAAATAAATAAAAATGTCTTTTCGCTCTTTCATGCTGTTGACTTGATTGATTTTTTTACCGTTTCTTTTTGGTATGAAAAGGAAGCCAATGCTACTTGTGTAGCTTGGTCAAATATCATAAACGTCAAGAGGAGTAATGAAACATTACGGTTTTCCTCTATTTTTTCATTATATTGTCGCTGTAGTCTACTTCATATATCTCATGAGTAAGATAAAAGATTTAGCTGCTTATCTTTTGAACTACATGCCGCCGATTGGGCCAGACTCAAGCGCTTTGTCTTATTTAAGTCTCCATATGTTAAGCAGAACGTAAAAGCGACACTTTAATTGCAAACGCTTAATCCACTTATATACTCGTGATAAGATGATATTGGCTGGTCTTTCAGAGCTGTTTGTGTGACGACAACTGTACCGTTTAACTTTTTGGAAAGCAAATGTTCCTGAAAATAATACATTCAGCGACTTGACCTTAGGGTTCTTCGACGGTTACAGATCCTTTGTGATAGGTTCGATTCACGGTAAAAACCGATATCATTTGACTCGTATTTGGGGCAACTGCTGACCCAGAGAGCGTCTTCTCACTTTGCAGTTTCCTTCAATTGCTGTTGAAATGCAGCATCGCCGATTTGAAAACATCCTCAGTTATTTACTTACTGATAGGCTAACACTGTAACACAAGAATGTAAATTTAAGTTACCGGTTTTTCTATTTGTGGAAGTTTTTTCTCGGTACCAAGAATGCTCTGTTTTTGTCCATTTTTTTTTCAATACAGCTGCGATAAGATTAGGCTTACCACTACCAAACTTTTCTTATTTTGTTTGTTTTTATGGCAAGAACATATTTGTTCGCATATTGATGTTTGTCAATCAGTGTTTGTATTGCATTTTTCAAGATTTAATTTAACAATCAACAGTTTTGATCTGACGCGAAGGCTTTTTTAAGGCCTTTAATCTTCTTTGACGTTATTTTAGCTCAAGAATAAAATGCAGGCTGAATTCTTGATGAGCAATTGCTCCAAACAGGTCGCTTGAAAAAGCTAAGTTAAGTGATTGGTGCAAAAATGGCAAAAAACGCCGACTTTATCTTTTTTGTTTTCGAGACGATTAAGTTTTACGTCGAATGGGTAATTTTCCCTGTACATTGCGTTAACCTATTACGTATTGAATTGTTCATCCAAAATGTGCAGCCTTTTGTTACGTGCAACAATCTAAAGAGCTTACGCACAAAAATAAATGCATCAATCACTTCGCCCACAATGGCTGAGCTCTTGCCAAAAGTTTTAACTCAACGCGTTTTTGACATGCAATGTGAGAGCATCAGTTGCGTCAAAAATATACTAAATTGAATCTTTCCCAAAACTGTGTCTTGGAATTTGGCTAAAAGCTGATTCTTCGTGCATGGTAATCGAAGATTTGTTGGGCTCTGTGCGTTTAAAAATCTTTTACAATCCCCTTTTTTTTACAGGATTCGCACAATTATCTTCGAAAATTGTCGGGGACCACAGAAGCATTTTTACTTGTGTACAATGTCTGTTCTCGAGTGTCGTTTGAGTATGCTTGCCAACTTGCCAAAGAAGTGAAAGCTTGTAGCCTCAAGTCATCAAATGGAGAAAATGTTCCTTTGCTACTGGTTGGAAACAAATCTGATCTCAACCACTTTAGGTAGATATATAAGTAATGACCGAGCATTAATTGAATAAAAATGCAGGTATTTTTAAGTAGGCTCAGCAATTTTGTGTTTTCTTTTCAAATAACTTTGAAATTAAAATCGACGTGAAGCTAAAAGCGAGAATACTATCTTTTCCACTGCAACGGATCAACTGATCTACAGCTTTGTTTTTCAAACTGGAGGTCGTGACAGCCAGGTAGATCACTAGAGGGCCCAGTGAGAGTCACAAAATGTTTTTTTATTACTTGACGTAGCGAAATTGAACGTCAGGCGTTTGAGAGAGCTAAGAAATTTTTAGTCTCTTGGGTTCGCGAAAAAAAATTGGCCGAGCAAATTTGGCCGATGAAAAAAATTAAAAAACACTGGCCTACAGAACTGGTGCTATGAATGTTGGCCCCATGACACCCTTGATATAACGTCGGGGGTTCCGAGCTATGAAATGGGGTAGCATTTTACGGAAAAACCTTTGTATGAGAACAAGAATAAAGTAGTAACTGGTTTGCTTTTTTTTGTTTATCCAAAACAGATTGTGTTTTGAATATTAAAGCCCTGCTTTTTTTTTTCGATTTTTCTTTAATGCTCTCTTTATCATTGCATCTTGCAGCGTTGATCGTTTTGTTCCTTCTTTTTTAACGTGTTTCTTGCTTCGTTATCCGCGTAAACGGACAAAAATAAAAGAAGTCTAATCTTCCCTTAGTAGTATCTGCCACCCTTAAAGTGCAGAAGTTTCTGTAAAAGTTGTTGAATATATATATTTTTTTCAGGGAAGTGAAGCAATCAGAAGGCGAAAATTTTGCCAAGAATATGACCATGTGCCACTTTGTAGAGACTTCGGCTGCTGAATCCTACTCTGAAGTTGAAAAGGCATTCAAGCTCATTTTGCGATTGGTTCGAGCTTACTCACATAACACATCGCCGGCACCTAGTGGTGGATCGACACGTATTGGAAGAAAAAACAGTTGGAGCCAGGTAGCGCACTTGTTCCGTGAACATTACAGAAAGCAACAAACATTGGGTAACCAGCAACCGCCTCCGAATTCACCGGACCGTGGAATAGTTTTTAATTGTGACGAACCACAATCATGTGACAAGAACAATAACTCTACTAAAATGAACCTTTCAAAAAGGCGCGTGAGAAAGAATTCAACTCTTGGATTTTCTTCCTCTTCTTTACCTTTTGCCAGTGACAAGCTTCGATCAAAGTGCTTATCTTTGAACACGTTGAACGAAGGCCAAGATAACAAAAATTCCAACCGTCCTCATACAAAGTTTTTCCAGACTAAGAATCAATCTTTCGACGCTGATAGCTCAAGATGTCATCCGAAAGAAGACCTAACTGCTGTCACCAAAATGTCTCAAAGTAGTGATGAAACTTTGGAGCTTAGTGACTGTTCTATTCCGGATGAAGATGCCTTTTTACCTGATTCAACAAATGGCGCGTGTAACAAAAACATAAAATCAAACAGCTTAAATCGTCAAAAAGTTTGCGCCCCAACAGCTGAATTAACTGAGCCAAAAAGAAAGTCATCCATTAACAAAAAGAACTTGAAAATATGTATTTATTCTGATAATGATGCTGAAGAAAAAACAAAAAATCCGGAAGAGCTTCCTCCAAAATCTGCTCCTGTTTTTAAATCAAGCTCAAGCAATAGATACCGATTTTTTCCAAATGGAAACCCTGAAGGTCCAGAAACTTCTCGAATATCCGGTTCATCATCTTGCAGTCCAAATTCAATACCACATCATTTGGAAAGCTATCAACGGGTAAGAAGTCCAAAGGATGAGAAAAAGAGTCCTTCTCACAACTTTCTGAAGCATTTTTTCAAAGGTACTTTACAAAACTCTTTTGCCAGCCGTGCGGTTGGAAGCAATCAAACATTACATCACTCTTCTTCTTCTCCTAGTTTTGATTCTTTTGCAACGAATTCATCCGAGTACTCAAAAAACACATTATCAGCAATTGACGAGCACAGGTTAACGCCTGGTTTAGCACGAAAAGCGTTTTCCTCCCGCCCTTCATCTACTTCCCTCTCCTCAGCCAGCAACGAAGATGCGGATTTAGAAAGCATTAATTCTAACTCCAATCCTTCATCCCCGGGTGTGTTTAAAAACAATGCAGCCAAATCAAGAAGATCAAGCATTAGAGAAGCTATGGGAGGTCTCATTCGCAAACGAAAACAATCGTTGACAGGCGACGGGGTAAAGTTTAGTAAAGAGAGATTCAGATGATTTTCTGCGCACAATTTTTTTGCTGCACGTACAAGAAAGACGTACATTTACATTTTTTGCTTTTTGTTGTCGTTGTTGAAAGAAATTTGGAAGATTCTTGCCCTAGACCCCAGATAACGTTTTTTGCACAAAAATTAAAAACCTGCAAAAAGTAGGCTAAGGTGATTTTTTGCTATCAATCGACGGAAATATAAATTGGCTTACTCCTAAATTGGCTTGGAAATTACATAAAATTGAATTTGTATGATTTTTAAATGTAGTATGAGTCGCAAAAAGCTTTATAGGCATGTTGTTGCAATGAGTTTCTAAAAACTAAAGTTTTTTAGTTCTCTTCCAAGTTACTGAGTATTTACAGTATCTTTTTGACAAGGTCTTTGCTTCATAAAGACCATATTTGTTATAGATAAATTTTGCAGGATTTTTGTATTTATTTTGTTATCGTATTTTTGCTGTTTTTCTTTGAATATGATCCGAATAAATATTGCTTTTTTTCCGATGTGACTTCTTCGTGCCTTTGTTTAAAACTTTGGCATTTTTATGTTTAGTTAAAGAAATATTAATAAATCAAGAAAGACAGCAGGGATGTAGTTAAGACCGAGAATACCACTAACAGTAGCCTACTCAAGTACTCAGCTTACTCAAGAATGGCGGACTAATCAGCAAAAACAGAAAGCAAAATCAAAGCGTTGTGAGCGAAAAACAAAAACAGCGTTAGCGGAGCACACGGAGTTGGCCCAGTGGTTAGTGCATTAGACTACGGAGCTAATTGCGCTGGTTCGATGCTCAACAGGTCACCTCCCATAAAGCATGTATGCTTATAACATAAAAACCTACGCTGAAAATACGTGGCTTGAGAAAAAAAAGCGTTGCTGGCAGTTGCCCTGCAGAAACGCAGCGGCCGCAACGCTACTACAAGCGGAATTCGTAGCCTACTTCCAGCCATGATTTCTTTGCCCATTGTGCACCAGCAGCCGCATAAGGGCTGGATTTACCTATAGGCTAGGCAAGCTTAAGCCTAGGGCCTCGGAAAAACAAAGAGCCTCGTCACGAACATCAAAGACTTTTTTTTATCAAGATCGACCATCAAGACCTCAAAATCTTTTTTTGGAAATCGACCATCAAGACCTTTATATACGACGAGATGAGTCTGATTATTACTCACTAGGGCCTCATTGATCAATTAGCGTAGGGCCTCTCATTGTCTAAATCCGGCTTTGAGCTTCGTGTTGCAGAATAGTGCCGGTAACAAAGTATACGTAATTTCACTTATGCTCTTAAGACAGGAGTGCCCAACCGGAAGCCAATGGCCCCCTTAGGGAGCCACAGGACATTTATCCTGCGGCCACAAGTAGGCTACTAGCACTAACCTACATTGTCTAGCCTATCGGTGCAGGTGCTACTAAATTAGGTAGTTATTTTTGATTACCGAGCGCTAACCTCAGTGGCGTTGCCAGGGGGGCCACTGGAGAACTGGCTCCCCCCTTTTTGACGAAGCTTAATCTGAAGTGAACTCACAGAGAGAGATTTTTTACTGAGCAGGGGAGACACGATTGTTGAGAGTTTTTAAAAGGGGGCCACAAACAATAAAAGGTTGGGAACCACTGCCTCAAGGTTATAGATTACACCAAAGATTTAATTAAATCGCTTCTGATTGAAAATATATCGATCAAGCAAATCAATAATTATAACTTTGAAAATTTGAAACTGCAGTCTAAGCACAGTAGAAAAAAACTTCAACTACATTCGCTTTTGCTTTCCGTAACTTACTGTAGCGAGAAATAAAATGTGCTTCAGTACAGCTTTTATTGTCACTGCTACTGTAGTAGATTGATAAGACCTGTTAATACCATACTTTTCGTTAATTTATTTAACAAAAAATAACCATGTATCGCCATCGGTGTTTAGGCCTTACTTAAGCTAAAGAATGATTGCGGTTATAGTTTAAATGATCCAAAATTGAACGGTAGAAAATAAAAACACGAGAAAGCAGAATAGCAGCAAATTTAACCTCTCATGGTTATTAATGGCATGATGATGATACTGCGAGACAAGTGAAATATATATATGGTGCTGCTAACAAACTTAAAGCTCGTTTTTTTAAGTGTTCAAGTAAAGTAAGAACATTTTGTTTCGTGCACACCGCATGTGTTTCTATGCCAGTCAGCTATGGTTTAATTACTCATCTGCAGCTATGAATCGTTCAAAGGTGGCCATGGGCGTCCGCAGAAAAGAATGCAGGGGGGGCAAAAACATTCTCGAGATGGCCGTCTTAGTGAAAGCTATAGTCATGTAAGTGTTAGTGATAGGGTGACCAACTGACCATACGTCCGGCATCGGCCGATGCCGTACGTGCAGAACTCTTCTTTCATGTTATTGTGCATTATGCGGACATAAATCAATTTATGTGTCACTAGGCTTGACAGTCCGTTGAAACAACTTTCTTTTTGCATTATTTTCTTAGGTCTTGTTATATGTGGTTGGTTTGATGCTTACATTTCAAAACAATCAAATCTTCACTATACTTGCGCTATTACGCCAAAGTGTGTAACGAGTGGCGGGGCCCGTCTCCGCTGCTTAACCTTCGAGGAAACGTCGCAACGGTGGTGAGCCGTTAGCGATACTGTGTCCGATTTGCCCAATCCGGGAATCGAACCCCAGACTTCCCGCACCGATAGCGACGTTCTGATCCAAAATGTCAAAATAAAAAGTAGTTTGAGCTCTAAAAATCAAACTTGTAGCTACGGCTTATAAATCAATGCTGCTCAATTTTTTTATTGCAATGTACCGGCAGCGCAGTTTCTGCCACCAAGGCGTACCAGTAGCGCATTAGCAACAAGTCTAAATTTGTTTTACAAGATACGAGATACGATACTCGGTATACAGGCAAAAACCAGAATTATTCTATACCAGATGCAAAAAGTAAAATTGGACATGCTGCTGTTGCCGCGTGAATTTGCTAGTATACATACGTCCACATGACGGATTGGTAATCGGCTGATTGGTGTAGCAGTAACGATATTGCTTTCAAAGTCAGAGATCTCGGGTTCGATATCCGACCTGTCAAATCGAATACAGTGCTGTTCACGGCCACCGCCAATGGCTCGCCACGTTTCTTTGGAGTTTGAAGCTAAGTTGCTCACGCGCTAAGTTACGGAGATGGTCTTCGCCACTCGTTGCACGCAGCTTCTGGGTAATACCACGAGTATAACCAAGATTTGAGATTGAAGATCAATAAAAAAGACGCGCAAAAACTTTTAACCGAATTCTTCATCTTATGCGAAGTGTGCGCCTGCTTATCTTCCATCAGTCTATCCGATTGTGGTTTGACTGAAGAGTAGCATTTGACACAAAGACACTTTTCTAGTCTTTGCGTCATGACAAAAGATAAATCGCCGTGTCTGTTGACCTGAATAGAATGCGATAGTATGTACTATTGCATACGGCCTTGAAAGACAAAGAAGTAACCTAAACGAATGGAATCATGCAGAGAACAAAAAATGAATTAAGTATCAAGCAATAACGCGTACTGATCAACGTAAAATGATGCTCGGGACCTGACCTGTAACAATATTTTCTGACATGCTTAGCCCTGGCCTTGGTAACAGTATGCCTAAACGTAAAACCAGTTTCAATGATGTGTGAAGGGTGGAGTTTCCACTCATTGAACGGCCGGACTAATTTAGACAGCAGCATTTAGACAACTAGACAAACTCTTTTATGCTTTAATTCAGAGGTGGGCAATCTGCGGCCCGCCAAAGCATGTGCTAATAGCCAATTGGTTCCGCAACCTGTTTTTTTGCGATCAAGTTCAAACCCAATCAACACACGAACTGCTTTGAATGCTATTTTCCAGGCTGAAGATCTTGTTTTTCTAGTCATCTTTTATTTCAGAGACCTCTTTTTCACGAGACGGACCCTTTTTTAGTATTACTCCTGCCAAGAAGTGTTATTTCTTTCTAAAAACTGCGGCCCGCTGGAAGCCTATATTTACAATTTGTGGCCCAGTATCACCAGAAAGTTGCCCACCACTGCTTTAATTAAACAGATTATTGCGAAATGTTTTGTTATTTTATTCGTTTTGTAGCAAACTCATCTGTATTTTTCAACTTTTTGTGTATTTTCTTAACTTGCATTTTTTCATGCGTATTTTTTCAACTTTTTTGGTTTTTCAGGGGGGGCAAGTGTCCCCTCCTGCCCCCCCCTGCGGACGCCCATGAAGGTGGCCTATAATGATGCGTATAGAATTCTTCATGGTATGCCTCGCTATCACAGTACCAGAGAAAGTCAAATAAAATGCAACATTGATTCTTTTTTGCTTTGCTACGTAAAAAAATCTATAACTTTATTGAACGCTGCTATGCTTCTGCTGACCTTTGACTAGAAACATTAATGTCTTCTGATTGCTTTAATTTATCACTATACTATGATCATTATTGCAGTATGCTATATGTTCATGATTAAGTAAAATGGAAGTATTACTAGAAAGATAAAACTGCACTGATTTTTCTGTATGATTTTTTTTTCTTTTTAACTGTTTCTAAATTGGTTGGTGTTGTTCATACTTTGGACAATGTGAGTCTGAAATGAACATTAAATCGAATAACAGTAAAAACAGAAGCTAAAATAACTATTTACTGTACGTTCCAGGGGCGGATTAAAAGATCGCGGGGCCCGGGACAGATAAGAGTGCGGGGCCCCTAACTTAAAAAAGGCGAAAACAACTAATATCCTTTTGGATATTAAATTTTATTGACATCAGAATCAAGCGGAAATTTTATAAAACTTATCAAACTCAGGTTTGGGTCGCGCTCAAAAAGATACTAATGGTGACAACAAATTTTTATTTTGATATTATTAATGTAGATCAGAGACGTTGAGTCTGATTTGTTATTTTGATTTATCAAAGAGAGTAAATTCTTTTGATTTTATTTCAACTTTACTCTAAAATTAACGCAAAAGGTCGAATATAAAAGAAAATTTTCGCACTGTTTCATTAAAGGTGCAAATATAAACTACGCACAAAATATAGTAAACAACACAGATGGTGCAATACAAAAAAAGCTAAGACAAATTGCTCTGCTGTACTCTCAAAATTCATAGCTTACACGGCTTTACTATCATAGCTCAAAGATTGAATGGATCTACAGGGGCGTGCCCAGGAATTTGAAAGTGGGGGGCCGCAATTTGATGCCGTCCGTTTTCTGCCCAAAGTCAAGTGAAGAGCAAAAAAAAAAAAAAAAGGTAAACACGTCCGCAGATGTTCAATTTTCCGCTTAAAATCAAGTGAAGAGCAAAAAAAAGGTCATAACGCCCTCAGATTGTCCTTTATACGTATTTCACCTTTACACCACAAAAGTTTTGTGCATTTGTCTGCGATGGGGGGGGGTGCGACCCCAGGGGCCTCCCTTTGGATACGCCCCTGGATCTAGGATCAGCTAATCCCTCGTTTATATTAGGAAAGAACGGACTTATTTTCTTACACTTGCTGTCTACTTCTTTTGATTTTGTCTCACTTTTCAGTTTTCTTTCACGTTTCAGTTTCTGCCAGAGCTGGGCACTCGGTACTTTAAAAGTAATGACGATATCGGTACCGATAACGGCTCATTTTTTAAAAAGTAACGACGATAACGATACTCGGTACCGATTTTTGATACTTTTCAAACAAAAAAATATTTTGTTGTTTTTCCGCAAAATTTTGCCTTATTCCATATTGCGTAGAACATATACCAGCAGTAAATACATTCGATCTGGAGACGCCATGCTTTTGAATCGATTTTTCACGAAACGCGTTGCCAAAATGTCTTCATTTTGTATGACACAAAAGTTTTTCAGAAGTCCTAATGGTTTCCGTACAGATCTACTTGATTACCGCAGCTGAGGCAGTGTAATGAAATTATTCAATCTTCGCTGGTCGTTAAATGTAGCAAATTTTTGACAGTTTGTTCGCGAAGAGACGAGTAGCCGAAATTTTTGTAAAGGGTGAGGGGGTGAGCTAACTCAGCCAAAGAAAGTAAAAACCAATTTTTTTTAAATCAATGTTTTGAAGCACTAGTTGCAGATGTATGTAGGCCTATAATATTTGTCGGATTTTGTTGAGGATACGACTATTACCTTGAATTTTGCAGGTTTTTGAAATATTTTTTTGTAAAATTAGTTAACGCCAAGTGAAAATTATGTGCACTCAAAGAAGTTTTCCGCTCTTGCATTCAAAATGCGTTGCAAAAAACGTTACCGAAATATCGAATAAACCAGTTAGAAAAGCAACGATAGTACCAAAAACGGTACATTTTAAAAAAGTATCAACGTTACCGATAACGGTACTAAAATAGTACCGCATTACACTACCGCGATACTTTTGTCCCGCGGTACTGCTCAACTCTGAGTAATGCTATAAGTATAAGCTGTAAACCTAAGTACTGCTAAGTTTCTGTAATTCCAAAAACTTGGCTAATTTTGGGTCAAGAGCGAAGATCCAACATCCCGAATCCTTTCAAGTTATCAGTCAAATTTTCTAATATCCTACTATACGCTGCTTTATCGCCAATAGCTTATTAAGTTTTCATCGACTCTAGATATAGCTTCAATTTAGCTTGTGATGAAAATAGCGTATAAATTGCTTGTGAATTTTCACAAACTTATATGTCAGCGCGCTGCTAGATATAGGCCAGTAGTCCTAAGATTTTTAAAAATTTGACAGTCCTTCGCAGCCATTAATTTAAATGCTTCGACCAGTCCGCACTGTGACATTGCAATTAGCCTACTTTGTCATAGAAAGCCAGTTCCAAAATTTTTCGCACAGGTTATTACTGTACCCAGTGTACCGGTACGTAAATATTTCGATTTCTCACTTCAAGTTTGCTAATAATGTAAATTATAAGCAAGGATGGAAACTGGCTACTTGGCGTTAGGGTGTCAGTTTCAGTTTCGGTGTGTTGAAACCGAGATGACAGGTTTCAGTTTTGGTTTGGTTTCACAGCTGTTGAAAAATAGGTTCCAGTTTCGGTTTCAGTTTTGCTAAAGCACAGCTTCGGTTTCTGGGTTTCAGTTTCGGTTTAAGTTTCATCCAAGAAAGCTATTATATTTTGAATAGGGATTATTTAAATGCTCTACTTATTGGCGTTTTTGTTTTATTACGATGATAAGTAGCAGCTCAGATGGCTGAGTGAGGAGAGCAATTGCTTCAGAAGTTGTCGACTTGGGTATAATTCTGAGTCCGGTGAAACCAATGACTCAAAAATTAGTATTCACAGCTACTCTATTTCACGCTTAGCATTAAAAGAACTGTACTGGTAATGTTGGTGATGATAATTAATAAAACCCAAAACCTTAAAAAAACTTTGAACAGGTTTTAGTTTCAGTTTCGGTTTTGACGTGTCAAGAAAAAACGGTTTTGGTTTTAGTTTAGGTTTTCAAAAATTTGGCTTAGTATAGGTGTCAGTTTCAGTTTGGGTGTCCAAAATTTCCTTTAAAACCGGGTTTTCAGGTTTAGGTTTCCACCCTTGGTTATAAGGCTGTAAATTTATTTCAGTTTTATTCAACAGTTAATAGCGTTAAAAATTAGTGAAATCGCGGGGCCCCCCAAAGCGTGGGGCACTCCAAAGCGCGGGGCCCGGGGCATCTGCCCAGTTTGCCCATTGCTTAATCCGGCCCTCGTACGTTCAAAACTTATTTTAAAATACAGCTAAAATTTAGTAGCTTTTTTATCTGTGGCAAAATATTAGTAAGATAATTCATTGAAGATCGCTTGAAGAAAAAGCAGTTTGTGCCACTATGGACTTGCACAGGGTTAGCAGCCTGTTACAGTGTCAGCGCGTCGAATTGTAGATAAAAGTGTAAATACCGTCTGCCGCTGCAATGTAGCGGCTTTAATTCTGAGTCAGGTCAAACCAAACACTCAAAAACTAAAGACTCAAACCAAAGAATATTCTACTAAACTCTACAGTGACGAATTCAGTCTAAACGTTGTTCCAATCCCAATGACATCATTTTTCTGCCTACCATTTCCGTTTCCATAACGTTTTTTTTTTTCTCTTGGTAACAATAACATTTGCAATACGCGTATATTAATCTATCGTAGCGTAGGTGTGAAAGAGGCGGGCTGGTTTTTACCGAGTTGGCATGCTTTTTTTCTGACAGATCTTTGAACTGCAACGGCATCATAGAACCTCAGTAAAGACAGCAGCGAAAAAATTAAAGCACAAATCTTATACTACCGGTAACTATTTTTGCAAAAACGTGCTGGCTTTTTTGTAGTACGGTAGGTTTAGTCAAAGCCCCACAGCTGGTTGCAGAGTCAGTTAAGTATCACCAACAGCAATGTTTATGCTTTTAGAATTTTGTGATTTACTTGATGGAAAAAATAACTATGGATAAGGCTACTAAGCTAAACTTAGATAACGCTCTGAGATCTGCTCATTCCCTCTTCAAAAAGTTTGATAAAGACAACAACGGTGTGCTGGAAAAAAACGAACTTCTACATCTGTTACAGGTATGGAAAAAAATATCAGCATTGCTGGCCCATTTCACTCATTGAGTAAATTCTAAAGGTCCTACTTATTTTTTCTGTAATGATGCTCGGCTAGATTCAGGTCCAGTATCCTGTGTGCGAGGGGAGAGGTTGATACAGATTCTTTCACGATTTTTGGCACGTTGCTTGATAATGTATCAACATTAATTGAACTTAAAATGTTACACAAACAACTACAGCTGCTTTCTGTTATAGACGTTTTTGGGAGGCTATCGACACCTTTGGGTCCGCCCCTGTGCTGGGCTTCGGAAGAAAGGACAGAGAAAATGACGTAATTTAAAATAGCGTAAGGTATTTTTTAAGTATGGCTTTTTTTCTGGTTTCGGTCACCCTGAAAAAAAATTGTACTTGCCCCTATGAAAAAATTTTTGCAGACGTTCTTATTCCGTTAGTTTTTTTTTTTTTTCTGGGACAGTAGCGGCACATGAACAGGCCTACATCAATTGCATTCGAAGGAGCTTATGTATGAGCATCGACAGAAATTAAGGGGTATGGCCCTCCCAAAACTTGCCTATTTAATTCTATAAGGGGATCAGGAGAAAAATTGTGCCTTTCGCTAAACTCTTCGAAAGCCAGTCGATAAATTTGTGTTTGATATTACTACCAATATGATTTCGTGAAACTGAAATGAGAAGAAAGCTAATATTACAATATCAACAGTTTAAAACCACACAATGTATATAAACAACAACTCAAATTTGTGTCAACAATAGCTCTATACAAAGTTACAAATAAGCTCAAAGTAATAAACTAACAAGAGTTCACCTATCCGGAAAAAGATTTCACAGCCCAGTATATAGTTGCATACAATGGCTACTAAAATTAATCAATCAGTTTAAACATTGCAATGCAATTTTTAACAATATACTACAAGGTAGCCTACTGGTCAATTAAACAACATATCAACTAAGCACTTGCTCTTTCAAAGCGTACGATGTCCTCTTTTGTTCACTATTTTTTTGTTGCTCTGTTATCTATTTAACTTACGTGCTTCGTGCGTATTTTTCATTGCTTTTTTTCATGTAAGCTACTGCATGTAGGCTACAGTATAAAATTTGCGATAAGTTTGCCACTTTGACCACATGTAGGCATTAGCACAGCCTGCTATATTCTTCTGAACAGATGTGATTAATTTAACGCAGTGGGCATTAACTTGTCTGGTTTGACTATTGACATGTTTTTTTGGTTAATTTTGAATAGCCTACTTCAGGAATTAAACCACAGTGGTAGCCTAAATATAAATTTGGCGTTGCAGAATTATGGTTTCGATACAAATTTTGCATGCAAGGAAATTGTTTAAACAAATGGCCATCACCATCACGGAACTAAATTTGCTGTACCGGAATGGTCGAGCTGTCGACCGTATGCCTACTTTGAAACACTTTTATTGACAGTAATTTTCCGTGAATACCAACAAGATCGGCATTTTGGCTTCGTTTTGACTGATAACTTAGCTTACTGCTTTAGCTGGTTATTTTGTGCTGTTATTTCTATTAGGCCTGCGATGTCACCGTTTCCGAAGAGGAGTGCTATCAATGTTTACAGGAAATAGACCAAAATGGTGACGGTAGGATATTCTTGATAAGCTTGAACATATAAGATGGGGCGTATCCAGGGGGGGGGGGCGACTTCCCCCCGCAGACAAATGCACAAAACTTTCGTCGTGTAAAGGTGACATACGTATAAAGGACAATCTGAGGGCGCGGTAACCTTTTTTTTGCTCTTCACTTGACTTTGGGCCGGAAAATTGGACGTCTGCGGACGTGTTGGCCTTTTTTTGCTCTTCGCTTGACTTTGGGCGGAAAATTGGACATCTGCGGACGTGTTGACCTTTTTGTGCTCTTCACGTGACTTTGGGCGGAAAACGGACGGCTTTGAATTGCGCCCCCCCTCACTTTCAAATTCCTGGGCACGCCTCTGTATAAGATTAGAAAATCGGAGGTTTTAAATGCAAGATTTGCGCCAACGTTAAGGCCGTATTTATGGGGGGATCAACCCTGCAGACAGATTCGATTATAATCTATGGTCGTAGATTTAGAAGAATTTATTTGTTGTGTTGTAATATTAACTTCAAACAGAAGACAATTGGAATGGCCGCTTGCGCTCTTCAGGCCAATTTCGACCCTCAAATAACATTACCCAAGCCGTCACCCGCCTAGGGGAAGACCTTTTTTATTAAAATCCATCGTGAAAAGCCCCCCGAATTGTTTTTTCTAGATTACAGCCCTGCCAACATTGCTCGCTCAGCAAACGTTACCTAAGTTCGCTACCTCCGAAAGTTGTACAAACGATGTCAATTGTTGCCCTTACTTCCATCTTGATGCCTATCCATTGCAGTTACGCAGTTTAACTCAGGGGCGTACCCAGGGGGGGGGGGCTGGATCCGCCCACCCCACCGGCAGACAAATGCGCAAAATTTTCATGGTGTAAAGCTGATTTACGTAATTGTTTAATGTCCAGCCAGCATTACTCTGTCAAAGCTAGTTCTGGGGAGGTGCTTTCAACATCATGTAAAAAATATTAGAACGTCTATCCAGATTCCAGACCGGTATTAAAAAAATTATATATAACAGTATTTTGGAGTTAGGTTTAACACGTTCGATTTCAAGGAAACCACAGTCGTTTGGAGGTTTTAAAAGAATAAGTCCAGCAGAAGTTGAAGCAAGCACAAAAGCTCGTCTTTCAGAAAAAGTTAACTGGCATGGCTTCAAATTGTTGCGCCCCACCCCCCTTTTAAATTCCTGGGCACGACCCTGAAACTGCTATCGGTCTTCTGAGCTACTGAGCAGCTGAGATAAATTGCGAATTAAAATCTTCTTTGGGCGTATAGACGTCGTGAGGGTGTCGCCAGAAATTTTTCTTGGAGAATCGATCGCGAGTATTCTTTGCAGAGCCGCAAGCTCTATGTCAGAGGCGTCCAACCCATGGCCCGCGAAAGCTTTCAAAGTGGCTCGTTAAACTTTCTACATTGGTCCGTTAATTCGTCCTCACGCGCTGACACGATATTTTGAGTAACAGATTCGAGTTTTTAAATAGCATATACATGGGCGGATGTATCTCCCCCCAGCACCAGCCATTTTCAGCAATGTTTTAGATGAATAAAATTTTTCCATAATTTCGAACCTCTTCATAACAATATATCTGAATCGCCTTGAGCACGCATAATCGAAACTGTGTGAACAAAATACATCATATTTGGTGAAGCACTTAAAATTAGGGGCCAAAAACATAAACAAAATTTGCCTGAAAAATGTTCAAAAAGCACTAAAATGGCCATTATAGTATGTCAGTTTTCA
Organism: Trididemnum miniatum; assembly: GCA_964006365.1. NCBI lineage: Eukaryota > Metazoa > Chordata > Ascidiacea > Aplousobranchia > Didemnidae > Trididemnum > Trididemnum miniatum. Next base: position 11,886,523 of record OZ023235.1, on the reverse strand, counting down.
AAATTTTCCGGGAGAGCATGCCCCCGGACCCCCTTGAGTCGTTTTTGTTACTCCAATTGTTTAAAATTAACTCTGTCGGAAAAAACTACGCTTGAAAAAGTGACGAAATTTGATGCCTCCTCCCTGGAAAAATTCTTGAATACGCCCCTGGCAAGAAACAATTTCAAAGGGCTTATTTACGCCCGTTTTCAGGTCTAAACGTCGTAACGAATTTAGTTAACATTCAACCTAATTCAAAATTACATCCCCCCCACCAAAACTTTCTGGATCCGCCCCTGAACATATACTGAAGTGTCCCATTAATGATATAGAAAATGCAGCGCAGGCATGTACGCACACGCACAGTGTACTATTTGGATTGTTTTGTTGTTTAATTAAACTTGCACTTATTATGTCGTCATACTGAAACATGCTGTCACACCACAGACTAGAGCAGAGGTGACGAACATGCGGCTCGCGAACATTTCGGCAAGACCAGTACTTTTAAACATTTTTTTTCCCGTCTAATCTTTGCGATGCGATACCAAAAGCTGAGCCCTTGATTATATCAAGCGCGTATCACACAGTAGTTATATAAACGCTCAATGCAAGTCATCTGTTTCAGGATTCAGTCGTTCATCCATTGTTATGAAATAATAATAACATAACTAGAGTCCGTTGCAGCTTCAGCATAGTGCAGCAGTTTACGAGTAACTATTCGAGTGAGAGCTTAGCTTGCCTTACAGTAGTAGGAATTATGTGAGTTTGCGGAAATGAATTGGTGAGGTGGCAGTACCATTTATCATATGCAAATTTTACTGCTTTCTTAAGGTATTTGTTATTCTGTTTTTTAATCAATATTTGATTAGCCGCTGGTCTTCAGCGATGTCTTCAGCGAAAAAACGAAATATTGTAGATGAAAAAAAGAGTATTTCAAAAAGATTGGACCGATATCCGATATGTTTATGACCAGGAGCGTATTCAGAGGGGGGCCATTGTGCCATCCTTCTCCCTTTTTGACTCTGCCTTTTAGTAAAAAAAGAACAAAACTAATGGTGCCAAGTGACTGAAACATGCCAGACTCTTTTGATGGTTTCTGTAGCTTATGGTCAGTGGCTAATCCAAGGGTTAGGATGAGAGGTATGCATCCTCCCACCAGCCATTTTCACAATAGTTTTTGATGTATACAATTTTTTCCATAACTTCGAACCTCTTCGAGAGCGATAAGCCTTACGCCTTAAGCACGCATAATCGAAAATGTGCGCGCCAAATGCATCATATTTGGCAAAGCACTCAGAATCAGGGTCAAAAAATTTAAACAAAATTTGCCTGAGGATTATTCAAAAAGCACTACAAATAGCCATTACAGCATGTAAATTTTCAAAAATTTTCCGAGAGAGCATGCCACCAGACCCTCCAAGAGCTTTTCTTGTTTCTCAATCATTTTCAAATTTGTTCTGCCCAAAAAAAACGCTTTAAAGAAATATGGAAATTGTGGCTTCCCCCTTTTAAAATTTCTCGCTACGCCACTGTTTATGACTAAAAAGTTATGCGGCCCGCTTGCTTATTGGTAAGTAACAAAGTGGCCCGCGACAGCAAATAGGTTCGTCACCCCTGGACTAGAGTCTATATAGTGCGGTGGTTTTCAACCTGGGGTCCGCGAGGGCTAAGGGATCTGCAAGGGGTGGCTAAGGGACCGCAAGGGTCAAGGGATCCGCAAGGGGTCCGCTAAAGCAGTGGCTTTCAACCTGGGATCCGCGGACCCCCAAGTGGTCCGCGGATGACTTAAAGGGGCCGCGAGGACTAAGGGGATTAAGCATTGAAAGTTTTGTCAAAAATAGTGCAGTTTGTTGAAGTACCGGTGTTTATTAATTGCTGTATTTTATTAAAGAGGGGCTGTAACGGAAATTGACATTGCCTTTTTTCAACAGTTTATGCAAGTAAACTGTGCTAGTATGGACTTTTCACAAAAATTTCAAAAAAATAATGACTCGTTTTCATTTTATGAGCCGTTTTATACCCGATTTTTAGTCCGTCATTTTTTACTACAAGAAAAATTATGTCACTATGCCCACCTCTGACGTCAGCAACCTGAGGTAAACAATTGGAATTTAGCAGGACAAAATTTTATGCGTGCCCTCGCATGCGCAAGTTTTGCATTGTTTGTGTGTGTCGCGTGCGAATCACTGCGAGCATTTTCTAGGACTACGCAACCCAAAGGTATTTTATATATTTTAATGATTTATCGGAAAAGTGTAGTGATTAGTCTACTAGGGTTAGGCCTTACAATAAGTAAGAAATGAATAAATAATAAATGACTGAGGTTATTTTCAAATTATATTGAACTGAAAAATTCAACAGTAATTGAGGGAGACTGCGAAGTGAGCTTTACAGCGCCTTGCAGCGTCATATTTGCCATCATAAACTTTCTGTTGGCTTGATAAAGTTTTATGGAACGTTTCAATAAGTGCCGATTTGCAAAATCCTAGTGTAAATGCGTAAGCGTCATTCGACAATGATTCGACAGAACTTTATCAATGGTGGATTGACGATTTATCAATGAACGCAACGTCTCAATGGGCATTGTTACGTCAGTACATTCACAATGCCCACCTCTGACGTTAAACAATATTTTTTACTACGAAAATCGGCTGTTTTTTCAAAGCTCAATAACTCAAAAAGTAGTTGGATTTTTTTCTGTCAAACTGGTTGCATTTTGTAGAGACAAAAAATTCCTTCATCTTAAACCAAAAACATGAAAAATTTCGATTTCCGTTACAGCCCCTCTTTAATGTATTTTCAACATTAATTCTTTCCTGAACGATATAAGAATATGAAATAGATACTGATAGTTTTAGGGCCCAAGCAACTTCTTGCGACCTTTTTTTGTTAAGACTGAAGCATTGAAACTCTGCAAACTCACACATAAGGAAGCTCTGCTGAATTTGCAACAGTTGGGGCTGAAACTTACTCAGCAATGGTTGTTCGTATGTCAAAGTCTGAATGAAGAAACGACAGCAAATTACTTCTACTCTTGTAAACTATTGCCTGTGATGATACAATTTTGCCTTTCACAAAGACATACTTAGCTGAAAATGCTTTCAGTGCTTCGGCACACGCTAAAAATTTCCAGTAGGTTGCTGCTCGACTCGAAGACCACTGTGGTCACTTCGCAGTCGCCTGTTGTCGATTGTTGCTAGCTATTTGGTGTTGTATTTTTTCGAGCGCCATGAATCGACAACTAATAATAAATTCTGAATTTGAATAAAAACGAAAGCGAAATATCGTTTGTTACTTCATAATGATATGCGCCATGCATTAACAAATTTTGATCCAGATATCAAGTCATGGTGCCAAAATTTGCTGAGCTTAGGTTAGGCGTCGGCAATCTGCGGCCCGGATCCAACCAGTTAAAATTTTTCGGCCCGAGGCCTTTTCAAAATTCTTATGTTAAATCGCCCGCAGTTGAAGTATTAGTAAATTCCAATATTTATTTCTTTCGCATTGCAATACAACAATAATCGATATAACTACGAAGTTACGTGGACTTAGCAATACAGCATACACTCCACTTTTTCAAACTTGTTTATAAATTTTTGGTGTTAATAATATTGTGTGTGAAATAGACAGGGGTGCAAATCTATGTTGAGCATATGGGAGGGATGATTCTGCAAAATTGACCATTTTTCGAGACTGGGGGGATGATTTAACAAATTTAACACCTCCACGTGTTTGCCCAAATTTTTGCCCACCACAGTGAAGTGCAGTGGCGGATTAAGGGGGGAGGGCGGAGCGGGCTGAAGCCCGGGGCCCCAGAACATTTTGGGGCCCCACAAATTTGCATTTTTCTAAAAGTTTTTTTTACAAAAAATATTTTCGATTTTAAAAAAGGTCTTCTCTTGCAGAAACTATTAAAGCTTTTAAAATTTTGGCGCTGAGGGTTTGGGGCCTTGTGGGTAAATGTGATATGCTGTTTGTTAACTCAATATTAATATTTATGAAGAAAAATCTTCTCCAAGTAAGAATCGCAGTTGTTATCGGCTAACATTTTTGCTTTGTAGGTCGTGGACAGCAATTTTTTTCAAAGAAAAGTTATCCGCTTTTTGCTGATTCAAACATCACAATAAAGAATAAGATAAATGTTAATTCAGGTAGTAATGAACAAACGATGACACTTGATTGCCACTTGCCAGCAAGAGTGCCGGACTACAGTTGAGGTTATACTAGCAAAAAATGTTTAATGTCATTGAAGAATCTAGCGTTAAAGATTATTGCACCATCGTACAACCGTAGGTCAGCTACAACACCTAGGCTTCATAACTTAACACTCTAGAACAGACATGGGCAAACTACGGCCCTCGCGCCAAATCCGGCCGGCCGGTCCTTTTATTTTGGTCCGCCGGCACTTACAGAAATTTAAACTCCCTCCGTGCATTGAGCAGAAGACCTTTTTTTTTCCTTTAGAGATAATGGATGGCAGTGATTTTCAACAAAATAAGCGTCAACGGTGCAAAATTGGAATAAAAAACGAGGTGAAAACCTTTGATTTTGGAGATCACATTCGAACGTGGTCCGTGATTTCTAAAAAAAAGTCTTCACGTTGTTTTCCGATCAGGTTGCGGCCCGCAGCTTCAACAGTTTTTCCAAATCTAGCCCTTCGTGTAAAAAGCTTGCCCACCCCTGCTCTAGGATAAGTGGTAGTTCCAGCTTTAATGAGAAAGAATAAAATCTATTGCAGAGAGCAGTAGCATAGTATAGTTTGATTTTTATAAATAAAACATAGCTATATTTCAAAACAGGATAAAAACAGCGACGGCGCTAGCTTCACGCTAGTGATAAGAAAAAACAGCGGCACTGACGCTAGCGAATTACTGGCATAACGGGTAGCGACGCTAGTGCCCAGGTCTGCCTACACATTAATAATATGGCAGAGTGGTAGATGGCCGAGTGGTATAGAGCGTCTGTCTCTTGAGCTGTAGACTCGGGTTTGATTCTGAGTTAGGTCAAACCAATGGCTCTACAAATTGGTATTCATAGCTTCCCTGCTTGACGCTCAGCATTAAAGGGACAGTGTGAGAACAAGCCGGCAAGTTTACTTGTTGTGCCTTTGGGAAAGGCACTTAGCGGGATTCCCCCATCTTGGTGTGGTAAATAGATGGCTGGCAACTCCTAAGCGAGCTCGTATAGCGCATTGATCGCTTTCTCGTGATACGAGGATAAATATGCAACTAACTAACTAATGTGATTAACGGCTGTTATCAGTTGATCGTTCCTTTATTTCTGGATTGTTTTGAGTAAAAGATAAAGCCATCTAGGCTTCTGCATTTCCATTGAATCGATTTACCGAATCTTTGTTTATTATAAAAGACTATTAAAAATGAAAACTTTTTTTGAATTGATTTTCTACTTTTATCCTCCATTCACGAGAAAGCGAGTGGTATCGCAATATGTCAGATTAGATATCCTCACTCGCTTGGGAGTTAACTTTTTCGAGGTTCCTCTTCTTGTCTTTTGTTGAATTTGCTGCTTGTTCAAGCCACCAAGCAGCGACAAATATAGTGAAGTAGGCTACCTTATCCAAGAACACAACAACTTGTCGAAGGTAGGAGTTGAACAGCGACCTTTCGCTTCATTTATGTCGCCATAAAACGGCGCTGCAGACCGTTCGGTCACGCTGCCGACGTAACTAAGAACGATTTTAAAATGATTCAATTTTTTTTGGTTCGTTCATTAATAAGTACCGTACGCGTAAAAACGATTGTAAAATTAAACAAAGGAAAACATAAACCCATTAAACCGATTGGGTAAATCGATGTAATGGAAATGCACTAACTGTTTTTAACAAAAAATAATATATTTCATGTAAGTAACGCGTGCTGAACAAAGCACAAGAAGTCCATATTGGTCCTTTTACGCTACTGATCGATACTGGTATTGTTTTGTTTTTTGAGGCTGTTTCTTCGGTTTATTATTCTTTTCATTTTATATCGTATAAGCTTTTGCAGAACTTGGGAAAGAGGGCCGCATTATTAAATTAGCCCAAGGCAGGGCCAGATTAAGCTTTTTTTGGGCCTAGGGCTATATGATAGTCAGGGGCCTATTTTTCCTCTTATTCCTTGAAGTAAAAAAAATTATCCACAATTGAAGCAAAGCACAAATACATGAACAAAGTCTTTATTTTATATGCACACATCAAATGACACATTTTCTGGATTTAATCAATGCAAAACTCTTAATAACGTCATCAGCGTCTATTCTTTCCAAAAGTTCGTTTTCGATGCAGAGTGGACCACTCCATGCTTGCTGCGAAAATATTTGCCGCTATATGGCAGCAAGTTTGCTAAAAAGCATTCATCAGACAAAGTACAGCCCAAGGATTAGAACGCGCAAAGCAGTTGCATTAGGCCTACTGGACGTCGTTTTTACGCTATTGCTTTTCGATTCGCTTACATCAAAAAAGTCAGTCACTTTTTTCGATTTTGCGGCAACTTTTTTCAGTTTATCTTCTGCTTCTCCTGTAGATTTTTCCTTCTCCGAACCGCTTTTATGCTTCCTCATTTTTATTTTCAAATTACTCTAGCCGACATAATATGGAATCTCCTACCTTTCAAGCTACATGCTAGAACTAGAATCGACTATCGATGGTATTGGTATAACTGGCCGAGCAGCCGCGAAAAAAGATTGCTGCGTTATAGTGAGCAAGTAGGATTTTACAGAGTCAGTGCATGAACACAGATTGAACAGCGTGTTCCATAGTAGGTGGGAGATTTCTGGTAGCCTACGCTACCTTAGTTCTTTTATCACTTCATTGACTTAGATTAGTGGTGGGCCTATTTTTGGTTGTGGGCCTGGGGCTGCAGCCCCATCAGCCCCCGCCTTAATCCGGCCCTGGCCCAGGGCCCCATGTACTGTTAATCCGCCCCTGGTGAAGTGCAATGAAGTGAAGACCAAAAATAAAAGGCCATCACTCCCCAGATGACCAATTTCAGTGAAGACCAAAAAAAAAGTCATCACTTCCCAGATGACCGATTTCTTGCCCAAAATGTAGTGAAGATCAAAAAAATAAGGTCATCTAGTTCGCTGATGTGGGGCATGAAAATATTGGGGGGATGCAGCCGAATTGTTGGGGGGTTACATACACCCCCCTAGATTTGCACTCATGGAAATAGACCAGTAGTGACATGAAACGATCTAAATGTGATTTAAGAAGTTTAAAAAGTGAATGGGATCTTTTGTAGAAAGCCCCTGCCAGTAACACAAAAATGTTTAATTTAAGAATCAATGTTAATGGAGTTTCTGAGATACTTAATAATTACAAGAAACTAAACAATATTGATCCTTTACCAAAATACAAAAAAGCCAATGCCAAAAATTGAGCTGTTTTTGCGTAAGCAGCAAGTCGTGTTAAGCGCAGTAAGAGATTTTTATTTGAAAAAATAAGTGTGGCCCATTATATCCCCAAATTGTTAGCTTTTAGCAAGCGGTAACAAAAAAGCATCCTTGGTGAAGATAGCCTCTGATTTTTACTCAAATTACTTTCAATAAAAATTCTAAAATCGTGTCCATTGGTGTGGGTGCGCAACAACAAATTGTCTAACTTAGGGTTCCGCGACTTGAAAAAGGTTGAAAACCACTGACATAATGGAGAAGAAAATAGACGCAATTCGCATAATATAGTACAGTAATCTCCCGGTTGAGTACGCAACTTGACCCGGAGATGATTTTGTGTACTTATGCGGGAGATGCGTACGTAACAGTTTTTGTGTACCATTGCACATATGTGCGCACAAAGCATGATTGTTACGTCATTAATAAAAATTTTAGCAAAGTGCTTGAGGTTGAAGATCAGTAACGTTGTTGTATCCAGGAACAAGCAGGAGATGATTATGATAAGCTAAAAACCACATTTGAGTGCTTTCAACAAAAACTGTGGCGGGTGACATTGCATGTCAAGCAAAAGAGAATGAAAAACATGCGCCAGCTAACTTTGCACGACATGATGAAGCAATGAATAAATAGGCCTACTACAGTACTCATTATTTCGTCACGCTACCGTTTGTTACTGCGTGTACGTACATTTTCGTTTGAAATAAAAAAAAGTTGAATCCTAGTTTTTTCAAGAATTTTTGCGTACTTATCTGGGATGCGTACTTTAAACGAGTGCGTACTTAACCGGGGGGTTACTGTAGTCCATGGTCGCACGATAGTGATTACGCGTATGGCGCGCCGTTTGGAAAAAAACGATTTTGTCCGACTTAGTTTGCGCGTGTATTTTGGTCCTACTTGGAGTACATTTTGTCCGAAATATAAATAGGACATTTCCAATATACATATCGGACAAACTATGGTCTAAACAAGCTCAAAAAACATGGTTAACAAAACGAATAGTTTTTTTCCAAACGGCGCCCCATATACGCGTTCGTATTTCTGCGCGCTTTGCACGTGCTACAACGTTTGGCTTTCATTATTAAGCATTGAGTATGGCAAGCAAGAAATGAAATAGGCCTTATAACAAAAAAGTACGATATGATTTTTAAAATTGTTTTATGATCGCTTATATATTGTCGCCATGGTACTAAATTATGGCCCGCGAAAATTTTTGAAAAGCAGATATGGCTTATCAGGTTGTCACTCAAAAAAATTGGACGCCCCTGCTCTATGTGTTGTAGCACGGTTTCCAGAATGCGCTCTGGAAAAGCTTCCCTTTACCGACGCTCACCCGCAAGTTTAATGTTTCCTCATATACAATAGGCTTAGCATTTTGACAAATATCGTGAAAATGATATAGACAGTAGTTGTTTTGCGTTACATACAGCGCTGCACAAGACAAGTCCTTTCCACAAAAATGAGCTAACTGCTGTTTGATGCCAAGCCTGTAAACGAAGTAAAAGTAGCCCAGTAGGCCTACGGCCCAAGGATAACCTATGTGCAAACTGGGACTCGCCAGGTGCTGATGTCGGATTAACAGTCGTTATCTGAAATTTTTGCAGGTGTTTGGGATTTTGTAGAGTTCATGACTTTTTTGGGAATCATTTATTCTTGCAAACTAAATTTGAAGAGATCACCAAAAAGAACCAAGAAACCCAAACCTGTGGTTCCAAAACGAAATGCTTCTTTGAAACAAACTCAATTGAAAATCTTGCAGTAACTCAACCCAAGCAATAAGAAATCAATTGAATCCTGATAAAATTGTTATTCACAATGGGGATTGATGAGCGTAATGTACTATGTTTTACGAATCAATATAATTAACTGACCGTGGAAAAAACGTCGTAGTCAATCTATAGGCCTAGCCTACAGAAGTATTTACGAAGAAAAAACTTTGTTGTAGTTTCGGCCTATAATCTTTAAGGGGACATTGTAGCTCCACTTGCTCCCTCTCGGTAAAGACAAAGCTCAATTTACTGAAGAGGGAGAAGGCGCCATTTCCAGATTCTTGGAATTATTAGCTTTTTCTATGCGATATCATGCAGATCTTGTCAGACTGCAGGTATACCACACAGTAAGGCTAAATCAGGCCTTACAGCGAATGTTTTTGCAACCTACTGCAATTAACTGTAAAGGTGGGTAACCTACCGGTTTGCGCCATAGCTCACAGACCTTTGCAATTGCGTAAATGGCCAGGTTGATACAGACCAGATTGTGTTACATTAAAGCACAGGTTCTCATTAATTTTAAAAAGGCTAGGCAGCAAAAAAGACTTGTACTTCCGAAGCATTAGACCTACAGTTTACTTTTTAAAAAGTCGTAAAAATACGAGCAAGCTTACACACAGTTTAAGCTACTCGGCCTATAGTAATTGCTAACTGCCTGAATTACAAAAACAAATTTACACATATCAGCTATTTTTAACTTATTGAAGTAGTGAAAAGTTGGTTAAAATAATCTAACGCGAATCAAACACCACACAGCTTGGCTCAGGTTTCAAAAATAACCCCGTAAAGGGTATGTCGATGTTACCATCAAATGACCAAGTATAATTTGCATATGATTTTATTATCGAATACGATAAAAGTTACATAGATCAGATCAGAGTATATGCCCATGAAAGCAAAACAGAGCAAACGCATATTTCAAGAGAATCATTACGAATTAAAACATCGAATTTCAAGGCAAACTAACAAGTTCTTAAAAAATCAACACTGAGTACATCACAATGTAACACTATATATAAAACAATTCTAAATCAAGGACGGATTCTGAACGAAAAAGAAAATTCTGAAGCAACGGCGAAATTGAAGAAAGATTTTATTCACCTCATACAATTTTGACAGCAATTACGTTTTTAAAATAAGACATAAAAGCATAAGATCTAAAATATTGCAGCAAAGCATCAAAATCAATTATTATATTGTCATTGGTCATATTGTGTCCAATAGCTAGCTCGCTAGCGTAGTCCAACGGCATTAAATCTAGGTTGTGAACAACAAGAATTCTCATTAACCGCATTCTATCTGCGAGTTATTAAGAGATTGAACTGCACATTATCTTTAATAAAAAATAGTCCAAATATCAATGACAAGTAACAATACTGTCTTACGCCAGCACTTTCAGTCCACTAGTACCAGTACTCTTGATCTATTGCTGCCAACCTCTTAGCTCTATTATCATCATATTTCGTTTTAAATACTTCGTAGCTATCAATAGTTAAATTTTCTCGTAATTGTGCTTGCTCTTCCAATGAAAACCCGATAGATACTAGGTATTTTTCCACGGAGCCGTATATTGATTCAATGTAATCAAACAAACCCATCATCATAAATTTTGGAGCACTACGCATTTCTTCACTGTAAGTCTTCATGTCAGCAGAGGAAACGTTAAGGCCATGCTAAAAACAAACATAATTTGCCTGTGATAAAAAGTACTCAAATCCATTGTTAGGCAGAACACAGAACTATATGAAGGTAAAAAGCGTATAGGCCTACTTACCAGTAGTTAAAAATGTTTCTTGTCAAGCATTATATTATATCACCCGAATTTCAAATATTTTTGGCATAGGCCTATATGCCAAAGCCTACTTATCTAAGTGCTCCCAGATGACTGATTTCACACGCCAGCTTCTTCCACTTGGGCGATTTTTTATATTGCACGCAGTCGCGCTGACTAACAAGGATGATGTGCAGACTTTATTTTTTCAAATTGTACGTAGAGTAAGGAAGACTTTGGTATCAACAAAGGCCTCACACTGCACGTTAGGCCAAGCTTGTAGTAACTCGTATGTGCGTCGTAAGGAAAGTCAGATAGCTCGTTCTTTGCTCTTGGGAGTCATGGCGGGTAGTCTGTTTGTGCGCAGTGTTCTAAGGCAGTCCTTGCTTTGGAGATGCTATGTGGTGTTCCTGTTTGATATTCTCTGTAGAGCCAATTTTGGACCTAAAACAGGAACACCACAGAAAGCGTATCCGAATATGTCATGACCACTGACATACGTTTGAGTCATGCTAAAAAAAGATTAAGTGACAAACACTGCTTTTAACAAAATGTTGAACTACGTACCATGATATGGTGGCAAAAACGTCATTAACCAGTGCCAGAACAAGATCATTTCACAGCTTACCACACGATTCATAGCAAATGCATTGATATCTCAAAATTCAATCTTACTGTTAAAATCATCATATTAATCGCTCAGGCTACAACAAATTGCTCACTACTCAGACAACATCGCCAATTCCAAACAAATACATAACTAACCTTGCAAAACGGAGAAAACCAAGTCAAATTAAATCTTTATCAGGCCTGCAATGGGGGTATTACGCCGAAGCGTGTAACCAATGGCGGAGCTCATTTACGCGGTTTAACGTCTGGACAACAAAAGTTTCGAACAAACATCGCAGCTGTGGCGACACTGTGTCCAATGTGACCGGCACGGGAATCGAACCCAAAATTTCGAGCCGATAGCGATGTTTTTAACCTAATAGTAAACCAACAGGTGTAAAAGTTCGCAAATGAGAATATACAGTAGCATCAAAAAAAGCTCAATTACTAGCAGAGACAGAAAGTTAATCACAAAAAAAAAACTTTTTGAACTGATTCATGTGGAAGTGAAGCTGGCAATTAATAATTAAGAGATCCATAAAGCGCAACCTTTTCTTTGTAAAGACTAAAGCAGGGTTTCCCAAACTGGGGTCCGCGTCGACTGCACAGGGGGTACGCAGTGATATGACATAGGTTACATAGTTCGTGTACCGTTCACCTGAGTCTAAAATCGCATCTGACCACCGTTTAGTTTTTGAACACGCATAAGTGAACGTACCAACGATTTACCTCGATTTTTTCTTGCGCCACAATCCTTGTTGGATTGTTACGTCACATAGGCCGTCTAGGCAAAGGGATTGCCACGAGTATGGAGTTGAGCTGTTTTTTGACTTGAGAATGTAAACTGCAGTTTGATAAATCTGTCAGTGAGCCTAATTAGTGATATAGTTCATAACTTAGCATGGATAGATTTTTGAAACGAAAGGAAAGGGCGAATGATTCGGAATGTGAAACGCAGCATGTCACATCTCAAAAAACGAAAAAAAAAAACAAAAAAAAAAACTAAGAACATACAATGAGGAGTATATTAAACTCGGCTTTATTGAATGTCCGTCTGATGCAACTAAGCCTCAATGTTTGGCATGTAACAAAATATTATCAAATGAAAGTATGAAACCACCTCTCCTATGGATTGCCACCTTAACGTGGTGGGGAGGTTTGAGTTTTCAATGATCCTTAGAGCAACGCCGTCGGTAGTGTTTAATCACTTCCATCAGGGTCACCCATGGCGGTAAGGTCGAAGGAGAGAAACAGACCAAGTAGCAATCCAATGCTGTAGCTAAATGGAAAGTTGTAATAACAATATTCATGCTGCATCGGACGGCGCGCAGGATAAAAAGGTCCGCGTTCGAGTTTTAGGCAGAGGGACTCGTTCGAAAAATAAGCTACAGTCTCTCCCACAAGCTGACCGTCACCGGAAACCCACCAACGCAGTCGCTAAGCGTTTGGGGAGGCAAATGGGGGCAGCGCACAGAAAACGTACTCGAGTTGGACCAAACTGCCGGGATCTAGCTATAGGGAACTGGAACGTTTCGTCACTGACAGGAAAAGAGCAGGAGCTTGTTTGCGAAGCCCTACAGTATCGCCTTGATGTTGTGGGAATTTCATCAACAAAGCGCCGGGGTTCTGGAACGGTCGAGTTGAACGGTGGGTGGAAAATTTTCTACTCAGGTGTTGATGCAGCAATGTCTGCTCAAGCTGGTGTTGGCTTACTTGTGAGCCCCAACACAGCTGAATGTGTCGTTGACTGGGTACCACTAGGAGGAAGGGTTTGTCTTCTAAAGCTAAGGCTGCAGGAGCGATCTCTGTGTATATTGCAGGTGTACGCACCTAACATAGAATCACAGTACGAAGCCTTTCTGTAGGAAGTTGAGGCTGCATTGGGAAAAGCAACTTCATCAGAATCCCTTGTCCTTTTGGGCGATTTCAATGCACATGTGGGCATCGACAATGCAACCTGGAAAGGTGTTATTGGGCAACATGGTGACCCTGACATTAACAAGAACGGAAGGTGTTTATTGCAGTTCTGTGCCACCAATGGGCTGTGCATAACGAACACATTTTTTCAGCACAAAAGAATTCATAAGTACACCTGGTACAGAGACTCTCTGGGACAACGCTCCCTGATTGATTTTTGTATCGTTTCGGCGGACTTGTTTTCTACCGTGTCTGATGTCCGTGTCAAAAGAGGGGCTGAGTTGTCAACTGATCACCACCTAGTTGTCTGCACTTTGAAAGCTTTGAAACCCTTGAAAAAACGAAAGACTTTTCGACCACGAGAAACTTATCGAATCAAATGGGAATCATTGGCTGACAAAGAGGTACGAACTGCATTTGCTGACAACATTGCATCTAAGTTCAAAGAACTTCCGACCTCTACTGAAGACATTGAAACTGAGTGGTGTTTGTTTCGAACAGCAGTCATTACGTCCGCTACTAACTGTTGTGGACGTAAGCGTGTTGGAGGGACGAAGAGTAGCGAGAAAAGAACTCCTTGGTGGAACCAAGAAGTTAATGAAGCTATTCGTGCGAAAAAAGTGGCCTATAAGGCCTGGCTTGCAAATAAGTCATCACCTGAACTTCGTTCGCAGTACTCTGAAGCACGTAAGGCGACAGCCAGAAAAATTAAACTGTCTAAGGAAAGGGCCTGGAAGGAATTTGGAGAAAGGTTAGACGATGATTTCAAAACGGCAAACAAAGTGTTCTGGCAGACCATTCGCCGTTTGCGTGGAAAAAGATCTCGAGCCGCTCTCTTTATCGAAGATTAAAATGGTGTGACTCTGAAAGATCAAGATGCTATTTTGAATCGGCGGAGAGAGTACTTTAGTGATCTTTTAAACCCAGTTGATGCTACACCGATACAAATTCACGAAGAACAGGTTGGGGAAGATATTCAGATAACCGAAGCAGATGTGAATGCAGTAATCAAATCATTGGAAACTGGTAAAGCACCTGGTGAGGATGATATCAGACCTGAAATGTTAAAAGCAATGAACATACATGGTGTTCGTTGGCTGACTCGTGTTTGTAAGGTGGCGTGTAGTACTGGGCAAGCACCAAAGCAATGGCAAACTAGTGTGATAATACCTATCCACAAGAAAGGAGACAAGAGAAAATGCACCAATTATAGGGGCATATCTCTCATCAGTGTCCCGGGTAAGGTCTATGCCAAATGCCTTGAAAAGAAATGCCGTGAAATGTCGAGCCTAAGCTAACAGATGCTCAGTGTGGCTTTCGTCCTGGCCGAAGCACAATGGATCAGATCTTTGCCTTGCAGCAAATCTTTGAGAAGTCGTGGGAATATGCAAAAGAGGTCAATGCATGTTTTGTTGATCTTGAAAAAGCATATGATCGCATTCCTAGAGACAAGCTTTGGGCGGTGCTGTTGCAGTATGGCATTGATGGCCAGTTACTAACTGCCATTAAGTCGCTGTACATGCATTCCGAGATCTGTGTTCGTGTTAACAGTGCAACGACGAAACCTTTCAGAGTAAGTGTGGGACTACGGCAAGGCTGCTCTCTTTCACCCATTCTGTTCCTTATTTATATGGATAGAATAGTTAAGAAAAGTGAGTCTTGTGGCGGAGTAAAGATCGGTGAATGCACTGTACAACGTCTGTTATTTGCAGATGATCTTGTGCTACTTGACTCTACCCAAAATGGTCTCCAGCAAGCTCTTGACAGGTTTTCGGATGCATGCTCTGTTGCCGGAATGAAAATCAGTTCAACAAAAACAGAAACCATGTGCCTGTCCAGACAACCAAAGCAGTGCTCTCTCCAAATTGATGGAGTACCACTAAAACAGTCAAAGAAATTCAAGTACCTCGGCGTCTCATTCACAAGTGACGGCAGACAAAATAGCGAATTGGATATCCGCATCGGAAAAGCAAGTGCAGTAATGCGCCAGCTCCACCGATCTGTGGTACTGAAACGGGAGCTTTGCACCAAGGCAAAGCTATCCATTTTCAGATCGGTCTATGTTCCTATTTTGACTTATGGCCATGAGTGTTGGATCATGAATGAGAAAGTGAGGTCTCGAGTTCAAGCAGCCGAAATGGGATTCTTGCGAAGAATTAGCGGTTTGATCTTGTTGGACAAGGTTAAAAGTGCAGATATTCGTGAATCTCTAAACATCGAATCGCTGCTTCTCCGACTAGAAAGATCGCAACTGCGTTGGTATGGACATGTGACACGAATGCCCCAGGAAAGAACAGCCAAAAAACTGCTCTGTTCAACACCGATTGGTCGAAGGCCTAGAGGCCGTCCCAGAACTCGATGGCGAGATTACGTAGAAGATCTTAGTTGGTCTCGCCTTGGCATCCCAGCAGAGCATCTATCCTTTGTTGCAGAGGATCGAGATGCTTGGAGGCTCCAACTTGAGCTGCTGCCCCCGCGACCCCCCCAAGGATAAGCGGGTCCAGAAAATTGATTGATTGATTGATTGATTGAGTATGAAACCAGCCAATTTGAAGCGGCATTTGAGGACTCAACATCCGGACTTGATTGGAAAGCCACAGGCTTTTTTTTGAAAGAAAGAAGAAAGACTATTTGAAGCAGAAAAAAGATTTTTCAAAAGCTTTAGTGTCAAACGAAAAATTAATGAAAGCGTCTTATTTAGTGGCGCTGAGAGTAGCTCGAGCCATGAAACCTCACACAATAACCGAAGATTTAATTCTTCCAGTAGCAATTGACCTGTGCGAAACAGTTTTAAATCGCGAATGTACAGCAAAGCTGAAAGAAATTCCATTGTCGAACAACACAATTTCACGAAGAATAGGTGAAATGTCAAGTGATATAAAAGCACAGGTACTTGAGAGATTGAAACAAACTTATTTCACAATCCAATTGGATGAAAGTCCGGATATTGCCAGCCAAGCACAGCTGTTGGTCTATGTACGATATTGTTGGGGTGGAGAAATGATAGAAGATTTTATGTTTTGTCATCGAATGCAAGGCAGAACAACGAGCTTAGACGTTTTCAACGTGCTTTGTGATTTTTTTCACAAATGGAGCTGTCATGGGAGCGATGTGTGGGTATAGGCACTGACGGTGCAGCTTCTATGACCGGCAAGCACTCGGGGACTGCAGCTCGAATCAAATTAAAGGGGCCAAATATTGTACAAATGCATTGCATGATTAATCGCGAAGTGCTTGTTGCCAAACATTTGGGAAAATCTTTGTCTGAAGTCTTGTCTGCATGTGTTAAAGTTGTTAACTCTATCAAAGCTCGCCCACTCCAGTCTCAACTATTTTCCTTGCTTTGCGATGAATTAGGTTCGCAGCACTCAAACCTGTTGCTGCATACAGAAGTGAGATGGTTGTCACGGGGAAAAATTGTGGAACGGGTTTTTGAATTGCGAAAAGAGCTATTAATTTTTCTGCAAGAGCACAATCCTCACTTAGCTTCATTCGTAGCTGACGAAATATGGCTTGGGAAACTCGCATATTTAGCGGACATCTTTAACCTTCTGAACCAACTAAACCTGTCGCTTCAGGGAAGAAATGCCAACATTTTGCTTAGTCAAAACAAAATAACTGCGTTCACAAAGAAACTCAACTTATGGAAATCTAGAACAGATGATAATGTTGTGGATATGTTTCCAGTTTTGTGTGACTGCATTGAGAACAAACCCTTAATTAGAACAGACTTGATTTTCTCTGACATTCAACAGCATTTGGAATTGCTTTCTGATCATTTCACGAAGTACTTCTTAAAAGAGACATTTGAGAATTTTGATTGGATTTTAAACCCTTTTCTTGTTGGAAAAACTGATCTTTTAGGACGCGAAGAAGAAGAGTTAGCCGAGCTGTCAACTGATCAAGCTTTAATGATGAGTTTCAATGAAAAAGCTCTTGCATCTTTTTGATTAAGTGTTGGGGACGAATATCCATTGCTCTCTCAAAAAACAATCAAAATGCTATTACCATTTGCCACTACCTATTTATGCGAAACAGCATTTTCAGTTGTTACCAATATGAAGACAAAATACAGGCCCAGACTTGCCGTTGAGTCTGACTTACGTGTTTGTCTTACGAAAATTGTTCCGAGAATTGAAAAATTATGTAGTGAAAAACAACCTTATCCCTCCCATTGATCCAGTGTTGTTTGTATTATTAATAAACATGATTATGTGTTCTTTATTTTGTTTGTAATGTCCTTTGTCGTTTAGGAAAAAATTGATGCAACGTAAGATAGGGGTCCGAGAAAAACAGTTTTACAAATGGGGGTACGTGACCCCAAAAGTTTGGGAAACCCTGGACTAAAGTAATGAACGTTATTTCGTTCTGTTCTTCAATTGACAATCTAGCAAACTATAAATATATTATGGATTTCTCATACACACACAGCGCTCAGCGTGCAAAATCCTATTTTGTTCGACGAAGTTTCAGGTCAGCAGTGAATTGCAGGCGTAAGGCTTAAGTAAGTAAGGCCTACTGCTTAAAGCGGCTGAATCATTCACTCTTGAACAGGTCTTTAAAATCTAGAACTTATTAGTAGTTTGCACCGTGCTGATGACGAGAAAAACTTCGAAACTTGCGTCTACGGTTAATTGGATGAAAGTCCAGTGCAGCTGAAAAGCTCAGGATTTCAAAGACCACTTCCAAAGCGAGTGATTCAGCTGAGCCTTAGGTTCATCTAACCAAAACAGATTCCAATTTAACTGTTTGGTTAGTTGAATCCCTGGTAGCTTGCAATTCAATGCAAAACTGAAACTTCGTGGAACAACATGGAGGATTCTGCATGTTGAATATATACATAAAAAATCCAAAATATTTTTAAAGATTGCCAGATTTTCAGTTGAAAAGCACGAAGTAATAACGTTGACCTCGTTGCAAAAAAAAGATTGCGCTTCATTGATATTTTAACTACTTTCTGAACTGTTGCAATACAGTATAATCCAAACGAGAGGCCTATGCATATGTTACTGAGACAATGCAACATAACGAAGAACGTCTCAAACATGGATTAATCTGTACATTCCAGAAAACGAAACACACGTTTTTAACCAATACAAAAAGCAGATTAGACATGTCTTGATTTTGCCATTTATTTGTCATTTATAATGATTTATGATTTACCTACACGATTTTCGCATAAATACGCTGCAAAGTATACTTACTTCTGATTCATTATAGTCTTCCGCTACATCATATTTACTGACTCCACAAACAGACAATAATAGGGCGGATAATATTCCAGTGCGATCCTTTCCAGCATGACAGCATATAACAAAAGGGGTCTTTCCTCTGCTATTAATAATCTGTAAAGCCGAGCGAAGCGCGGCACCACTTCCTTCTAAAATAACCTAAAAAGAATTACGTCGTTACTAATACTAAAAATTACTTGCGAAATATTTACCGTTAAAGCAAAGACGGGAGCATATATCATGGAAGTCCCAGGAGTGGAAGTGCAAAAGGCAGCAAGTAAATGTTATCAATAGCTTAAACACTTTTGACCAAACTTTGATTTCTATTGCCGAGCAAGATGCAATTGTCCAGAAATGCTCTACAGCAAGATGCAAAAGATCTTTCAAGGAACCAAAGTATAAAATTCCATGACCACTGAACCGAGAGGCCGACCCTTTAAAAAATCCAAAACCAACTACAAAATATTGAATTTTAGTCACGAGCTAACCTCAAAGATGCATCCGCGCTAATGATATATCTAGGTGCCTGCTTGGCTCGAAAACTCTAATCGGTTTCTTCGTAGTCTCCTGTTGTTGAAGTTCTAATTAGTATTGCACAACATCTGTGACCAGTGTGCCCTCTAAAGTGAGAACTTTGAGAAAAATGCGAAATTTTTGGGCAAATTTTACTGATTTTGAGCCAGAAATTAATATTACAAAATGCAAAACTGAAAAACTTAAACAAAAAACATGACTATTTTAATGCAAGACTGTAGCTTGTATCTTGGAAAAGCAAATTTAATGCAAAAAATTTGTAAAAAGGGTCCTCAAAGCAGGGGGCAAATTCGCACTAGTCAAAATCCTAGAGGGAACACTGTCTGTGACCACGACTTCAAAGACGTCTTTTGAATTAAGGGCATGGGTGCATCGAATGACGATATATTGCTAATGCAATCTAAAGAATTATGGTTAAAACTTACCCTGTACAAATGAAACAAACCACTTGATTCAATGTCACGTTTGATAAATCGAACAAAATGAGGATAACGAAACAAAACTAAAAGAATAAGTAGAAAAAATCCCCAAGCTCTCTGAAAAAGTAAACATAAACAACGTAAGTCACAGGAAGAAAATATGGTTTCATTAATTTCTAGGCGCATGGATAACAATTCAAAAAGTGCGCGACTGATTGATATACGTACCGACACACGATCGCGGGACTGCATTGCTAACTTTATCACCCAAACACTTCCGCGTTAAAAGAAAATACAGCTAAAATTTTCGCACAACTACTCTCCATTTCAGCACT
Organism: Trididemnum miniatum; assembly: GCA_964006365.1. Taxonomy (NCBI): domain Eukaryota; kingdom Metazoa; phylum Chordata; class Ascidiacea; order Aplousobranchia; family Didemnidae; genus Trididemnum; species Trididemnum miniatum. The sequence goes on along the minus strand of OZ023235.1, from coordinate 11,866,573 downwards.
TTCACTATTCTTCAGGTGCCACGATCAATGTGAGACTGAAGAACAAAATATCTATTTGATAGATTTGAATAGTAAAATTCATAGATATGTCTTACCAGCTTCCTACACCTTATATAAAAGAGCTACACCCAACGTTGGGAAATTTTGAAAACTTGGACACGTAATTTTTCCAATGAGCAGGACTAGGGTCAAAAATAATAGCATGGAAACGAAACTTTTGTACTTCTAACATCAAATACTAAGATTTCTTATCTAGTACGTTTTGAATTTTTCTCTTGCTGTTTTCAGCAAGAAGCAGTTGTGAAGATGTAAATAAAACAACGCACATTCTCATATCTGATAATTACTGTATAATTCCATGATCGTAAATTACAAAAAAGGCTCTGCACAAATGCATATACTAGTCGCTTAGATTGCAGAGCAAATGTTTGAGCTTTGAGACCACAGAGAAAGTGCACCACAACTTATTTGGCAATGTTAAATTTCAATAGCCAGGCTTACATTTTTAAAGGTTTTGTAGTCTTATTGTACTAACATGTGAGCAAAAATTACGGCTTTGCGTTTATTTTATTTGTGCAAACGATCTGCACGTTTGACTTGGTCACACAGATTTGTAGAAATGAAAACAATGGACAATTTGATTTTTGCTACATACTTTTTGTAGATTCGGAGTTATAAATAAAAGCTAGCAATAAAAACTTATCTTTAAGCTAGATTAAAGGTTGTTACAATAAAAATTTTTGAAAATTGATGCATTAGTAAACACACAGATTTGGACTTGAATTTTTCTTACAATGGGCTCGGTCTCGAAAATTTATCTTACAATGCAAAGTTGTAAATAACTTACCTTCCATAAAGGGGATCGATTTAACCACTTTATGACAAAGTTAGGACCAAAAAAATTTATCATGTAATGACAAGGAGACGTATCATCAAAGTCTTCAGCTTTTGTTAAATTTTCATCATTATTTAACCAAAGAATATGCTTCTTTTGAAGTTTTTCCATTTTCTCAATATCAACAACTCTCACATTGCCAGCTGAAACAATTACAAAACATTGAAACTTTGCACACAAAACGTAAAACATTAGACAAGAATTACATTTCAATCAAATCTTTAAAAGACTTTGTTCAGACACTGACAAAAAATACAACTGAGGGAATAGAATTACATATCAGATTAATTTTTTCAATCATTAGAATTAAAACAATAACAAAATATAATTGTATACCACAACTGTCCATTTCTTTGTATGGTTCATCAAGTGGTAAAGTCAAAAATCTGCAGGTTCAATTCAATTACTTAGGCTTTAGAGCTGTTTTTTTTTTTTTTTGCATAAGCAGTGAACCACCTGATGAAATTTAAGAAAACAGATAGTTGTATATCGATACAAATTTTTGTAGCAATTACACTGGAAACAACACTTTAGGACTAATTACAAAAGATTTTCAAAACAGTAATTGTTTGAAGTGACCTTAAAATCAAGAACGTTTTATATGACTTTGACATTTTTATAGAAACTTATTTTAAGTTCAAAGATCATAGCTCAAAGACATACAGTTATCTAAAATCTTCATTCCATTTTCATTGGCATATTCGTCTCTATGATTTCGTAAGTCCAAAAAATACCTAAATTACCGTAGATATCGATAATTATTGCTAGTAAACTCTCCATATAATATTGACACACACAGTGTTGTTAATACCGGTACTGTTAATTCATGAATTCCCTTAATTTTGGGTCTCCTTAAAAATGAAAAACTAACAAAATATACTGCACCTACACCAAAATAAAGCCTGTACATACATTTATATACCGGTTACTCTCTAGTTTTCTTTATTCACTTTACAAAATCTTGATGCATTAGCCAGCAACTTTAATTAATGAGTAATTTATTATTTACTTTCTTGTACAGTATTATAACACAGTGACAAGACACAATACCCTACATCAAGGTTCGGTTGGAAGTTGGCTATTTCAGGAAAACTTGCCAGTTGAATTTTCTTTCATATTGACTGCTTTTTAAAACTGACATAAATATTGACAAAACACACAATAGTCATCACAACTCATTTCATACTTGAACACACAAAAAAAAAAAAACGCACAGAAACTTATGCGCCCTGCCCACATGTCAAATTAAAGTGGGTAAAACACCTATGGGCTTTCTGCATCATAATCAAATAATTGATGTTATAATCACTTTTTTCAATTATGACATCAAAAATTTAATTAGACTATGATGGAGAAAGCCCATGGGCTTTTGGCCCACCTTAATTGAACATGTGGACAGGGTAACAGGTGATGGCATACTGGTACTCCGTACTAGACCAATTAGATTACTTTGCAATTATTACTGATTTCTAGCTCTGAGCAAAAAACATTGATTTAAAAAATCACAGCACAAATTCAAGCGGCATTTATCACCAATGTCGTGGAAAGTGTAAAATTGCCAACAATTTCTAACACTGCTCTTAAAGCACAGTTCTCTTTTTTCAACAAGTAGACAGTTACTGGCACCGGTACCCAGTACACATGTATATACAATTTTAGCGGGCAAAAGCCTACCGACTTTGCTACACAAGTAGACTATTTTTTAGCTGGGTAGATGAGACCATTTACTGAAAACATAGCTGACTAGGCATTGACTAGAGCTAATTCTACAAAATTTCGAGGGCTTGGAGCAGTGGCGATTCTAAGAGGGGGCCATGGCCCCCAGATTTTTGCCTGGCCCCCCCAGTTGTAACAAGCTCATGTAGTAGCCTATGACAGGGTATGAAAATATACTAATCGATTGCCCAACCTCAGAGTGGGACATTTGTTGTCTTTGCATTTTAGTTTACTAGGGTACGTGAAACTAGCATAGTTTGCTTCGATCTTCTTCTTTGCTTTTCTATAAACTAGTGCTTTTATAATTATTGCATCACACAGTTCCATCCAAAATCTAAATCGTAAAATCGCTATCACAAGCGATTAAGTCACAAAGCAGCCAGCGCAGATCAAAGAAGCTGTCAGTACTGGGTGAAAAGCAATAAAGAAACAGATCAAAATCTTACGTATCGTATCTTTGGTAAAAGCTAATCGAAATAGAAGTGACATTTCGAATTTTTTTGTAGCCTAGCAAAAGTTTTTGTGCCCAAAAGAATACTTTTCATCTCCATGCAGAATTGAAGACCAAAAAAACGGCTTCAGGTAACAAAAGTGGGTCCCCAAGCACCGGAGTGGGATCCCAGAAACATGTGCTCCCCCCAGTCTCAGGGCACAGGGGACGGTTTTGCTGACCCTGGTCTTAATACTGCCACCAGCCGAGTGGGGTTCAAGCTTTTTACGGAGAACATATTTTCACTGGCTATCCTACAAATGTCGAAGACAAATGTGTAGCAGGAAAACTGTGAATACTAATTTTTAGTTTGACTCTTCTCGGAGTCAGACCTGAGTCTACCACTCCAGAAACAGACGCTATTATGCTGCCATCTATATTATGTTGTAGACTAGTGAATGTCAATAATAGGCTAAATGTGTATAGTGTGTCATATTGCAAAGTGCTTACTTTTTAAGTTTGTTGAAAATCTCTTTGAACTTCCTCTTTTGCTCTCAAACAGACTTTTCAGTGGCCCCGCCTCAATCTATCTTGGCCCCACAATGGCCCTCCACTTTTTGGGTGCTAGAATCGCCACTGGCTTGGAGCCAGAACTGACCATGTCTATTTTTGGTGAAAATGATTAACCCTTAAACGCCTATGTGGGTCTCTAACAACCCAAGCAGACTTTTCTTCTTCCGTTTCTCTTCGACTGTCTATCGTTACAATGTGTGTGACTCCTAGTGTCTAATCTTTTCCCATTTTACATCCACATGTTTAAAATTTTTCTAACCTAAAAAAAGTTATTGACGTTTTGGAGTAAAAAATCAATAGACCCGTGTTAGGTAATAGTGTAAGTTTTTTAATGGCAAGCTATTTCGTCTGTAGCAAGTTTTCGAAGTATCACAAATATAATGTTTACACTCAATGATGAATGTAGCAAGAGCCGCAGTTCAATATTAGGTCTGCAGGTTAGTCAGATTTACAGGAGAGTGTTTCAGATGATCAAACCACCTTTGAAAACGACTATTCTAAAGATGACATTGACATTGACTATTCTAAAGATGAACATTTCAAAAACGTTAGCATAGCTCACATAAGTATGGACGATGACTCATCTGCTGTCGGCATCCATAATGAAATCAGAGCCAGTGTCAGATTATGAGAACTGACAAGTGACAACTGCAGAAAATGATTTGACTAAATGCAGTAGGGTCGAGAGTGATGGCAAAGACCCCACTGTTGGTAGGACAAACAATCTTTCAGCGAAAAGCTTATTTCAACATAGAAATGGTTGTGTGTGGGTTACCACGCATCCTCATCATCCAGAATTTGTGGAAAACATCTTAGACATATCACCGCAAGGCTATATTCCGGGCCACAAAAGACATCCATAATGGAGACATGTTTTTCTTGCCACTGATGAAGATTGGCTAAGGCAGGTTGCAGCTGTCCATCATTTAAAAATTGCGCAGAAAATTGTCCTTAGAGCAGTGGGTGCCATCTGATTTCTTGGTTGTGTGTATCTGATTGATGTGCATCAATTTCAACACGAATCTCGTTGTTGGTTATCTGTGGTTATTTGGCTCATCAGACAGAGCTTCTTTTTCTATCTTTTTTGCCATAATCAGTTTGAGCAAATTACTGTAAACCCAAGCTTTGTAGGTGATGAAGATTATAAAACTAGAGATAAGTTTGTTGCATTTCCACAAATCAAAGCATCCAGTGCCAATGAAACAACTTCCAAAAGCTGCTAACAAAATTATAGCTGCAGAAATGTGGTTATAAAATTATCACTGACTATTCTCGGTCAGCTACATATCAGAGTGGGAACGCAAAAAACGGCGGAGCCACATCTGCACGTCTTCTCAAGATTGCCAAACAACTGGTTTGTGCCAGCAATGCGATGGATAAAGTGGTATCAGCTTTATGCTCCTACTGTGCCGTGTCACTCTAGTGCCTTAGCATCATCATTGCCACTGCATAGGCATTCCTAAAAATTGCATTTGGTTCAAATTTCTTGCTTTTTCTGCTGATACAATGACACATTATATAAATTTTTTGGTCTTATTAGTTAGCAGAGTATTATTGTGCATCTTAACTTCGAATATATTCGCACAATTGAAAAAATATTTTATTTAAGTTGTTAAAAATTTGGTCTGTTTATGCTAAAACATGATTGTTGAGGGCCAATGACAGTGAACATGCAAGTTCTTTCCTTATTTTGTAAGCATATTGGAAAAGAAGTATCGTGTGAATTGTAACCTATAGCAATGGTTTATAATTCCTGAGTCGCTACTGACCCACATAGGTACTGGTAATAGTGATTGGCAAAAGACCTAGGCGTTTAAGGGATAAAGTCCAAAAAATTACTCTCTCCGTGGGTGCGCTTCTGCTCCCAAATTGGCTTAGTCCTACGCACACTGTAAGCATGTTAAACTGCCCATGCGTTTTTGGCTATATCCATTTTTATAATGAGCTTTGAAACTTTAAATGCATTTTACGGAAAACCATGATTTTGGACATTGCCAGTTCTGGCTCCAAGCCCTTGATTTGTTTTTCAACTTACTTAACTTCAAGGCGAGATTGCAGCAAAGATAAATCATCTGTTGTTAAGTGATCCGGTCGAGCACAACGATAGGCTCTTACACCCAATGGGTTAAAATTAATGTCATAGCAGTTGTACTCATTAAATGACTTGTATAAGGGGCCACCCAACGCTCGAAAATTACAAAGAGAATCAAACATAATGTTTGTACACCTATATGAGCTGATCAGTAGATATATTCAACTAAGAGTGATAGGCCTACTGCTACACAGTACAGTGTCACTTGCAGCTTCCACGTTTTCAGCCAACCAACCTCAACAATACATAGGGTACATTGATAAACGATGCCGTACTGGTACAGTAAAATGGATAAAAAAGTCCATACACTGAACTGATACCCGACATTCCAATTTTCACTCTACCTCCTGCATCACAGCATACTTAACTCTAACAATATAACCACATAACACTGTATGTGTACGGTAGGCCCATTACTGCAAAAACCATTGTGACATCTCTCTCTCTCTCCACAAAAACAGAAAAACTTTCTCTCAAATCTCATGGGGCTGTTGGGCCGTTGGGGTGCGCAAAGGCTACAACCAGGGTTGCCAGGTATATTTTGCAGCTGGATACCACATTTTCGGAAGTTGGATGCCAAAATCAAGAGTAGGATACCAAATTTTTTTCAGGTTTATATTCGCCATGAAAATAAGCATCAGTGTTTATTTGTTTACCCTTACAAGCCTGAAAAAGAAATCTCATGGTCACAAAATATCGTTCACAAAAACATAAACAACAGCCAAACAAACACACCACACACTAAGAAATGCTAAAAATCAGAAATCAACAAATTGTAACTTACACCACAGAAAAAACAATTGAAGAAATAAATACAGCCAAAAGCAAAGCCATTTTGCCGAAAATGAAATAAACAAAGCACAACACAGTATAAATAGATCATAGTCTGCCAGAGCAAAACACCACAACAGATGAATGAAATAAGCAAAAGCAACTTGTAGCAGCAAAATGAAACAGAGAATGGTCTCTACTTTTGATTAAAAACAAGTAGTATATAAATAAAAAAGAAATGTGAATATACCTACCATACGAATCAGAACAGTGGGGTCTAAAGTTCTACAAATCAGTTGAAAAAACAAAAGGAAGAGTATATTTTACTGGAAATTCCAGTTACTGAACTTTGAAAACCATGGTTGTGCACCGTAACCATTTTTCGGTTCCTGTTATGCATTCTCACAGTAGGAGGACCATGGGGGAAGTTAATGGTTATGCAACCATGATTTTCATAGTTCGGTAACCGAAATTTTCGGTGAGATAGAAGCTTCCAAAGCAAAAATTTAAGTCTGTGAATTGGTAGGACTAATCTGCTAATAGCTAACTATCATGACAGTCATGAAATACCAATATGCTGGTTAGGCCTGTAGCAAATTAAGGATAACATATTACAAATTGCAACACTAACACCACTTCAACAACTTGCACTTGACAGTAGCCCACATAACAGCAATCTACAATACAAATCAGTCATAAACCTGCATGTACCAACTTTCTGCTGCTGGCAGTCACAGTGTATCTCACTGTTTCCTCTAAGTTTTTAGCAAGTGCGAATTTGCTTAAATAGAAATTGTGATAAAAATTTTGCCTTAAGTTTTTGGGAGATTAAGGGAAGATAGATCAAATTTATGCCTCAAACTTGTGTTTCCAGAGTATCAAATGTTTGTTTTGCTTCACAATATTGAACACTTTAATTCAAACTTGGCTAAAAATTACAATTCCAGTTGGCAAGCGAAAGAAAAATTATAAAATTTTGCCCAAAATTTCTGATTTTTCTCAAATTTTGCACCTTAGAGGGAACAGTGGTGTACCTATTATGAATATGAATACCGGTACACTGTGCTCAAGGTACATACAACACAGAAGGTTTAGACTCCGATACTAAAGTTAGGGAAGACAAAGTAATCACTGCCTATTTATGCAAAACATGCATAACGTCCATGAGACACAGACCCTTACCTATAACTCAATTCTTTCTTTTTTTTTGATAAAAAGCTGCCATTTACTGAGGATACCAAACCTGAATTTGGATACCAAATCTGTTTGTGACGGATACCAAATTTTTACAGGATACCAAATTAGAAAAGTAGATACGAAACAGTAGTAGTAGCATAGTCGGAATATAACTAGAGATGGGCGAATAGTAATCATTCGTTAAAAAGTAACGGTTAACAAGAAGTAACAGATAATAACAGATTTGTTTTGTCAAAATATCAATTCCAAATTGTATTTGTTTGTTATCTACAATACAAGATACTCGAAATGAAAACCAGGCTAAATGAAAATACTGGTTTGAACCGGTTTATGTCGCATTTTTTTTGCTTTTCATTTCACTGCAAAAGCAGCGGAACTATAAATATCGTGGTTGAATCTATGATGTCATCACTTCAGCATTGACTTATTCCGATGAAGACTATAGAATTGTCTGCGCTACAGTCAAATCTTGATACTGTGCCACTCCGCTCCTATGCCACTCTTAATACTCTGTCGCTTTTGATCGTCCCAACAAAAATTAATAAAAAATAAAGTTACTATGCCATCCCTTAATCTCGATACTATGCCACGTGAGATTTATGAATGATTAGTGAAAAGAGCCTTGTGACGAGTCAGTATATAACAGCATGCCACGTTTAGTTGTTGTATATACTGTGTTGCATAACTACACCACAGAAGCCTACAGCACTTTCGAAGTCAAAATTTCGTTTCAAATCGAAATTTTACCCAAAATGTTCACTCAGAAGTGCAAGCGAACTGACTTAAACCAAGCGAGAAAACGACTCCAGAAAACGACTCCTACTTTCATTTCTTAATGCTTCTGCTGTCTGACTGAAAAGTCAACAAATTCCTTCACGCTTGTTTGGCAAACAAAAGAGCAAAAAATATTCGTTTGAATTGCCACGTGTTTGCCGCATGTTTGGAATTGGCAGACAAAAGAGCAAAAAATATACGTTTGCCATTTGGAATCGTTTCGGTCGAATCCTATAATGATTACTGAGTGACAAATATTTTCTCTCTGCTTGTGAGCGTCATGGCAGACAAAAGAGAAAAAATATTCATTTGCCGTTTGGAATCGTTTTGAGTAGAATCCTATAATGATTACCAGTGGAGTAAAGTAACGAAGTAGTTTTACTTAGATTATTGCTTGGTAACTAGTAGAGAAGATGGGGGACCTTTGGACCATTTAGAGCTTTTTCGACTCCTGCGACTGTAATTTGAACAAAACTTCCACAAAAATTGCTACAAATAAACTACCGGTACATTATGCCACGCACTGGTTAGCAGTTTAATTGTAGTACTACGTTAACACCTTCATATATTTTTTCTAATTCAAAATAAATTATTTCTTGGTAAAAAGTTTTACATGCGTGGGGTTCTTTGGACCATGACAAGTGGGCCTTTGGACCAGTCGATTTCAACTGTATTTTACATCTGCATCTACTTCAAAAATTCTAGAAACTTGTTTTATTCTAACGAAATTTGTTTTGTTTTATTTGTATAGAAATTTGTTTTATTCTAACAAAAATTCATGAAAAATTTCGTTGCATTATTAAAAAATTTTATCCAACTGTATATTGGAACAAAAAAAAAAAATTTACTCAAACATCCAAGTTAGAAATTCTGAAGAATATTTAGTGAATACGTAACTTTCACTGGTTTTTCCTTTGCTGTATGCAGCTGAAACCTATACCATATAGCGTTATGCAGGTGATGAAGGCAGCAGCAGTGTGATGCAACTTTTCCTCAGGGTCATAAGAGTCAAGCAACCACCCTTATACCGACGGATAAATCAAAATCTAAACAGTGGACTTTTATTGTTACTCAGATTTCCGAAAACAAACAGCATTCATTAGAATTCTCGATATACCCTGCTGCTGCTGCGGCTACTTGGACTCCTGTAAGGTCAAAATTAATACATTTTGGAATAAAATGCAGTGAAGTTTCATCTAAAAACTGCGCATAAAGAAGGACTTTCTGTCTTTAAAATATCGTTTCAGATGTTGACATTTTGATAAATAATTGAGCGTTGCAGTTTCGAGGTGCTATAAAGGGGGAATCTTATAACTTTCTTTGCCCTGAAAGATTGGTTTGGATCGAACAGGCGTGTATAGAAAATCTGCTATCACTTGGCCACCTGTCATATTTGAGTGGCGTAGCCAAGTGTGGGAGGTACCGGGGCCATGCCCCCTTCAATTTTACGAAAACAGAAAAAACGATGTAAAAACTAGCACTCACTTTGCTTACATTAAGCTATACAGCATTAGTCATGAACCCCTTCAAATATTTTTTGGCGACGCCACTCGACCTGTCTATTTCCTGAAGGTGCGCGAATCCTGTTAGGTGCCTTTTCCAACTGAACAAGTAAACTAACTGACTTGTTTTTTGCACGGTTGTTTCAATGCTCGACGTCAAACAAAGAAGTTGAATTACAGATCTCGAGTCTTACTAAGCTATTTTGGCTGTTAAAAGCTATTATCTGATGTACTGTACGTGCATCTATTGGCCAATCAATTTAAAGTGATAGGCTCATCTATGCTGTGCAAGTAAAAAAAAGTTTTAGTGGGTTGTGTGCACTAATTTTTTCTCTGGACAACAGCCCCGGATTAAAAAAAGAGAATTAATCTAACCTTTTATTGGCTCAGTATAAACGAACAGTGCGAAGAACAAACCGACAAGCTCGCTTTTACTGTCGTCAGGAAAAGGCACTTGGTGCTTGGTGGAACTACTTTTTCTTTTTGTTGCATAGATTGACCTAAATATTATTAGATACGCTGTTTTCAGATAGGTCGGTAGCTGAGCAAATGCGCGTACACTAAAGATTATAGGCTAAAACATTGACTGTTAGAAATTTAAGCAACGCAGTAAAAAATTTGCAAGAGGGATCGTTGAAACTAAAGAACTTGAACGTTATGGAAAAAAATCTTAACAGCCATAATGTAATACAGTTCACAACAGTTCCAAAGATTTCATCTTTGTTTATATAATTTCTTGGCTGCTGCACAAACAAAAGTGAGGTAGGCATTAACGTTTAGGCCCCAGAAAACGTTTTAGTAAAACGAAGTATGGAAATGGGTAACCAGATTGTCGAAAAGCTCACTTGTGCAATATCTCCTTTAACATTCGCAACACTACCAGTACTGGAAGCGTATTTAGGGGGGCATTGGGCCATGCCCCCCCTTTTTGACTCTGCCTTTTAGTAAACAAGAACAAAATTAATTGTACCAAGTAATTGAAATATGCCATACTCTTTTGATGGTTTCTGTAGCTTATGGCTAGGGACGGATCTAGGGGGGGTAGGATGAGGGTATGCATCCTCTACCAGCCATTTTCAAAGTTGTTTTGGATGTATACAATTTTTCCATAATTTCGAACCTCTTCGATAGCGATAAGCCTTACGTCTTGAGCACGCATAATCGAAAATGTGCGTACAAAATGCATCATATTATGCGAAGCACTCAGATTAGGGTCAAACAATTTGAACAAAATTTGCCTGATAATAATTATTCAAAATGCATTAAAATAACCATTAGAGCATGTAAATTTTCAAAAATTTCCGAGGGAACATGCTCCCGGACCCCCCATGAGACTTTCTTGCTTCTCAATCAGCTTCAAATTTGTTTTGCCAAAAAAATACTCTTGCAAAAAGTGTGGAAATTATGGCTCCCCCCTTTCAAAATTTCTCGCTACGCCACTGAACACATATCATTGGCTTTCAAGTTTAAACCAATCTGAAAAGTCTCACGGCGCTAAAGAGAATAGATTACAATCGAAATACCTAACTATATACAGGTAATACTGTAGAATAGCAATCGCAAAATATAGCTTCTTTTGCCAGCTTGAAAGCCATACTTTTGTGAGACAAATCATAGGCAATTCAAGATAAAATTGGACTACATTTGTTCATTTGCAGACAGTATTTTATTTTAATTTAAGAAAATATTAATTTGCGAAGAGCCTGTACACTGATCACTGCATGCAGCGAAAATAAAATCAAATTTTAAAAAATATTGGGTATAGAGTACCCAATATTGGGTATAGAGTACTCAATTGGGTATAGAGTACCCAATATGACGTATTTTCAAAAATGCCACTAGTGAAATATTATTATGATTCTTTGCTTTATATACAAATCGGAACACATACAGTGTTAGAACATCAAAATCGCTTCTTGTGAGATCCTCCGTATGAAATGCAATGGTAAGCATAGGCGTTAACTAGACCCTGTAGCATAACACACTATCTCATCCAGTACTCTGCAAATGAGCGATGATGGCAGCAAGAACAATTTTTGGGTTTTCGTTGCCTAAAAACATTCGGGTAGAGAAAACCCAATAAAATTAATTGGGCTCTTGACTTGGGCTAAAATAGCCCAACGCGTAATAGTTAGTAGTCAGTCAGTATACTCCATTTGGGTAATCTGCACCCAACTTAAAAAATTGGGTTTCTCAACGTTAATACCCAAAATGTTTACCCAAAAAAATACCCAATTTTATTTGCAGTGTACTTGCCGTACTCTGTATTACGCCAAAACATCTAACGAGTGGCGGGGCCCATCTCCGCGGCTTAGCACCTGGGCAACACAGCCTCGAAGAAATGTTGCAATGATGGCGAGGCATTGGCGACACTGTGCCAATTTGGCTGGCTTGGGAATCGAACCCCAGATCTTTCACACTGATAGCGTGCGTTTAGCAACTGATCTAACGAGCTAACCGGACGGTTGTTTTTAAAGCATTGCAACACAAAGGTAAATTCTGTAACATAAAGGCATATGTTGGTTTCATTGCTTGTAATTATGGGACCTTTGGACCAGGTCCAAAGGTGCCTGTGTTAAACAGTCCAATGGTCTCCCAAGCCAAAAAATTAAGTCAAGACATATATTCTGTACAATAATATGCACTTGGAATAAATCCAAATTCTCTGACCTGGAGAAGTTTTTATTAACTACAGGTACCATTACCACCAAAGTGTGTGACTTCCATTTCATTGGCTTATGGGATATTAAACACGAACAGTGAAACTAACCTTGAAAAATTTACTTTTACCGCATCAAAACCAACTTCACAGCCTAACAGCTTAATTAGATGGATACTGTTTTTACGCATAATTTCTCCCATTTTAGGGTCGTTCCATTTGATACCACAAACTTAAATAATTCACCATTAGTTGATTTATATTGTGTATATGAATCCGAAACTATTCTAACTGAAACGGCAAGCTCGTTAGGTTAGTGCTAGGGTGGAACTAGGTTTAGGGCAGGGTGAGTAATAGTTTTGCTATCGCAACTAACTTCGTTTACGTGAACGACACTGAAGTGAGAGAAATTACGCGTAAAAACACTAGGCCTATACAATTTTGATAGTCATCGCTTTAGGTCAAAGGCAGAAGTGTCCGGAGTCTAAAAATTTCATTCTGAAGCATTAAAATCCGGATCCTAAAAAATTTTGGAAACAGAATCCGACTCTGAATCCAAATCCTGTATTGGCATTATATCATATTCAAATTACTCATATACCCAATAGGCCACTAGTAGCTTATTGAAATCATTGGTTATCATCCAAAATTGAATCCGGATCCGGATCCTGGTACCGAAAAAGCAAAAAATCACAATCCTTTTTTTATGTGGAACGCGGACACTTACAGAAATATAAACTCGTTAGTTGGTGGTACAGAACTTGAAGATTGCCAGAAGCAGAGGTCTCATATGAAACGATATTCTTCTGGCAAATATAAACTCTTGTCGTGAATCAAGACTTTTTTTATTATTTTTTTGTTCTTCACTGATTTTCAGTGGAAAATAGAGCATCTGAGGACGTGTAGACCTTTTTTGCTCTTCCAATCAGTATGGCCCTCTGCTTCAAAATTTTTTCAAATGTGGTCCTTCGTGTGAAAAGCTTGCCCACCCCTGCTTTACACCAAAAACACTTATTTTAGCGAACACTTGGTGACTAATGATTGACCATCAAAACTTGACTTCATCATTAGTTGATAACAAAATCGAAAACTTTTAACGTTGCAGCTTTAGATTGCGAGTAAAATAATTAATTTTCTGCCCTAATTGAGCTGTTTAGCTAATCGGGTGCTAACTGTTGTAGCATCATCAACCCTAGTCGAAAGAGATTTTAGCAAATGGGGGTTTATTATGTGACCCCATCGAGCTTGCATTTTGGGGTCTGTGCTTTCGACATTGATTTTTCTTAAGTCTAATTAACACGTTGTGGGGTAGTTCTTTGAGTGTGAATGTGGTACGTGAGAGCTTTTCACTTTTTGTTTTGCTTCGTTTTGTGATTTTGTTTGTATTATGATTGCTTGCATTTTCGTTGATTTGCTGTTTATTTTTGGTAAATTGGTTTTTAGTTATAATGGTTAATGCATAAGGCAGTCGCCGCCTGGTGGGTAGAACTTCCTTAAACTGAATCTGGCTCACCAAGGGTTGTAGGTAGGAATGGTAATGTACGATGTTGTACCGAAGAATGCGGCTACACCTATGGGAAAGCGAACTGCGGATTGAGTACAGACGTAAAAAATGCGGCTATAGGTTACTTACTAGCTTGTAAGCACTAAATTCAAAACTGTTGAACAATTTGGTGTGTAGTAAGCTAAACAGTGTCGACCAAAGTAGTAAAGACTTCAACCATCATTAATATATGTTTCCATGCAGACATTATTTGATTTAATAAAAAACCTAAAGCTTTTTTGCTTAACTCTGATAAGTTTGCCTGTAACTGGTTTAGTGTATGCGTTTTTTCTACATTAAACAAGTTATCTTTAAATAACAACTAGGAACTTTATGCTCGATTCATCGGAGTTAGTTTTAATTTTTTGGCGAGTTTCCTCTAGGACATCTTACATCAATTTATAGCCTTATACTCTGCGCCTAGTAATAGGCTACCGGCACTGGATTAGTATCAATTATAACATTTTTGTTATCCTTATAATTTTCGAAAACGATTGTCGTTGTAGGTCTGCAATATTAGGCCATAAATTGTTTGTGAACCATTATTTCATGACCAAATGACCCACATTTTGAGATTTCATACTGAAATCGGAAAAATGCCAGTTGTCCTTGATCTATGTCCTTGGCCTTGGCCTCGACTTGCATGTCCTTGGCCTTGGCTTGTGTGTCCTTGGCCTCGAAAAAATTTTCAAGTCCTTGGCTTTGGCCTCGACCTTAAGGTCCTTGGCCTTACTACAACACTGGCTAAAGCTAATCAAAACTGTCAGCATATCGCCAAACGCAAAAAAATGCCAAGCTTTGTTTAAAAAAATGCCAAAAATATGCCAAACTATGACGTATATGCCAAACAAAATTTTCCGTGCCAAACCACTTCAAAAAATGGCAATCTGGCAACCCTGCTCTGTTGATGAGTTGCATTGACGTCACGGAATTTTTCCGCCAAAAGCACTGGACGGCAAGAAGAGGTTTTCTGTTACTATTTCATAGTGTACGCTGCATGCGCTTAATGTGAAAAGGTGTGGGGTGTGTGGAGAAAGGGATGGGAGAGTGTGGAAAAGTGTTGGGGAAGGTGTAGAGAGGTGTGTGGGGGTAGATGGGATGAGTGGAAAAATGTGGAGTAGGTGTGGAAAAGTGCGTTGGGGTGTGGGTAAGGGGAGATGTGGGGGGAGGTGTAGAGAAGTGTTGGAGAAGATGTGGAGAAGTGTGTTGGGGTGTGGGGGGAGGTGTGGGAAAGTGTTGGGGAAGGTGTGGGAGGGTGGGGAAATGTTGGGAGAGATGTGGGAAAGTGTGTTGGGGTGTGGGGAAATGTTGGGGGAGATGTGGGGAGAAGTGTAGGGAGTCTGGGGAAGTGTATTGGGGTGTGGGGAAATGTGTTAGGGTGTGGGGGAGGTGAAGGGGAGTGTTGGAGAAGATGTGGGGAAGTGTGTTGGGGTGTGGGTAGAGGTGTGGAAAAGTGTTGGGGAAGGTGTGGGAAAATGTTGGGGGAGGTGTGGGAAATTGTGTTGGGGTGTGGGGAAGGTAAGAGGGAGATATGGGGAGAAGTGTAGGGAAATGTGTTGGGGTGTGAGGGGAGGTGTGTTGGGGTGAGGAGAAAGGAGTAAAGAAGTGTTGGGGGAGGTGTGGAGAAGTGTGTTGGGGTATGAGGTGAGGTTTGGGAAAGTGTAGGGGGTGTGGGTAAGGGTAGATGCGGGGAAGAGTGTGGGGAAGTGTGTTGGGGTGTGAGGGCAGGTGTGGAAAAGTGTTGGGGGAGATGTGGGGGTGTGAGGAAATGTTGGGGGAGATACGGAAAAGTGTGTTGAAGTGTGGGTAAGGTAAGGGGAGATGTGGGGAGAAGTGTAGGGGGTGTGGGAAAGTGTGTTGGGGTGTGAGGGGAGGTGTAGGGAAGTGTTAGGGGAGGTGTGGGGGTGTGGAAAAGTGCGTTGGGGTGTGGGGGGAGGTGTGGAAAAGTGTTGGGGTAGATGTGGGGGTGAGACGAAATGTTGGGGGAGGTACAGAAAAGTGTGAGTAAGGTAAGGGGAGATGTAGGGAGAAGTGTAGGGGATGTGGGGAAGTGTGTTGGGGTGTAGGGAGAGGTTTAGGAAATGGTTGGGGGAGGTGTGGGGTGTATGGGAAAGCGTGTTGGGATGTGGGGGGAGATGTGGAGAAGTGTTGGGGGAGGGGTAGGGGCTGTGTAGAAGTGTTGGGTAGATGTGGGGGCTGTGGAGAAATGTTGTGAGAGGTGTTGGAGTTTCCCATGTCCCCCACACTTCCCCACATCTTTTTTCACTTTCTCCCACACCCAAAACACTTTCCCACACCTCCCCCATATTTTTCCACTCCCTCTACTTTTCTACATCTTCCCTCCACACCCCAACACACTTTCTCACACCTACCCCACATTTTTTTGCACCCCCCACCTCAGATGGCCGAGTGGTATAGAGCGTCTGCCTCTTGAGCTGTAAAATCGGGTTTGATTCCGGGTCGGGTCAAACCAATGACTTTAAAGTTGGTATTCACAGCTTCCCCTGCTTGACGCTCAGCATTTAATGCTAAACTGATTTATCAATAGCTGAACTGATTTATAATCGTTACTCGTATTTCGCCGGTTTCTCTAATTATGGAATAGTATGGCATAGTATGGAATAGTATGCCATGCTATTCCATAAATAGAGAACACTGTAATAGTATGGAATAGTATGGCATATTATGGAATAGTATGGAATAGTAAGTAAGGCACTGTGGTATACAGTGCCGTAGCAGCTCAATTTTGGGCCCGCCCCAAAAACCCTTTCAAGTCCCCAATACTTAGCTTTTGATATGAATTGTTTTAGGTTTTTCCAGGGGTAACAACTCAGTTTCTCACCACAATGCGAATACTGTGGTAAAATTAAAACATATAACGCGTTATCACTGTGTAAAAATAAAAGGTGTAATTTTAAGACAAGTTTGTTACACCCAATTCATTTTCCATTAAAATCGTTTAGCTCAGGGTTTTTTTACCTTTTTCTGCTCATGGCCCACTAAAATGATAAAATATGATGGTGGCCCAATAACTTTTGCTAAAAGGTACAAAGTCAACGTGATGGCATGATTAGGGAATGCTGATGTCGCTCTCTAGTCAAGCTCTGTGGCCCACTGTTGGGCCATGGCCAATAGGTTGAAAACCTCCGGTCTAGCTAGAGCGCACTTTTTCGTACACAGATGTTCTTTTGACAGCATCATAATCTGGAGATCGGGCGCATTAACTTTCGATTGACAACATGGCCAGCGAAGAACCAATCGGATGGCCGAGTGGATAGAGCGTGTGCTTCTGAGCCTGAAGGAGTGAATAGACTGAGGGTTTGATCACTAGTCAAGTCAAACCAATGACTTAAAAATTGGTATTCACAGCTTTCCAACTAGACATTCAGCATTAAAGGGATAGTGTTAAGAAAGCCGTCAAGTTTGCTTGTGCCGTTGGGAAAAACGCTTAACGAGATTCCCCCATCTAAGTGCGGTAGGTAGACAGATGGCCGGCAACTCCTAAGGGAGCTCGTGTAGCGCCCCATTGCTTTCTGTGATAGGTGGATAAAAATGCCAACAAATGGAAAGAAAAAAGATAGTCTGCTGTTTGCCATATTAGATGTAATAAACGTTTTAATAAATTTCAGTTTTCTGAAGCTTTGTTCAGCACTGGTAACAGTAACAACGCATTTTGTAAACTCGAGAAGCAAGGCAAGCGAGCACTTACAGGTATTACTATTGAATTAAAAGTTCAACGGTGTTGAAGGGAGACTGCCAAACGAGCTTGTGTCGTTCTAATCAGCAACCATCTGATATAAATATCAATTGCAATAGACTCCAGCCGTGAATCGAACCCGTCGCAAAGAATCTGAACCTGCGTGCGGTATTGCCAGATCATATTGCTGACAATGGCTGTTCATGCACGAAGCTGCTGGGTGTAAACAGCAATGCAAAGACAGAAGCGACATCACATGTCAGCTTAAAACTTTCTAGTATCGACATAATAGACTGGTCCACCAGTTGTTTTAAAAAGTTTGCTTTGAATCTCTTCCTCAGAAGCTGTACGATATAGACTTGCATCGTAACTAAACATTCTCTTTTTCTATTTTCATTCTCTTTTTTTTTTACTTTTTGATTGAGGAAGACCGGACCAATGTCCAATTCCTGCGCTATTTCAAAAGCACACGTTTTCAAACTAGCAAATCCTTTTTCAATGGACTTTTGTATTCGATGTCAGATTATGGTTGCTGACACAGAAATAGGGTAGGATTGAATTTAATTTACCGATCGGATGGCCGAGTGGATAGAGCATCTGCTTCTAGATTGGTGGACTCCGGGATTCAATTCCGGGTCCGGTCAAACCAATGACTTGAAAATTGGTATTCACAGCTTTTTTGGTTGACGTTCAGCATCATGGATAGCGCGAAACAAGCGGCAAGTTCGCTTGTTGTACTGTTGGGAAAGGCACTAAACGGGATTACCCCATCTAGGTGTGGTAGACCGATGGTCGGCAACTCCTAAGCGAGCTCGTATAGCGCCCCGTCGCTTTTTCATGATAGGAGAATAAAATTGCGAATAAATAAAAAATAAATAGATAAAATTTTAAATCTGCTCACAAGGTGTTAATGAATTTGAATTTAATTTTTTCAAGAGGAATGAATTTGAATTTAAGCTTTGAAAAATGATTGCATCCAACTCTGCATCGGCCTCCTTTTTCAAGTCCTACGCGCACTCTTACACACAGTGTATTGTTTATGACATCATTATGCAGTTTATGACGCTATTTGAAAGTAAACGATAGCGAAAAATTTTAAAACTGAAATATATAGAACCTGAGCGCAAAAAATCCCATTCAATGCGATTCGCCAAGCAAAACTTTGTTTTTGAATTGATGCAACTTCGGGTCCTTCAAGACAATTTGCGGCCCCTTTTGGCAGTGTGGGCCCCCCCCAATTGGGGGGTTTGGGGGGCGGCTGCTTCGGCTCTGGTGGTATAGTATGGCAGAACAGGGCGATAGGACGTTTAGGGCACTAGAGTAAAGGGGTCCATATAAAGAGTTAAGTTTGGGGTGAATGGCCCTCAGGGTAAATGTGCCTCAGGCCTAATTTAGGGCAAAAGGACCTCAAGACAGGACGGTTGAAGCAATAAATAGGCCCTAGGAATAGGATGTTAATTTAGGGCACTGGGGCATATCCTATGCATAAATGGGGCTCTAGGACCAATGGGCTTCAGGGCATTTAGGGCAATAGTGGATCTCGGTCTCAGCATGTTTCGGTACCTGGGACAAACCGGTCTTAGGACGAATGGGACGAAAGGGTTGTTTGAAGCTCTGGGGCATATGGTCTATATGGGATTCAGCACGTTTGGAGTGCTATTGTGGCGAATTCATTAAAATGAAACATTTGCCATCTCTGTAATTTTATTCACCATATTTCGCGTCTAATCATATACAATTGCTTAAAATATAAATTTCAAGTCATTTCCAATGATGATGTCACAAATGAGTCAATTTCGATATCTCATTTGCATAATAGAAGTTTTTGCCTAATTTTTAACTTTATGTCCCGCAGCGGCTAGCTGGCGCCTCAGTGCGACCGTGCTTTTCCTTGCAACTTATTTCAGATTATATCTTTACGAAAATATTTATTTACCGCTCAAATATTAATATTTCCCGCTTCGCTGCAATTGGCCAATTTTGTGTCTGACGTCATTGTCCATTTCGATGTTGAAAAAAACTATAAATAGAGGTAGCTGGCGGCATTCAGAAAGTCTAGCTTGTAGGGGTGCTCTATGTGTCCTGATTTATTGTCTTTTTGGTTAAATTTTAATTAAAAGTTGCTGCTGAACTACTGCCTAAAAATTGAAGAAAAAAAGATTCAGAAGTTTCCTAGCTATCCATTTGGCAATCTATTTTTCCCAGCAACCCTAAAAGAGTTTGGTAGGCTGCTGCGCAGCAGCTAGTCTACCAAAGGGTTACTGCTATCTATCGGGCCTTCCATCCATTTTCATCGAGAGTGTTCACGCGCGGCTACGGCCGAAGTTGCGCTTTCGCAAGTGGGGCTCATTTAAAAGAGTATAGGCTAGACCTACTGGCTAGCCCGCGCCCACTGCGCTTTCGCAAGTGGGCCACATTCAAAAGAGTATAGGCTAGACCTACTGGCTAGCCTGCGCCCACTACTACGTAGTAACCCCCCGCTACTACACACAAATCGTTACCCCCACACTATGCACATTTACTATGCCATACTATTCCTTAAATAGACACCCGTATTTCGCTACCCTTACTCTGTTACTTCTTCATGTTTTTGTTAAATATGACGAATTATAAAGCGGTACCGGTAAGTCTTCTAAGCTCAGAGGATGACGTGTATTCAGATCTGGACGGGGTTGGCAAGAGGTAGCATCTTTTAGATCATTTGCGTAAATATGGAGACTGGGTCGAAAATGGATTCTTGAAAATGCCAATGCTAATAAATTCCGAGGAAGATGCAGTATTATTAATGGAAACATATTGCTGACAATCGGAAAAATAACTTTTCATATAAACTGCAAACCGGACCTCTAATTTCATAATGAAGGAGTTTTTGTAGCAATATTTGGCGGGATACGATGTCAAAAGTTTTACACCGATCCATTAAGAAAAGTATTGTATATTTATCGTATTCAATTGCACCATGCGTTGGTGTGATGACATTTAGTAGTGTCGTACTCCACGTTTCTCTCTGAAACCGTACTGAAATTCATAGAAAATTTGTTTTTCAAAAAATTTATGAACTGATTTTTCTAACACTTTTGACAAGCGTGTGCGCTAAGTGTTTGTCGCCGGATTTTGCACGAGCAGTTGTAGCAACAGTAGTGATCTAGCAGAAATTCAATTTTTCGGGTGTTCGTTTGTTGGGGTGGTAATATTTTCAGTACAATTAACAAAAAGTTGCCACTAGCAAAATTGTAGAATATTACGATTTTTGGCAAATTACGAAAAGGGGGGGTCGTAATTTGATTGCTATCGAGTAAAAATAGTCATTTGTAACAAAGATAGTTAGTTTACAGATGATTTGGTAAAAAGAGGTTATGCTGCTATTCGCTACTACAAGTCAAAACTTATAACTTTACCAAGGATGTCATGGACCATACAATTCTTACTATTTCCAATTAACGTATTTTCTACAACTCTGACGCAAAAATATCGGTTTTACTTTAACCAATGATTTGAAAACGTTAGATAAATATCGATTGTAAATGATTCAGAGTACTAACTTTCTAAAAGATGGTGCTACGAAGTATCACATGGATGAGAACTTGTAGCCAGTGCTCTAGTTGTGAAAACACTTATGGGGGGATGGTGCTAGGATAACTATATTTTCACTGCGCAAAAGGAGGACAGGCAACTTTTTGAAGAACATCACATCCGCGAATGTCCAATTTTCCTCCCAAAGTAAAGTAAAGAGCAAAAAAAAGGTCACCACATACGCAGATGTTCAATTTTCGTCGCAAAAATGAATCTAAACCTAAACACTGACACGATATGGTGCTAGAACTTCTAGGATGTGGCCGAGTGGTTAAGGCGACAGACTAGAAATCTGTTGGGCTCTGCCCGCGCAGGTTCGAATCCTGCCGACGACGATTAATTTCTACACAGTGTCGCCAACGACTCGCCACCGTTGCGACGTTTCTTCGAAGCTGTCTTCGAAGCTACACGTTTCTAACGCTAAGCCGCGGAGATGGGCCCCGCAACTCGTTACACGCTTCGGCGTAATACGGCGAGTATTAACCTCTCCTATGGATTGCCACCTTAACGTGGTGGGGAGGTTTGAGTTTTCAATGATCCTTAGAGCAATGCCGTCGGTAGTGTTTAATCACTTCCATCAGGGTCACCCATGGCGGTAAGGTCGAAGGAGAGAAACAGACCAAGTAGCAATCCAATGCTGTAGCTAAATGAAAGTTGTAATAACAATATTCATGCTGCATCGGACGGCGCGCAGGATAAAAAGGTCCGCGTTCGAGTTTTAGGCAGAGGGACTCGTTCGAAAAATAAGCTGCAGTCTCCCCCACAAGCTGACCGTCACCGGAAACCCACCAACGCAGTCGCTAAGCGTTTGGGGAGGCAAATGGGGGCAGCGCACAGAAAACGTACTCGAGTTGGACCAAACTGCCGGGATCTAGCTATCGGGAATTGGAACGTTTCGTCACTGACAGGAAAAGAGCAGGAGCTTGTTTGCGAAGCCCTACAGTATCGCCTTGATGTTGTGGGAATTTCATCAACAAAGCGCCGGGGTTCTGGAACGGTCGAGTTGAACGGTGGGTGGAAAATTTTCTACTCAGGTGTTGATGCAGCAATGTCTGCTCAAGCTGGTGTTGGCTTACTTGTGAGCCCCAACATAGCTGAATGTGTCGTTGACTGGGTACCACTGGGCGGAAGGGTTTGTCTTCTAAAACTAAGGCTGCAGGAGCGATCTCTGTGTATCTTGCAGGTGTACGCACCTAACATAGAATCACAGTACGAAGCCTTTCTGGGGGAAGTTGAGGTTGCATTGGGAAAAGCAACTTCATCAGAATCCCTTGTCCTTTTGGGCGATTTCAATGCACATGTGGGCATCGACAATGCAACCTGGAAAGGTGTTATTGGGCAACATGGTGACCCTGACATTAACAAGAACGGAAGGTGTTTATTGCAGTGCTGTGCCACCAATGGGCTGTGCATAACGAACACATTTTTTCAGCACAAAAGAATTCTTAAGTACACCTGGTACAGAGACTCTCGGGGACAACGCTCCTTGATTGATTTTTGTATCGTTTCGGCGGACTTGTTTTCTACCGTGTCTGATGTTCGTGTTAAAAGAGGGGCGGAGTTGTCAACTGATCACCACCTAGTTGTCTGCACTTTGAAAGCTTTGAAACCCTTGAAAAAACGAAAGACTTTTCGACCACGGGAAACTTATCGAATCAAATGGGAATCATTGGCTGACAAAGAGGTACGAACTGCATTTGCAGACAACATTGCATCTAAGTTCAAAGAACTTCCGACCTCTACTGAAGACATTGAAACTGAGTGGTGTTTGTTTCGAACAGCAGTCATTACGTCCGCTACTAACTGTTGTGGACGTAAGCGTGTTGGAGGGACGAAGAGTAGCGAGAAAAGAACTCCTTGGTGGAACCAAGAAGTTAATGAAGCTATTCGTGCGAAAAAAGTGGCCTATAAGGCCTGGCTTGCAAATAAGTCATCACCTGAACTTCGTTCGCAGTACTCTGAAGCACGTAAGGCGACAGCCAGAAAAATTAAACTGTCTAAGGAAAGGGCCTGGAAGGAATTTGGAGAAAGGTTAAACGATGATTTCAAAAAGGCAAACAAAGTTTTGTGGCAGACCATTCGCCGTTTGCGTGGAAAAAGATCTCGAGCCGCTCTCTTTATCGAGGATTCAAATGGTGTGACTCTGAAAGATCAAGATGCTATTTTGAATCGGCGGAGAGACTACTTTACTGATCTTTTAAACCCAGTTGATGCTACACCGATACAAATTCACGAGGAACAGGTTGGGGAAGATATTCAGATAACCGAAGCAGATGTGAATGCAGTGATCAAATCATTGGAAACTGGTAAAGCACCTGTGAGGATGATATCAGACCTGAAATGTTAAAAGCAGTGAACATATATGATGTTCGTTGGCTGACTCGTGTTTGTAAGGTGGCATGTAGTACTGGGCAAGCACCAAAGCAATGGCAAACTAGTGTGATAATACCTATCCACAAGAAAGGAGACAAGAGAAAATGCACCAATTATAAGGGCATATCTCTCATCAGTGTCCCGGGTAAGGTCTATGCCAAATGCCTTGAAAAGAAATGCCGTGAAATAGTCGAGCCTAAACTAACGGACGCTCAGTGTGGCTTTCGTCCTGGCCGAAGCACAATGGATCAGATCTTTGCCTTGCAGCAAATCTTTGAGAAGTCGTGGGAATATGCAAAAGAGGTCAATGCTTGTTTTGTTGATCTTGAAAAAGCATATGATCGCATTCCTAGAGACAAGCTTTGGGCGGTGCTGTTGCAGTATGGCATTGATGGCCAGTTACTAACTGCCATTAAGTCGCTGTACATGCATTCCGAGGTCTGTGTTCGTGTTAACAGTGCAACGACGAAACCTTTCAGAGTAAGTGTGGGACTACGGCAAGGCTGCTCTCTTTCACCTATTCTGTTCCTTATTTATATGGATAGAATAGTTAAGAAAAGTGAGTCTTGTGGCGGAGTAAAGATCGGTGAATGCACTGTACAACATCTGTTATTTGCAGATGATCTTGTGCTACTCGACTCTACCCAAAATGGTCTCCAGCAAGCTCTTGACAGGTTTTCGGATGCATGCTCTGTTGCCGGAATGAAAATCAGTTCAACAAAAACAGAAACCATGTGCCTGTCCAGACAACCAAAGCAGTGCTCTCTCCAAATTGATGGAGTACCACTAAAACAGTCAGAGAAATTCAAGTACCTCGGCGTCTCATTCGCAAGTGACGGCAGACAAAATAGCGAATTGGATATCCGCATCGGAAAAGCTAGTGCAGTAATGCGCCAGCTCCACCGATCTGTGGTACTGAAACGGGAGCTTTGCACCAAGGCAAAGCTATCCATTTTCAGATCGGTTTATGCTCCTATTCTGACTTATGGCCATGAGCGTTGGATCATGAATGAGAAAGTGAGGTCTCGAGTTCAAGCAGCCGAAATGGGATTCTTGCGAAGAATTAGCGGTTTGACCTTGTTGAACAAGGTTAAAAGTGCAGATATTCGTGAATATCTAAACATCGAATCGCTGCTTCTCCGACTAGAAAGATCGCAACTGCGTTGGTATGGGCATGTGACACGAATGTCCCCGGAAAGAACAGCCAAAAAACTGCTCTGTTCAACACCGATTGGTCGAAGGCCTAGAGGCCGTCCCAGAACTCGATGGCGAGATTACGTAGAAGATCTTAGTTGGTCTCGCCTTGGCATCCCAGCAGAGCATCTATCCTTTGTTGCAGAGGATCAAGATGCTTGGAGGCTCCAACTTGAGCTGCTGCCCCCGCGACAACCCAAGGATAATAACCCAAGCCCATAGTTCTCTACTAGTTTCCAAGCATAATTTTCAAATCACATTTTCACTTTCACATTTTGCGCAAGAGTTAATAAAGTTGCACGTAAAATGGAAAAAAGTAGCAAAAAGTTGCAAAATAAAATTTAGGAAACAGCTAAAAACACTAAACTACGTAGAGTCTGAGTGTTTTGGAAGCTGTCGAAAGCTGTAACAAAAGTTGCGAATACTCACCCTAGTCATTATTTTATTTAGCGACATTCAGGCTTGGTGTCTTTGCTTACGTTATCCATATTATTGGTTTTTCAATGTTTTTGTGATCTATTTTTAATTTTTCTACCGTATTTGCAGTTGTAGCCTACTGAACGTTTCGGAAAATGTTCAATTGTGGGTTTATCCTTGTTTTTTGGTCAATCTTATATTTCTGTTCAAGCTTGGGGTTTTTTTTTCTTGCCATTTTTTATTCTTTTGCAGTAATTTTCTTACATGTGTTAATTTTTTCGTAGCTGCATTTTCAATTGGCAAAATTATCTCTTTCGTAAAAATAACGTCTGCTGCCAAGTGAACAGTTTGGTAATGTCAAACAAAGTTTACGAGCGGGATTAACGGTTGCGTATTTTAGCTAAGTTTAAAATACAGCTTCGGCAACTCTAATGGTTTGATGTTTGATGATATTTAGAATAACTACAAAATTGGTTAACATTTTGAAATAAGCAGTATCAGAAAATAGTTTGATAATGCATACACGAAAACGTATTTTGTTGAAAAGGTGAACAGTAAAATCGTTAGGTCATCGCTTTTGACCCAAATTAAAAAGATTGCGCCTTATGGTACGTAAAAAAAATGTTGCGAAAAGAAAAATACCTTTAATAAGTATGCACATTGTTACCATTCTTTGATGCTTGAATATATACCTGACCTAGTATCAAACCATTGAAGAGAACTTGAAGCCAATCGTTTTGCAGAAAATTTGTCGATATCAGAACTTTTATATATGCTTTCGTTGTTTTTGTAAGAGTGACATCCCAGTAAACATCGTAAAAAATGTAACCAGATGCTCTTGATGAAACATAACCGGTTACTTCACATATTATAGTTGCA
The DNA here is from genome assembly GCA_964006365.1 of Trididemnum miniatum. NCBI lineage: Eukaryota > Metazoa > Chordata > Ascidiacea > Aplousobranchia > Didemnidae > Trididemnum > Trididemnum miniatum. The sequence goes on along the minus strand of OZ023235.1, from coordinate 11,840,288 downwards.
TACATTTAGCTGGAATGTTGAAATAAGAGCGTTTTCAATCTTGCTACCGCGTATGTTAAGAAAATATACAAAATTACGTAAGACTCTTCTACACGTTTTTGGTACGTAAGGACATTATCCTTGCAAATTCAAGTAAACAGTATTGTACGAATCTGCAAAAATCATGCTTTCGTATTAACTTTTAGCACGTGTCGTATCACGTAAATGTGAAATATTTGTGGTACGTAAGAATTATCAAAACTTTGTAGTACGTAAGTTATTATTATATTTTTAGAGTGTTAACCATCCACATTTTTCGAATTTTAGGAAAAATATTACTAGAACGACCTATACTTCGAAACGTAAATGTTTGTAGTACAAACCCTCTAATATTTTGGAAATCTATTTCGCATGTAAGTTCAATCTTTGTCAATTTTATTCAAAAACTAACCATAAACGAGTCTTCATTTCATTAAAATATATTTTTGGTGAAAATGCTACAAGGTGTTACCTAGAATCACAAACGTACAGAGTTAAAGCGTGCTCTTAATAAAACTTCACTATATATGAAATTTCTAGCTGAAATGCAAATTTAAAATAAGATCGCTCCAATCTTAATACCTTTAAATATAACATCAATAACTATGAATCCGTGCTTTTAGTACGTGTACTTAAGGCAGTTTGTGGTACGCACCCTCTAATGTTGTTTGGAAATCTCTATTGCGAGTAAGTTCTTTGACAGTTTTATTCAAAAATGTACTGATTTTAAACAAATTTTATCAAAATATAGGTATTTTTAACACTTTCATTCAAAAATGTTAGTGAAACACTACTTGTAATCATAATTGTACACAAATCTTATTAAAATATAGGTACTTTTAACAATTTTATTCAAAAATGGTAGTAAAAACACCACATGTAACCATAATATTAAACAAATTTTATTACAATATAGGTATTTGTAACTATTTTATTTTAAAATAAAGTGAAAATACTACATGTAACCATAAATTTACAAAAATATAGGTGCTTTTAACCATTTTATTCAAAAATGAACTAATTTTAAACAAGTTTTATTAAAATATTCTTTTCATAAAAATGTCTAATAGCTTTGAAAAAAGCTGTTTTCGCGTTAGGCTTCAAGGAACCCTCTGTCATAACTCTTAGAGAGCTTTGAAGAGTTGTGGCAAAGGGTTCCTTGAAGCCTAACGCGAAAACAGCTTTTTTTAAAGCTATTCTCAAGTTCTGTACCGCCAACCAATTATTCAAAAATGTCTAAGCATATAAAGGACTGCTTGCACGGAGAATTTAAATAATTACTTCAAAACACAACTAGAAACAGTGATTCTCTTCATAATGATAGAACACTTGTAGTAAAAATTATATTCAGAAAAGCTTCTTTTAAAATATTACTTGCACAGAAATAGAATCACGAACACTATCTTTTAAATAAAAAAATTTACCTATGCTAGACACGAATATTAGTTAACATTCTTTTTATATGCAGGCATTTTGTGCGGTCAATCCGGATCAGAAAAAGTTTTTATTTTAGAAAAGCATTTTACGCTTATTTCATGTGGTCTTGCGTAAGGTTTTTATGCAGTTTGAGCAGTGACTTCTCTATAGTTTCAGAGTACCGGTACCACCTTCTTTTTCATTGTTTTTTCAAGTTCGTCATCAAATCGATTTATTTTTAGCACACGTTTAGCATTTTGAATGTTTGCGAATTAGCGTGCTTTGTTCAATACAGCCAGTTTCATAGTTTTTTAACGTCCCCTTTACTGTTTGATCGTTTTGTTTTGGTGTTTTTAGATACCACTTGTCGTAAACCACAAACGTAATCCTATCTTACAAAGCAGGAATAGTATGAGTATGCTATTAATATGGTTTGTTTAAAATAGTCAAGTCGGCTTATTGATCAGAAAAAGTTTTCATTTTGTTTACACTTACTGTATTTCTTAAGATTTTTGCATAGTTATCCTAAAGTTTTTAGCTTATCATTACCATCTTAAATTTTCCATTTGTGTTTTGCAAGTTTCTTATCAGATCTGTGTGACACATTTGACGCTTTGCATGTTTGCGAATGAGTTTACAGTTTCTGAACTTGTTCGTTTTTTTTTGTTTTTCCTTGACTTGGTGGTAATATCAATTCGGTTTGTGCTGAATAATTTTGTGCAAGTGTTGTCGCAAGGGGTCGCTCGAGGACCAGTTTTCACAAAGCGTATACGAGAACAGATCGAGTTAGTCGAAAGTAGATTATAATTTCAGCATTTGAACATAACTGTTAAAACAAGTTGGAATATTACATACAAGTTTAGAATACGTAAAGATTCAAAACAGTATAGAATTTCAAATCTCCTCTACTGCAAAATTATAACAAATCAAAAATTAATTGTTACAATAAGTGATGATTTGCAATAATTACTATAAGAGGTCTATGATCGTTGGAATTAAAGCTTGCTGGGATACCTCAAGAGTTTTTTGGGTTTTAGTTCTCGATTCTTCGTTTTGCGAAACTTCTTGAAAACTGAGGATCGGTAACCTGACTGTTTTGTCTCGGTTCCACAAAGAGGTTTTCAGCTTGAACAGTTGATAGAGCAAAAACGGTTTTTCTTAGGACAAAAAAAAAAATGATGATAATGAGTTTAACGAGGTGCAAGAAACAACTAAGTATTTTTATTTGGAGACCAAAAAAAACAGTATTTTAGCCATCGCACATTCGATTTACAAATATTCATCTTAATAATTTATAAAATAAAGGTGTACATAAGTTAGAAAAAGCGGTAAAATCTTGCTCAATTTTTCTGTCTTTCATCGCGAACACGCACCAATTTTTACTGATTTTGAAAGCGGTTTACTGTAACAAGAAAATGAGTATAAAATTGAAAGCGAAACAACTTTATTCTTTTGTTGTTTCTCTTTTGTGCTGCTTGGTGTAGTTCTTTATTATGTTGCCTGTTAAAAATTCTGACGTTTACAGTTTTCGTAAGCTTTGAAGGGTCTTCAGAAAGAGTTTTTACCTCAACAACCTGCGAGTTTTTCGGAGTTGTAGTTGATTATACGTGCCACTAGTAGAAAATTTTTATCATCCTGAACAATAATCACAATTGCGTGAAGCAAGATTTGACGGTCTGGGACATATAAAAATTAAAAAACTTTTCCATGCAGATTCTTGTAATAATGGTACGTACAATAGGAATAAGTATATCACACTAAACAAGTGAGTCATTCTGATTTATCATAACCGCAGTCGCAAAAAATTCAAAGTTTTTCCTGCTTTCATTTGTTAAAATCTGTGAATATTTAATAACGGTAAAGTCCTTCCTGGTAAAGTCAGCTAAAGATTGAGTGTACCTTATCTGAATGCGGGTGATGAATGTTAATAACCCAGATCAGCTTTGTCTCGATCTATGGCAAGAGAAAATTCCATTTTGCTAATAAAAGCATTGAAATGTCTTGTGTGATTTTGCAATATCAAAAATTTTATATAAACGAAAACTTCTTGCAATGTTCTGTTAGAATACTGTTTACGCAAAATAAAGTCTGTAAGTAAAATATTGAAAAATTGTTGTAATAACCCTGGTTATTTTAGATCGCAAAAGTCACTAATTTGCAGGTATAAAATTACAAAAAGTTACATTTCCTGATTTTAAGTTACGTTTTAGGTGAAAAAGTTTTCGTGCTATTTTTCGCTTAATTTACAATTTGCACAATGTATTGAGGTGTTAGCCTAAATAGAAAGCCTCATACATTTTCTAGTAATGCATAAGCATCTTTTAGACGTCTTCAAATTTTCAAATGCTTGCTTAAATATTCTTAGGATTAGTTTTTCATGAAGCAATCAGAACAAATAAAAGTTTGCAGAAAATCAAGAGTAAAAAGGCGAAACCTTCATTTCTAACAAAATCAACAGCAGAATTAAAGGTTTTCCTTCGTTTTCTATTGTTCTTTAAATAAAGTCGCAATTCAAAGTTTTGTAGGTCGCAAGAAAATTGCCGTAGAAATAACCAAAATATTGCATGTGGTAATTCTAATGTTTACTCTCAGTTGCGATGTGACATGTCCTCTGTATGACCGGGTTTTAGAAGTGTTCTCTATCAAGCATTCCGTATTGCATAACGTCATAGTCTATACTGTGGTAAGAATGGGACTCTCCCATCTTGTTTTAATTTCTGTGAATGAGCAGTGAAATTGTACCATGCCACTTTCAACGATACATTTTCAGAAGCAAGCTATTTAATTTGCGTTGTATAAAGTTAGCGATTGTTTGGTAGTTAAGCGATTCTTTTAATGAACCTGTTCTATTATGCTTTCCAAGCGCTGTGATAAATATGATTCAAAACGCTTCATCCAGACTTTATAAATTTTAATTATGGAATGGTATGCAAATTGATCTATGTTAGCACCTGCCTTCAGCATCTTCTCGCTGTTGTTTTGGAAGTAATTTTTGAACCAGCTGGGATCCGGTGAAATAGGTTGTAATGTTCATTTGATGATGATGATGATTTATTTGCGAGTACACGTTCACGAACATTGAGCACAAAAGTACACACATAAACAATAGTTTATCTACTCGCAGGGAGACTGCGAATGACCGGTTAAGGTCTTCGAGTCAAGCAGCCACCCATAAGACACTGGGATGTAGCGTCGGTATGCTGATAGAAAAATTAGTCAATTACAGTAAGATTGATCAGGAATATTGAAAATAACCGTTTCACTTGGTACTGTACTCTAAACATTATAAGTATTTATTGAGAAGAACGTTTTTGTAAATAAGTTTAAATTTAGGATACGGTTGATTTCTTAAAACACATGGTATGGAATTCCAAATTTTCACTCCTTTATATCGAATTATATTTTGGCATCTGTTGGTTGAGAATTTAGGAAGATGAAGATCATTATGCGTTACTGATCGAAAGCTGCGACGATGCATATTTGATATTTTAGCAAAGAGTGAAGAAAGAGAAGAGGTAAGAGTTTGCGTAGAGTGGTGGCAGTGGCGTACGGTGACCTTTTGACTGGGTGTTCACGTTTAAAAAATGCCTATCATACCCAGAGGGGCTTCGCCCCATCATACCCTGGGAGGCTCCGCTGCAATGTTGCGACAAACAGGGGGGTCTGGGGGCGAAGCCCCCAGGGTATAATAGGTATTTTTAAAAAGTGAGCACCCAGTCAAAAGGTCACCGTACGCCACTGAGTGGTGGTGCATAATTTTTGCTATTTCGTAAGTATACAAATCACAAATTTTCAAAATGCCTAATTTATGAAATTTAGGCGTGATAGGTGTACGTATTTGAGAGTTGGTAATTATTCTTACGGCCTTATTTTGAAACTTCTGCAGCTTGTCTAAATACGATGGAAATGTACTACCCCAAATAGTGAGACCGAATAAGAAATGAGAGTGTACAAATGCAAAGTAAAGATCTGCTAGGGAAGACGTTGGAAGTATGTAACGCAGTTTGTTTAGTATGCCTACAGATCTTGATATTTTAAAAGTAATTTTTTCGATGTGTGTTTTGAAATTTAGTTTGCTGTCTATTGTAATACCTAAGTATTTATAAGAGTTGTAGCACGAAATCAATGAATTATTGTAAGACAGATTTATGTGAGTTATAGGGGCATTTAATCTAGGGGGAACGATTATGACAGCCGATTTTTGAAGACTGATTTGTAGCTTGTTCGCTATACGCACCAATTATTGAGATTTTGTAGCGCAGTATTGCAAGGTTTAAGAGCGATGAGTCACTGAGAAACAGGCAAGTGTCATCGGCGAACAGCCGGGGATTGCACTTAGTGGCATCGCAAATATCGTTCACGTAGATAAGATAAAGCAGTGGCCCAAGAATAGAACCCTGGGGTACTCCTATTCTAACGGAGTTGGTAGAAGAAGCGCAGTTATTGATGCTTACATATTGTTTTCGCTCAGTGAGATAACTTTCTATTAACAAATTAGCACGGCCACGAACTCCATAGTGATAAAGTTTTTGCTGAAGAATATTGTGTGACAATGTATCAAAGGCTTTTCGAAAATCCATTAATAATAAAGCCGAATATTTTTTTTATCTTGGATTGAATCATAGCTAAGGTTAGTGACATCCAACAGCGCATGCACTACAGAATGATTCTTTCTGAAGCCGTATTGGTGACCATACAAAATTTTTTGCTTGTCGAAGAACTTTAAAATCGCGTTTTTATGAGTTTTTCGAGAATTTTGGATAAACAAGGAAGGAGATAGGTCGGTAGTTGTTAAGTAGTTCTTTATTACCAGATTTAAAGACTGAAATAAGTTTTGCAGTTTTGAAAATTTGAGGAAAATATCTCAATTCAAAGACGTGAAAAAAAAGTTGGGCAAGAATAGGCGCTAATACTTCACTACCAAGTCGCAAGAAATGGGATGAGATATTATCGTGTCCTTGGGTCCTGTGAGGATTTAGAGAATTAATGATATTATAAACTTCAGTTGTTTGGGGGGAATCTAGAATAATAGTATTAATTACAGAATTTTTTAGATATTTCTTAAAAGTTGTATCGTTGTTTATATGGACGGAAGCATTTTTTGTAATGTTTGCGCCTATCTCTGAAAAATAATTAAGGAAATGTTCTGATATTTTAGTGGGGTCTTCTATAACTCCATTATCAGTCAATAGTTTAGTAGATTGAATTGGACGTTTTTGGGATGGAATTACTGATTTTATAAGTTTCCACAATTCTCTTGGGTTATTTTTTCTTCGTGAAAACGCTTGATTATAATAAAGTTTCTTTAAAAGGGATTTTACTCTTGTTAGCTTGTTGGAATATTTTCTGTAAACGGTTTTTTGAAAGTTGTTACCATGTAAAAAGCAGGTTTTGAAAAGTTTTTGTTTATTTTTGATTGAAATCAACAAGCGTTTTGTTAACCACGGATTTTGTTGCTGGCGTCGTTGTTTTCTGGACGCGGTGAGCACTGGAGCGTGGTATCTATGACTTTACAGATGTTTTTTACTAGACTATCAAAGTATTCATCTATTTGTTGGTGCGTTAAAGTTGAATTCATTATGTTAAATAATAATGGGGTTGAGAGCAGATTCCAAATCAGTACGGAAGTTGTCGCCATTTATTGAGTTAATGTTACGATAGAAGTATTTGGAATTAGAGTTAGTTTTGTTGAGGTTAGGATGGGTAACAGATACAAAAATTAGGGAGTGATCAGAAATCTTATCAGAAAAAACGTCAGGTGTTATTAAAGACCTACAATCATTTGTCAGAACATGATCAATGACGGTTTGTGAGGAAACCGTGACACGAGTTGGTTTAGTTATTAATGAGAAATACGAGTGGCTTTGTTACATTCTAAGATAGTCCGAGGCACTCGAGGATAAATTATTTGAGTTTAAGTCTAAGTTTATATCTCCAAATATATATACCTTGTTAGATTTTTCTTTGTCGAGAATATTTAATTTTTCATCCAATGCATTGATGAATTCAGACGTGTTATTATGTGGGTGACAATAAATTACTGCTAAAGTAAATTTTTGTTTTTGACCTGGGAATTCTACATCAAACCATAAATTTTCACACCCTTCAATATTAAAACCAAAATTGCCTTTATTGTGAACCGTTAGGTTTTCTAAAAAATATGCATCAACACCGCCAGCCTTTGTGTTTGATGGAAGATGAAGAAAGGTATAGCCGGGTATATTAACATTGATAAAAGGTTCAACATTTATTCTAGTTTCAGAAAGAAATATTACAGAAGGCGGACTTGAAAAGCTCAAGATAAATTCATTGAGTTCATCAAAATGGGATTGCAAAGAACATATGTTACGATGAATAATTAGATGAGTAGTAATTTCGTTGTATACAAATTGTTGTTCGCTAAGGTCATGTGTTATGCAGGAAGTTACGTTGGTGTGAAGTGACTGATCAAGTAAGTCGGGAAGATTGTTTTCATCTGGAGCTGTTTGTTCTGAAGGAGTGGCTGCTTGACCCAAAGCATCAAAAAAGTCATTAACATTCATCAAGACACATCAAGCGGTATGTACAGCAACAGCAGGCAATCAGGAAACAGAATCAATAGTCTATAACAATAGTGAGAATGAGGTAAACTTTTATAGCACAGTAGTATTTAAATGAGGTAAACTTAATAGTGAGAATGAGGTAAACTTTTATGCACTGATTGTACGTTAATTGAAATAGTATCAATATCGAAAGGAATAGCAGTCATAATGAATTACCCTAAATAAATAGGTATTGCACGCTTAAATGCGATATAAGGATCATGAATTTTTAAAGTTACAAGTCTATGTAAGGATGAAAACATTATTCACTGCGCTCTAGGTAACCATTGCGCAACGCACATCCGTCCCGCATAACAACGCCCAGGTTCAGATCACAAATTACCCTCAAAAACAGAGGTAACCGCGCGACAATCGTCTCGCATTCCTCGTGATATTTGTCTAATACGATTACTGCGGGCAAATCAACAAGCGAGTTCAAAGCTCAGTCAAGCTTAATAAAGTTAAAGTATCTAAAATTTATCTAGTATGGCGGTGCAATTCAAACATATCTAGTATGGAAAAATCTTTTAAAAAATAAGAATTTGGGGGATATCCAATATGTTTACAAAATACAAATATAGTAAAATAATTTAAGTATAACAATATAGTTAATTAAAAAAATAAGAAATAAATATCAAGTTACCATCAATATGAATCGTCTAATCCAAAATATAAAACTAGTTTTACGAAAAAATTTTGTTTGATGACGAAGAGCTTTTATTTTCCGAGTTAAGGCCAAAATACGGAATGTCTACTTTGATATTATCAATGTACAAACAATAATGGCCATTTTCTGCTCTCCAATTAGTTTTTTGCTTTAAACTTCTTGCTTTTTTAAAGTATGGCATCAACAATTTGCGCTCTTCTTGAAATAATTTGGGAAGATGTTCTGTTATATACACCGTACCTCGGCTCATCTCCTTCTCTCCTCATTGTAGTTCTTCAGATTTTTAACGTTGTTAAATATTCGTCTTTTGTCAGCAGCGTTCCTTAATTTGAGTATAATTGGCCGATTGACTCTGTTTCCATTTTTATGCTGAGGTAATCGATGATAATCAGCTAGCTGAATAGTCATAGGGTCAGAGATTTTGAGACCATCCTTCATAAAGTTGTGTATGTGTTCTAAAGTTTGAGTCGGGGCTTCCCACGCGCTTTCTCTGTTTCCGGTATACCATGAATTAAAATGTTCAACCTTTTCTCATACGAGTCTTTCATCACAGCTGAAGCTTCTGTTTGTCTGTTCGCTTTCTCAAGCACAATTACTCTATTTTTCAATTCTTCTATTTCGTTTCCGTCAGCTTTAAAATTCAGGCGAGCATCAATATCTTCTAGTTTGCCGTTAAACTTTTTTTTTAAATCATCCAGTCGTGATCCAATATTTAGCATATTTTTTTCAAGGTTATCGATTCTGTTTGTAAACGTTGCAATGGCTTCTAATACTTTACCCAACTTGTTACTTAATTTTTCAGTCATAGTTTCAGATTACGTTTATAAAGTTTAAAAGTATAAGAATTTGTAAAGCCATGCCCGACCTCCATGAACATAATCACACAACTGCTCGAAGTCAACTACGATAAATACACCAGAGGCTCAAAAAAGTTTCTAGCTATTATTTTGTTAATGATAATTTGTAATTTGATTTAAATTTCAGGAGGGTCCATGGCCCCTTTGGCCTCTTTGGCTACGCCCATGTTTCCAATCTCTTCTACTTTTACAATGAATTGCCGTTCAAATAATGAAAAATGTTTCTACCGGCCATTCATATTATGAAAGCGCTTTTTTTAAACTTTCATTGATATCTTCGCAAACGTTAGCGTATTTCACAAAATCTGGAACAAAATCAAGCTTTGTTTTAACTTGATTTTTTATAAGCTATTTTACGGACCATAAGCTATTTTACGTACCATAAGGCGCACTATCGGTAAATTGCTTTGGTTCGTTTTTCTTCCATGCATAAGGCGCACCGGACTATAAGACGCTACGTTTTTTAAGGAGCATCGGGTTGCCATTTAATGCTCATTTAGTAATGGTAAGGGTACCGGTACTGGTTTTGAGTGTAAGCAATAAAGCACTACCTGATCCATACATTAGGCGCACCGGCTTATAAGACGCACGATCAATTCTGGAGAAAAAAAAAGATTTCGAATGCGCCTTATGGTCCGTAAAATACGGCAAACAAGGATACGGATTTGAAAATGCCCCTTTATACCATGTCATTCACGAAATCAAATCAGCACATTTTGTGTGACTTTTAGAGCATAGCCTACGCTACTTTGTAGCTGACGCAAAACTAGTCAGTGGTCACTCAGGCAGCTCAGTTTCACACATCAGTACCCCGTGTTGATTGATTCAGTTTAGACGTGCAAACCTGTGAAAACCAGAGACAAAATTGATATATACTCTTCGCACGAACGATTTCGCTGGGCACACTCACCCCTTCGGATAAGTATATCTTAAAGAATTTAACTTTTGTGGTGCGTATCCACTCGTGTGGTTACGTCACCACGCTGGTCAAATCCTCTACGTGGCCAGGGATGATTGATCCTGGCAAGATCATTCGTTCTGGAAGATGAATGTGTCTAATTAACGACGTAAAATTCAAATAGAATTTTAACGCAAGTCCGAGCCGCGCGCGTGACTGCTAAAAATCCGGTTAACTTTTGTAGATTCATAAACATGTTTTTAGCCAGCTTTGTCGCTTTCGTTAATATGCTGTTATTTATGAATGAAATTACTTCACCATTCTTGTCGAGTATCCTTCAGTTGCTAATTGTTGTTATTACCTAAAAAGTGACCAGAACATACAACGCACAGCACGTGAAGACGGTTGCTTCACGTGTATAAAATGTTGCTGTATTACGTTAAATATAATTCTTGCAGCACCTCCAAGTTTTTACTTTACGAGCCGCCACTGACTGTATGGTGTGTCGTATAGTATCTTTTATAGAGAACAAGTTTTCAAAAATCTTAATTATAACACATGTTATCATCCTAAAATTTTTTTGATTTCTCCTTTTGCTCATAAAAATTATTTTCACTCACCGTTTGCTCATAAAAATTATTTCATTGTTTTAGACGTAGCGATAGTGGTCGTCATGTCTTTGAGTGAAGGCCACCTTGCTAAAACTGAATTAACATTTTTGAAATAGTTATTAGCAGTGGTATGGGCTGGCGCCGCTAACTTGACGGTGCCAGTTGACGCCTTCAACTTTCGTTGACAATAGCCGATGCGCCGTCAATTTTCGAAAAGTCGACGCTCGGCCTTCGCAAAATTTTAGCGGTTTCAGCGTCAACCGTCAATTTTTGGATTACAATCATAGACTCACGCAGGGGGGCCACCGCGCCAAGTCCCCTCCCCCTTGGGTTTGGCGCTCAAGAAATTTTGTAATAAGCTGCGAAAATCTAACTATTGCGCAGGTTCAGCAGTCAGCGATGGCGGAAGCATTTTTAAAGTGGGGGGCCCAAAACTAATGACCAGATTTTCTTCATCTACAACCAAGGACGGCAGTGGCGTAGCGAGAAATTTTACAGGGGGAGGCATAATTTCGACATTTTTTCCAGCGTATTTGTTTCGACAGAACTAATTTGAAGCTGATTAAGAAACCAGGAAAGTTGTAGGGGAGTCCGGGGGCATGCTCCCCCGAAAAATTTTTGAAAATTTACATGCTGTAATGGCTATTTTAGTGCATTTTGAATAATTTTCAGGCAAATTGTGTTTAAGTTGTTTGATCCTAATTCTGGGTGCTTCGCCAAATATGATGCATTTTCTTCACACATTTTTAATTATGCGTGCTTAAGGCGTAAGGTTTATTGCTATTGAAGGGGTTCGAAATTATAGAAAAATTGTATGCATCAAAAACAACTTTGAAAATGGCTGGTGGGAGGATGCATATCCCTTATCCTACTTCTCTGGATTCGTCCCTGGCCATAAGCTACAGAAACCACCAAAAGAATCTGGCATATTTCAGTTACTTGGCACCATTAGTATTGTTCTTTTTTACTAAAAGGCAGAGTCAAAGGGGGGGGGGGGGGGCATGGCACAACGGCCCCACCCCTAAATACGCTCGTGTGGACCGGATTTAGACAGTGAAAGGCCCTAGGCTATTTGATCACACTGATTGGAAGAGCAAAAAAAGGTCTTCACGTCCTCAGATCTCCTGTTTTCACTGAAAATATCGGTATAGTGAAGAGCAAAAAAAGGTATGCACGTACTCAGATGTTCTGTTTTCCCGAGAAAGTATCGGTGATGAGAACAAAAAAAGGTCTTCGTTGTTCGTGATGAGGCCCCTCATTTTCTCCGAGGTCCTAGGTTTCAGCCAGCTTAGCCTATGCGTAAATCCGGCCCTATGCCTGCAACCCATATTTAGCCTGTCCACATGTGACATGTCGAATTTATGTGGGCTTCAGACCCACGGTTCTTGCTTCTAGTTTCTGTTGCCCCACCGCACAAACAAAATTTTAAAAAAGACATCTCTGGATCTAAGCTCTTTTCTTGGTTTTGATTTCGATGGTAGGCCTATGAAGTTTCAAATACATTCATGCAGAGGCAACATTGTAGAAATAAACGCGTAAATTAGGCCCCCTTGAAAAAAAGTGGGGGGGGTGCAGGCCCCTTTTTCACGCCCTCAGATCTCATGTTTTCACTGAAAATATCGGTATAGTGAAGAGCAAAAAAAAAGGTATGCACGTACTCAGATGTTCTGTTTTCCCGTGAAAGTATCGGTGATGAGAACAAAAAAAGGTCTTGATTGTTCCCCCCTTCCGGTTCCGCCACCTATGACAGCAGTACGCCTGCGCCGGTAAAATGGTGTTTATCAAAAACCTTCAGTTCCTTTCAAATAAGCACAAATTCAGATTTACCATCAATATTCAGATTAATATTCAGCATATCAGAAATCAAATTAATCAGCTAACAATTTTACTTATGGAACCCTTATTCAAGTAGAATGTGATTAGCAACAACTGCTTAGGCCTACAAAAAAGCACTAAGAACTGGCAAACTTACTGAAACTCAAAAGTTAACTACAATAGGTACAATAAAGTGACTAACTTTACAATTCGCACTTGTCAGACCAGGCTATTTCACAATCTCGCAAAACTGGTAAACAACAGTATTGCCAATTATTGTCAATCCAAGAAAAAAGTAGGGAAAAGCACCCGGAACAAAACTACAGTCAACAATAGGCAACTAATCACGTCATAAACTACAGCCCGACTTGACTGCTCATTCTCAAAAACAATTCACAATCACTAAAATACGATAGTAGGCCAACACGAAAGTGTTTGTGTGACCAGCTGAAATGTGCTTGTACATAACCGCTACGCGTGTGAATAAGAGTATTCGTGTAATAAACAGAAATAATGAAAGATAGTCGCGTAAGAAAAGAACAGAACACTGGAAGGGAAGGAAAATACAACGATAACACAATCGTGTAAAAAATAGTAATAAAGAGAAATAATGAAAGATAGTCGCAAAAGAAAAGAACAGAACACAGCAATAGACTTACCATACGTCTCGGTTTAGCCGGGACAGTCCCAGATTTAACGCCATGTCCCGGCGTCCCGACCGGTCGGTCAAAATGTCCCGGTTAAGCCCTCCAACTAGCTAACATAGCCCCGACTTATTAATCAAAGCGAAGTGATGAGTTATTGCAATTTGTTTCGTTTTGTTGGCTGCAGTGCAATTGTTATGTCATTAATGTGGCATAAATTAACAGCTCAGATGGCCGAGTAGTAAGTGCGTCCGCCTCGGGAGCTGTACACTTGGGTTTGATTCTGAGTCAGGTCAAACCAATTTTGAGCCGGCGCCAGAGCAGTCGACTTAGGGGGGCCAAGCGTTTATCAGGGGGGATGCAAAGTTTGAAATTAAGCACAAAAACCGCTGTCTTCAAAAAAGTAAGCTTGTTAATTGGGGGGCCAAGCATGTCGATTGGAGAGGCTATTATATGCGATATTGGGGACCGAAAAGTAGAAATTTTAAAAAAGTTTAAAAACCAGTGGTCTAGCGGGAGCAAACAGATTTAGCACTTTTACAAAGCTTTTAGACAAACCTGCTATTAAGCGAAAATGCTACAGCAGTGAAATAAAACCGGGGTTAATGTTGAAGTCAAAACCAAACGGTTTCATTTAGACTTATAACCAACAGATCCTGTCTCAGTGTATAGGCCTAAGTACTTAACTGCGCTTCTAGGTACCCGACTTTCACTCATCACTGTTTTGGGGTTGGGGACCGGAGACCACGTGGCAAAGTTTAGCTTTATGGATCGCTTTCGTAGATTTCAGTTTTAGGCCTTGTTGCACTGTGCTCTATCTTGTCGTCTCGTGATACCTAACGAAGAACTATGTAAAAAATTGTCTGTGAATATAATTATGGTAGTAGATCGAAACTGGAGTGTCTTCCCGTGCAAGCAGGTGCCGTTTTTGAGATATAACCGTTTAAATATTGAAAAATTTTATCGGATGAATACTATTGCGCATAAAGCGCATCACCGCTTTTTCGTCATTAGGTGTTGCCGTGTTAGTTTCTAAATGTTTTTTGCTCAGTGTTCGATAACATTTTAAACTGAAGTAGAAAAAAATATCTAATATATTGATTTTTAAATTAAATAGTAAGCTGAATTTAATTATTTTTGTATAATTTTTAAATGAAGTGACAGCATCTAACTCATAAAAAATTAATTTATGCAAGTTGAAATTTGGAAACATGTTCTTATCAGCTGTTTTGTCATAGTTACGCCAAACAGCTGATCAAGGTAAAACAACGAAATAGTGGAACTGGCAGTCTACAAGTGCTAGTGGCACAAACTTAGATAGGTTTAGCTGCTGAAGTGTAGAGATAGATAAAATTAAAAAGTTGAAGCGGTATTGTTATACCTTTTTAAAAGTCAGTTAGCCTAGCTTATCGAAATGACGTATAGGTTTACTTGCAGAAACGTCATATAACCTACGTATCTGTATACTCTGTTGCTGGATAGGTTTGTGAGGAAATGATGTTAAAAAGTCAGGCTATAGTTACGTGCTTTTTGTGGTAATCCAGTATCTGGGTGCAATTCCTACGGACAAACTAGTTTTCCATACTGCTCAGACGGGCGAGTGATTAGAGCGTCCGCCTCGGGAGCTGTAGACTTGGGTTTGATTCCGAGTAGGGTCAAACCAATGACTTTAAAATTGGTATTCACAGCTTCCCTGCTTGACGCTCAGCATTATACGGACAGTGTGGAGAACAAGCCGGCAAGTTTACTTGTTGTGCCGTTTGGAAATGCACTTAGCGGCATTCCACCATCTTGGTGCTGTTGACAGATGGCCGGCAATTCCTCAGCGAGCTCGTATAGCGCATTGATCGCTTTCACGTGATAGGAGGATAAATATTCGACTAAATACAAAAATACTCTACCAATACTATTGGTGCTAATAGATCTCATTCAGCTTGGCGCGTATCATTTTCATTTATCGGTGAGTAATGATTTAGAGAATCAATGGCCGTTAGCTCAGTTGTCAAGCGCACGCTCTCGGTGCGGTAGGTCTGGGGTTCGATTCCCGGACCGGTCAAATCGACACAGTGTCGCCAACGGCTCGCCACCGCTGCGACGTTTCTTCGGAGCTGTGTAGCCCAGGCGCTAAGCCGCGGAGATGGGCCCCGCAACTCGTTACACGCTTCGGCGTAATACGGCGAGTATAATGAAGATTTGATTTGATGAAATGCATAATTGTTCACTATGATGACGTCTATGAAAGTGATTCAAAAAAGTTTACTGCAACAAGTTTCAGCACTCTAAAGTAATGTGCTTATAAATGGCTGAGTTTAAATTGTACTGAAAAAGTTATTGCTGCTAAAAATTTACAATTATATGGGATATAAATTCATTAACTGATCTGTCACCGAGCGCCCATAGACATGGTTTTCATCAATAATGCTATTTTCGATTTACCAATGAAAGAAGTATTGAAAGGCGCGTATGTTCGAATTCTAAAAGAATATTTCCAGAAGATGATTCTCCTGAAAGAATTGAAAGTTTGTCCATACAAGCGTTGCGGTCATCAAGTTCGTTCAACATATGTGAAAAAAAATGAAATTAGTGACTTGACAGAGGCGATGATCTCTGCTTTTTCATCCACTTCAGGAAGATGTCTTTCAATATTTTGTAAGCAATTACGACATGTTCTGTGCTACGCAAGCCTCTGCTTTCCCCACTGTTGCCCTGTTGCAGCCATTTGGTGTCTACTTTATTACACTTTATTAGCTGTACCCGTCGATTAGATTGGGAAGGTCATTTAAATACTTTAGAGAAGATAACTCCTTGGCTGCTTGCCTACGATTGTGTGAATTATTCTCGCTACGTTCCTGTCTATTTGCATGAAATGCGTGAATTTGAAAAAGCACACCCATTTGCTCTTGAGCATTTACGTGCTGGTGAATTTGCAATTCAGCAACAAGAGCGATACGGATTTTTCGCAACAGCCGCAGATCAAGTGATTGAGCAGATTCACATTGTTTTTCAATGAAAATAGTAGTTAAAAAATTTATGTACACTCTGTTCAGAGAAAGTTTTTACTTGTGGGTGATATGACGTCATCAACTTATGACGTCAGTGTTTGGCACAAAAGCAAATTATTGACTGAAAATGTCCCAAACTATTTTTAAGTGTTTGCAGCAATTACTCGATACAATTATTTACTATCTTGTATGATTGCGCGTTAAGCTAGCGGTAAATAACTAATTGTTGTACGTCTGTAGAAGAAAAAAAAAATACTCCATCAAACTAGTCAAAGTTTTGCAGATGTGTTAATATGTATACTTAGATTTTCCAAGCCAAAATTCAGCTTTTTAAACTTACTATATATGAAGTTATAAGGAACTGTATATGCACCCTGTCTAACAAAAATATATTTTTTGCAAAATCTTACTTGTGAGTTATGACGTCATCAACTTATGGCGTCAGTATTTGAAATAGATGCAAATTATTGACTGGAGATGTCTCAAAGCTATTTTAAAGTGTTTGTATCGCTAACACAAGAAGTTGGAAGCAATTACTCAATATGATTATTTATTTTCTGGTCTGGTTGCGGTTTAAGCTAGTGGTTAATATGTAATCATTGTAGGTCAATAGCAAAAAAACTACTGAATAAAACTGGTCGAAATTTTGCAGATGTGGTAATATGTATATTTGGATTTTTCACACCAATTTTTAGCTTGTTAAACGTACTACAACCGAAGTTACAAGGAGCTGTATACACCCCGTCCAGAAAAATAATTGTTTTTACAAAATCTTTTACTTGTAGGTTATGACGTCATCAACTTATGACGTCACAGTTTGGCATGGACATAGTCTGTCAACCAAAGATTACTTTGAAAGTGGTCTGATGCATTTACATCAACCACAAAAAAATTTAGAGGCTTTTAAGTGTGTGGAATTTCTGCATCTTTGAAAGAGCTATTTTTGTCTTCATGACGTCATTATGACGTAACGGCACCTGTTGGACACGGAAGACACTAGATTTAAATTCAGCATTTCTTAATCTTTAAATTTACGAAGTTTCGTCTAGTTCTTCGGTGGATATCACGAAATCCATTTTCTAGGCGTTTTTTGTGATAGCGTAACAAGGCCTATTTATTTGTAAGCTTTTTTGATAGTTATAACTTTGGTAGAGAGATGTTTAATATCGGTATGGTAGCAACAGCTAATAATTGCAGAACATTAGCATTACTTATTAAATTATTTACAAAAAAGCTTGCGGAAAACAAAATAAGCTGAACGTTTCCGAAAAAATCGACTGTCCTTCATCAAAGCATAATCAGAAATAAGAAGTCAACGCAGGGGAAACTAATATGAGCAAAAAACAAAACAGCAGGGTTTGTAACATATTCTAACGCTTCACATACATGATGAAGTATGAACGATCAAAAGTGCAAGGGCGGACAAAATTTTAACACCTGATTTAAATCAGGGCGACCGGCCGTTAGCTCAGTTGCTAAGCGCACGCTATCGGTGCGGGAGGTCTGGGGTTCGATTCCCGGACCGGTCAAATCCACACAGTGTCGCCAACGATTCGCCACCGTTGCGACGTTTCTTCGGAGCTGTGTTGCCCAGGCACTAAGCCGCGGAGATGGGCCCCGCGACTTGTTACACGCTTCGGCGTAATACGGCGTGTATAATGAAGATTTGATTTTAAATCAGGGCAGTTACCATTTTTACGAAACAACGGCAATTCAGAAACGCATTTTCATTGTAAAATAATGAAAATAAAACGAAATTGTTGAAAGAGCTAACATACTTTTAATAGGAAAGAACACCCATGAGCAAGGAGCTGCTTTTTCAAATTAAACAAACAGCTATAATTATGCTAATCATTAGCACTGTGCTTGTTCGGTATTGTCCCGGTTTGTAATTGCAAAAATATAGTAAGCCTACACAAGGAAGGGAAGGAAAACACAACAATAACACAATCGTGCAAAAAACACAGACTAGAAGGCATGGCACGCTCGGCATGCGCGCGCTCAAGAGAGCGAAAGATAAAGAACAATTTTGCCTTCTGGTAGCGGAGGCTCAACTAACGGAACCTCGGCGGCAGTGGCGTACGCACGGGGGGCTTTCGGGGGTCAAAACCCCCCCATTGAAGATCTTAAAAGAAATGAAAACCTCTCTTTTTGGAACGAACCGCCTTTTTTCATACAGAGATTGCCGAATATGCTCTCATGTTTTTCTGTGCTATCCAACTTGCTTATAAAATCTTGAAAAACTTTCATTGTGATGCAATAATACGCCTACTAATAGTTAAACTTTGCTTGTGCGCTGCGCTTGACGTTGACGATTGCAGAAAAAGTGAAACCCTTCTCGTTTTTATGGCAAAATCGTTTTTACGCACCGTAACTGTCTCAGGAGCTGGAGTGCTCTGTTTCGCAGACACCCCAATTATGTGCTTGAGAGTATCACATGATATCGACGCTGTGATTTGGGTGAAAAATACTTAGATATAATCGACCCTGTTTTTGACCTTAATCTCATGATTAGAGATTCCTCTCGCACGTAATTTATTGTAATTTAAAAATGTTTATGTAGGGAGGGCAGTTTTTGCTCATGCTGTACTGTCTTCAGTTTTCAAAACAGGGAAAACTGCCCCTTTTATGAAGAGAGCATATTAAATGTTTTTATCAAGGTTTATATGCGTTTTTTATATCAATGTTGGTTCTTGAAAATATTTTTTTGGAGGGAAACAATTACCTGTTTTACCCACCTGGCTACACCCTGTTTGTGACGTTGCGAAAGCTAGCTTACTTTAGTCAGTTAACCTTCCTACATGGCCCAAAAATGAAGTCGACTAAAATTTTTTGGTAAATTTTTAACCACGACTTGACAGCTTGAGTTTTTGTGAAATCTTTTCGCTCCTACATGAAGCGCAAAGAATCAAGCAAAAGTGTGAATGAAGTACAGTACCTGGATTGTTTTCTTTGTTATGGCATTATAATAGCTGTGACGTCACTGCAACTTACGTCATCACGATGTGACGTCACTGAACCCCCCATTGAAAAATCCTGCGTACGCCACTGCTCGGCGGTAGCTTCACAGCTCTACCGCAACGTGATCGATTGTGCCAATCCTTAGACGGCTCAGTTACAATTACTCACAATTATAATGGCTGCAGTCTCTTTTCATTTATTTTAGTCAAACTTCTGCTCTCAGACATCGAGCATCGACTACTGATATATTTTTGTATTCCATATTGTCTATAGTGTGAGTGCACTCGCTTGCAGGTACCGGTATGTCCTCTTTCGATACGAAGGAGTGATAGAACGAGTGTTTTTATGTGTGAAAATCATACAAATTGTTTGGGCGGCTAGGGGCTGCGCCCTCCAGGCCTCCAGTTGTGCTCCCATCTCTTTACCAAAACCTGGGTGATCTATGATTACAATAGCATTCTTTCGTTTCTTGCAAAACGAGCGAGGTGTTCTTCAAGCTAAAACCGCTGCGAATTGCGATCCAGGTAAACTTTCCATTGTACTCAGATATTGAGATGGTTTTGCGTCCCAGTTAAATATTTTAGTTTGCAATGCAGCCCATTAAATTGAAAGGTTGGAGTTGGACATCCCTGGTCAACACTCTTTTGAGTTTTGAATGTTAGTGATTGCGTGCTTGTAACTAGGCTACATAAACTAATGTCTTGGAATTGGAAATAAGCTTGTAATAAACGTTGTAAAACATACTGTAGGTGACTGAAACCGGAACAATTAAGCTTTACACGATTCAAATGCTACGGATTGTTGGCGTTTAAAACAACTGAATTTTTAACATTGAACATGGCTCCCTTAGTTCGAATTTTACCAAGGCACTCCTGGGACTATGAGTACAGTTAAGTTTAAGAATAGGCCAACTGTACTCTACACAGTACAGTCCCTATCAATTCCATTAAAGTATACAGTTAGCGGTCAGCATGGTTCCCAGCAGTGGCGTAGCGAGAAATTTTAAAGGGGGTAGGGGGGAGGCATAATTTCCACATTTTTTAGGTCTATTTTTTTTTTCGGCAGAACAAATTTGTAGCTGATTGAGAAACAAAAAAAGCTTTAGGGGAGTCCGGGGGCTAGTTCCCCGGAAATTTTTTGAAAATTTACATGCTGTAATGGCTATTTTAGTGCTTCTTGAATAATTTTCAGGCAAATTTTGTATAAATTTTTTGACCCTATTTCTGAGTGCTTCGCCAAATATGATGCATTTTCTTCGCTCATTGTCGATTACGCGTGCTTCAGGCCTAAGGCTTGAAAATTATGAGAAAATGCTATCAAAGAGATTCAAAATTATGAGACATTGCATACATCAAAAGCATTTTTGAAAATGGCTGGTGGAAGGATGCATACTCCTCATCCTACCTCCCTGTATCCGCCCCTAGCCATACGCTACAAAAACCATCCAAAGAGTGTGGCATATTTCAGACTTTTGGCACCATTAGTATTGTTCTTTTTAACTAAAAAGCAGAGTCAAAAGGGGGGGGGGCATGACCCAACGGCCCCCCTCTAAATACGCTCCAGGTTTTAGATAAAAATTTTAAAACGTCCGAAGGCTAGAGATGGCACGTGCTCACTTTTTCTTCCCACCCGGACCATCCAAGGCCCGTAACCTCTAGCCCAGTAACCGTAACCGACCCGGCAGCTCATCCCAAAAAGTAAGCCCGGCCCGCCCAGAGCCATCCTTTTTAAGAGCCCTTGCTTGGTTATTTCTAAAATCGTTTATCATGAAAATTTAACAGGATGTTAAGAATTTTCAGTGGCCCAGGAAAAAGACCTTTTTAATGAAGAGAATTGATCTACTCTAAGGTCTGAAATAGGCTTACTCTTGAATCTGAACTGATTGTAAACTTGATGAAACTTTGTGAAGTATTCCAAGCAACAGGATTCTAAACAGAAGTTGGAGTTTTGTCTTTCACAGTAGCCGGAGCTGTTTTTCGTGCGTTCGGAGCCGGAGCCTCAAAAAAGAGACACCTTCGAACCGCGTTTAAACAATAAAAAATAAATCCTATTTTGAAAAAAAATTCCAAGATTATCAGTATACCCTTGAAAGGTACGCTAAGTTTAAATGAACATAAAGTTTTATTAACAACATTTTAAAGTTCTGGAAATATACATAGATAAAGTTGTGTTCTTTAAGAAAATGAGCATGTAAGCATACCAGGGCCGGACTTAACAATAGGCTAGGCAGGCTAAAGCCTTGGACCTCGCAGAAACAAGAGGTCTCGCCTCTCATTGTCCAAATCCGGCCATGAGGCCTATCATACACGCACGTAATATCCAAATAACATATTCATTAACAGAAAATTGCGCAAAATGTTAACAAGAATAAACAAAACAAATTACATTTTTACGATAGAGATAGAAATGCTGTAACCGTGCTTTTAGGTAGGAAAATAGAGTCAATGACACACAACTCACAGCTAAAAGATTAAACTAATCTGCTAAGGTACAGAAAATAATATAAAGTTTTCGGCTTGAAATCATCTCATAACGGCAAAGGCAAGAGTAAAACTAATTATTTCCGTTTTAAGTAACAATTATTTAGGTCTAATATTGAAAAAAATAATAAGAGAGGTAGCTGTTAAGGCTATGTACAAAAATATTGTGCTATTCCCAGTGCTACAGTTGAACCGTGCTTTTAGGTAGGAAAATAGAGTCAATGACACACAACTCACTACTAAAAAAATAAAACTAATCTGCTAATGTACAGAAAATGAAGTTTTCGGCTTGAAATCACCTTGCGATGTAATGGCAAAGGCAAGAGTAAAGCTAATTATTTGCGCTTGAAGTAGCAAGTATTTAGGCCTAAGATTGAAAAACATAATAAAAGAGGTTGCTATTAAGGCTATGTACAAAAATATGGTGCTATTCGCAGTACCGCTACAGCACAGATAAATCGCAACAAGAAACATAACTACTATTGATGATAGCCCAACGCCACGCATTCGTCATTTTTGAAATTTGATTCATTCATTTCGTAGACGAAAAAACTCCGTGAAACGAATAATTCAGCTTGGCCATTATCTGTAAAATATCAAAAATTTGAAAACCGAAAGTAGAAAAAATATTGGCCTACATCTTTAACTGAACAACTTAATCAAAGTACCAATAATAAAACAATTTAAAGTGGATTTATAGCCATTGTATATTGGTTACCCAGCAAGCACATCTTACCCAACACGTACTCAAGCTAAAAGCTCCATAAATTCATTTGCTGTTGACATTGGCATTGCGAAATATTTTAAAAAAAAGGGGAGCACAAACCACAAAAGCCATCAAAAAAGTCTAGATTATTTCGGTACTCAACAACAGTTGTTTTTTTTTACTATGCAGTACAGTCGTGCTCCCCATTGTTCTTCCTAATTATTTGTGTGGTAATTCTTCAACCGTAGTGATAATAAGTACTTCACACGGATGTTAATTTAGAATGACTCTCGGTTTTGAACTGACTAGTTTGATAATTTCGTTTTGACTTGTTTCAGCCAAGTAAGATAGTTTCACAGCTAAGTTTGATAAACTTGGATTACGTACAAGACCTGAGACATTATTTTAAGAAGATTAGTAAAGAAGACAAGACTGGACGTGAAGGTTGCTTAATTTCAGTGAGTCCATAGACTAGTCAGCTCACTGGTTCACTAGCCTCCAGTCTAGTTGCCAACCTGGCCTATTTCGGTGATGTTAGCGGCCGGTACTGTACAATACTCATCTCGCACCACTTCACCACGGCCGCTATAGCTACAACGTAAAGTCAAAAGGGAAGACGGGGAGGATATTACGATTTCCATCCCCCTAAACGTTTCTGGCTGTTGAATTAATCACATCAGCCTTAAGTCCTTACCTCTGCTCTTCCAAGTTCTGTAAAAGTTTTTGCATCCAAAACAAGCAAAAAGATCGGATCTTCTGGGTTGAGGTTAATCACAGAGGATAGAATCACACCATCGTCCTCTTCAGAAGAATTGGGATTCTTGACAAACACAGGCTCAGATGGGAAGTAACCCTGCATATTGAACATTAAATGAAACTGCACAAATGTAGTTTCGAAATTAGAATTACATTGGCGGATTCAGGAGGTGGGGCTCAACACCCCCAAATTTGTCATACACGTTAATACTTTTGACTTTGGTACTCTTGGCGCACAAAACTTCAAGAGAAGAATTTTGCGATTCTTAGCTTTACCCAACATCTTACTGGATTCGTCCCTGAATTTGCTTAAGTTTTTTCCCGAGCTTCCTTGGCCATTTTCTACGATCGAAGAGATTTGTCAAAATGCTTTAGAAACGACACATAAACTTTCAAGCATTGCAACCAATGATCTGGAATGTTAGTACAGTAAAACTATCAACAGAACTGAAATGGCGTGAATGTAACTTAACCCGCAAAAAGGTCGATATTACAGCAGTTCGTACAGTAAGCATTTTCGTAAGAACTTGACGTCCACTTCTCTCTTTACGCAGTTGTGACAGACTCTCTCCAACTTTCTCAAAGTGGTGAAGCTCTTTAAATTCGAAAACGACTCGCTTAATACTTTGAAGCATCATACTTTGAATTTTTAACAGCTTAAAAAAATAATTATAAGCTTTTAGACAAAAGCTTAATGAATAAACGTACCTCTTCCTTCCATTGTTTGCTCTCTTTTGTCTCAAGGTTTGTTTTGAACAAACAATTAAACACACCGTTTCCTTCTTCGCCAACTGTGTACATGTATCTGCAAAAACAAAATACATGTATCTGCATTTTACAGTAAAAGATGTTCATTGTTCAACCCAACCGAATTTTTAAGCTCTAAAACCAACAACAGGAATGGAAAAATTTAAAATACTATTTAACTTTCCCTGACAGTTAAAACACAATGCATTTGTGGTCCCCTGGTTTCTAGGTAGATACGTCAGCAATCAGCATACGCTCAAATTACACCTGGCTGCAGGCTAAGTTTACAAGCACCTTATCGGTTAAAATATTTTTCAGGCAAATGGATTAGTGGCAAATGTTCTTTTCTAATACAGAATGATTTTAATTGATTGGTTTTTCATGCAAATGAGTTCGCTTTCATACACATCTAAGCTCGCAATGCCCAAAACAAAATATCCTATAAGAGCTGAACCTACTTGTAAGACTTTGTGTTGTACTGACTGTAGTTAATAGTCGGAAATTCAACTCCCCACATCCCATATTTTTTGCTGAAATCTTCCTCAACAAGCAGCTCCGGAGTCAGGAAAACGGACCTGTCCTTCCTCATAACAGCTGATGCTTGGCAACCGGGGATTTCAACCAAGTTTTCATCTGATATTGAAAATAGAAGCTTATAGAAAAAAACAATCCAATCGATCTCGGCGTACTCTTGTGGTCGCATCAAAGTCATTTAGAATAAACTCAAGGGTTTTCACTGTGTCTTTTTACAAGTATGATTGCAAGATATCTTTTACAATCGGTAGCTTCCAACTCGAGTAACACAACAAAAATAAAGTTGTGCAAAAAGTTATACGCCGGCATCTGTAATTTCAAAACTTCATTGCAATAAAAACGCTTAACAGTGCTAAGTCATCTGTGTAAATGCAAAAACAGGTTCTGCAGGTTTGGATGAAATTGTGCCGTTTTAAACTGAATATTAAACGTTTCACAGATTAATTAACCTTTACGTGTACTTGCATCAACATCCAGTGGTAGAACGAAGCGATAAGGCCACATGTGAGGCTCTTTCATTTTTTCCGGAGAATTTTCATCTGCTAGGATGTGAAGCCAGCTGCAAAATCAACTTACAATCAAAAACACTTCGTTCTATACTAGCTTCAAAAATAACCACCCCTCTATCAAACTTTTCATGTTCTGTTTAATATTGATCATATCAGTTATACAGTTTTAGAGAATTCCACACCGGCCGTTAGCTCAGTTACTAAGCGCACGCTCTCAGTGCGGGAGGTCTGGGTTTCGATTCCCGGAGCGGTCAAATCGGCAAATCGCAACGGCTCGCCACCGCTGCAACGTTTCTTCGGAGCTGCGTAGCCCACGCGCTAAGCCGCGGAAATGTGCCCCGCCACTCGTTGCACGCTTCGGCGCAATACCGCAAGGCTAATGAAGATTTGATTTCAAAATGAAATTGTGAATGCAGTAAGTGCTAACACGCATCAAGCTGGGGACTATTTAAATGGAGCTTTTGCGCAGAATGCGAAATCAAGCTTAGGTTTGGTATACCTTGAGTACAAAGCATTACGTAACAATCTATCTACTTTCAGACAGTATAACTTTTCAGTTTATGATAAACTCTGATGAGTTTTTATTAAATGATTTTATGCTATTTAGTCTAGTCTAGAGCCTCTGTATTTTACACTGATGATGGTAAGGGTTTTTCCGAAATGTTTGTCAATATGATTACAAATATACTGGCAGTAGTTTATTTATTAAAATAAAATTCAGCCAATTTACAATTTATTTTTAATTTTATCTAGTTGCATATTTATCCTCCTATCACGAGAAAGCGATCAATGCGCTATGCGAGCTCGCTTAGAAGTTGCCAGCCATCTGTCTACCACAACAAGATGGGGAAATCCCGCTAAGTGCCTTTCCCAACGGCACAACAAGTAAACTTGCCGGCTTGTTCTTCACACTGTCCCTTTAATGCTGAGCGTCAAACAGGGAAGCTGTGACTACCAATTTTAAAGTCATTAGTTTGACCCGACTCGGAATCAAACCCGAGTCTACAGCTCAAGAGACAGACGCGCTATACCACTCGACCATCTGAGCTGTCAAAATGGACACTAACTTACAAACAAAAAAATAAAGTAAAAACATTAAATCACAAAACCACTACAGTCCGTTTCGCCGTCGTAGGCTCTTCAGGTGGTTATCCTACTTAAATAGAAAAGGATATAACAAAAAAGATTAGTTTTAGGTATTCCTTAAAGACCGAGCTATTGCCAGTTACCGAGCACTCCGCCAGAATAAGCTTGGTCTTACTTTAACTTACAAGTAGAAAAATGTTGGTCCATCAGCACAGCAAACATCAACAATCAGATACTTTTTCCCATTCTCAGTCCGTTCGAACGAATTAATGTGGTGGAAAGTAAATCTCCCTTTCGAGCAGTATTTAGTGGGGTGATTCTTTTGTGTGTTTTTGTCGACGACATGAAACTGCAAAAGCAAAAGTTTTATTCTCTTTCTACAAAAATAAATGAGAACACCGAAAGCCAAAAATTTTGACAAATGTCATTGCTCTGTGCGGGATCAATAAAAAGGAAAAGTTTCAAACAGTAAATAGCTTAAAAAGAAAAAATAACGACATACTTTGGCTTTACACTTCCTTGTAAGGCTGTTTCAATCTATTTTTTTACTCAGAAATGCAGTGACAAACATACAAGTATGATTTAATAACTAATGACAGTGAATATTGTTTCGATCAAAAAGTACGTTTTTCCAAAAGTTCTAATATCCAATAAACTTACGATTGATTCACGATCTTTAAAGAAGACAAACGCACTCATCAGTGAGTCCCAAGTAAAAGTTCCGAGAGCCAACTTCATTGCGTTAATCCGAACCGGATGTTCGTGCAGGGTAATGTAATTTTCCGACAAAGCAAAACTAAATAATTTGAGTAATCACTTACAAGCACAACCATCAGCGTAAAATAGTGAAGACACTGCGTCATAAGATTCAACGTGCACCCATTTCATCGATGATGGGCCACACAGCAAAAATAACCTTCAGTATAGTCTCGGCAATGAAGCTGTGAGCAATAATACTTGCCAAGGCATTAAAAAATGTTGCAAAGTGTAACGCGTAAAGCAGTCAAAAACGCCAAAAAGCTGCCTTTTTCTAATTAGAAAAACACCAACCACTTTATTTCGAAAACTAGTTTTTTAAATTTTATTCAAAACATTTTGCGAAATGCATCTTTTCTGGCAAATAACTTCGTAAATTTAAGTTTCGTCATCAAAAATGCAAAAAAAGTCACAGACAGCCAGCAACTTATCCAAAACATCGTACTCTTTATTTGCATACTGTGAGAGGTTTCGCCGAACAAGCTGTCGCCAGTAATTTCAAATACATGCTCTTCAGTTAATTATAATATTAGTAAAAATACAACTGGTTTTACCTGTGAAAGTAGCAAGAGTTGAAAGGGCTGTCATTTGCAACTTTCGCATGAATCTTTAGGTCTTTCATCGGGTCAGCTTGGCTCATGCTACTGGCAGGAACTTTGTATATTCCAAAATAACTACTCGCTGCAATATGCGTTCCCAGGTTGTAGTAATCTCCGTTTAAATCTGTTCATATTTCAGTTTTTAGTCGATCATGTTTTGAATGAAATCTATTCAACACATAACCTGTCGCATAACGTAGTAATTTAATTGATAAATTTAACAAACTAAAACCATTCAAAGGTGAAAGCAGCATTATGCCGTAAATATTACAAGATCTTAACTGGAACTGCGCAAACCACTTCTAAACTTGCTTCGGAATGGAATGGGGTAAACGTAGAAACAAATGCTTACGAAGGACAAACAAAGTCCAAGTAAGTTGCGTAACTGCGTTTCCACAATATAGATTTGCTGTCATCATCAATAGCGCATGCTATGCAGTATAAAAATTTAATTGTCTTCATAAAAGAATTATTTTAGAGTTCAATCTTAGTCAACATTGAAGCTGCGTTTACCTGTGTGGGGGTGAGCAGTAGACATAACCATTCCAAACGTTTGAGAAAAGTCATAAAATTGCTCTGAGTCCAGTGTTTCTGAATTAAGTCGATGCAAAAAAGGTCCGTCAGTTATCGCGTAGTACGCATCCCCAAGGTTAGCTACATTAACAGCAGCATTTTCCATTCGAGGTCGCCTTGTAAGAAATGTGGTGAAAAACCTGAACATAGGAGCAGTTCTTGAAAACCGTCGCGCAATTGATTTTTCAAAACTACAGCATGAAGACTATTCAAAATTGAAGCAATGAAATATGCAATCGTGCAGTCCTTGCTTTGTAGTCATTACATCAGCTGATCCATTAAAATCAAATCTTTACTGGGCTGGCGGTATTACACCGAAGCATGCAACGAGTGGTGCGAATCATCTCAGTGGCTTAGCGCCAGGGCAACACAACTTTAAACTCCTATGAAACAAGGCAGCATTGGCGAGTCGTTGGCAACACTCTATCCGATTTGGCCAGTCCGGAAATCATATTAAAAGATAGGGCTCAATCGAGATGATTATAAGTAGAAAAACTGTACTCAAAATTGGCAAGAGCGACGTGGTGTAGTGGTCGGTATTAGGGTTTGATGCTGCTCTAGGTTTTGATTTTATTCTCAACGTATTTGGTTTTTAATAAGTAATTCGGGATGGGAGTAGAGTGGTGGCAATAGAATAAACTAGCAATATTCTGTAGAACCATTCGCAAATATTCGTACTCGAATAAAAATGCTGTTGTGTTGATTCTTCACAGGTTGGTTTATATAGTGGTGACCACATCGCTGTTGGTACAAGAGGACTGGGGGCACATGTGGTCTATAACAACAAAAAAGTCACCTTGAAAAAATATTTTTGCAAGGATCTGGGATGGAAGGCGTACCGAAACCCGATACCAAAATCTTTTCTTTCTCATGATTAATTTTGTGGTCATTTGTTTTAATGAAGTTGCTCATATACGTCACTCTTCCTTCGGAAATTTCATACCTACAAAACATAGATTTTAAGCTAATTGCTAAAAGTTCATTTTAATGCATTAATCAGAGGATCGCGTAATTTTTTTGGCATAACGCTGATGTTATGAAGGTAAAATCGTATATCAAGAAAGGCAATTAAACAAATACTTATTTGTTGTACATGACTGTCAGGTCAGACATATTGTTTTAGCAAACTCCTACAAAAAGCTTTAGACAGCTTTTACAATAAAGAAAAGGAGTAATAGACTAGAATCTGTAAAAACCAAAAAGTTGAAGGCAGGTAATGGGTTACATAAGCACTCGTGACACATATTACTTGAAGAAGTAATAACGAAATCCAATGAGAATAATTTGAAAAAGCATGATCTGAAGTTGATTACATAAGTGAAAAAAGTATGATGTAACCTTTCAACTACTGAATGACTCGACAGTTTTGAATTAACACACTAAGCTTTCTCTAAATCACGAAGATACAAACTATGTTATAACTTTTGTACTTGATGTTAGTAAATGACCACAATTATAATTCAATAGCATGTTCAAAAGTCAAGATCCAAGGCAAACACATCAACTAGAGTTTAATTCACAAATTATCATAATCCTGTCGAATAAAAATTGTTCTGGCATCTGCTACCAAATTCTTCGTTGCAAACAGCAGACAGCTACATTACAATCAAAATTCTCTAGAAATTGTGCAATTTAAGACTTGTGTCATCAATCTTACTTGTGAATGAGTGCATGACCATCAAACATGTGTTTGAAATAGTCATCTCCAACCTTATATTCACCAGGCCCATTTCTCATCAAATGTCCATTAATCCAAGCAGGAATTGTCCCTAAAAAACCACAAACTTTGATAAGTATTGATCATTTGTTTATCACATTTTTTTAGCCTAGACTATAATGCTTGTAGGATCAGGCACCATACTCAGTACCGGTACTCTACTTAATAACTAGTTAGTGATACTCACTGTTCCCTCTATGATTTTAGCTAGTGCGAATTTGCCCAAATATGAAAGTTACTAAAAATTTGCCCAAACATTTCAAGGGTGTAATTCAAGGTCTGGAATAATTTTTGTTGAAAATATGAGTTTCTATGGTAAAACATTTACATTTGACACAAAAAAACTTGGGCACTTTTAACTACTTTGCTTTTTACTCATCTTGACAAAGTGCAAAAATTGAAAAAATTTGCCCAAAATTTCTCATTTTTCTCAAAATTTCGCATCTTAGAGGGAACACTGGTGATACTGGTAACACAAAAACCTGCATTCACAGAAACAGCTAAATTAACAACAGAGGTATTATCAGTAAAATTTTTTAACACAGAGCAAACTGGTTATTATTATGGGTGCATAACATTTGTTGGTTTGGTTTATTGTATCACTTTGCAATGCTCTCTTACAATTTAGGAGGCATGAAGGGACAATAAAACAAGAGAAGTGGCTATTTGTATGGGCCCATACAAATAAGCCTAGCCACTTTGTTTGTTTTATTGCCCTTTTTTAACTCTGAACCACTGTCGTTTATAAACAACAGATACCAGTACCACCAGCACAGACAGGTTTAAACTCACGAGACCCAACCTTATAAAGTACCGTGGCAGTACTTATTAAAAACAAGACAAACAATAAACACATACAGCTAGTCACTGTTCCCTACAAGTTCTGCCCAAAGATTTAGGGGGTTTAAGAAAGTTTGATGCAATTTTTGCCTCCAAGTTGAGTGCCAGAGTAGTCTACATAACTTCTGTTTTGAACCAAAATATTGAACACTTTGATTCAAATTCGGACATTAATCACCTTTCCAGTCGGCAAGCTTCAAAAAAATTTGGAAAATTTTACCCAAAATTTCTCATTTTTCTCAAGTTTCGCACCTTAAAGGGAACAGTGCTGGTAGGCTTAGTCTATAACTCACATTTTACAGTCTTAGACAGGATTTAAGATTAGGAAGCATCTATTTTGCCATTATTTTGCCGGAAATAAAACCTGATTGGAAAAACCAGTCATGCGCATAGACGCCAGCCAATCACGATCTAGCTTCTAGCTGTTAACGGCAAGATAGACACTGCCTAAGATTAAAGGTACGATATTAATCTATTAAAACTGGGACAAAAATTTCTCATGATACCTTTAATTTTGCATTCGGTGGGTCGTAAGTCTTCACTATTTCGCAGCCAAACTTTATGTAGACCCTTTTTTCCGCTTTTTTCTACAGCCCTAATATTTTGCATCTTTTTTATTATGACAGTTTCTAGGCTTAGACTTACTTATTTTTAAACTAAGCCTAATAGGCTATAAAAAATGCTATTAATTTAGGCAATGGCTATTTGTACGCGCCTGTACAAATAAGCTAAGCTCTTTGTTTCATTTATTATCTCTCATGCTCTTCTTGATTGTACGAGAGTGTGACAAAGTAATAAAATAACCCTAAGAGACAAATGTTACCGGCCCGAAAAATAGCCACTTCCATTACTTTATCACACTAGACTAGATTATAGCAAATCAGTACAAGTATTTCAACAGCATCTAAGTCCAGCCAAGAAATAACATAAGTTGTAAAGAACAGGTAATATAATCATACAGTGATTTTGTAAAACAGAAAAGTAGGTTAGTGGACTGGGAATAAACTAATTAACATAATAATTTTAAGACAATTTAGCCTAGCAAGAAATAGCCTACTAGCAAAAGCACGGAATGTTTAGCACAAAGTTACTCTGTTTACATGTCCAATTTTAGAGGGCTTTAGATAGGCCCATGGGCCACGGATCTTGGTGTTAGTTTTTGCATCATTACTGTACTGGTAAACAATTTCTTGATACCAGTAGGCCTATCACAATCACTTTTTTTTAACTAGATTATGACACCAAAAAATTGGTTATGATCTGTGATGCAGAAACTAGAACCAAGAACTGCTAGCCTAAAGCCCACTAAAACTGGACATGTGGACAGGGTAAGTATAAACCAAATCAACCAACAAAATACAGCCATCCAGCCAGTAACAGCAGCGTAGCGATTGAGCTGATATCAACAGCAACCAATGTTATAATTGTTGAAATGGTTGAAGCGTGACCATGTTATGTAATGTGCATTATATAACGAAAACCAACCAACCATAACCAAGAAAGTAATGATGTCATGAGATCATGATGATACGTGATTGTTATTATTTTTTTCAGACAAAAAACAACAAAAGGCGTGTGCCTAAAATCAGTGGCGTAGGAACCCCCTGCAATACCCGCAGAAGCAGGGGGCGCCCGCACATTTGGGGACCCCCAAATTTTTGGATAAATTGTTTAGAGATGTAGGCAGTGATGGGCACGTTATACCTTTCTGTGCTAAAGCGATAACGATGATCGAAAAGCTTTTTGGTGGTACAGAATTTCAAAACAGATTTAAAAAGCGCCGAAAACATCTTTTAAATTTAGGTAGTCTTGAAAAAGACTGTTTTTGAACCAAACATTTTCGTCTCGCTCTCTTCAGGGTTCAACGCGAGAGTTAATTGAGAAGGAAAAAGGTGGTCTATATATTATCATCAGCTTCATCGAAAAATCTGCAACAAAAAAGGAAAAAAGGGCTCTGATTGGTTGTTAAAAGACAGACGGATTGTGATTGGTCGAATATGGATGAATTTTAGAATCTAACTCAACTATCGGAGAGTTTGGAGTGAGTAGACAAATTCCTTTTGACGGCACAGAATAGGTTTCAACGTTTTGATGAAAGTTGCCTCCAGCGCCCCCAAGTGGAAATTTGTTCTCGCTTTGGCTAAAACCGAAAACTGGTCAATATGATAATGAGAGGCGCAATCAGGATGTTGGATTAAGTGTAGACCAATAGCTGAATCACAGTCTAGCTGATTGAGTGGAGTAGCAATTTTGCAGTTACGTTTGGGAAGAACTTTGGTTGGATTTTCTTTATTTCGAATTGATTTTGGAATGTGTTGATTGATTCTATCTTGCAGTCGTAGGGATGTGCGACCCACGTACCGGCAATCACAGCGGCACACGTATTGGTATACGACCATACTTTGATGAGTGATGGGCACAGCATCCTTATAGATTGAAGGCAGAATCTTTCTGGTTTGGAAAATGACACGAGGATCGACGGCTCTAAAACAGTTTTGAACGTTAGATTTTACCTGTTTTTCGAATTTACGAGAAATATTGCCAATCCAGGGTAGTTTTAGATACACAGGGCATTTCTTTGGTCCTTCTTTGGGCAGTAATTGAAAACGGGAAATTTTCTTGGAAATGCTGGAGTTGATTATTGTTTCAGGGTAACCATTATTCTTCAGAATGGAGCGAATGCAGTCCAGTTCTTGTTTAACTTTACCAGGTGAACAGATTACGAGGGCTCGATGAACTAACGTTTCGATTAGGTTCGTTTTGCGCTTGGAAGGCGCAAAAGAATCCCAACGCATGTAGCGACCAGTGAATGTAGGTTTTCTGTATACTGATGTTTGAAATTGTATTTCGGATTTGTCAACTTTCACGTCGAGAAAAGAGAGTGCTTGATCGGCTTCTTTTTCCATGGTAAATTTCAAAGCTGGGTGTAATGAATTGAGAGCAAGAAAGAACTGGTCTGCATCCGCTTCTGTTCTAAAAATAGAAAAAGTATCGTCAACGTATCTAGTATAGAAAAAGGGCTCGTTTATAGTTTGAAACAACTTATTTTCATGGTAGCCAACGAAGATATTGGCTAGTGCAGGCCCGAGTGGACTACCCATTGCAACACCATCAATTTGCTTATACATAACGTTATTAAAGCTGAACTCAGCAGAGGTAGTAGCGATGTTCATCAGCTCAATAAAAATTTCTTTGGAAAACTGCGGAGGTGAAAGATCGCCATCATAGAGGGTGTCAGCACAAATTTGAATAGTTTCAGCCAAAGGTACATTAGTGAACAAACTTGAGATGTCAAAGGAACAGAGAAAGCAATCATCTGGGTCAAAAGTAAGCTGCAGCATTTTTTGAGCAAAAGAAAAAGAATCTTTGGTGCAATTGCTGGAAAATAGATCGTGAACTGGTTGAAGGGTCGCCGAAAGAAATTTAGCCAGTTCATGCTGAGCAGAGCAAGATTCTGCCTTCAATCTATATAAAGATTCTGCCTTCAATCTATAAGGATGCTGTGCCCATCACTCATCAAAGTATGGTCGTATACCAATACGTGTGCCGCTGTGATTGCCGGTACGTGGGTCGCACATCCCTACGACTGCAAGATAGAATCAATCAACACATTCCAAAATCAATTCGAAATAAAGAAAATCCAACCAAAGTTCTTCCCAAACGTAACTGCAAAATTGCTACTCCACTCAATCAGCTAGACTGTGATTCAGCTATTGGTCTACACTTAATCCAACATCCTGATTGCGCCTCTCATTATCATATTGACCAGTTTTCGGTTTTAGCCAAAGCGAGAACAAATTTCCACTTGGGGGCGCTGGAGGCAACTTTCATCAAAACGTTGAAACCTATTCTGTGCCGTCAAAAGGAATTTGTCTACTCACTCCAAACTCTCCGATAGTTGAGTTAGATTCTAAAATTCATCCATATTCGACCAATCACAATCCGTCTGTCTTTTAACAACCAATCAGAGCCCTTTTTTCCTTTTTTGTTGCAGATTTTTCGATGAAGCTGATGATAATATATAGACCACCTTTTTCCTTCTCAATTAACTCTCGCGTTGAACCCTGAAGAGAGCGAGACGAAAATGTTTGGTTCAAAAACAGTCTTTTTCAAGACTACCTAAATTTAAAACGATGATCGATAATTTTAAAAGAACCATAAGCGATACTGATAAATCTCAATTTCTTCAAGCGATGTTGGTAATCGATAAATTGTCGCCGATAAATATTTTCAATATCGGTAAATGTTGCGGTAAATTTTCAATGTGTTTCACGAAGTTTTTTTTTGTAAGTGAAATTGCAAAAATGTTTTTCTTGATTTTTTAAGAAAATAGAGCAGTTCACGGATTCTGCCGTGGAATTAAACAAAACAAAGAGAGATTTTTTTAAAATTGCAACAAGAGCTTATGGTCACCGTGTTATGGTAGCAACGTCTCACTAACTTTGAACGCTGTGTGCATGAAGAACCGTTTATCGCGATAATTTATCGGCAATAACTAAAGATATTACAAAAGCGATATCGGTAATCGATAAATCAAAATTATTTTGAGCGATAACGATAATCGGTAATAAATTGTAGGCAACGCAAAACTTGCATTGCTTACATTAAACTTAAGCTCAGGACCAGGTTTTCCATAATATGGGGAGCCCTACGCCTTGCCAAAGGCAAAAAATTTGAAAATCTTTATTGTTTTGAATGAAATTATAAAATCAGAAAAGCATGTGTCTACTTGTAATTATAAAACTGTTAACTTGAAATTATAAAATCAGAAATCCTTATTGTTTTGAGTGAAATTATACAATCAGCAGACTGTCGAGTGTAGACCAGTGCTGTGAAATAATAATTTGATCAAATTTGACAGAATTTTAAAGAATAGACTGATTCCAGGGGCGGCTCGTAGTGAAGGCTGCAAAGGCTGCAGCCTACCCAATTTATCACCTCCTTATTTTTTTTTAAGAAGCAAAATTTTTTTACCTATTCTTGTCTTTCATACAACTATCGACAATATTTTTTTTGAAAAAAATAATTTTTGTACAAAAAATGGCAACACGTAAAGACAGCCACAGCCTTTCGTAGCAAGAACTAACCCTGTAGTGTTACGTCATCAATGCTTTATGGAAGTTTGAATTACGTTCAATGAGACGTGTTAAGGCTGTGTCAAAGCAGCCTTTTTGGTGGTTATTGAGGTGTAAAGCTTAGAGATTGGCTCTATTTAGTTGCAATCACATAGAGATACTGGGTTTAATGAAAGATATGGGATGTTACGGGTTGCATACAGCTTAAGCTTGTAATACAGTGGTAAAGGCTAGTAGACTTTAGTTATACCTTATTTGAACTAATAGATTGCGTAAAAAGAAAAACTTTTAAGCTGTTGATTGACCGGTACCGCAGCTTAGCTAGGTTTGTAGACTGGTGGTAGCTTTTTTGTAGCCCACTAGATGTAGTCGACTAGGTACAATAGCAGAGTACCGGTAGTGTACTTAAATAGAAAAATTTGTTTAGGCCAAACTTGTGTTTATTCATGTAGACTACAGGTGCAGGTTACCTAGGCTACAGGTACGCACAGAATCAGCTATTGGTACAGTGGCGTGATAAAAAAAAATTGTAGAGTAATAATAATTCATGGGAAACCTGCCAGTGTTCCTGCAGTTGTGTATAGCCCAAAGCCTACCGCCTTGCTAGTGAAATAAAGAGTTTTTTTTCATTTCAGAGCAAGTATTTATTCTGGCCAGCTTTTCTAATCATGTAGCCTACCTGTTTAAAATAGTCACGAGCCGCCACTGACTGATTCTATTTGGTCAGTTTAGTTAGCTTAGTTTCCTGATCATTTGTTAAATACCGATAACACATTTGGGTGTTGGTACAATGACCTCATGAACTCGTATCCGTCAATGCTTTTGCATAGCAATAAATGCTGGAGGGGCCTCCTGAATTAAGATTATTCCAGTCCAAACCCCTGAATTATTCCAGTTCAAACCCTTGTATTTTAAACAAAGATATTAATATTGATCTACAAAATATCTCTATATGGTTCAAATCTAATAAACTAACAGTTAATCCCTCTAAATCTAATGTTTTAATTGTCCCTCCCAAACTAAAAGAAACAGCCCCGCTTATGAACGTATCTTTAAATAATGTTCCTATTAATCAAAGTAATAGCGTCAAGTATTTAGGTGTAATTATAGACACTAAACTAAATTTTGATGTTCAAATTAATTCTATAACGCACAAGATTTCAAAAGCAGTAGGAGTCATGTCTAAGTTGAAACATTACCTACCCCAAAAAGCTTTATTAACTGTCTACTATTCCCTCGTTCATACGCATTTACTTTATGGCTTACCAGTTTGGGGTTCTGCATATACAACCCATCTAAAAAAATTAATAACTCTGCAAAACAAAGCAGTCAAAATTATTGGTGGTGGTTCTTATCGTGATAAAGCTTCCCTATGTTATTCAGACACCAAAATTCTAAAGCTTCCCTACCTTTATAAACTGGAAATTGGTAAATTTGTTCATGCACATTTTCAAAATAAAATTCCGCAAAAAATATCAAAATTCTTCACTCTTACCAGAGACATCTCTCTTCGCAGTACCAGATCTACTCAACAAACTAAAACCCGTTTATATATCCCACGTTATCCTACTTCTCGTTTGCAAAAATGTATTAAGTATCAAGGAGTTACAATTTGGAACCAAATTCCTCCGGAAATACAAAGCGCATCTTCCAAATCATTTAAATCTAAATTTAAAAAGCATCTACTTCAACTACAAATTTAAATCGTGTTCTAATCTATCCAAAACAAGCTTGAAAATTTATAGGTTGTCAAAAGTTTTGAAGTGTAACGATCAACAACCTTCTTTAGTCTTTGTGACTACTAGGGTGGCAGCTGACTCTAGATGACCGTAAGGTCAATTCGCTGTCTCCCTGCGGTCAAGACAAATTATATCAGTTATGTTTGTGTTTGCATTTTACTTCTGTGTGTTTTTTTTCTTTCCGCCAATAAATTACTAATTACTATTACTATTACTGAATTAAGCTTGCGGGGGAGGGGGGGCGCACACTGTAGCTACGCCACTGCCTAAAATGAAATCGGTAGAGCCTGCCGGGTTAAAACAAATTTATGAATCAATCTTTTTTCTTTCACGAAAAGAGAAAACAAAGAAGGAGCTTTATACCCTACTTTTGCGTAGAAAACGTAAGGTACCGATACTGACAAGCTGGCAATGCTACTTTCAGCGTAAATTTTATCTTTGTTTTTTCTTTCACTGTTGGTTGAAGGTGAACTCACACGACTACAATACGATTTCGATATTCCACGTAACGTCAGCGGAACATATCTCTGCAACTTATTAGCATCTCGGCAACCCCAAAAAAAGTAGAACGCTGCAGCGATGCTGATTGGTTAGCCACTGGTAAGTGTTTGAGTTTTTATCTTCAGCAAATCGCATCACTTTTAAGGAGAAGGAATCCCCGTGACTGCCTTTTCAATTAATACCGGTTTGTTCCACGCAATCCGCGCTGTTCTTTTATTATATGAGACGCCTAGCAGGGAAACCGTGAGTCTAAACGTGAATACAAATTTTGAGTCATTGCGCATTAACCACAAACAAAATCTAACGCAAGTCTATCGCTTCAAAGAGAGAGATCGAGAGAGAGAATTTCATTTCACCATTCATTCACCACACGTATATAATCGATCACAATGTAATAATAAAAAAAAAGAAAAAATTTCAGTAAACAAATGGCCTGGAAGCATCGACTATAACCGCGAGGTTTTCGAATCAAGATGCTCCCTGACAGTCTCTGAATGAACATACAATTAAAAAGAAAAAATCACAGAGTTTTCTTTAACTAAAAAAAGACTTCTAATATTTTAGGTACCAATAACCGAATATTTTTTTCTTAAATTTTACCACTCAGTTTTGAATTGTTAATTTACTCAATTACATCCGGTCTCTATGTCCATATTTCACTGGTACTTAGCCCGTGTCGTGTTAGACCTTTAATTGCACGTGTTGTCTGAAGAAACGCTAGGTTCTGTCCGCCGTGGGTTTGTTATCTTAAAATTGAAACTAAATAAAAATCCACACCATGCGCTGTTAATGTGGCCTAACCCGATTTATAACACGACGTTGTTGTTTAGGGTTCGCATAGCTAAAACGGCACAAAGTGGTTCATCCAAATTTTCTTTGCCTAACTACGTACAACTAGCAAAACTATTTCGCAGTCTTTTTCTCAAAAGAAAACCACTAATCGTCTTCGACTAGCACCTTTCGACCGTTAACTTTTTGCCGTTTTCGACATAGGCCTAATCGATGTTTTATCAAG
Organism: Trididemnum miniatum; assembly: GCA_964006365.1. Classification (NCBI taxonomy): domain Eukaryota; kingdom Metazoa; phylum Chordata; class Ascidiacea; order Aplousobranchia; family Didemnidae; genus Trididemnum; species Trididemnum miniatum. The sequence goes on along the minus strand of OZ023235.1, from coordinate 11,801,185 downwards.
TGTGCACAAAACTATACGCGAAAAGAAATTACAAAATTTTTTTGAAACCTATCAACTATAGTGAAATTACTTCAGCACATCATGATGTCATAAATAGTAATTGGTAAAGTGCATCAATCAACCAATCAATTCAACTTTTATTTCAGCACGCTAAAAAAAAGTTCATAACAGCGCAAAAGTATAAATTTCGGAAAACGGAACATGCCGCAAAACGGGTTAACGTTGAGATATGCTGGTCAGTTAAGACATGGCATGGCTGCATGACCGGTAGCATCAAAATACGCTTAGTCCTACATAAAAAACGAAACAAAAGCAACAGCACACAAAAAACGAACCAACAAAGCAAGTAGCATAGCCTACTAGCAAAAAAGCAGTGTAATAATGACTTGTGATTAGAGGTAGCAGCTTGTGATCTTAAATAACGTACGGGAGGTTAACTTGAAATGAAACGCTTTATCAATTGAAGTCACTCCGAATTATTTTGAAGGATTATGCCCAACATTCATTAACAATAAATATGCTGGTTTTCCTTCTTTCAATAACAATAAATATTTTCAATAACAACATTCAATAACAATATATATTCTGGATGGTATTCCTTCCATTATTAGACTCCTATGCTTCAATTATACATCTTATGGTAATTTAAAGCCATCAAGATGTTGTTTCTGAGGCGTTAATATTCAAGCCTCTCACAAGTTCTTCCAACGCACAACATTGAGGCTCAAGCAACGATCAATTAAAGGTTGAATCCTATCGGTGGGTTGCCATAGCGTTTCCGAGGTCCATCGCGAAGAAGATACCTTTAAAAGATTCTGAGATGCTTTTATATTGTGGTACCGGCATTTCAAGAATTAGAGAACGACAACCTGTCCCACCCATTTTCACATGGGGAAGGGTTGATTGATTACATCGTATGGTTTGGCTGCATCTCATCCAGGGCCGGCGCCAAGGGGGGCCAGGTCCTCCCAATCGACATGCTTGGCCCCCCCAATTAACAAGCATACTCTTTTGAAGACAGCGGTTTTTATGCTTAATTTCAAACTTTGGCTCCCCTGATAAACGCTTGCCTCCCTAAGTCGACTGCTCTGGCGCCGGCTCTCATCTCATCGCAGTGTAGTATTAAACTGCCTACTACGTAAGGAGCTCAATTTGGAACCACGAAGCATCGGACAACCTGATTTGAAGTGGAATATCAAGTCAGCGTAGGTTGATTTATGGGTTGATTATCTATGTTGGCATAATCCAACTTTTATGACTTCATAACCAACATCAGCTTACGGAGTCCAACAAATAGTTGCGCTGTTGCTAGGCTAACTATTCATGGCTAGTGTTGTGTTGGTCATTATCCATTATGGTATACTGCAGAGTTGGAACGACTCGAGTCAGTGACTTGACTCGAGTCGCATTTTTTAGTGACTTGGACTCGACTCGAGTCACTTTCATTTTTTTTGGAAATGACTCGACTCGAGTCACTTTTCTAAAAATGACTCGACTCGAATTTTGTCCTTACGACTCGACTCACTTTCAGATTATTCTCAATCAAGAAGCCAGCAAACTTGCTTACTGTTTGTAGAATCTTTGCTTGCATGCAGTTATCATAGTTAACAAACGGAAGTCCGGTACGTTAAATAAGTTGGGTTTTGCAAGGCTACTTTTATTCACCAAGCAAGTACGACACTCTACAATTACGAAATGCAAAATTATGAGTACAGCCTTCTAATCAGACAAATACAAGCAATGAGCAACGACAGCAGTCGCTTGGCAATTGGCATTGCAAGAACAAGGAGACAGTTGAAAAACCACTTCGGTTATAAGAAGCTTCACGTCCAAGCTATTAATACCAAGCCAAGTTAACTTATATTTGAATAGTTTTCTCATCAAAATTACTGTACTTAGCAAAACCACGGAGCGATGTTTGAAAGGTTTCATCATCTCGTCCGTCGTTTCTGAGCCTTCGTATATCGCCACTCCGTATCATTAACTTTCTACGCTATCAGTATGTTGCAAACAATGAAAAACCGTTTCAAACCTTGTTGCATACACTTCTTCATCGACTGCATTTTTTAAGACTCGTGACTCGACTCGAGTCACTTTCTTCAAAAGACTCGACTCGAGTCAGAACCCCCAAGTGACTCGACTCGAGTCCTCGAAAGGGGTGACTCGTTCCAACTCTGGTATACTGATGAGAGCTATTAAGCTCGAAACGCGTCTATACCTAGAACAACAAGTTTTAATCTGGTAGCATAGCGGTCAGGTGGATTAATTATCAGGCAGTTTTCCATCTGAAGAAACAGTTTTAGAAATTGAAGCAATAGTTGAAGGTGGAAATGTGATCAGTGGCGCAGGACCCCCCCGCAACCGCGGTGGGCCCCACACACTTGGGGTCCCCCAAAATTTTTTAGAGATGTAGGACACACAAAACTTGCATTGCTTACATTAAACTTAAGCTCAGGAACGGATTTTCCATAATATGGGCATAAAATTTGAAAATCTTCAATGTTTTGAATGAAATTATAAAATCAGCAGAGTGTCAAGTGTAGACCAGTGCTGTGGGACAAAAATAATTATTTGATCAAGTTTGACAGAATTTTGAAGAATAGACTTATTCTATTTGGTCAGTTTAGTTAGCTTAGTTTTCTGGTCATTTGTTCAATACCGATAACACATTTGGATTTTGGTACACTGGGAGAGCTAGATTGCAAATCATTGAGAGCCTAGGTGCAAATCATTGAGAGCCTAGGTGCAAATCCGGGGGGGGAAGGAGAATGTATTCTTTCAATAATCCGGCAGCATCCCTCCTAATATTTTTCGTGGAAGTGGAAAATTTCCCATACGAAGTATAGTAAGCTTACCCAAAAATACCCAACCAAGATGCAAAGTGCTAATTATGCGGATAATGAAGCGCAAATCAGTTCTGTCGGCAACAGTTTTTGTTAATACGGCGATTATTATTAATAAATAGGCTATACTGTCCTTTGTTATGCCAGATAATTAATTTTTATTCGTGCATTGTTGTGACAATTTAAAAATCTTCGCACGAAAAAACTCTTTTTTCGAGAGCTTTTGAAATCTTCGCGCGAACAAAATAAAACTGGCGAAGATTTTTAAAATTTTATTCGCCAAACTTGTACATAGTATACCAAAATCTTCGCGAGCGTCTTTTACTAAAAATTGGCGAAGATTTTTCTTCGTGCGAAGAGCATATTATAGGGCTCTTGGGCTGCGCTCTCGAACTCGCTTGAACTCAATCGTTTTTGCCGAACTCGAACTTGAAAAATAAATTTTTTTGAACTCAACTTGAACTCGAAAAAATAATCGAGTTCGAGTTCACTAATTACTTTGTTAGTTTAGTTACACATTTATCCTATCATGAGAAAGCGATCAATGGGCTATACGAGCTCACTTAAGGTGTGTTTACCGATACGCGGCACGCGGCAATCCGATTACCATTACAAATTATACTGGCCTGCGTTAACGCGATATAAAACTAGCTAGCCTGCGTCAAGCAAGATAATTGTTCAATGATGTCGTAACAATCACATGTGCATTGTCTCATTTCTGTCGTCAAGGTTACTTCAAACATTTTTCAATACCGGGCGATGAAGCGGTAAAAATTGTACAGGTACATGAGAAATTTGCAAGGGACAAATTAATGTTTCGACTATAACCAAAGTCTCGTCAGCCTTGCTACGCACGCCAGCATAGCAACCTCCCACCTTCCTGAAAAAAAAAAAAAAAAAAAAAAAATTCTAACCTTCAAAAGAACTACACACTCCAAATCTAAACCTCTCCTCGTTCTGCTCAAGGTAGAACATTTGAAATAAAACCTTCAAGAAAATAATACAGGCTGGATTATGATGTCACAGATTCACTGTAAACAATCGATAAGAATAGAAAAGTCCGGTTGGTTTAATCATTATTTTCCCGGTAATCTGAGAAGGAATATTTTGTTTAAGGTTTGTAACTATACCAGTTACCAAAACCTACAAAAAACCTCTCTGCCCAACCCGTTCGCCCGTGAAAAAGCGGGGGACAAGGCAGGCACTGTGTCTGCGCATGCAGCCCAGAAAACACAGTGAACGTAAGCGCTTATCGGTGGTTTAAACATCAATATCCCGGTACGTTTGTCGAACTGCATGTACAGTTACAGGATCCAGCAAGATGATACAAAGAAGGATATGTAAGTCAAATAGAATTCATCTTTCCTACACTTCTCCGATAGGCACCCCCAAAGTCAGGCAACAACAAAGCCCAATGTGTCAGGGTAAGAATAGGTCCAACAATAAGAGTACAGTCTTTTAATGGAATGGAAAATGGTACTCCCCCATACAGGTGGGAATTGAACCATCCATTTCTGTCATCAATTACGCGTTAGATGAGAAATTTGCAAGGGACAAATTAATGTTTCGACTATAACCAAAGTCTCGTCAGCCTTGCTACGCACAGCCAATCCAGGCTAAACTCATTCCAGACTGTAAAGACTCTGTTTTTGCATTGCTTTACCTGTACATCTCGACTTCATCTCTTTTCTAGGTTGTCCCCTATTTTTGGCAGGCGACTGTCCCCAAACAACGATACCCAATGAAAGAACCTATAACCACTAAACCACAACCAAGTTACCGTTAGCCTAACTAGCCCACATCACTAGAAGCCCCCATGGTAACCCACTCATTTGCAGCTGCAGACGCGTTTCGACCTTATTATGGTCTCATCAGTGCAGCATAGCAACCTCCCACCAAAAAAAAAAAAAAATTCTAACCTTCAAAAGAACTACACACTCCAAATCTAAACCTCTCCTCGTTCTGCTCAAGGTAGAACATTTGAAATAAAACCTTCAAGAAAATAATAACCCGATGATTCGAAGTATTTTTAATTTTAACCGGAACTGAGCCTTCAAAAATCAAATCACCAAAAACTTGAAGCGGAGCTAAACCGCTAAAAATGAATTTGCGGAACCTAGACCGGAGCGATGCAAAAACAGGTAAAGCAATGCAAAAACAGAGTCTTTACAGTCTGGAATGAGTTTAGCCTGGATTGGCTGTGCGTAGCAAGGCTGACGAGACTTTGTTTGTACAGGTACAATTCCTTGATATCGCGAGGTTTTTATTTCGTTGCTGCACCACCAGTTCAACGTCAAAATGAAATAAACAAAAAAATTAGGTAATCGCGTTGCCGCTTGCCGCGTATCGGTAAACACACCTTTAGGAGTTGCTGGCCATCTGTCTACCACAACAAGATGGGGGAATCCCGCTAAGTGCCTTTCCCAACGGCACAACAAGTAAACTTGCCGGCTTGTTCTTCACACTGTCCCTTTAATGCTGAGCGTCAAACAGGGAAGCTGTGAATACCAATTTTAAAGTCATTGGTTTGACCCGACTCGTAATCAAATCCGAGTCTACAGCTCAAGAGACAGACGCTCTATACCACTCGGCCATCTGAGCAAACCGAATTTGAACTCTTAAACTTTTGCTTCTGCGAACCTGAACCCGATGATTCGAAGTATTTTTAATTTTAACCGGAACTGAGCCTTCAAAATCAAATGACCAAAAACCTGAAGCGGAGCTAAACCGCTAAAAATGAATTTGCGGAACCTAGACCAGAGCGATATTTCAAGCGGTTCGATGCCCTGATTTTAACGAAAACGCAGCTGCAATGCAGCAACAGTTACCGGTTGTTTGTGCGATGTTGCAATCTCTGTTCCTACTGTTATTAAGCGGGTGAGGGGCGGGAAACCTTTTTCAACAATGCTTTTGATGAATACAATTTTTCCATAATTTCGAACCTCTTCGACAACAATAATTCCTACGCTCTATACCGGTACACAGAAATCGAAAACGTGCCAAAAAATTGCATCATACTGGTATGTGATGAAGACCTCAAAATTAAGGGCAAAAAATTCAAATACAATTTGCCTTAAGACTTGTTCAAGAAGCCCTAAAATGGCCATCATAGAATGCAAATTTTCAAAAAATTTCCGGGAGAGCATGCTCCCGGACCCCCCTAAAATCGTTACTGTCGTCATTTTGCTTCAAACCAACTCAGCCGGAAAATCTGCACTCAAAAATGTCTAACTTTGGTGCCCTCCCCCTAAAAAAATTCTGGTTACGTTCCTGGCATGAAAACATTAATTTTAAATAGCTTAAACGCCCTCTCTCAGATCCAAACGTCTTTGCAATTAGCTAACACTCACACTAAAACAAAATTGCATCCCCCCATCAAAATTTTCTGGATCCGCTCCTGGTTAAGGTATGTTTGTTTAAGGGATATTTTGAACAGGGCTGTGAACTCGATCATCTTTGCCGAACTCGAACTTGAAAAATAAAAATCTTTGAACTCGAACTTGCCAATGTCTCTTGAACTCGAGCTCGATTAAAAATCGATCGAGTTCGCAGCCCTGGTAATAACATAAACCATCAATGATGGAGTTATTGGGAGTATTGTTACGAGCAGTTAGGACACTAAATTTTTGTGGTCGTATGTTTTGCTGAGGTAGCGGAGATAGCTTAGAAGGATAAGGTGGTGCAACAACAGTAGGTGGTGCACTGAATCTATGATTTAAAAAATGTGGGGTTTGTAATGAGGCAAACTGTGAAGTCAAACGTTGTACCTGAGTTGTGAGTTTGTGAAGAGTCTGTGTAATGGATTGTGAGGAATGCATGTCATCTTGTGTAAAAGGATGTTGCTGTTGAATAGAGATCAGAGCATCAGGCTTAGAAGCTAAAAAATCCTAAGATTCATTGTCGAAGATGGACAAGATTTGTCTAATATTTTATCCACTAATATTAGAAGGCACTCTGTTCACGAAGGCTTGCTGCAAAAGAGCCTTAGCTGTTTAATCAACATGATCACCTTGTTGTAAAAGCATTCGGAGATGCATTAAAAGGTCAGAGGGTTTTCTATCACCCAAATCAGGAGCAAATTTTAAATTCTGTAAGCGTTGGATGGGAGATAAATGATAGGTCTGCAACAAGACTTGCTTGTGCTATACATATGAAGGTGAGTGCCTTAGCAATGCCGACACTTGGTATAGTTGATACTCATCCATACAATTGATAAGCTCATAACAAAGCTGCTCGTCAGTAAAATTGCTGATATGATTTCCAATGGTGTAAAGTAACGAAGTAGTTTTACTTAAGTATTATTGCTTGGTAACTAGTACTACTTAAATAATTTAAATTTCGATTACTTTTACTTATGCTACGTAGTTCAATGAGAATGTAACGCTACATGATAAGTAGTTAATATTAAGCAATGTATCACGCAAATGATAAGTAATCATGCTTGATAATAAAATTGGCAACATTAGCATTAGATGCATTGTTTTATTTTATATACTTAAGTTTTACAATTTCGTGATATTAAGTGGTCTTTTGTTATTTGGCATGTACAATTAGGTTGCATTTTGCAGATCATGACACACTTCACTTTTTTATTTTCGTCAAATAAATGTGCTCATCATCATAAATATACTTACGTATCGGCAAAATATATGTCAAGTTTGGAAATGAGCAAATTATCTTTTGTCAAAGCAACGCTTTATGGCCTTGGTTTTGCAAAAGCTACTTTTTACTCAAGTAGCTTCAAATTGCTGGTACTTTTTACTTTCACTTGGTTACTTCTTACATCCCCTACTTTCTACTCTACTGCAAATTTTTGGACTACTTTTTACACCACTGATGATGACTGGATTCAAATCTTGTAAACCATAAGCCTAAATTATCAGAAAGTGTTAATGGGTGATGACTATGATAAACAGTGATAGGGACCGCCGGATTTTGAGCAGGTGGGCCAGGTACATGTGCCTGGGCCAAACTAGGTTCAGATGGACTGAGTTGAAATGCGTTCAAAATAATTGGTTCAGAAACTGCAGGTGGTGCAAATGTTGGTGGCACACTAAGCCTCGGCTCAGAAGCAAAGCTGGAAAGAGTGGGACCACTTGAGGAATTGTCCGGTTTCGTAAATTATATGCTTAGGATTGCATATTTGGCAGAAATTCTAAAGTAATTATAAAATTGCAATTCACAGATACGTTATACCGGTAACTAGGTATTTAACTGTCGGAATCACCACTTGTAGATATGCTGGCAACAATTTACCAGATTCTTTAACTTGCAAACAAACAAACAAAATATGATATCAGTTTATAATTAATTATACAACAAAAACCTCTTCAAATAGAATCAACAGTTAGTAAACAACGAATAACGTGTAATCAGTGATGGGATTCAGGGGGTTCGCGCGAACCCGTTCTTGGAATGTCAGGATAATTAGCAAACCCGTTCTTGCTTTTTTTACGGACATTAGACCTTTATGAAGGAACCTGTTGTTAGTAAGCACGATACAAAAGAGAACCTGTTCTTAAAATTTTGAATCCCATCACTGCGTGTAATCCAGTCAACATTCAGCTAGCCTCATTCCTCTTCCCAACCGACTTCTCTACTCTAAATTTGGTGTAACAGGGTTTCCAATTATACATGTGTGCACTAGGGAATGCAGTGAGTGGGTTATGCCCAGTCACTGCAAGCGTCCATCTCCAGGGTTTGGTGCCTGGGCCAAGCAGCTCCGAAGATGCGTCACAGCGGTAGCGAGCGCTGGCGACACTGTGTCCGATTTAACCGGCCTGGGAATTGAACCTAAGACCCCCCGCACGGACAGCGATACTAACCAAAAACTTCATTTACCTTCAACACGTGACAATTGGGGTAAGAGGTTTTGAGAAAAAGTGGCAGTATTGCCTGCCACACCAGGCTGCTGTATGCAACGGATTCGCTTCAGCGTTTAAAACACTCGCAACATCAACATTCACAACAAAATTTTGATTAAAGTCGGCGATACCCAAAATTAGGCAGCGAAAGTTAGCATTTCAATGTAACACTAAATCGGTAAAACGTAATACCGTATGTAAGGAAGCAAAAATATATCACATAATTCAAGACGAAAAGTCGTTAGGGTGATTAGCGTTGAGTACAAAAAATATATTCATGATATTGACGTACGAAACTATCTGATAATTTCAACAAATGTAAGAAACGATAAAACTCGCAAGATGTCTGTGAAAAAAACAAGAACCAGGTAGCTAAACCCTACTTCACAGACCACAATCAGCCCGTTAACAAGATGCGCTTTCAAAATGAAAATTCGCACATGTTATAACACGTACGCCAATGTTCAAAACAAAACAAATTCACTAAATATGACCAAAATGTAGTCTAGTCGCTCCAGTAAAACTTCAACTGTAAGACTTGCAAAGGCTGTCTGTTCAAAATCAGCAGAATGTGGAATATAATATTAGATAGAAAAAAGTGATGTGAAAAGTGAACACAACTAACTCGCTTTTTGTTTTGAATAAAGAAGATAAGCTGGCAAAGGTAATTTTACTTGTACACATTGAGAAAATAAACAACATGTAGGCTACGATATTGTAGGCCACATAAAAGTACAATTCATGCATTATTCGAAGCAACATATTCTTTGATTGCAATTTGCGCAATAAAACACTAAAAGAGGAAAATTTTAAACATTTGTCTTTATAATGACTAGAAATAGAATACTTACGCCGTCAGTTTTGAGAAGCAAAACTTTTTAATGATACGGTATGTAACGCGACTAAACAAACATAAAACTCATCCGGCAACACATGAAAAAAAAGAATGCAATTTTCTAGTTCAAATCAGTCCGTTCCAGATCTACAAAAGGTATAGGCAAGAGTAACGCATATTATGTTGGTATTAGGTATAGAAAAAGAGTGCTGTCATGAGTATGTACAAAATTACGACGAATACTTACAATAGTTGTAACGTAACGTAGTCACGTGTTCAATCATACTGTTAGCATTGTTTAGTCGCCGCTAGATAATCGCAGTATTTGGTACGTTTAAGTTGCTTCTAATCTTTCTTGTAGGTGCATTTCGCGATGACTAATTGAAATTATTAGCTTTACTGTTTCGGAGAGCAACGTATAATACTGTGTTAAATCGTTTGCACTCGCATCGAATCTTGTTCAGTCTTTATTTGCCGACTCGGCGCTAGCAGTGTATTTTTTACTCAGTGGCTAGCAATCTTTACAGCCATTGAGGCCGACTATAATTTCCTATTGGAAAATATTCCTTTTTAGACTTACTGTGATAGTTGTATCCCTTTCGGATTTATTGTTACGATGGTGGCTGAAAAGTATTTGGTGAGTACGCTTAGATCTATAGTTATCATTGTTAAGCTCCCTGAAAGAAGTTAATTGCTGCACTGGCAGGTTTATTTGCCAAAACGTACGATCCATCCTGCAACGGTAACTAAAGTATTAACATGCATTTACTTTCCACGATAATATTAGAATCACCTAAATATAGAGTGGCCCAAGTTGACTTATATCGAAAATGACCTATTTGCTTTTACTGGTAAATCACTGCCTTAAAATTTTTGTGAAGAAGTTTCAAAACTATCTGTGGTGGAATGGTATTTGTTTCAAGTTTACTTGTACGACACAAATCATAACTAAAAGACTGGACTAAAAGATGTTGGTCCACTATAATAACTGAATTATTTGAATTTTGTTTTAGCAAGGCTAAACAAAGAAGTAGAACCACTGTAAAGCTTGCAAATTCGAAGTTTTTGTTTGATATAGCGGCGTAAATTAAGTCAGACAGTTTTGTCTCGCAGTATAAAACATGAAACAATGCAACATAAAACTAATATATGGTAACTGAATTCATGTGGAATGAGGGATGCAAGGTTACTACCATTTTTTAACGCAAATATTGCTTTATTTTCAGGTAATCACAAGAGCTTTTTTCTTGTTCAGGTCAAGAAAACTACTGTACTAGAATATAGCAGCACAATAGTAGGTTGATTTGTCATGATTTGGCATTGTTTAATGTCAATGCCAATAGCTAAGTTGCCTCATCGCTTGTCAAGCGAAGGATAAACATTGAGCCACTGCTGATGCACTAAAAAATTGTTAACGGGTTGTGCTAAAAAAGCAATGCACGCAGTGTGTGCCATTTTCAGGCAGTGCAGGCAAGTTTTAGGCGAAGGTTACTGCCTACACTCCCCAAACATACTATAAATTTGCTTGTAGCGTTTAATGTAATATAGCCTAGCCTATAGCTATTTCCAATGTTATCTTCGCACGATTATGACTGCTGCACTGACAGCAGCGATGTGGATGGTGATGTCCATTCTTTTGTTTTTCCAAAGAGACGGCAAATGGTAAATGTCTTTAATGAAAAACACGCAAAAACTTCCAAGGCAAGAATTATTCGAATCGACAAAAACCAGAAAAAAGCCAAAGTTCATTACCTCCAGTATAATAAACGTTATGATGAATGGGTAGAATTAAAGCATGTTGCTTTACCTGAAGCTGAAAGCGAAGAAATGGATCAAGATGATAAAAATTTGGTACAACATACTGTGGATGCTGGTTGCAGTGAAGACAAGCTATGTGAGAAAACGACTGATAGCTTCCTCGGAAAAAAGATGAAGAACAAAAACATTTGAATGAGGTTGCTGCTTTGGAGGTCGAAAAGACCCGTGAAAAACAGGAAAGTGAAAGTGTGGAAATTGAAAGTGCAGCAAATTTCGGTGGCAAAGAGGTTGCACCTGCTGCTTTGGAGGTGGAAATGATATGTGAAGTTCCAGAAAGTGTTGAAAAAGTGAGTTTGAAAAATCTGAGAAGTGTGCAAGAGCTTGAAGCAACTTCTAGCACGGGTATCGAACAAATTCTTGACGATTCCGGTATTGCAGAACAAAATCGAAGTAAGGTTGCTTCACGAGACGAATGTGAATTCAGTTCACAAAATGCTGATGTTGATGCAGCTTCCAGCCCCTTTGAAATTTTCAATGTTTATGATGAACAAGGGAAATGTTTAGGTAAGGGTTCATGCGTATATAATTGCTCTGAATAAATTTGACTTGAAGCATGAGCTAAGCAGTAAATTTTCTAATTTAAGTACCGTATGCAGTGTTTCTGGTGTAAGTTTCAAATTTCCCAACAAATTTTCAGATTAAGTGGCAAGTGTAAAAATTAAAAGATTAACAAAAAGTAACTCTACCACTAGTGTTATGGCTAGTCGCATAGCATGGATATCGGTTTTTGAAGCTAAAACCATTTCGAAACCAAAAATTACCGGTACCGGTGTAAAGAAAAAACAAAATCTTTTTTGATGGTCCAAACAATCTTATAATGTAATTTGCAAGTAACTTCCTGCCCCACCATCAGAACGGTTTGTGTGTATATCATAAGCGTCTTAGTAAGTTTTTTTCCCAATCAGCAGTTAAAATATTGCTAATTTATTGCGCAAATATTAAGACAGTGTCAGATTTCAGCAAGCGTAGTATCAAAAATAGCATTTTGTCTAGGACAAGCTCAGATTACTGAGCAAACTTTATGCCATGCTACAACAATCTCGAGTGATGAAGTTCGTATATTGGTTACTAAATCATGCCAATGTGAAGATGAGCATGAGGAATTTACAGCAGGGCATTTTTACCTTGGAAGCGAAGTTACTTCAAAAAGGTTAGCTTCTAATCCTTTTTTTGCATTTGCGAAGCACATTGGGCTAGCAGCTGCAGTAAAAATTTAGTAAATATCCGATTAGTGAAGATGAAAACATAGTAAGATCTGGACTAAAACGATAGACATACAAAATTTAATATGCTAGTTATGTTCAATACCATAAAGCAGTGGTTCTTTACCTTTTTTGAAGCCCGTGCATACTGAACTAACATGAAATTTTCTCATACTCCTTGTCTACAAGATTGGTTAATTTACCGGAAAATAGTCCTGAACTGGTTTAAGTTGACACTGTATTTCGTACCCCTATTTTGGTGCTTTATACCCCAGACGTTGCATGCAACCCTGGTTAAGAACCACTGCTGGAAAGTGTACGAAAGCACAATAAAAAGTAAAATGCATTCACAGATGGCAAAAAGAAAGCCAAGTCAAGTGAGCCATTTGATAAAGCAAGAAAGCGAAAAAGAAACAAGGGTGAGAGCTATGTGACAAGAACCAAACAGGGGAAAAGGGAAATGCCTGAAAAAAGTTTGTTGGTGAGAACTGCCTGCAGAGTAGATGTAAGCCTTTTTACCTTTAATATTTCTATATGTAATTATTCTTTGAGTGTAGTTATTCAGTACTGGTACTTCATATTTTCATTATCGCTGTCCAATATGGCCGAGTGGATAGAGCGTCTGCTTCTGGCTCGGTAGACTCGGGATTCGATTTCGAGTCGGGTCAAGCCAATGACTTTAAAATTGGTATTCACAGCTTTCCTGCTTGACGTTCAACATTTAAGGGATAGTGCAAAGAAAGCCGGCAAGTTCGCTTGTTGTTGGGAAAGGCACTTAACGGGATTCCCCCATCTATGTGTGGTAGACACATGGCCGGCAACTCCTAAGCGAGCTCGTATAGCGCTTGTCGCTTTCTCGTGACAGGAGGATAAATATGCAAATAAATAAATATAGATCGACTTAAAATTATTCTTAATGAGTGGTTATTCAATTTGCAAGGCAACAAAACCTAACAAAAAGTTTGTAACAGTTCAACAGATTATTATGAATGTTCTTGCCGATTGAAAGATTGTGCCAAAGTTTTAAGTTCTGATCGGAAACAGTTGTTTGATGATTTCTGGGGTTTGGGTGACTACGATGCGCAAAACTATAATTTGCTTCAAAACATTCAGCTATTGCCAAAAAAATCTCAAAAAATGCGAAATGCAGACGAAAACACAAAACCTCATTCAAAGAACTATACGAGATGTTACAAGCTGAATGGTGTAGTCGTTTGCAAAAACGTGTTTGAGAATATTTTTGGGATAAGTTCTAGAAGAATTTCTAAACTTCTAAAGAAAAAGGTAGAAAATGTTGTTGTGCCAAAGGACCAAAGAGGAAAGCACACAAACCATCCTGGGGTGGCCGCCGAATTGAAAGAAAGTTTATTGCAATTGATCGAAAAAATTCCGAAATACAAGTCTCACTACAAAGAGGTGAGTGACACTCGATATTTTTCACCTGGAGTACACACGATTGATGTGTATGAGCTCTGGAAGAATGAATGCATTGCACGAAACCTGAAGCCTAGTCCGTCATATGAATGGTTTGTTACCTATTGGAAAGCAAATTTTGATTTGAAAGTTCACAAGCCAGCAACTGACACTTGCTCCAAATGCGATGAACTGGCCAATTCTGGAAAATTGGATGAGCTTAAAAGCCACCATTTTGAAGCCAAAAAAGCTCGTCAAGAGTTCAAAGAAGATGCAGCCGAGCCATTTACGCTAACTTTTGACATGCAAAAGACCATGCCCTTGCCACACCTGCAAACCAGCAAGATATTTTATCTTCGCCAGCTATGGATGTACAACCTAGGAATCCATCAAACATTCACAAAACAAGGTCATATGTTTTGTTGGACGGAGGGGTCTGCAAAGCGAGGGAGCAATGAGGTCGGAAGCTGCTTGAAAAAATTTATTGATGAAAATTGCACTGAATGGCCTCGCATCATTTTATGGTGTGACGGATGTGGCGGGCAAAACAAAAACATCAACATTACTTCACTCTTCATTTCGATTGTCAACGACCCAGCATTAAAAGTGGAAGAAATTGTTCACAAATTTATGTGGAGTGGACATTCATATTTACCTAATGGTATTGATTTTAGCCATAAAGAGAGAAAGAAAAAAGATGCCATAGCAATCACCAACCCCTCCCAATACATTTCCTTGATGAAATCCGCGAAGAAGCATCGTCCATTTAAGGTCCATCAAATGCAAAGTAAAGACATTCTTGATGTATCACAGTTGGCGGCAAATTTCCAGATGCCAAAATTGGATGATCAAAATCAGCAAGTGAAAATCCAACGAATGCATGAAATGAGTTTCAAGAAAGGAATGTTTGGATATCAGTACCGCTGCTCATTTCATGAACCGTTGGATGCAGCTCATACTGTCACAATGCAAAAGAAAAGAGGGCAAAAATCAAACGTCAGCACCATTTCAGTTCTGTATCCGAATGGTGTCCCTATCAGTGTCAAGAAATATCAAAATCTGCAAGAACTGCTGAAATATATCCCCCCATTGACCAAGAGTTCTACAAGGTTTTAAAGCATGATGGCAATAATTCTGAAGAAGAATTTCACCCTGATGACGTGAAATAACAGTGTTTTGCATCAATTTGGACCTTTTCATTTCGTCTTTATCTTTGGTCATGACTGAAACGATTTCGTTATTTTTCGCATAAACCTCGAAATTTAAGCGTTGTATTTTACGTTCGTTTGCTAGTGGTTAATCGTAACAGGCGACAGTGATTGCTGTTAGATTGCTTTGTGCCTTCGGCATATACCAAGTGTCTTTCCGAGAACACAGTAAGATGCCAAATTGAACTTAGATCAACAAACTCTCTATTGCCAACTGGCACCATATCAACTGAGCTATTCTTCTATCGTCACATTGAATAGTATGTAATTTGTATGAGGAAGATCTTAATGCAACGATGCAGCTTGCGTCATTCTTCAACTCGAATACAGGCGCTACTGCGTCTTGTTCAAGTCTTTCGTCAGGCCGGGCCACTTTGACGAGTAGATCAGTCAGCATAGCCCTTAGCGAAGTCAGTGTTAAGTGCCTTTTCCAGGGACACTACGGCGCAAAGTCTAGTATGGGCATCGCACCGGAAGCATCCTGTCATTGCTCCTGGTAAGAAAAGTCTTCTTATTTTTCCTGGGTGTACCTTCGTTCTTTATTTTTAGGGATGCTTTCTTTGGATGTTAAATTAGGATGATACAATAATATTGATACACTCTGAGTACAAAGTACTTTTACAATGCTAATAAAAATCTGCACAAAAAATCTTTCGATTATCTACACTAAAAATCTTTCCATTCAATGCTGATTTTACCTAAGTTGTATAAAATGTCTAGATGTGGCAAATCGACTATTTTGCTGGGGTCACCATGAAATTTAGTTTAGTAATATTATATACTGTACTACATTATAATAAAAAATGCCAAAAATACGCAACTTCGCAACAGTAAACTAATCAGCGGGGGATGATTTAAATTAGTTTCGGTATTTTTTGCAGTTTTTGTGCAAACTGAATTCTGTTAGAACTAGTGATGTGTCGCTTGAAACTGTTTGGATCAGCCCAAACAACTTTGTGATGCAAATCATGGATCCAAACACAAAGCTTTTGATCACTCGCAGCAAAATGTGAGAATGCTTTTGCATGTAGAAATCAGCCGCGCAAGATCATTATACACCATTCAAATGCGAATGGCCGATCTGCAGTATTAAGAAATTTGCTTAATTTTTGAGGTGAATGTTCCAAATCAAGAACATCATCAAAGTTTACAAACGAAAATACATGTCACAAAATATGCGAGATATAAGCATTTGCAAGCGCATAGTGGAAATAATTTGCTGCTTGGAGAGGTTCCAATGCGAAACCTTGATCTGAATCCTAGCATGAACCCACATGTACACTGTACAGTGACTGATGCTTTAAATGTTTTTTTTATTAGTTTTTTTCCGACTTGGGCCGCTACACCTTCAGGACAATAATAGCACAAGTAAGCTTAGGGACACATTTTTCTCAAATATTCTTTGAATATAGTGGCCTAAGTTTTAAAATATCAAATAAAAACAAAAGTATGGGTCACGTGAGCCAAAAATTTTTCAAAAAAATTTTTGTATCCCTAACCCTGTTATTGGCCCTAATTCCAAAATCAAAATGCTTCATGATCTTTACAAAAATAATCGTCAACTTTAAACGCGACTATCTCAAAACTATGATTTTCCACTTGGGCCACTCTATGTTTAGGTCATTCATTTATATTGCTGCTTAATCTGGAAGTTTATTATTTTGTCTAATGTTTCTATAATACTTGTTTGTAACACTGTTGCTTGTTTTAGAAACCAATACAATTCGATACGATTCAATCGTCAATTCAACCATCAATATAATACTTGATCATCGCCTACAATAGTACTGCAGCATAGGCAAACAACAAAAAACAAGAAGTATATATTACAAGAAACAGAACTGCTGTTGACAAGAGTTCAATGCCGCTATGCCACGTTATATTTCTTGCAATTTAATTTATTTTGTTGATGAAAAAACTCCGTGAAACGAATAAGTCAGCTTGGCCATTATCTGTAAAATACCAGAAATTCAAAAACCGAAACTTGGAAAGCATTGTTTTCACGGGCAGTAAATAACTATATTTTCAACCAAACATACGCTACATTTTCCAGATCACAATAATTTACTCATCCCGAAAAAGTTTAACGAAGGAAAAAACACCTCGAAAATAAGTGAAATGCGATGACTGCTGAGTACTGCCACGAGCATCAATCAATATTATACTCCATACACCGGTGTCTCTTAATATTAATCGTCGAAATTTGTCTAGCCAAACGATTGTACGCTCGCTCAACGCTATAACAAAAGATACAGGTTTTGAATTTTCATTTTCCATTCCCTATTTTGGCCGGGCCGCTGTAGAACTTTGCACCTGTTTCGAAAATACCCAGATCAGTGTTCGAACTAGGGTCTTACTAAGCAGCGTATGTTAGATATTGAATACTCGACATATAAAACCTTTCGAGCTACATGCCAAAATGTAAAGTTATTTTGAAATGAGCAACATAATATGGCTATTAAAAAAAATTTGGAATCTACAGCCATTGCTCATTATATTGATGGCCAGCCATAAACACAATTTACTCACCACCCAAGCCATAAATAAGCTCAATAATTCCTTTGGCTGTTACATCTTCACATTAGCTTCAAGTTCTTACTTACCTCTGCTCTTCCAAGTTCTGTAAACGTTTTTGCATCCAGAACAAGCAAAAAGATCGGATCTTCTGGGTTGAGGTTAATCACAGAGGATAGAATCACACCATCGTCCTCTTCAGAAGAATTGGGATTTTTGACAAACACTGGCTCAGATGGGAAGTAACCCTACGAATTGAACAACAAATTGAAACTGCATAAAAGCATTTTTTCAATTCAAGATGAGCGACAGTCATCTTAACATTTTTCGCAAGCGACGAATTTTGCAAACAAGAAACGTCTTTGCTCTTGACTTTAGCTTCTTGTGCAGTACCAACAATAATTTGACCAACCGCAAGAACAATAAAACTGAAACCACTCGACAAGCCTAACAAATAGACATACCTCTTCCTTCCATTGTATGCTCTCTTTTGTCTCCAAGTTTGTTTTAAACAAACAGTTGAACACACCATTTGCTTCTTCGCCTACTGTGTACATGTATCTAAAAAAATTAACAGTTAAAAAATGCACCTAAATCTAGAACAAGACGATAAACGCGTTAGTTTTGCGTACTGTCGATTCCTGGATACTTCATATACTCACTTATGTTAGCACACGACTCCAAAAACACTTAGCACAAACTTTACCAGCAACGCATCGATTAAAAACTCTTCGGCAAAGTAGGATGGAAGTGTAGCCTATCTGATCTAAAAAGCTGAACCTACTTGTAAGGCCTTGTGTTGTACTGACTGTAGTTAATAGTCGGAAATTCAACTCCCCACATCCCATATTTTTTGCTGAAATCTTCCTCAACAACCAGCTCCGGAGTCAGGAAAACGGACCTGTCCTTCCTCATAACAGCTGATGCTTGGCAACCGGGGATTTCAACCAAGTTTTCATCTAACATTCAAATACAAGCTTAAAACAAAAAAGAACTTTTCGTCGTGAAATAATTGGCCGGTTAGCTCAGTTGTCAAGCACACGCTATCGGTGCGGAAAGTCCGGGGTTCGATTCCCGGGCTGGTCAAATCGGCACAGTACCGCCAAGGGCTCGCCACCAATGCGACGTTTCTTCGGAGCTGTGTTGCCCAGAAGCGAAGTAGCGGAGATGGCCCCGCCTCTTGTTACACGCTTCGGTGTAATGCTGCGAGTAAACAGAGATTTGATTAGTTTGAAACGCGGCAGGACCAACTTGACATTCAGACTGGGTTTTAAAGTTCGGTGTAACGCTCGGGTTCAAGTTAGAATTTCAAGTTCGGATTAGGCGTCTCAACGTCGAGTCGAATACGCCGAATAGTCGCACACACTAAAAAACACATAAAACTTAAGCGTTAGTCCTTATGCGTCCATTTTGTCTTTTGAACTAAACCTAAAAGGTATATCAACTGCAACCTTCATGATTTTGATAGTGTTGAGAGCCTCTAATTCGAAGCAAAAAAAATGGTAGAAGAATTAAAGAAAATCATCAGGCAGAAAAATTGTTTGCATTATGCACTAATTAAGCAAAGCGTCTTTACAACAAAAACTCTGAGAGCTATAAGCAATTAAGCATGAATATAAGTAGAGTTTTGCGCGAAAATGCGACAAAATTAAACGACTTTGAGTGCATACTGGACAAGCCACAATTAAACTACCTTTAGGTGTGCTTGCATCAACATCCAGTGGTAGAACAAAGCGGTATGGCCACATGTGAGGCTCCTTCATTTTTTCCGGAGAGTTTTCGTCTGCTAGGATGCGAAGCCAGCTGCAAAATCGAATGCCAAGAACACATTTAGTTACAAGTTTCTAACACAGCTTCCCTTTACTAAACTACTGCATTCGCGCTCTGCTAAGTGCTGAACGTAACGAGTACACATTTGAGAGCCAATTCGAGAAAATAATGGTGTTCAATGGTTAGCTTACACATGAAGTAATCACTGTACACGAATAACGCTATGGCCTACTTCCACTGAAGCCTTTGCATTGACTTCGCGAAGTCAAGCTTAGGATTAGTCATAACCACTAAGCTTTTCCTTGAGAATATTGGCCACATCGGCCGGTTGGTGTAGTTGTTAAAACTTCCCCAACGATGCGAGAGATCTGGGGTTCAATTCTCGGGCCGGTCAACTCGGGCACAGTGTCGCCAACGGCTCGCCACCGCTACGACATTTTTTCGGAGTTGTGTTGCCAAGGCGCAAAGCCGCGGAGAAGCCGCCACTGGTTACACGCTTTGGCGTAACACCGCGAGTATAATGAAGATTTGATTTTTCATATTTTGATTTAGTTAATTCGCCGGAGACTGATGAGCAAACCACTCGGTCACTTCTGCACGCGGAGTTGGCAGAACGGTAGGCGCTATAGGCTCCGGAGCTGCTTCACAGGTTCTATGCTCAGCTAGATCATTTTCTATGATGCATGGGCTTCACATATGTAAAACCCAGGCTGCAATTATCTAACGCCAAAAAAAAAACATTCAGTTTTTTCCACTCAGAATGAATATGTTTCTGATGTTTTCATTAAGCAACAGCAACTGAAGTTACAAATTGGATCTCAACCCAAAATTCAGGCAATTTTAGGATGATCTTTTACTTACAAGTAAAAAAATGTTGGTCCCTCAGCGCATAAAACATCAACAACCAGATACTTTTTCCCATTCTCAGTTTGTTCGAAGGAATTAATATGGTGGAAAGTAAATCTTCCTTCGGAGCAGTATTTAATGGGAAGATTTTTCTGCTTGTTCTTGTCGACAACATGAAACTGCAAGGCAAAGGTTTTCTTTTGCAAAAGCGAACGTAAAAAAGGCCACAAGTTTGCTTAAAAATTTCACTTTTTCGTGGGACGCAGATGAACGAAGTTAAAGGACATAAAAGTTCAAGAGTAAGGAAAAATAAAGCAGATTATTACTTCGGCGTATTTTTCACTTTGAACTATTTTTACACAGTAATAATTGCATTCCAAATAGAAACACTGTATAAGCGAAAAAGGGCAGGTATGACTGGATAACTGTAGACCAGGAGTTCTTAACCGGGGGTAAATTTTACCGACCGAGGGGGTAAATTTTCTGAATTAAAGACTAAAAAATGCTTTAATTTCAGTAATAAAAAAGCAGTAGTGATACACTGGGGGTAAATTATGCTTCTTTTTTTCGGCAAGGAGTAAACGCGACAAAAAGTAAAGAACCCCAGCTGTAGACAGTGAATACTGTTTCGGCATTTTTGCGGACTCATAACAAGTATTAGTGACCGGTATTTACTTGAAAAAGCTTACTTCATGCAGCTAATAAGAATTTTGATCTGTTATTGGTAACTTTATTAACGTAACAAACCCTCTCTACCATATTCATTCGCCAAACAAGCAGCGTCTGCGCATGGCACTCTTTTTATGCATATAGATCAGAAAACACAATGAATGACCGCGCTAAGGTTTACAGTTTCTATCACAATTGCAAAAGCGCAAGTGTATGTACTTCAATAACTAAAACACAGGTTTTTTTCAGAAGTTCTGGTGTTTAAGAAACTTACGACTGATTCACGATCTTTTAGGAAAACAAATGCGTCCATCACAGAATCCCAAGTAAAAGTACCAAGCGTCACTTTTACCGCATTGATCCGAACCGGATGCTCGTGCAGAGTAATGTAGTTTTCCGACAAAGCAAAGCTAAATAAATTAGTCATTTACAAACATGATCATCAGTGTGTAATGGTAAAGATAACCACTTATTGCGTCATTTGAAGAGACTAACTGATCATATCCATCAACGATGATATTAAAAGTACCGTACCCCAAGTTTTTTTTACGTCAACACCCCAGTAGGCTACTTTAGCACACGGCTAGTGTTTGTTAGTACTTTACCTAAATGCAAAAGTGCAGTTAGTTCTCATTGTTTCGATGCTGTACTATTTTTATCCAACGTACAAGATGACGACGAATCAAAACAATTACAATTTTTACTGAGTAAGTATAAGATGTGCTTGGTTTCGCTGAAATAGCAAGAATAATTGCGAACGGAACAAGTTGGGTTACCTTTAAAGAAGGGCAGCAAAGACTCGCAGGCCAGAAGCAAGCAGCTAGTACCTTGATTTATCGGCACGCTTTTCCACATACAGCTGTGTAGGGTCATTTTTTTGAAAATCTCAAGTGGTGAATAGTACCGGTACCCCTCTTCAATTTTGTATATTTTTTACCAAGTGAGTACATGACCAAAAAAATGATACTTGCAAAATATCACTATCCTACTCTGAGTAGTTTGAGAGATACAGCGATTTGAAGTTTGGCCACCAGAGGGCGTTTAGGGAACTAAGAGCACAAAAAAATTAGCTATTTTTTGAAATAACTCATTAAGTACACACCATAAAACAATGAAATTTAATACAAGTGTGAAAAAGACCCTACTGAATCTATTTTTATCATAAAATTTTACAAAATCTCGCAAGAAACACTCTTTCTCAAAATTATCTTTGAACACTGGAGGTCGCTACAGCTATATACAAGAATTTGACAAGCCGCATTGTGCAGAGCAAGTGCTTTTATTTGCGACAAAAATCATAAATTATTTTTGATTAGCAGTGGAGTAATGCAATTTTTTGTGAAGCCACTCTCAAACTCCGAATTAGTTACTTAGTCATTTTTTTAGCAATGTTTTTTTCAATAAACACTGAAAGTAAAACAGTTAATAAATAGTAGTGAAGCAATGTTATTTAGTAGGCAATACATGTATATATACATCGATTCTTGCATAACATTTACCCCTACCGTTTTGCAGTAGTGTGCTATTGCAATAAAAAAAAAAAAGAATCGGTACACAACTGTGCAGTGTTCACATTATACAGCGAAAAAAGATCACATTTGCAAAACGAATACTACATCAGTATTCAAGCATTATGAAGTTACCGAATATCACAGCCCAACAACCTGTTCATACAAGTTTCGACTAGGGTGGAGTTGAAAAGTACATTTATCTTTCACCGTGAAGAATCACGTGCTGTGCTGACACAGAAAGGAACATTTATCAATCTTAATGCACAAAAAACTACAATAAAATCAAGAATAGAATTTCGAATCTTACACCAGAATAACCAGCAACATATTTTTTCAACACTTTAAAAACAAAAAGCTGCTGCACAGCGTGTTTTTATACCGGTATTTGTTGAACAAAATATGACACTAATCAATCATATTTTATAAGTATTTTAATATGTTCACTGTACAATCGTTTTTTTTTTCTGCAAGTTTTGTTTCCATCATTTCACAGAGTCTAGCTATGCTTGCTTCATTTTTTTTGGTCATTTTAATTTTTTTTCGGTCATATTTTAACTAAGCTTAACCAAATATATTTCCAACATTTCCTTGAAATTTACCGAAGTTTCAAAACAAAATATAACCAATAAAATGGGAAATTTGAAAGCATGGCGAGGTAAAAACCATGCGTAAGATTTATGCTCGTTTTTATTGCATGAATGAATGATCTTTACTGGGGGCAATTGTGAAGAGATTAGCTATGAAAAAATGATTGCTTCATCAGAAGTTTTAAACACGATATAAAGCAAAAAATGCTTAAAGTATCTCAAGTTTATTTCGATACAAGATTTTAAAAAATAAAATTTCAGATGCGATCATCTTTTGGTACAAAAGATTTGTTATTCCAAAATGTTCGTCTTAAACAACTAACTTCAAGTAATAATTTTGAACGTGGATTGCATCATACTGTAGCTTGAAGTTTGGCAGTGAACCTCAAATACGTGAATTTATCAAATTTAGTTTGTTTTGGCTGATGGAGTAGTTTGGACCAGTTGTTGTATTTTAGGTCGTAATTTTGCAAACCAGTGCATCTTTTGGCACCCAGCATGTGTCATCATGATCAGGCCAATAAAAACTGGAAGCTGGACCATGGGGATGTAAAAATTTTACAAGCACACCTTCTTCATCAACTTCTACAATCAAACCAATTCACCAATAATCATCATATGAACAAGCCACGTATTCCACTACAATGTAAGTTGAAAGGGGTAAAATGCTTTCAAATTTTATCATTTTCATAAAATCTTATTACCTTATTAATTACAAACTGTAAAATTCCTTGGCGCTTTTTTCGTTTGGGTATGGACAAAATTCCTTCTTCGTTCTCGAGTTTGATTTCAGTTTTTACGAAATGAGATGTTACTGAAAAAAAAATCTACTGTTTGATCAATGGACCATGACTGCGGCTTAAGCATTAAAAGTTGAACTAAGCGATTATTGCTCAGTGAAGTTGACTTAGCTTTAAACTCATTCATCAACACTTCAAAATTTTCAGATTTGGTCACAACGATTTCATTTTGATTGGTCTTTCCTGCTTCCGTTAAAGAAATTTGCGATGTTGACACACCATAAGTTGCAGCAAAAGCATTTTCAAGGTTAGTAACAACCTTGGTTAGCTTATGCTTCGCCTTTGTGACTTTTTGCCGCCGAAGTATATTGCGAGTTGAATTTGGAGAATTTTCAACTGCTTCCATACTAACGTCTAGCTTTCTTCGTTTTTCCTGAGTTCTTCCTGAAGATCTAATTCAACTTTTGAAGTTGAAGATTGTGAACTTACACTACTACTTTCTTCGTTCCTTTCTAACTCTCCTACTTTGTAGAGGCGGTTTCTGCAGAATCGCTGGGCTGGAATTGCAGAAACGCGTAAGGTTTCCAGGGTTTTAGTCATGGATAAGGTAATTGTATGATTTCCTTTGACTTTTCTTTGGTGAAATGCAAACAAATTGCAACAAGTGGCAGATTTCCGTAAGTAATATTTATCATAGACATAAATGATGATGAGAACAAATTGCTGCTGTTTCATTATCAAATTGAGCAATTCTGAGATTGGTCTCCATAAAATTTCTTCCACATGATCAACATATTGTAGATGAAACATTTCTGTAGACTTGGTGTGCCAAGTTTTGCGGCACTCTTGATCAGATAGGAAGCCAATTGTACGCATTTCAACAATTTATTACATTCCTAAAAAAAACTTTAAACAGCAGTTGTAATAGTAGCCTCGAATTTTTTTCACCGAAAATTGGTGAATTTAAATGATTTTCTAAATCTAGTAGCATGCCGCAAAAACATTTGACTATTTTTTTAAAACTAAAAGTTATTGAACAAAAACTAAATTCACTCAAATGCGTTCGCAGTACTTGTGATACAAAGAGCAAAATATTCCACAAAAATTTGAAAATCCACACAAGAGTTTCATGCCATGTCGATGAATAATTTATCTAGCTCTGAGAGGACTTGTATCACACAGCTAGGAACCCATACAGCTTTGAGTAAATTCAACCATGCAGGAAATAAGTGTGTCTGCAATTGAAGCCAGAACCGGTATCGCGCAAGGTCAATCATGAATCATAATATTAAGATGAAACAATGGACAAATTTTTCATTTCCGCAAAACTTAGTTTGATTTATCTTCAGGTGCTTCTCATATGGATAGCGGTTATTGTCAAATTGAGTTTCTATGAGTATGACAAGATGGTGTAAGTTCACAAAAAATTGCATTACTTCACTGCTAATCAAAAGCAATTTATGATTTATGTAGTAAATAAAAGCACTTGCTCTGCACAATGCACTGGTGGTAATCACGACTTGGAGTAGAATAGTGATATTTTGCAAGTATCATTTTTTTGGTCATGTACTCACTTTGTGAAAAAACCAACAAAATTGAAGGGGGGTAATATTCAAATCTAATTTTTTCAAGGATTTTCAAAAGAATGACCCTGTAGTGTTTGCTAGGGTGCGGTGAAAAAATAAAATTTTTGAATTTTGAAAAGTGGTATTTATATTTGTCCCCAATTATGGAGCAAATAACATTGGAACTACTTTTAGGATGGTGCATCCTCTAGTGGCCATGCACATCTGCCAAACGATAAAAAATTGCCAATTTGGCCATATCTTGAAAACCAGTTGAGCTAGAAAGCTGGTTTTGGGCTCAAAAGATGCAGAACTAGCACTTTCCTATCTGCTCTAAGAGGAACTTTCTTTCTAAACTGACCAGAAAAAAAGTTGTAGGCAAAAAACAGCTTTTTTGATGAAAATTATGCATTTGCGCGTATGCAGTACCGGTAGTCCATCCTTGCAGTTGGTAAGACTTCCAAAAGTTAAAATAATTACCAAGTTAGTTTTAGTTGGTCTAATTTATTACCTGGTGCTAGTAATATTTGCGTGCAGCTATGCATATGTAAATTGTGGATGTAGCATTTGACAAATATTATCCATGCAATACACGTACCAAAATAAAAGTAGACATATGTAAGCACGTAACAGTAGGCCTACTGTGCTTGAATGATATCAATATATTTCTCACTATGTAGTGCACTACATCAAATCTCAAGACATTGAGAAGCACAAAAACTGATCAACAAACATTTTTATGTCAGTCAAGCTTATTTATAATCAGCATCCTTATCGGCCCCTTGTAGAAAGACCGAAGAGCACCAAGCATTGAGAAAAGGCAAGGCTGATCGTTTTTATACAGCCATACATTACAATGATGGGGAGCAGAAATTCCCCAATACCTCATCGCACAACCCAGACATGCATTGGTTTAGGGCAGTGGTTCTAAACCTTTCCTTCATCGTGGCCCCCCTAACAGTGACACTAAAAGACCGTGGCCCATTCAGTCTAATGTCAAAAGTCCCCGATCTTGAGATAAAAATGTACTTATTTCTACACTTGTGGCCCCCCTTCAGGAGCCGAGGGCTACGGTTGGAAACCCCTGGGTTAGGGTAAGAGCATGATATTTGGGGAATTCCAGAAAGCTTTTAAAGTAATCTATTGTAATACCAAACAGCTTAAAAACGAAGAGCCCTGAAAAGGCTTGCTGATAAATAGTCAGGTTGACAGTAGGGAAGAATAAACAGCACTGCCCGAATTCTGCCACACATAACACTGTAACAGTTCTGACTTCTGCACACCAATAGTCTAATGGTATCGGTATGCAGTATGTGGTAAGCCTATTGCTGCCAGAATTCGAATACCAATCTGCTACAACCTAACCGGGGTACCAGTGCTGATATAAATCTAGGGATATATACTATACTGATATACCAATTTCATTCCTTCAAAAAGTAAAGCCTGCGGACATCAGCATTGACAATCTAGGGTTGTAGGCTGGCTATAGTGAGAATTATATTAATATCATTCAAGCACAGTACTGTTATGTGCTTACATATGTCTACTTCTATTTCGGTACATGTATTGCATGGATAATATTTGTCAAATGCTACATCCACAATTCCACATTCTACATATGCATAGCTGTGCGCAAATATTACTAGCACCAGGTAATAAATTAGACCAACTAAAACTAACTTGGTAATTATTTTAACTCTTGGAAGTCTTACCAACTGCAAGGATGGACTACCGGTACTGCATACGCGCAAATGCATAATTTTCATCAAAAAAGCTGTTTTTTGCCTACAACTTTTTTTCTGGTCAGTTTAGAAAGAAAGTTCTTCTTAGAGCAGATAGGAAAGTGCTAGTTCTGCATCTTTTGAGCCCAAAACCAGCTTTCTAGCTCAACTGGTTTTCAAGATATGGCCAAATTGGCAATTTTCTATTGTTTGGCAGATGTGCATGGCCACTAGAGGGTGCACCAACCTAAAATTAGTTCCAATGTTATTTGCTCCATATTTGGGGACAAATATAAATACCACTTTTCAAAATTCAAAAATTTTATTTTTTCACCGCACCCTAGTGTTTGCTAACGATTCTTGTGAATAACAAAAACAACCTTTACAATGACATCGCCATAAAACTGAGAGCAGCAGTATTTACCTAGTTTTTACAAAATCCATCGCACAGTGTGACGTGCAAATCATGAAAGAACGTTAAAAATTGATTATCTTGAATTAACAAAACGCCAACACTTTTTGAAAAACCAGTTTAATAAATTTCACTAAACATGTTCTGTAAAGTGCATCTTTTTGGATTATTACCGTACTTTAACAAAGCGCTTCTTTATTGCTTTACCAAACCTTTTTCTTGCTATTAAAAACAACCTTTTATCAACAAAATCATAGGTTTCACGTAAAAAGTGCTCATTTTTTTCCATATTAATTAAAATGGTACCTGTGAAAGTAGCACGAGTTGAAAGGGCTGTCATTTGCAACTTTTGCGTGAATTTTCATGTCTTTCATCGGGTCAGCGTTGCTCATGCTACTGGCAGGAACTTTATATATTCCAAAATAACCGTTTTTCCCAACGTGTGTTCCCAAGTTGTAGTAATCACCATTTAAATCTACAGTTTTAGTTTCTAAGTTTTTTTGTATCAGGTTTAGGTCAAATCCGATTTCAAAGAGTCTCGTAGCATAAGAACATAATTGCTACTTCCACCTACGGAAAATCACCAGCCCAAATTCCAATAATAGTGACAGTGCCACCGCTACACCTTAATTTAAATCGCTTAAACCATAGCCATAGTTGCTTTGGAGTAAATATGGCATTAAATAGCTTAAGAGGAAAAATTAAAGTCGAGTAACTGACAGCTCAGATGGCCGAGTGTCCGCCTCTGGAGATATAGACTCGGGTTTGATTCCTAGTTGGGTCAAACCAATGACTTTGAAATTGGTATTCGCAGCTTTCCTGCTTGACGCTCAGCATTAAAGGGATAGTGTGGAGAACAAGCCGGCAAGTTTACTTGTTGCACCGTTGGGAAAGGCACTTGTCGGGGTTGTCCCATGTTGGTGAGGTAGAAAGACGGCTGGCAAATTCTAAGCGACCTCGCACTTAGCGCTTCGATCGCTTTCTCGTGATAGGAGGATAAAGATTCAGCTAAATACATACAAAATACAATTAGACATTTTGACAACATTGATACAGTGTCGATATCAGAAGTAAGTAATCGGGATCACAAAAAAAAATCAGTTTGCACCACAATCATAATCTACTTTGAAAAGTAATTTACCAGTGTGAGGATGAGCAGCATGCATAACCATTCCGAACAATTCGCTAAAGTTATAAAATTGCTCAGTGTCAAGCGACTCTAAATTGATTCGATGAAGCCAAGGCGCGTCGGTTATTGCGTAGTAGGTATCACCAAGCTTAGCAACATTAACGGCAGCATTCTCAACTTGAGGTGGACTTGTGAAAAATGTTGTGAAGAATCTAAATAATATAGTTATCAAAAAACTTCACACAATCAGCATAAAGATAATATTATTCAAAAGTGATAGCGTTTAGATTTAAAGCCTTTACTTTAATGCCAGCCAATAAAGCAAGCGATCAATAAAGGTAGTTCTCCACGAAAAAGTTACCTTGAAAAAACATTCTTGCAAGGATCAGGAATGGGTGGTGTACCAAAGCGTGCTATCACAATCTTTTCCTTCTCGTGATTTATTTTGTGATCAGTTGATTTAATAAAATTGCTCATATACGTCACTTTCCCCTTCGAAATAGTATACCTACAACAACAAAAAAGAAACGCGTAACTCCCCATGACACAAACCAATTTCATTGCTTTAAAACAAAACGTCCAAGATTACAGCAAATAAAAACAAATCCTTCATGTGCGAGACAGTACTTTTTGCTGTGATCGACTTGGCATTAAGAAGGGTTTAGCCTGATTCACACCAGTAGGTATTGTTTTACCAATATATTTCTGATTAAAAAATAGTTACTGAATAGCTTAACTATCGGTACCAGAGCCGACCAGTAACTGCTTTTGGGCAGGAGCAGCGCAATTGTTGCTTTACGTTTCCACGGAAACGATCGTATCGTGCTTGGTGAGCATAGTTCGTTGATACAACATCGTGCCGTCGTATCAAACTGACATTTTGAAATCGCTATGCACTTGAGGATTCCCCAAGTTGTTGATGCGCAGGGTCGGACTTACCAATAAGCCAAGCAGACTGAAGTGTAGAGCCTCGTCACGAACAACAAACACCTTTTTTTCATTTTTTTTTTTTTTTAGACCAACCACCAAGACCTTTATATACGACGAGATGAGTTTAATCATTGATCATTAGGTCTCATTGACCAAACAGCCTAGAGCCTGTCATTGTCTAAATCCGGCTGTGTTAATGTGATTTGTCAGTGTGAATCCAGCTTAAAGTACGAGGGCGATCTTGACGCTGGTGACACAACCCCAAGTCGGCTAAACAAAATAGTGCATACTCAAACTCACGCAACAAAAGTAAACGCATATACCGCATAAAGAAAAACAGAGAGTCATAACAAAAAACATGATTTATCATAAGGAAAACACAAATGCTTAATAAAACTGGGAAAAATCGCTTGATTAGAAAAATACACGATAGTTAGAAACATAGTTTCCACCAAACTTTAAGAGTCAAACGTTGAACTGTTTTTATATATAATCATGGAATCAGCATAAAGATAATATCATGGAATATTTTTACTCTACTTTAACTGAAGTAAAAACTAAAGGTTGATACAAGTCAATTGCACAACTGAAATCACGAACTCATAGCTAAGATTAATAACGATAATTGATGAACATAAACTGTATTGACATTTGAAAAACGTGATCTAAAGTTAGTTACATAACATCGAAAATGATATTACTACATCATGAAAACGTTAGCAAAAAAACTGTAAGGATGACTGTGCTGAATGACTTGGCAGTTTTGAATGCAAAACACTTCTCTAAAAGGGTCAGTCCATGCTTAATTTGAGTGGCTGTCAACCGATCCAACCCGATCCATGCGGCTCTTTTTCACATGCTGTGTTTTTTTTATCAGCACTCAACAGCTTCGTTCTGTAATCATGTTGCGTTTGGCAACGCATAGGTTGCATTATCACGCAATAATGATTTTGTTAGAGAATTACGTCGAGGTGTTAATGAGTGGTGGGGGCCATTTATTTGTATTTAGTAGCACATTTGTCCTCCTATCGCAAGAAAGCGATCAAAACGCTACAACGAGCTCGCTTAGGAGTTGCCGGCCACCTGTCTACCACACCAAGATGGTGGAATCCCACTAAATGCTTTTCCACCGGCACAAAAAGTAAAACTTGCCGGCCTGTTCTCCACACTGTCCCTATAATGCTGAACGTCAAGCAGGAGTGCTGTGAATACCAATTTTAAAGTCATTGGTTTGACCCGACTCGGAATCAAACCCAAGTCTACAGCTCAAGAGACAGACGCTCTATACCACTTGGTAATCTGAGCTGTTGTGACGCTCTTCCCACTGGGCCATCTGAGCTCTTACCACACGGCCATCTGAGTTGTTACCTCTACGGTTTTGCGCCCGGGCAACATTTAAGTCCGTATAGCTTACCAACTTTGCGCAACACAGCTTCGAATCCGAAGAAACATCGCAGCGGTGGCGACACTGCGTCCGCTTTGACCGGCCCAGGCAACGAATCCCAGACCGCTCGCACCGATAGCGATGTCGTTACTAAATGAGCTAACCGGCCAGTTTATTACTAATCTAGCTAGGCAAAAGTATATGCATCAGTAAGCGGTATGGTGATGTTAATGCGCTCATTATTCCTTGTGTATAATATGGCTCTTTGCTGAAACACAAAAAGAAATGTGGCTCTTAGCAACTGACCGGTTGGCCACCCCTGCCCTAAAGATTATCTGGTAAACATTAATGCAAAACTTAAAATTTAATCACGAAATGGAGCACGATAAACAAGTTTGGAAGAGAATGAAAGTTACGTCTGCTTCGGCGCATTATAGCACACTTTTTTCCATGAAAATTGCTGACTTTTTATACGCTTTTCATCAAAGTTTAAATGCATTAAAACTAGAAGTTGTGTTATTGGTTAAGTTGCGATCTAAAGGAAAAGTTGCGAATTTGCCATTAATAGAGTAGACCAAAGTAAGCCTGTCAATTTCAGCAAAATTCGGTTGAAACCATAAAATCAAATGTGTCAAATTGAACTTAAAATGTCCGAAATTTTTCGAGTAGTTTCGGACAAATGTCCGAAATATTTAGGCGACAAAAAAACAACATCTGTACAGTCGCTCGTTTTGTGAAGTAGAGTGAGTGCTAGCTGTGCAAATAATTTGATCATAAGGAATATATATATACTACAAACGAAACCCGGCATTTCGGCGCGAGACATCTGGGCTGCGCACTTTTTACAATCATCTTTCTACTTTTTTTAAAAAAATTTATTTACAACATTTTTACAAAAATTATATATTTGCAATTGTGCTGGTAAGTGTTTTAATTTTTTTTAATTTCTTAATTACGACAAGTAATAAGCGAACGAACCAATTGATGTATATTTAGGGAAACTTAATCAAGAAAAACTAATGTGTAGTCAAGGTTAAAGTAACCGATAAGTAAAGACTTATATTTGTGTTTATCTAATTGCATAATTTGAAGGACTTTGCGATAATCATTTTGTGCAATAAAGAACAAGGGTTTTGGATGTATGCAAGATGTTGTTTGTTTGCGCCGATGTTTTTATATACTTAACCTAAGCTACTTAATCGCTGCAGGAAACAAGCGAGTCAACACATAGAAATCGATTTGCGAAAACTTAAGTAAGAAAAATAATGGTTAGTCAAGGACAAGTTACCGATGTGGGCAAAGACTTACTCATACGTTTTTAATTAATGTACAATTCGGAGGACATTGAGATAGTTAGGTGCAATTCGACAGAAAGAATAAGCGAAATTGATGCATATTTACGCAAACAAAAAAGGTAATGTGTAGTCAAGGTTAAAGTAACCAATAAGCAAAGACTTGTTTGTATGTTAATTTAATTACGTAAAGCGATGGACTTGGCGATAACTATTTTGTGTAATAAAAAACAAAGAAGTTCTCTGCATTACGCAATTAAATAAACATACAAATAAGTCTTTGCTTATCGGTTACTTTAACCTTGACTACACATTACTTTTTCTTGCTTAGGTTTCCGTAAACATTCATCTCTTATTTGGTTTGCTTGTTTCCTGCAGCAATTAAGTAGCTTACGTTGAGTGAATAAAAACATCGACGCAACAAAAAATATCTTGCATAAATGCAACACCTTCGTTTGTTCCTTATTGCGCAATATGAGTATCGCAAAGTCCTTTGAATTAAACAATTAGTTAAACATAGAAATACGTCTTTGCTTATCGGTAATTTAACCTTGACTGCGCATTAGTTTTTCTTACAACGTTTTCGGAAAGAGACATCTCTTATTTGGTTCACTTGTTTCCTGCAGCAATTAAGTAGCTTAGGTTAAGTAAATAAAAACATTGGCGCAAACAAAAAATATCTTGCATAAATCTAAAACCTTTGTTAGTTCTTTATTGCACAAAATAATCATGATTATCGCAAAGTCCTCTGAATCATACAAATAATTAAACATACAAATAAGTCTTCGCTTATCGGTAACTTGACCTTGACTTCGCATTAGTTTTTCCTACAACGTTTTCGTAAGCATACATCAATTCGGTCGTTTGCTTATTACTTGCTTTAATTAAGAAATTAGAGAAAATCAAAACACTAACACGTTTGCAAATATAAAATTTTTGTAAAAATGATGTTTACAAAATTTTTTGAAAATCGTAGAAAAATAATTCTGAATAGTGCGCTACAACTCATTTCGCGCCCAAATGTCTTGCGCGTAATAGTCTGCGCCCAGATGTTTCACGCCCAAATGTCTGCGCCCATATGTCGTAGATCGTACTACAAATGCCATCCTACTCAGGCCAGAGAAATGAAGTCAATGGGCCATGTGGGCACAAAAAATTTAATATCAGCTTTTAATTGATGTTTATTCACACTATATTAACAGAATAATTTTCAAATTTTTTAAGTCGTGCATTATTAATCAATCTCGCCAACATCTGCTATCGCTTTGTGTCCAAGGAAGAACTATACTTGGTACAGAATCGTGTCATTTCTATCAGCTAATTTCAACAAATCAAATTGAACGCAAATACATTTCTTCCGACCCACTTTTTCACTAGCAGACCAACAATGTACAGGGTGGTTGAAAAGTAACTAGGCAATAAAAATAGCGTGTGATTTTCCTACCGCCAAATTCCAGATAAAAACAATGGTATTAGTCGAAACAATACTTATGGAGATTACATATTTTTCAGATTTTGATAATAGCTTGCGTTGTTTATGATATGTTACATAGCATTTTTGATGACCTCTCGCTTGACCATTCAGGAGCGAGCCAAAATTGCAGCACGTTATGAGATGTGGAATTTCGTAGTTGAGGTGCAGAGATAGTGGCGTACGTTGAAGGGTAGTCGTGCAACACTACGTCCGGAGACAATAAGAAATTGTCATGCAAAATTGATGACCACAGGATCTGTAAACGACAAACGAAGGAGCGGGCGTCCATCCACAAGTCGATCGCCAGCTAAGGTGGCAAAAGTGCAGGAAATGCTTGATCAGAGCTCGCAAAAATCAACTCGTCAAGCAGCTCGTGAAAGTGGACTGTCAAGGCATTCAATACTTAGAGTGTTACACAAAGAACTGAATTATCGTCCATGGAAACCCCATTATGTGCAGGAACTTAAGCCTGAAGACTGTGACCGAAGAATGGAATACGGAGAATTAATGTTGGGTTGGTATGAAGATTGGCCTGAATTGTTCGAAAATATCCTTTGGAGTGACGAGGCAGTGTTCCATGTCGGTGGTTTCGTAAATCGCCACAACTGCCATTACTGGGGAACAAATGAAACAGATCCTAAACAAACTGTTGAGAGAATGCAAACTCGTCCAAAAGTGACTGTGTGGTGCGGAATGACGGCAAGCAGAATTATTGGTCCATATGTTCTGCGTGATACCATGAATGCGGAGCGCTACCTTCACATGCTTGATAGTTTTGTGTGGCCCACAGTGTCTGGTTGGGATAACATCGATGACTTAATATTTATGCAAGATGGTGCACCACTCCACTTTGCTCTCACTGTGCGAGCGTGGTTAGACCAACACTTTTCAGGTCGATGGCTGGGTCGACGCGGACCTCATGAACGGCCTCCGAGAAGCCCAGATCTTACACCGTGTGATTTTTACCTGTGGGGTTACACAAAAGAGGAAGTGCACAAGACAAAACCTCGCACATTGGAAGATTTGGAGATAAAAATCCAACAAGTTTTGAATGCTATCCCCAATGACATTCTTTTAAAAGTTGTTCGTTCTATACCCTGGTCGTTTAATGAAGCTAGTTGAAGCAAATGGTGCATACGTTAAAATACGAATATTTGATCTTTGTTACAAATTTTAAGTAATTCAACTGAGCAATTATACTTTCTCCTGTAATATTCAATATGCTCCTTTGTATTTCATTAAGCTTAAAGTCAAAATTTGGAAATTATTACAAATTTTTAATGCCTAGTTACTTTTCAACCACCCTGTATTAAAAGGTTAAGTGCATAGACATTGTGGAATAGTGCTATAACTTTCCATGGTCAGTGGAACTAGAACATGATATTAAATTTACGTGCCCACTGCCCACATGGCCTATCACCATTAGTCTACTGGCATGAGCAAGATGGCACGGGCCACGACATATGGGTACGAGACATCTGGGCACAGACAATTGGGCACGAGAACATTTGGGCACAGAGGCTTTTAGGCGCAAAATGTATCCGCGTCTAAACGCCTTTTTTATCAACTTTTTGTTAGTATTTTTCAAATAATGACAATTATTTTCCGTTAGCAACGATCTCATAGAAAAAATTAAGATGTGCTAAGTAACGGTATCGTACATCAAAAAAGATAAGTTAGCAATAGATAAAGACTCATTTTTACGATCAATCGTCTTGCAGCCTAAGAGAGTGATTAAAAGTTTTAGGGTGGAATGCACCAAAGCGAGTTAACTCTGGATTAGAGCTACTCGTGAGTTACCTAAACCTAGATTAACTTAACTCTCGAATTAAAGTTAATTCGCATGCACCAACTCGATTTATCTATAGGTTAGCCAATCCTCGGATTAAATGCCAAGCAATTATTAAAGGGAAACGTTCCGCGCATTTGTTGAGTTTTTTTGGCACACATCAAAAGTTAGGAGTGATTATTTTTACAGAAATTTTGAATACAGTCATTACTGTGACTATGCCGGAACCGTATTTATGTTTTTTAAGCCAGTAAACAGTTTAATTTCACAACCTTAGAAACTATAACGTCACAGCTACGAGACGATAAAACCAAGAAATTGAAAGGAGACGCATCGCGCTGAATTGGCGTGAAGCACAGCGTGGTAGATCACCAGCTGTAGAAAGTGGATTCGATACCTGGTTAGGGTCGCTATATTTTGCTTCGCTTGTTCGTGCACGAGGGGAGAGGGTAAGGAAGTAGCGTCATTTTTTATGCTAGCTATTTATTTTCATTGTTTGAGTTGATTTTATTTATATTTTTTTGCTGTGCGGGTGTTACAAGTAGACTAATTATGGCTTCCCGAAAAGGGAAGCCATATTGTTTTTACTTGGCCATTTCTGCACTTTTTGACACTTCCAGCAGCTGTAGCTGCTAAACTACTGTTCCAATTCAAAAGTGACCTAAAGTTCAAATGTAGGTCCCACCTAGGTCTACACCTTGGTCGCCCTAACTCTTCCCGACAGCCCCCCACTTTCTAGAAAAAAAAATATTTTGTTTCCGAAAAATTCTTTTTTTTTTTTTTTCAACACCAAATTTTGTGCAGCCTAAGGCTTTTGAACCGCTGATGCTAGAGACTTGAAATTTTCAGGGATGGCCGATCTTGATGGGAACTTGTGCGTAACAACTTTTGGGGGGTGGCGGTCATCAGGTTAAAGGTCAGAGGTCAAAAAACCAAATTTACTAAAACCTAATAACTTTTGAATGACCTTAGGGAGGACCTTTAAATTTTCACAGTATATGCATATTAATATGCGAAACAAAACTATGCACAACAAATACCTTTATGTGACGTCACTTAGGGTCAAAAGTCAAATCAACGAATCTCAACAGATTTTTGTGCAGCCTAAGGCTTTTGAACCGCTAATGCTAGAGACTTGAAATGTTCAGAAATGATAGACCACCATGTGAACTTGTGTCTAACAACTTTTGAGGGGGTGGCGGTCAACAGGTTAAAGGTCAAACGTCAATCAAGTAAAATGATTAGAAATCTGATGAAACACTAATAACTTGTGAATGGCAACTGGTAGGACCTTCAAGTTTGCGGAGCAGATGCATCTCAACGACGGTACGAAAGGACCAACAATGATTAGTTTTGCGTGACGTCACTTGGGGTCAAAGGTCAAATAAGGAAACATGTTGTTTGGCCTATAACTAATGCTTGAAATCACATAAGAACTTGAAATTTATAGAGTTGGTGTGTCTTGATATGTTCTTGCATTGTACCAACTATAAACGTTCTATGTCACGTGACTCGGGGTCAAAGGTCAAAAAACCGATAAATGTTGCCAATATTGCGTAGTCTAAGGTTTTTGAACCGTTGATGCTAGAAGCTTGAAAGTTTCAGGGATAATAGACCTTGACGTAAACTTGTGTCTCACAACTTTTGGGGGGTGGCGATCAAGTGATTTTGGGTCAAAGGTCAAAAATAGGAAAATATTCACAAGCTCATAACTGTTAAATGGCAACAGCTAGGACCTTCAAATTATCGCAGGATATTAATCTCAATGCGGGTAACAACAATATCAATATAATGAAGCGTTACCACAAAGCACCTGACTTGGAGTCGAACGTAGAAAACGTGAAAATTCAGGAAACCTCACAAAATTCAAGCAAATTTTTTTAATCCGTTAGAGGGCAGTAGGGAAACATGTTTTTCAGCTATTTTGGCTTCAAACTTTTTCATTGGTGAGTGAGCGGTATGAGTTTGTGTTAAAACTGACATTTTAAGCAGCAATAAGGGGCACATGGGAGTTGGCCAAGTGGTTGGTGCATTGGACTCTTGACTTAGCTTCGGGGATTCCTCGTATTGAAACTGTCTTCGCATTGCGACGAAAAGTTTGTTGAATTAATTGCTAGCATAGTCCGCTATCAGATCATCAGGCTTGTGGTTTTGCGAAGTTCATTTAATCAGCACTTGTTTGCTTTATTTCATTCACGCCTTATGTAGTTGGGTAACTGGACAAAATCAAAACTGTTTGGCTGTAACTTAATGAGTGTCAAAGTGTTCGTTGAAATAGTCACAGCACTTTTATTTAATGCAAGCAATGTTGGTTTATCAGTGGCTTTACTTTTTAAGTTGCTACAAAATTGCCATTAATAAGTATATACTGAGTTTTATAAGAATCTATTTTGCTAAACCATTTCGATCACTGTATTACAGAAATGTAAGAAGTCGTTACAATACTTATTAAGTTTATGGAACACAGGTTACGGGAATTTAAACTTACTCCGAGTGTGCTAATGCCCACCTTTACTTTGTTACGATTTTTTTTTTTTTTTAAGTTGAAAAAGCAAAGTCACTCTACTGTTCCCTTTGATCAGGGGTTCTTAACCGGGGGTAAATTTTCTGAAATATAAACTAAGACAAACTTCAATTTTCAGTATTAAAATGGTGAAAGTGTTGCACTGGGGGTAAATTATCCTTTTTTCAATCGGCAAGGGGTGAAGAACACAAAAGGTTAAGAACCCCTGCCTTAGACGTTTCGGTCCCTAGTTTTATTGAGATTTCAATCACTGTATTACAGAAATGTAAAAAGTCGTCACAATAGTAAGTTTATGGAGCACAGGCTACAGGAATTTAAACTTACGATACTTCATGCGTGATAATGCTTACCTATATTTTGCACATTTTGTTATTTTTTTTAGTTGTAAAAGCAAAGTCACTTTACTGTTCCCTTAGACGTTTCGGTCCCTAGAAAGCTTGATCGAGAAGCCATAAGCGGGTGCTTGCAGCTGCCATCTAGTCTTTTTGTATTTCTTGTGTGCGTTTGCAAAAACTGATTTCGTTTGTTGGGACTACTGAATGGCTTTTCACTGCTCCGGATAGCACTTAGTTGTGCCTTTGCGTGAAATAAATTGATTTGAGACATAACGATTGAATTTTTAGTTTGCAGCGGTAGCGTCAAGTGGTAAAGATGTTTGCGTTTACTGTTTTTACAACTTTCGAGTTGCTGTATAAGTACCGGTACTGAATAATTTGCATTCCTGTTAAATAATAATACATTGATGTGTATTGTGCAAAGGTACCGGCAATGTAGACCTTAGCAGGTTAACAGTGCATCAGTTCAGCTCAGTCTATTCATTTATTAAGTGGCGACATATTAAACACAATGAAGTGTTCATGTGTGAACGATTAATAAACTTTGTCGGTTTGTATAGTATTAGAATTTGTATTCTGTATTGGTTAGTTAGGCAGGGCTGCTGGCGATATTAAACCTGAAAAAATAATATTGTTGTGAGAAAGCCTATTAACCAACCGCTGGAGTTTGCCGACTTGGCCCAAAACTGAAAAAAGCAAACAGTTTTTCTTCAGCCAC
This sequence comes from Trididemnum miniatum, assembly GCA_964006365.1. Taxonomy (NCBI): domain Eukaryota; kingdom Metazoa; phylum Chordata; class Ascidiacea; order Aplousobranchia; family Didemnidae; genus Trididemnum; species Trididemnum miniatum. Next base: position 11,762,092 of record OZ023235.1, on the reverse strand, counting down.
CTAACTGTGTACTAGCCACTAACAAAAAGCAGTTTGGTTTAGCAAATATGCATATTATAAGCTAGCAGGCTAGTCTAGCAATAGTTAACTCGAGCTTAATCCACCAAGGTTGGAGCTTAATCTACCAAGGTAGGAGTTAACTTTTTGGCAATTTTGGTGGATTTAATCTTGGATAAACTTTAATCTATGTTGGTGCATACCAATTTTACTTTAACTCTACTTTAATCTTGAGATAAATTTAACTCGAAGATAATCCGTGTTGGTGCATTCCACCCTTAGATTTAAAAGGAAACTATCCACATAACATAGGATAGCCAAAAAAAGTTAATAAGACGTTTAACGCAGTTGTGATTTGCAAATATTTTGAAATGGATTTATGTTTGATAGAATAAAGTAAATTATGAGTCAGCTGTTATTTACACACAAAAACTATGATCCATCATCCATTTCATTCGTACATTAGATTAATCAACTAGCCTACCTCTTTCAAAATCATGTTATTTTTTTGAAAGAGAACTTCTCTTACGTTTTCATTAAAAATTTGCCATGCATTAATCACTCATTACCGTGTCATTACAATTGTCTTATTAATATAGAATATATGCCATATATATCATAGAATTAATACAATACGTAATTACATATTATGATTTCATAACAGATCAAAAGCATAAAATTATAAAAACTCGCTACAGACTGTTTCCCCCTAATGGGTTCATCAGGTGATTCTATTTGAATAAGAACCTCACCTGATGAACCCATGCGGGGGAAACGATGTGTAGTGAGTTTTTATAATCTTATGCTTTTAATCTGTTATTAAATCCTATGCTCCGCTCTGACTACATCATCGAGCACTTTTGTCAACTGAAAACTCTCAAGCCTAGACTAGAATACATATTACATATCAACACTGTATAAATCAAGCATGGATTGACCCAAAAATAAAAAAAAAGATAAGCAAATCATGCGCAAACTTTCCTTTTCTACAGTAGGCTTTAAGCAATTGATATAAATGCATATCGATGTAATTCAGCAGAATCAAAGCAACGAGCAGTAACTGGGTAGTTTCAAAATATTCATCAAAATCCTGGAGTAAAACGTTCTAGCAAGTCCCGTGAGCTAAATAGCAGACGACTGCATTATAACACAAAATATTCGGAAATTATGCAATCTTTCATTTATCAATCTTACTTGTGAAGGAGAGCATGACCATCAAACATATGCCTAAAATAATCCTCGCCAATTTTAACCTCACCAGGACCATTTCTCAATAAATGTCCATCTATCCAAGCAGGAATTGTCCCTATAACAAAAACTTTAATATGTTTTGATCATGTATTCAAACTGCATAATTTTTTTTTTACCTATGCAGCAAAACTACAAGAACTTTGACTTGCGGCAAAAAATACTATAAAGAACTTCATGAAATTCTACTGAAAAAATTTTTTTTCCATAAAGCAAAACAAAATGGAATATAATATATTTATAATTATAATTTTTGAACTTGAGATTTTTATCCAGAGTCAAACAGCACAATCACCGCTTGAAAATGTGTTGCATAAAGTGCATACAAATGTGATTTAAAACACACAACCAAACACTTATTCAATGACAACACCTAAATCTATACACTAGGGCAGAGGTGGGGAACCGGCAAAGCACAGCGGGCCACATCGATTGCATAATATTTTCTGCGGGCCACATTTACTATCAGTTTTTAAACCTTGCTGTCAAAAATCTAAAGTATTACGTCTCAAATTTATTAAACATTTATGTGAACTGCTTTTACCGTAAATTCTGATTTACAGTATTTCTGACTGTGGCACGACTTATGTCACAAATATAGCATGTAGTTGAATGTGATGCAGTTTTTATACAATGTTTTCTATGGTACCGGTGTGTTGTACACTTAACAAAGTTCTGGTGCAGGCCACATTCAAAACTTAAGCAAGCCGCAGGTTCCCCACCCCTGCACTAGGAACTGTTAGACCCAACTGATGTCTGTGTAAATCTGTAGAATACACTGATAGGCCTACTTTAAGCTGAAGTTGTGTGTGATGCAGTCTAATAGTGCACAACTGCACATTACTGATTCTGTCATTAAAAATTTGACCACATAGTCTGACAGAATGATACGGTAGCATGAGGTCCACAAGAAAGAGGATTTAGCCCCTATAACATCTATATCAGCAAACAGCTATCACAGTATTAGTGCAAGTTGCATAACTACATAGTAACATGACCAATGTCCATGCTTTAGAATATCACATACCCCTTTCAGATCTTGGACTACTCTACATATACAGAGTTTTACGCCGAAAAAATTGCCTGATTTACCTGTAATTTTGCATTCAGTGGGTTGCATGTCTTCACTATTTCGCAGCCAAAGTTTATGAAGACCCTTTTTTCCATTTTCTTCAACAATTTTTTGCATTTTTGTCTTCCTAGAATTTCCTTATTAGTTACCGGTACCAATACAGTTTTAAAAGTTATGAGTATCAAAGTCCACACTAATCTACAATTAATATATACACCTTAAATACAATTACCAGTATACACCCCACACCAGCAGAATACAGTATTGGTATTGAATACGGTGGTTCAGGTGGTTGGTGAAACTGTGAATACATCTCTGCCGTTTTCAGGAAGAACATAATGTGGCCAAATTTTCGTTTTTTTTATTGCATAAATTTGATGTTTAGCCTCTATTCTTCATTATGCATGAAAATCAAATTTCTATCGCAAGAAGTTTTTGAGATATTAGCGAAATGAAATGGAAAAACACAAAGTTGTGTTTTTTATTCCCGATTTTTCAGGAAAAACACAACGCGCTACCTAAGGGCATGCGTAATAATCGCAGTTATTGCATAACATTGGCAACACAATGTCAGGAAAAACTTGGGCATGCGTAATAATCTAATAATCGCACTTATTACATAAGATTGGCCAAACAATCATACACAAAATGTTATATAATTTACTCAAAACTACAAAATAGCTCATGTTGTGTTCTTCATAAAAACGGCAGATCTGTACACAGTACATGCAGGCTGTAAGTCGTTGGCAGTGTCTAATGATTGGCTTGTGTCGGGTTAGATCTAGCATCAGGGAATGCTATGGAATGGAAGACAATTTTTCTGTATAATATTCCATACTGCAAAATTTCTTCCATTCCATGTCAAAAATTTTCCATTCCATTCTAAAATTTTTTTCCATATTCCATTTCATTCTTCCATACTAATGTAATTTAACGTAGGCCTAATGGTAAAAATAAACTATTATTATTATCTTATGCAACATGCACGTTATCTGCAGTATAAGCCTTCCAACCTAAAACTAGTCATGCTCATTCGTTGAACAATGCCACATTGCAAAAAAACACAAATAAACATATGCACGTAAACACAAACCCAGTGGCGTAGCAAAAAATTTAAAAGGGGTGAGGGGGCATAATTTCCACATTTTTTCAAGCGTATTTTTTTTGGCAGAACAAATTTGAAGCTGATTGAGAAGCACGAAAAGCTCTAGGAGGGTCCAGGGCATGCTTTCCCGCAATAATTTTGACAATTTACATGCTGTAATGGCTTTTTTAGTGCTTTTTGCATAATTTTCAGGCAAATTTTGTTTGAACTTTTTGACCCTGATTTTGAGTGCTCAGCCAAATATAATGCATTTTGTTCCCACATTTTCAATTATGCGTGCTTAAGGCGTAAGGTTCATTGCTATCAAAGAGGTTCGAAATTATGGAAAAATTGTATATACCGGTATACATTCAAAACATTTTTGAAAATGGCTGGTAAGAAGATGTATACCCCTGGCCCTCATCTTACTCCCTAGCCTAGATCTGCCCATGGCCATGAGCTACAGAAATCATCGAAAGAGTCTGGTATATTTCAGATACGTGGCACAAATGGCAGAGCGAAAAAGGGGGGGACATGGCTCAATGCCCTCCCCCCTAAATATGCTTCTGCATAAGACGTAAACAATGTATTGATGCGTAATGCAAAAGAACAATACAGTCAACAGGTCAGTCACTGCAGGCTGAAAACTTACACTGCAGAACGGAAAAGTGACTAATCCTTCTCATTCTAGTTTGGTAGTACTTCGTAATTTCTTGTAAGTTTTGATATATACGTAATTTCATTTTCTAAGTTTGACCATAGACCATCAGATCAAGCTGATTTTCTGAACTTTAGAAGTTTCTGACCGTACATCTTCAACATCAGCCAGAGTAAGTTGTTTTTATGGTTCTCAAAACTTCAAGATATCTTATTGTGACCACGATGTCATCTTGCGTGGTGATGTAAATCACTTCATGTTTTCAATGTTGCCTTGTTAACATAGCGTAGTTTGTGGAATTAAGTAGACAGTTTTAATCGGTCGTTCCTCTTTTTGAATTCTGTCATGCTGCACTGATGAGATTTTTCGAAACAGTTGTAGTCTTCGCAATTGCAGAGGCTGCAGTTGTCTGTATGATCACAATACTTATCAGCCTGAGTAGTTAGTATGGAAGACGATCTTCCATTCCATTCCATTCTGAGCATCTTCCATATTCCATACCAAAATTCTCCTTCCATTCCCGGTCCTACTAAACACCGCAAGGAACTACAAGGTACTGAAAACAGTGCAAAGAACTACAAGGTACTACAAGGAACTACAAGATACTTTCAAACGAAGCACAAAGTAGCTGAAAACACTACAAGGAACTACAAGGTACTTTTAAACCAACGACAACGTACTTGAAAACACTACAAGGAACTACAAGGTACTTTTAAATCTACGAAACGCTTGAAAACACCACATGGAACTACAAGGTACTTTTAAACCAACTACAAGGTAGTTGAAAACACAAGGAACTTATGGACTAACGACAAGGGCGAAAGGAACATCCCATGGGTTGGAGTCGGGGGGGGTTGGGGGTGTGGAGTCTGGGGGGTTGGGGTCGGGGGGGTGTGGAGTCTGGGGGTTGGGGTCGGGGGTAGGGGTGGGTCGGGTTGGAGTTGGAGAGGTTGGGGTCGTTGGAGTAGGGGGGTGGAGTTGGGGGGGTGGAGTCGGGGGAGGGTGGAGTCGGGGGGTTGGGGTCGGGGGGTTGGAGTTGGGGTCAGGGGGGTTGGAGTTGGGCTCGGGGGGGATGAGGTCGGGGGGGTTGGAGTTGGGTGGGGGTGGAGTAGGGGGGTTGGAGTCGGGGGGATTGGAGTCGGCAGGGTTGGAGTCGGGGGGGTTGGGGTCGGGGGGTTGGAGTCGGGGGGTGGAGTTGGGGGTTGGGGTCGAGGGGGGTGGAGTCGGGGGGTTGGGGTCGAGGGGTTGGAGTTGGGGTGGTGTAGTTCCTTGTGGTGTTTTCAACCACCTTGTACAGTTGTAGTTGGTTTAAAAATACCTTGTAGTGTTTTCAGCTACTTCGTACTTGGTTTAAAAGTACCTTGTAGTTCCTTGTGGTGTTTTCAAGCATTTTGAAGGTTTAAAAGTACCTTGTAGTTCCTTGGGGTGTTTTCAACTACCTTGTAGTTGGTTTGAAAGTACCTTGTAGTTCCTTGTAGTGTTTTCAGCTACTTTGTACTTGGTTTAAAAGTACCTTGTAGTTCCTTGTGGTGTTTTCAAGCATTTTGAAGGTTTAAAAGTACCTTGTAGTTCCTTGGGGTGTTTTCAACTACCTTGTAGTTGGTTTGAAAGTACCTTGTAGTTCCTTGTAGTGTTTTCAGCTACTTTGTACTTGGTTTAAAAGTACCTTGTAGTTCCTTGTGCTGTTTTCAACTACCTTGTAGCAGCTATAAAAGTACCTTGTAGTTCCTTGTAGTGTTTTCAAGCATTTTGAAGGTTTAAGTAGGACCCTTCCATTCCATAGCATGTCGTCTAGCATCCGCCCCCAGGTTCGATTAGGGTTAGGTTTGGTTAGGATTAGGTTCAGTTAGCAGGTTAGGGTTAAATTTAGTTAGGGTTAGGTTTGGTTAAAGCTAGATTTGGTTAGGGTCAGGCTATAGGTTAGGTTAAGGTTGGCAGACAGAAAAGCGTGGGGGACAAAACTGGTTAAAGTAGCCTACCAGTATCCATACCATTTCTTGTTTTGTTTAGTAAACTGTTTGTAAGCAGTACACAGGTGCAGAAAATTTGAAAAATGAATGATTAACCTACCTGCACAGCTGTAGCCTACTGCAGATGCTTGCCAGAAACTTTGCTGCATGGTAAGTTTGCCACAAAAACTTTGTCACATGGTAACTTCACCACACTAGCCTACTAAGCATTAACTATCAAAATGTTAAAATGACCTGATGACTATGCTATCTGCTACCGAGACAAAGCTTTGAATTTACAAGGGTCATAAAAATATTTACTGAGCTTTTCCAGCTTGGTCGCCACAGAAACTTTGTCACAATCTCATAGCAACTTCGTCACACTTACCCTGTCCACTTGTCCAATTACAGTGGCGTTCAGTGAGCATATATTTTTAAGGAGTGCTCCACTCTGTTCACAAAAATGCTGTGATGAAACAATTGCTTTTTGTAAACAAAGTGGCTAAAGTTATGTGACCGTAATATTTGCCCCTTTGGTTTATTTTATTACTTCTTCAGGCAAACTGGTACAATCGGGGAAGCGTCAAGGGATAATAAAATAAACCAATGAGTCAAATGTTACGTTCACGTAACCTTACCTCTGCCAAAAGTGTACAGAGTCGCCTTTTTTGGACTCCTGCTCCTGTTTTGACCAACCAGACTCCTGATCCTGCTCCTGGTCAATTACTTTTTATACTCCTGCTTCTGTTCGACTCCTGTTTTTACGCAAAAGTGTCTGTTTAGGAAGGGTGAAAATTCTGCACTAACCCAATTACTTCAAAATAGTGTGTACCAGTACATACGGTACCGGGTAATAAAAATATTAATAACTAAGGAGTTATAATAAAAAGCTGAACTTGAAAGAACAGATCGACAAGGAAGACTAGGTATTATATGAGCTTGCACTCTTCAAGTCAACAGCCACACAATCATGTGTGAAATGTGGTCAGCCAAGTTGTGATTTGAACCCGTGATGTTTGGTTTCAAAGCCCAACGCCAATTCCGCTCAGCCATGTCACTTGATGATGGTTCAGTACCGAACATAAAAATCAAACTAACAAAATACCGGCAATTACTTTTTCAATCATTAGCAAAACATTGCCATTTCAAAAACTATTAGCTACCGCATACAAACAAAGCAATTTACTGTAACTTTAGCAGCAACAAAAAAAATTATACAATTACCCAGTAACTTTTAAAATATCTCGCAAACTTGTGGGTTGTGTTTTTACTCGGCGACCGCTATTGGGCGCCGTGTGTAAAGCTACGCAATATAAAATTTTGCATCATTTTTTGGTAAAAATTACGTGCAATATCATATATTGTTGCAATTTATCTATATTGCTGCAATATGTGTTAAATTGTTGCAATTTATGTATATTGCAGCAATTTGTGTAAATTGTTGCAATTTACGTATATTGCAAAAAAACCTTTAAATCGGCTTTTAATTGCCATGGTGATACGCTAAAACAGTCAGTGTTGCCCTTTCCCTTTTTCCATGAACTCATGTAGTGTACTGGCCTGAGGCGCTGTTGTACTGACTGTGCAGTGTGCGCTTATTGGTTTGGCTGAAACATTTAATTTAAGCAATTTATCTATATTGCTGCAATATGTGTTAAATTGTTGCAATTTATGTATATTGCAGCAATTTGTGTAAATTGTTGCAATTTACGTATATTGCAAAAAAACCTTTAAATCGGCTTTTAATTGCCATGGTGATACGCTAAAACAGTCAGTGTTGCCCTTTCCCTTTTTCCATGAACTCAT